>JANHMN010000011.1:60106699-60189362 GCA_030674055.1 Rhabdomys pumilio | reverse complement strand
AAGGAAGGAAGGAAGGAAGGAAGGAAGGAAGGAAGGAAGGAAGGAAGACACAGACATAAGAGAGATTTTGAAGATGAGTCTCTCTCAAAATTGGATAGTCCCTGTAGTAGAAACAGTCTTTCATTCTATAAAACTCTCAGTATTAAGTGAGGGGCCCTGGAAGTCATTGATGAGAGAGAACTCAGAAGACCCCCAAAACAAGGCAGAATCTTCCCACTCTTCTTGATTCCTCACTAGGACTATGAGATAAGATCCTCTTGATAGAGATCCCACATGTAGTAAAATGGAACTGGACATGGCAAGATGATCACCCACCCTGGCTAGTTCCATGGCTTCAGAATGTGCTCTGGAGCCTGCTGTGGAATAGTCATGAGCATCTGATCTAACTATGAACAATGTGGAGTATAAGACCTCTCAGCCAGGCAAGATGTGTCCACATGACTGTAATGGAAGGAGCCATTCTGCTCCCTAATGGATTTGAGGCTTGATTGGAAGGATTTTCTTTGTTCTCATGAGAGTATATAGAACAAGTTCATTACTTTTTCGATAGTTTTGCATTGTTTTCTCCTGTTTGAATAAGAAGCCATCCCTCTATCCAATTTTAAATTGGCCTTTTTTGCTACTTGTTCAGCATGACCTTAAAACATTACAGCACAGATGCCTCTCCCTTCTATCATCTGTTTAAATTTTCACATACATTAAATTCCTTCCTGCAAGTTAAGGTTGGTGTAACTGCACAGCATTTGCTAATGTTCCATAAAATTTGATGTAATTTGTGCTATGACTATAACTTCATGAACTCTGTGGTTTTTTTCTGAATATATTTTATACTGGTTTGTGTCAATGACATATTCTGATCTCAATTGGGGTTTTTGAGTAAATAAAGTAGGACTAGATTTCTGCTAAAGGAATCTTTCTCCTTTTATAGATTACATTATTTATTTATTGAAATATCATATATTCCCCAAACACAATATCTATGTTTAGTTTTTATTAGCCAACTGCATAGTATAGGATTAATAAACTGATTTTATGCTACATTCCAAACAAAATTCACTCATTATAAAACTATTCTTAAATGTAATGGTATTTGTAGGTAGGGCCTTTGTGAAGTGCCCTGAATGGACTTGGTGCTCTTAAAGTCAGTTGTCTTTGTTCTAGCAACACTGTGAAGAGATGAAAGAGACAGACTTATCTGAGTGAAGATATTGGTCCCTGTTAGTTTCTGAATCAACCAGCAATTTGATACTGGACTTACTAGCGTTCAAAACCATAAAAAATGAAATAAATAACTGATGCTTAGAAGCCACAAACTTTATACTGTTCATTAAAATATGCTTCATTAAAATAGTCTGAACAAACTATGATAGAAGACAACACGTTAGGATTTAAAATTTTTGTCCTTTACTTAAACTTAAAGCTCACATGAGGACTCCAAATAAGATGAACTGTTGTGTTCAATGGATTACCTTGTCTGCTTTTCAGATGTGACTCTATTAAATATAACTACCTTTTGTAAAAAATGCTTTTCACTGTTAGCTTGTTTCCTCCAATTGGCTTATTAAGCATAGTGGAAAAGCCAGGCTAGTTAAAGATTACAGAGCACAGCCCTGACCCTAATAGCCCCAGCAACAATGTGACTATTATACATAGTACAGTTTAGTTATATCTTTCAAGGGATGCTTCTTTTCCTTTCTTGTTTCTTTTTTGTCCATTCCAAAGACAGGAGCTCTATGCAGCTTATCACTGTCCTAGTCTTGAAAAACAGGGATAATGCTGATTGTCTAAAGTGTGTATTTGGAGCTTAGATTTTTAAAAGAATTTTTCCCAGACCAAAATGTTTAAAAAATCTAATTCTACACATAAAAGGCTTGTAATTTAAGAATATACTGGAAAATTATTTTTGTTATATTAAAAATATTTTTTATTGTAAGTTAAATTTTATTTATAAGAGAAAACTGGTTTTAACTTGGATATCCCAGTACTAGTGTTGGAAAATATTAACTTGTTTAAAGGTATATAAAAATACAAACACAGGCCTTATAGATCCTTTTCTCTGTGAACCTCTAATTAATAGCGAGAAAGTCAATTAAGAATGAAAATTGAAACTTCCACACAAGTCAATATGTTGATGAGTGGACCAGGACTCAGAATATCTCTGATGCACTACTTTTTATGTGTTTCTACTACAATTTTGCAGGATGAAGTTGACCCCTTCTTGAATAACTGGTATGCTATAAATATAGACTACATTTCAATATCAGTCTTATAACTTACTTGTTGTATTGTCTTGTATTTAGATATTTTCTTCCATAATTTTACCTTATCTCTAGATCTACATGCACATAAATCTAAAAGTATACATATGCACACATATCCAAACACAAACACAGACAATTAGGAATATCAATTTCCAAAGAGTCAATAGGAATTTTCTCCCATTACTTACTTGCAATTTCTTTAAGATTGAGGCAATTGGATATGAATATAGAACTGATCGGCAAATATTGTGAAATGAAGAAAAAAGAAGAGAAGGCTATAGATTCATGCTATAGAAGTTTCAGGATTTGGAATAATCTAAAGGCATGAATAATGTTTTCCCCCTTTCCAAAGTACCATGGTTGCAGATAACCTGTCAATTTAAAAGACCTGTATTCCTTTATGTATCTTGACCCAAGGTAGGCCACATGGTCTCTCCTTCTCAGACTTCCTTCAAGCCCATGTCTAGTTTCTGACCATCAGGGATGGTCACCTCCCATCCTGCTCATTACTAGCCTCCCATCAGGTTTTTTTTCAAGGTTACCGACTTTATTTCCTGCCTTTGCGTATCACAGTGATAGTTATAATTTTCATGATAAAACAGAGTCTTTCTTTGCAACATCGTTTCCCATCAATGTTTAGCTACTATATCAGAACAGCAAGCTAGAACAGTGTCAGCATCTGTGCATATACAGAAGACAGAAGAATGAGGCTGAATGGACTGGAGTCAAAGTGCATGCTGGGATTCAAAATTCAAACCTCTGCAAGGGCAACAAGTACTCTTAACCACTAAATCATCTCTCCAGGTCCCCTAAGTGTCGGGCGTACAGCCCTTAGGATGAACTAGGATGAGACACTGTAATCTGTAGTCGTCCATTAACCAACCCAGCCAAGGAGGTGTGCACTTCCAATCAGGTTTAGTTATGTCATCATGTATAATTTTGAGACAGTACACCTCATTGTTCAACTAGGTGATGCAAAAGAGGTTTTTTTTTTTTTGAAACCAGAGCAAGAACCTGACACCTAATTCTTGAATTATTGGCCTCCAGCCAAGACAGGATCAAGGACATTTTTTTTTTTTTGCCTGTAACTAAAGATAAGGTTTTGAACTGTTGCTTTCTAGATCTCTACTGTAGCCTACCTTACCAATGTTTCTTTCCTGTCTTCAGTAAATTTGATTCCTATCTTTAACACTTAAGAAACAAATGTCCAATTTACTGCTACCCTTCAAAAATACTTTAAAAAATACGTTAACATAAAGTTTACACATGAGCTGGAAGATGTGCACCGAACACTATTGCTACTGAGTCAGTAAGTTCTTCGGAGACTAATTACCTTTTAAGGTGAAGCAAATTAATCTTCTCTAGAATGAGAGGTAATTCAGTTAATCATGTTTGCTACCTTTGTTCATAATACTCCACAGTCTAAAATCACTAGTGTTTACTCTTCTGTAGGAAACTGCTCATCTCCAGAAGCCTTTCCACATCTGACTCACTGGCACTTACATCTTAGGTTCATTTTAGGTGAGAATTTCTACATATCAAGAAATGAATATGCCAAAATATTTTCAACTTGTCTGAACATTTAATTTTTTAAAAAATACTTTTGGTTCAAAACACCATAGCAATTATCAGGGGAAAAAAAGCCTTTATTGTATTACTATAAATAGTCAGAGGCTTTATTTTCAAGCAGAGTGAATTATATATTACATTTAAGTGTCAAATTATCATTTCAGGAAACACATCAGGGGAAGCAAGCAACGTTAGTCATGTTATTTAAACCAAAGAATAAAAACAGAAATTAGCTTGAAATACCCTCCTGCCATTCATTCAACAGAAAAAAAAAGTTTAAAAGAAAATGAGCAATAAAAATATGCAATAACAATCGACATAAGCTGCTGCTTGTTAGATTTAACGCAGCACTACCACCCTCCTCCTGTAAAGAACTGCAGTTATAATCTCAACGGCACAGTTTGATGCCATTGATTAAATAATACTCCTGTTAACACATAAAACAGCAGTAACATAAGCAACACTATAATAAAAAGATTACTGCGCATGTTATAGATAGACAGTGAAATACAAGTTTCTAAGGCTTTGCAAAAATATTATAATTTGGAAAGAAATAAAAATGATAGTCCGTTGCTTTCTATATACTCTTTTCTGTATTGTATAAGAGGTGAATCAGAAGTGTTGTCTAACAAGCTACTCTCAGCAGCAAAAATAATGAAAGTATTTTCTGAGAAATTATTAAATTTTTTTCAACCAAACAGGCTTTATGTTTGAAGTGATTTGTCTGTGAACACAATTTGCACGGTCACATGATAGGACTGTACATAAACAGGAAGAATCAGTTTATGATATACTTAAGGACTGCCTGCGAATTGCAGTAGTTTTCAGAACAAGACATCTCTTGTGATTGCCCTGACACACTGAAAATTCTTTCTTACCTTTTTTCCTAATTAGTCATACTTAAAAGAGGTTCAAAGAAATCAGCTTTGCCAAAAGCAGGTGTTTTATATCCAAAGCAGAACTAAGTATTGCTAAATTCTAAAGCCATCTATGAGATGATTCTACTTTCTAATCCACATTTCATTATCCCTCATTATGAAAACAGCACATCTTACGTTTTCATTAATATTAGAAACTAACAGGATGTATGAACTTCCATCATTAACAACAGGGTAATAATTACTTCTACAGTCATCCAAAGCATGAAGTTTTAAGTAAACTAGCAACTCACCTGTCTTTACCATACAAAATCAGAGGGTTTTTTTTTTTTTTTTTTTTTTTTTTTTTTTTTTTTTTTTTTTTTGTGGTGGTGGTTTTTTTGTTTTGTTTTGTTTTGCTTTGGTTTGGTTTTTTCAGCACAGTATTTACTAGATATCACCTCCAAAGTAGAACATGAAAAGAGATCCTTCTAAGTCTAAGGGGATGTGTAGGTAGGTAGGTACGTTGATCACAAGCCAGTGAGCAAGAGTATAGTAAATAAAATCACACCAAACAGGAGTAGGTGGGGGGTCTGTAGGTGTTTCTGAGTAACTTCATGCAGATTTTAAAGACCTCACTGGCCCCAAATATTTGAGTCTCATCTTTTGCCTCTCAGAGATGTCTGTTCAATGCAAATGGGAGGGTGAGGCGCACATGGGACCTGACTCCTTCACTTTTTCTAACAACATCTATACTTCTCAAATGCTTGTTTCTGTGACCTCATGAAAGACCTCTACAGAAGGCACAGATGCCCATCAGCATGCTGAAAATGGGCAGCTGGAGTCAGAATGTGGAGAATAAAAAGATCTGACCCACTGTCAATGAGTTTCACAGATAAAGAACAAATTGCTACAACAGTGTTTGTCTGCTGCTTCCCTCCTTTATTAAAATAGACATCACACAATTGAGACATTATCCTGAAATCAAAGTCTATATAGAAAGAGGACTTGCCATCAACCTTAAAGTTGCCTCATTTTTTTTCTTTTTTACTCTGCATAAAAACACAAAAATCAAAAGAAGATAAGAAGGAACAAAGGAAAATGCTACATTCCTTTAAAAGTGACAAAGGGGATAAAAATTTTAACATGATAGAAGCTTAAACAATGCCAGAATGTCTCTGTCGTGTGTAATGACAAAGACACAAAAGAATGCCACAAATATTCCTTCAGCCCCTTAACTAATTATTCTTTAGAACATAAAGGTCCTTTAAAAATGTTTATAAAATGTAGATGCTGCCTGCAACCGTTTGTACATCACAGTTCCAAAGAACAATACAATAGATATTTTATTTCTTCCTTTATTTTAGTTGTTCAAATATAACAAATAGAAAGCCATGCCAACAAGCAAACAAACAAACCAACCCATGGCATTTTACCACTGATGGATTAATATGAATGGTAAGTTATATGATATATTAAAAGCAAGCATGATTAAAACAGAAAGGGGTTCTTGCTACCTTTTCCAAAAATGTTCTGAGAGTCAGTCATAAAATGCAGAAACAAATTATATATATATATAATTTATTTATAATATGTATTTTAAAATGTATGTGTATATATATATGTGTGTATGTGTGTGTAATATATATGTGATATATATATATATATATATATATAAAACATACACAAAAACACACACACACATATATATATATGTGTGTGTGTAATATATATGTGATATATATATATATATAACATACACAAACACACACACACACACATATATATATATATATATATATATATATATATATATATATATCATACACAAACACACACACACACATATATACTAGTAAAGGCTGAAATAATGAAATTCACTATCATTATGTATGAGACTTAATTAGACACCTTAGTACATATTTGTGATATTTGCTTACTTCTGAACTCAAGGTAGTCCTTGAATTATAAAGATGAGCACACTTGAATCTTATTGCAAATACAGCTTTGTATGCTTTTCCTTATTAATTTTAATGAGAGCATTGTGTTCAATGGATAGTAGTAACTTAATGTGTAATATTATGTATTTCTTCACATTAATAGCATACCTTTGTCACATGCTGTTCTTCAAATAAATATCTCTGTTAACCACTACTATGCATGACTTCTTCCATGTTTCTAATAAAATTTTTTATTACAAGGTCAAGAACAGAAGTATCATTGAACAACTTTAGCTTTTATATTAATTGATACATATTTATTTATCCATTTATTAATTAATAGAATATTCTTCAGTCAACTAAACTTTCATTCCTTTGATTTCTTGCTTCCTTCATTCCTTACATGGTCCTATACAGATTCCAAATATAAACAAAGTTTAACTGTCTGATACATTCTTTATTGTTAGTCTTAAATATATATATTTTTCTAAATATATTTTTTACTTATTATTTCTGAACTGTTTCTAAACATTTAGGATAGTCACTAGACTAACTTCTTAAGTAGTATCATAATTTACAAATATCATCCAGCACCCTCAGGCCCATTGTACACATAAAGATCGTCTTTACAACTTTAAAGCATCGCCATGTTGTACCTGTTTAACACTATATGAATGCAGATGCATATGTGAGCATATAAGAATGTAGGTCTCTGTGTAAACAGACCTCCAAAACACTTGAAAGTTCCCAAAGGAGGGACTCCCAGCTGTGATATCTAAGACCAAATGTCTAAGAGTGCAAGAGTAGTACACATACTTAGCCCTTATCCCACAATCCTCTAATTGGACTTTAGAACTAAGCAAATAAAATTATGTAAATCATGTCTGCTATCGGAAAACTGGTCAATTACCTACAAGGACAAGCCTTGGCTAGGTCCAGCATCCTTAGAGGAGTGTATGGGAATGGTGTAAACAAACAACTTTAAATCAACTCATGAGTTGAAGCTGGCTTCCTATGTTCTGCTAAAGCATGGCTCCCTAGTCAGCTCTTTGAAGATACGTCTTGGCTCTGTAGTTTGCTCAAGACAGCTTTTCAGACTGCCTCTCTCTGTATTCTGCTCTGGACAGTTTTTTCTTGCTATTAAAAAAAAAAAAAACTCTTTAATTGAGACAGTTAGCAGCTACTATAAAAAATTCTTGTTTGTGAACCTAGACTTTAATGGGGGGGGGAGTCGGGGTTGGAGGAAGGGAGACAGGAGATGGGATGGGGTTTTGTGGAGGGGTAACCAAGAAGGGGAATATCATTTGAAATATAAATGAAAATAATGAAATCCAGTTAGAAAAACTCTAAAAATAATCTTTGAGATTTCTGATCAAAGTCAGAAACCCAGAAAGCATATGAAAGAGTTGTGTTGGCTCTTCAGACAACTTTCTTTGGATACCTGCTAGAAAACATTCTAAAAGAGCTGTGTTCACTCTTTAACTAATTCTTGGGATTTCTGAACACGGTCAGAAACCCTATTAGAAGAAAATTCTAAAAGAGCAATGAAAAATTCTGAGACAGCTCTGTTCAGTTTCCATGGATTTTTCAACTAAAATTAGAAATTTAGAAACTGTTAAATAAAAGGTTTTTTATTTTTTTTTTATTTTTATTTTTGAAGGGCTGTGTTCAATCTCCAGAGACCTCCAGACAGCTCAGCTTTAACTAGTAAAAGATTCTAAAGAGCGGCTGTTGCTTTCTGCTAGCTCATCTCATGCATAGCAAACACACAGCATTTTATTTACATATCAGTTCAGTTATTTATTCCAGGTTCCTCCTTGACCATTCCAAGATTGAGCATTCTATGACCTTAGCATATTGACTCTTAGGAAAAGGATAGCAAGTACTTTTTTTTTTCTTTTTAACATTGCAAAAGAATTGGGATATCTGCCTACCTTTGTACCTTAGCTAGCTGAAATTACCATTCTTACCACACCTAGAGCTAAATTAGCTCTGTCTCAGGCTGACCTTCAACTCAGGAATCTGCCTACATTTGTATCTGCCTGTCTTTGTAGCTTTCTGACAAGCTGACTCATAATTTAGTTGCCTTTTTTCTTTAGATCTCTGAAGCTTCTTATACAATTTATATTGCATTCTTATATTTTTATATAATTGAGAAATTATGTATTTTCTAACTCATGGTTTTAGAGTTCTTTTCCACAGCCTTAAGGATTGTTTTGAAAGTTCCAGCATTTGCCATTTTGCTAAAAACTTAGACACACCCTCAACTCCTGGATTCATATTGTCTTTGATTATTATGGAGTTGTTAATATTAACAAAGAGGAAATTCCTTGGAGGAACATGAAAATATGTACGTTATTATACAAATGAGTCTTAAACCCACAGTAGCTTTTGACACTCCTGGAGGTCCCATACCTGCTGGCCCTGGCCCAGGTGTGGGAATAATGTCATTCTGTCCCTACCAAGATCATGAATGACTTTATAAATTACTAAGGACTAGTAAATTCATGAGTATTGAAGAAGCACCATCCACAACTTCCATTTTTCTAAACTATTATAATTCTTAAATATATTCTAAAATTTATCAGTATAATTACTGATAAGTATAAATCTCACTCCTAATCAAAGAAATTTCTCTGAGAAATATGGTGATCATTGGAGAAAAACAAACCAACCACTATGAAGAAAAAAAAATTAATGTGTGTTGCCCACCCCCCCACACACATACATCTTTCATACAACTCCCATACTTAAGTCTCAGAAAGAATAAAAGAAAGATGCAAAGATTGTTTTGCACAGGAGGCAGAAGTTTACTGTGAAATTGCATCTCCTAGTCTTTTATAAATACCAGCAAAGCTACACCTAGGAAATCTCATTACCATGACTGCCTAAACAAGACCTGGACAATGATATGCCAATGGACAGGGTAACTCTAGAGAAAGAACTATAGGTAATTAATAAATATTGAGAACTTAGACAATAGTCTTCCCTAAAATTATATTAGCCAGAATTCTTTAAAGGAATATAACTGAAAGAATATATATATATATATATATATATATATATATATATATATATATATATAAAATTTAGTATATATGTATGTATAAATATAGGTACATTTATCTGCATTATTTATTTATGTATATATGAGATATATTAGTGTAGCTTATAATCTGTTGTGTAGCTAGTATACTAATGGCTATCTATCTTTCAGAGAGTTCAAGAATTCAGTAGTTGGTTAATCCCTGAGGATGAATGTCTCAGGTAGTTTTCAGTGTATGCCTGTATCCCAAAAAATAGGCACTAACATCAATGAAGAAATGAACTTGCCAAAGAGAGAACAAAGGCAAGCTGGCCAAAGAAGATCAGGAAAGGTTGTGAAGCTTCCTCTTTCCATCTTCTTTATATACGCTGCCAAAGCAAGATGCTTCTCAATTTAAAGGTAAATTTACCACCTCAAAACATATGGACTAAAGATTATCTTCTTCCTTTAAATTAAAATCTTTGATGAGTTTGCACAACTGATTGGATTTTTGTTAATTCCAGAGGTAGTCAGGTTGACAACCAAGAATAACCAGCATAAAAGCCTTCCAACTGGTTATGCAATATCAAGTGTTCAGTCCTGAAAGCACAGACGTGTGTATTAGTTTAAATAAATTAACAATATAAAAATGATTCCTTGACAAAAGTAATTACTATAATTATCTAATTATAAGATTGATAAGAAAATTAATGTTTTATATATTAAAATAAATAAATGTACAGATACCTGTGAAGTCAGTCCAGAAAAATTTTATTCAGAAGAGATTGAGGAAGCCTTTTGAAATATATCTCTGCCTAAGACAAGAAAGTAAATGAAAATTTCCAGTATGGAATAAGAAAAAGGTCACTACAGCTAGATGAAATAGCATGTGTGAAAGCCCACAGGTATAAAAGTTCTGAATCTAAACCATGACACTGCAGGAGTAAGAGTAGTTCACTGCTAGAGGCAGGATTGGTGCCATTAAAAAGTAGTCAACTAATAAAAGAATGGAAGTGCAGACCTGTGACATTTGTTAATTCCACACTAATTAATGCCTCCATATGAATAGCCTCAAGTTGGTTTTGATAAATTGTGAAGGATACAGGACATAGTGGAGGAGATACCCAGGAACAGAGTTTTAGTCCATATTATATTCTTAGATTCTCTTCCCAGACTCAGACTTGTCACCCTGCATGCTGTGTCTACAGCAAACACTCTGGGGCTAAGAACAGGATGGGATTTTTTAACATAAAGTAGACAGTTTGGCTGAATTAAAACCTCCATTTAGCAACTACATTTATTGGTACTAAAAATGGTTCAAAATATAAATCCCATCTGTAATTTTTTTAAAGTAGATGTATTGTTGGTTCTGCAAATGCAAATGCTGAGACATTTTTCAAAGAGATTTTTTTCTTTTCATATTTATGACTAATATATTAAGGACAACTCTCAGCCCTAGTGTTATCTAAAAAATAGACACTGAATTCTCATTCAGAGCACCCTAATAAAATTGATCAAAAATGCAAAAACTATCAATTTGTCATCAACATTTAAGTACCACAAATTTTATCTGGAAAATATTCATGTTTACTCAGGCTCATAAAGATGTACTATAAATATTCTCAGTTGCTCATTAACAGCATCTGAATTCCGAATAAAATATTGGGCTGAATTTCCTTTATTCTACTATATTTACTTTAGCCAATCAATTATATTACAATTAAAAACAAACAGACAAACAAAAAACACATGGCATGTAGAGGAAAAATTTATTTTTGAGTTTTCAAATGCCACATGTAAGAATTTAAAACATTTAAAAAAAAAAAATTACCTGAGCCATAGCTTTGCCTACATCCATGGAGGCCTACTGCCACTCAGGAAAACCAGGTGAAATTTCTCCATGTCTCAGTCCCCTGCCCTGCTGGTTCCCCTGGCAAGCCCAGTAGCCATAAGGTCTGTTTGTCCCCTCTGTCCTCCATTTTCCCTTCAGACCTTTATCTTCCAGTACATATCTCTATCTGCAATCCTGCAGGCCTATAGCCATTAGAAACCAGCAGGTATATCTGCTACCCCAATTCCTTGCTTGTTGTCCCCTCTGGATAAAACCAGAAGCAGTTTTGGCCTATTTCTCCTGACCTCCTTCCCCTCTGGCTGAAGCTGGTTCACCCAACAAGAGCAGCAGTTGTGAAGTATGTCCCATACCTTCTGTGCTCCATTTTGTGGCCCACACCTATACCTGCAATCACAGAGGCATGAAGCCATCAGGGGCTACCAGCTCCGCCTACATCCCGGGAGTCCTGTTGTCACTTTGGACAACTCTGGAGCTAACAGAAACTACAGGCTTTGCCTACATGCCTGGAAGCCTGCGTCAAACCAAGACAGCAAGTTCTACCTACAATCACAGAGGCTGGTTGCCATCAAGAACAACCATCTCTACCTGCAGTCACAAAGACCTGTTGCCACCAGGGACTATCAATGCTGCCAAAACCAGTTACAACCAGACAGCATAACAACATCATGAATAAAATCCAGGGCAAATATGGCATAAGCAGAATGCAGTTATCCTAATATAGAAAGCCCTGAGTATCCTAACATCTTAAGTGCAAGAAAATAACCTTGAATCTAATTTGATGAATACAATAGAGGCCTTTAAAGAGGAAATTAATACATTCCTTTAAAAAAATACACGAAAATACAATCGGTCAGGCAAAGGCATTTAAGGAGGGAACAGACAACTATAAAGAAATACAGAAAAATGCAATCAAACAAGTGAATGAAATAAATAAAACTGTTCAAGACACAAAAATGGAAATAGGAGCAATATAAAAATTACAAACTGAAGGCATCCTGGAAATGGAAAACCTAGAAAAGAGAACAGGAACTACAGACATAAGCAACACAAACAGAATACAAAAGATGGAAAAGAGAATCTCAGGCGTTGAAGATACAGTAGAAAAGAAAAACAAAAATGATATAACTAAGAAAAGACTAAATCTAAAAAAGAAGTTTCTAACACAAAACTTCCAAGGAATTTGGGACACTGTAAAAAGAGCAAATCTTAGTAGGACTAGGGCTGGAGAGATGGCTTAGTGGTTAAGAGCACCATCTGTTCTTCCAGAGGTCCTGAGTTCAACTCCCAGCAACCACATGGTGGCTCACAAGCATCTGTAATGAGATTTTTTTTTTTTACTCTAGGCAAAACATATTTTAATCAAAGCCACTTAAACAGGTCAATCATACATTCTACTGTAAAATGCATTTGGCCAAACCATGGTTTGCTCTTGTGCGGAATCCCTGTAATGTCCATGACACTACAGCTTCAGCACAAGAGGGAAATTTGTTTTGCCAACAGAGATCTTCAGAAGACTGTGATGTATCTGTTCAGCTTTCTTCTGTATCACACCCACATGGTTTGCTTCTACGTTTGCCACCTCTGCACTCTTCAGGCAGGTTTTCTGTCCTTATTCCTCCTGTAGCATGGCATGTGGCATGGGTCTGTCTGTCTTGAGTTCCAGAAACACTTCAGGGCTGGTCATTATGTCTCAAGCCTGTCCATAGACACAGGGTCATGTGTGGGGAGTGGGAGTTCAGCACCCCAGAACAGAATCTCTCATTTGATTTGGGGAGTAGTCTGTGGTCAGTGTGTGTTGTGGTGGTGATGATAAAACCAAGGAAGGAAACTTGCCTGAGAGAGGCATCTGCTAAGAGAAAGGGCAGAGGGACAGGAAGATGTGAAGATATAATGTGGACATATGCAGCTGTTTCTGAAGTGAGCCAATGGACTCAGATGGCTTAAGCCATTCAAGGTTGGGCTTCAGTCATTTGCTGATGCCATGTCTTCACAAATACTATCAACTAACACACAGAGCTTACCATGGCGAGTCACATTTATGCTAGCAAGTCTAATCCCCTAAGAACACCGAGGCAAATGATGTTATACAATTGGTTTACAGATGGCAACGTGCACAGTTCTCCACAATGGTTCATACACAGTGCCAACCCAAACAGCCTCATTTTGGAACTGCTGATCTCGACCTCTAACTACATCTCAGTGTCCTGAATGAGCACAGGCAGGCTCTGCTCAAGAATGGTTGAGGTCTTCTTGGGGGTTTCTATTTCAATACTGTGTAACCTTCTTTTGGACAGAATACATTTTATTCTTTAAACCACAGAGTCTAGTATGTGCTTGTTCCTTTACACAGTCTACACTGAAGTCAAATCAAAATGTAAGTAGGAATCTTTGAAAAGAAGAGAATTATGATTTGCCTATAGGATAAAAATATAAAAATAAAAAGATTTAGAGCTAAGAGACCAGAAAAATGCATGTGCCTAGGCTTGTCTCCTCAATGTTACTAGAGGACAGGCACATGTAGGACTGCAGAGTGAATTACAACCCACTCAGCTTCCCCCTCTCTTTCCTAGCAGCTGTTACGCTTGCTGCTTAAGCCAAGTGGGAGATTGATTTTCTGAAGTTTCTGTTGGGGTGCCATACCTTCAGCCTCCGCACTTGGTGAATGTACCTGTATCTCTGACCCTTTGGAGATTGTAAGCACGAGTTTTCTACCCTTCCCCTAGTTACCCTCTCCAGCCCCCATCTTCCTTCAAATGTCCATTCTGATCAGATGAACAAGCCAGGCTTTGTCCAATTGATGCCCTCTTCTGATGTGTCTGAAGACAGTGACAGTGTACTCATATACATAAAGTAAATAAATCTTTTAAAAAGAGAGAGAATAGTAGTAATAGAATAAGGACAAGTATCCTAGCTCAAAGGCTGAGAAAACTTCTGCAAAAAATCATAGAAGAAAATCTACAGAAAGAGATGCCTGTAAATGTACAAGAAGCTTACAGAACATCAACAAGATTGAACCGGAAAAGAAAATCCTGTCACTTAATAATCCAAGCAATAATGTACAGAACAAAGAATGAATATTGAAAGCGGCAAGGTAAAAATGCCAAGTAACATATAAAGACAAACTTATTCAGAACTATTCCTGACTTTTCAACACAGACTCTAAAAGCCAGAAAGGCCTGGGAGGATGTCTTACAGACATTATGGAACCATAGATGACACCTCCGGCTACTATTTCCAGCAAAACTTTCAATCACCATGGATGGAGAAAACAATATATTCTATTAAACCCTAAATTTGAGCATTATCCTTCTACTAATCCAGCCCTACACAGGATACTAGAAGGAAAAGTGTAACTCAATGAGGCTAACTACACAAAGAAAACATGATAAGAGACTTGATGCCCCAATGTACAGGAAATGCTAGGGCAGTGAGGCTGGAGTAGGTGGGTGGGTGGGGTAGCACCTTCACAGAAGCAGGGGGAAGATGTACTGGATTGGGGGTAACATTTGAAATGCAAATGAATAAAATACCCAATAAAAAAGAAAAACACAATAAATAAATAATAAATAAATAAATAAATTCACATAAACAAAACTAAATCAGAAACATGCACACACAGACACACACACACACACACACACACACACACACACACAGAGAGAGAGAGAGAGAGAGAGAGAGAGAGAGACACACACACGAAGACGACCAACATCAAAATAACAGATATCAACAATACTTGGTCACTGAAACCTCTCAACACCAAAGGACTAAATTCCCAAATAAAAAGACACAGGCTCAACATCATAGGAAGAATAACAATATTAACCAACCAGACCCCTCAAGGCTCCCAGGAACTAAACTACCAATCAAAGAGTATACATGGAGGCTGCACATGTAGCAGAGGATGGCCTTGTTGGGCATCTTTGGGAGGGGAGTCACTTGGTTCTGTGGAGGCTTGATGACCCAGCATAGAGGAATGCTAGGGTGCTGAGGTGAGAGTGGGTAGGTGGGTGGCAGAGCACCCTCATAGAAGCAGGTGGTAGGAAAGGTGAGATGGGGGCTTGTGGAGGGGAAACCAGGAAGGGGGATATTAAAAAGTGTAATTAAATAAAATTAAAAAAAAATAGAAAAGAGATAATTAAATTTACACAGTCTAACAGAGTGAATAGTTTAACAGGATCTATCATTCTGCTCCATAAAGGAAAAACATCCAGCCACAAAGATAAACATTATCTCAGAGTACGAACCTGGAAAAATGTTTTCCAAGCTATAGACCCAGAAAACAAGCTAAAATAGCCATTATAAATCAGAAGAGATAAGGAAGAATACTTCATACTCATCAAAGGAAAAAAAATACAAAATACCAAGATGTCATCTTAATTGATGGGAGCTGATGGGAGTGTAAGGTTGTATACACACTCTGGAAATAAATTTGTCTGTTTTTTCAGAAAATTTGGAATAGTTCCACCACAAGACCAAGCTATACCACACCTGGACTTATGCCCAAAAGATGGTCAGGCACACCATGAGTACACTTGTTCTTTGTTTATAGTAGCTTTATTCATAATAGCCAGAAACTAAAAATAACCCAGATGTCCTTCAACTGGTGAATGGGTGAAGAAAATTTACTTCATTTACACAATGGGAGACTATTTATTAAAAAAACAAACAAACAAGGGCATCATGAAATTTGCAGTCAAATGATGGAACTTGCAAGTATCATCCTGAGAAAAATAACCTAGACCCCAAAGGACATGTATGCTATGTAAACACATGTAAGTGAATATTACCCATGAAGTACACAATACCAATGCTACAAGTCACAATAACAAGGAGGGCTCAAGGGAGAATCCCTGAATCTCATTCAGAAGGGGAAACAAAACAGTTATCAGCGATGGATAGAGGGAGGGGATATGTGGATCGTAAAAAGTGTACTGAAATCTAAGGATAAAGGGCTTGAAGAATGAACAGAAATGGTTGTCAGGTTGAAGGCATCTCTAGGATGCTCCAGAGACCTGGAATGGGAGAGGCTCCAGGAATTCTATAAGGGTGACTTCACCTGAGATTCCAAGCAGAAAGGATATGGTGACTGAAGTGGCCACCTCCCATAGCCAGCCAGGACTCCCAGAGGAAGGATAAAGACACCAACCCACTCACAGATCCTTTGTCCCAAATTTTGTATTGGAAGGAGAAAGATGGAGTAGAGATTGAAGGAACAATGACTAGCCCAACCTGAGACCCATCTCATGGACAAGAACCATTTCCTAAAACTATTAATGATAGTCTGTTATACTTGGAGACAGGAGAATAACATAACTGTCCTCTAAGAGGCCCTATTCTATACCTGAATGAAATAGACACAGAGACCTAAAGCCAAATATTTAAACAGAACTCAGGGGTCATTTGAAAGAGTTGTGGGGAAGATTGTGTGATCTGGTAAGGATAGGAACTCTACAAAGAAGACAGAGTCAATGAATCAGGACCACTGGAGGCTCCAAGAGACTGAACCACCAGTCAATAAGCTTACTTGGGTTGGATTTAGGTCTTCTGCACATATGTAGCAGATGGACACCTTGGACTTCATGCAGGTTCCCCAACAAATGAAAGACACAATGTCCTTAACTCTGTTGCCTGCCACTGGATCCTATTCCCCTAACTGGGCTCCTTGTATGTCCTCAAAGGGAGAGGATGTGCCTAGTCCTACAGTGAAATAAATATGCTTATCATATTAAAATTATGCTATTTATGCTAATTATGTTATATATATTTTTCTCTAGTAAGAATACTCTTCATTCTCTGAACAATAAAAATGTTTTAATATGTGTTAAGCCAGTTTGTAGATATGAATGTTTAGATTCTATTTAAGAAAAATATGCTTTCTATTACTGCTATTGCTGTGAATTTATTGTTTTACCTTTAATAATTAAATTTGTTGGTCAGGTCCTTGTAGATGCCCTGTCTCTACAGGTGCAGGCAACCAAAAAAGGGGAGCACTCAGACTCCAACCTCAGAACTCTGAGGACTGGATCTACCCAGGCTATGAGCCACGATCTGGCTCTCTGTACCAAGAATACTGTGGTAAAGTCTCCAGCTCAGCTCTCCTCTAATGGAGCTTTCTTGGCTACAGAAGCATAAAATTACTTGGACAGGCTCAAGAATGAGGTGTTTATTTTGAGGACATGGATGAGTCTGGTAATTGTGGATCACTGCAGGTATCATGATAAATAGTCGGCTGAGAATTGATGGATCTCTGGATTTGGTTTCTCGTCATCTCTCAGAAGGCACTTTAGCTCTGCTCTGTGTTGTCTTCTAACCTGTATTGTTCACCTCTGTTCATCTATAGTTTCTGCTCCTTCAGCTTCAAGACAAGCAGCTTTTGCCTTATGGCAGGTCTCAATGCTAGTTTGCCAATTGGGTTTGGGAGCTATTTAATTTTTCTTGGATCTGGGAATCATTTTTTTTTCTGTTTTAATTTTTGCTATTGCTATTATTATTGTTTTGAGACAGATATCACACTAGCCCAGGCTTACCTCAAAAAAAAAATCCTATCCTCCTGCCTCAGCCTCCTAATTATTGGCATCACAAGCGTAAGCCACCATATTCAGCTTAAGAAATCATTTACTTTCTGAATATTCCATGTTTCATTTGAAAAAATGTAAGCTTCCTGTCTTACAGTGTGTTGTATGTGTTCACTGAGGAAAGCTACAGCTAGAGCAGAGAGTAGTAAGAGGTGCTGAATAAACCAGCTATGGCAAAAATAAATAAATAAATAAATAAATAAATTAATTAATTAATTAATTAAATTTGCAGCCTGGATACAAAATACACACACACACACACACACACACACACACACACACACACACACACTCCACAATCTGAAATAAGAAAGTGAACCTAGTAACTGTCTGTTTAAACCTCTCTTTCAAATCTGGAACTAAATAATTATAATTGCCTACACCAGTCATTGGTTGGCCACTCCCATAATGCCTGTATCCTCTTAATTCTAGCATCTTACTGGTAGTATAAATTATAAATATAGGTTTTGTGGCTAGGTGGTTGTCCCAATAATTTCACTAGAAATCTTGCCTTATTTCAGGAGATGACTGGTCCAGGCTCCATATCCCCTATTACTAGGAGTAGGGTCACCCTTATAGAATCCTAGAAATTTCCACATTGTGCAATGGAACATATTCTTTAAGCATTAGAAATATCAAAGGTTTTCTATGGTTAGGTATAAAAGAATTAAATTAACAAAGTTAGCTAATAATTTTCTCACTCATTTAGTTTTGTGACTTCAAAATTTAAAATAGATTATAACTATTATACAATTTAATAAGACATTAACTTTTATAATTTCAGTGTATTTATGCCTACAAAACCCCAGATAGAATAAGAGTTTTTAAAGTCTATCAATTTTTAACACTTGTGCTGGCTAGATTACATCACTTGGCAAGCCAGAGTTATCTGAAAGGTGTGTGGCGGAAGGGAAAAAAGGAACCCCTAGAAAGTCCCAGAGACAGGAATGTGAGAGGCTCCCAGGACTCAGTGGACATGACCTCAGCCTAAATGTTCAATAGTGGGAAGAGAGGACCTAAAGAGAACACCTCCAATAGATAGACAGGGCATCTAGTGGAGGGATGAGACCACCAATGTATTTTCAAAATGTTGACCCAGAATTGTTTCTGTCTAAAAGAAATACACTGAGAAAAATGGAGTAGAGACAGAAGGAAAGGCCATCAAGTGACCTGCCCAACATGGGATTTATCCCATGGGCAGGCACCAGACCCAGATACTATTACTGATGACACATTGTTCTTGCAGATAGGAGCCTAGCATGTCTGTCCTCTGAGAAACTCTGCCATCAGTTGACTGAGACAGATGCAGATAATTATAGCCAAACATTGGACTGAGGGTGGAGACCCATGTGGAAGAGTAGAGGAAGGACTGAAGGAGCTGAAGGGGATAGCAACCCCATAGGAAGACCAACTGTATCAAATAAACTGGACCCCTGAGAGCATCCACAGACTAAAGCACCAACCAACGACCATACATGGGATGACCCATGGACCCTGGCACATACGTAGCATAGGACTTTTCGGGTCTTAGTAGGAGAGGATGCACCTAATCTTGTAGAGACTTGATGCTCCAGGGGAAAGACATGAAAGGAACAGAGTGAGCTATCTGTGGGCATGTAGAGGTAGGGTTGGGGTGGGTAGCAGCCTCTCAGAGGCAAAGACAAAGGAGTATGCAGTGAAGAAACCTTGGAGAAGGAACTGGAAATGGGGGGCAACATTTCGAATGTAGGTAAATGAAACAAACAAACCACATATATGCACAAAAGATCCAGCTATAAGTCATTTTTTTAAATTAGAGATTGGTGGGGGAGGATCCAGCTGACTGTGGGTGGCACCATACCTCGATTTGGACCCCAGTGCTATAAAAAGGCAGGCTGAGCAAGCCATGAGGAGCAAACCAGTAAGCAGCACTCCCCCATGACCTCTGCATCACTTTTTGCCTCCAAGTTGCTGCTCTGTTTGACTTCATTTCCTGATTTTCTTCAGTGATGAAATACAATGTGGAAGAGTAAGTCAAGTAAATGTTTTCCTTCTCAAGTTGCTTTTGGTCATGGTGTTTCACTATAGAAATAGGTTTACTAAAGGTTCCTATGACAACACCTAGAATAATTAAATTTGTACTTAATTAATTAAAGCAGTCTTTTATGTATCCTGGGCTATGGACAGACTATAATGCTGAGGCTAAGGATGCCTTTGACTATATTATCCCCCAGGTTCTAATTTGAAAGTGTAAGGATTAAAGATATGTGGAACAACTCTGTGATTTACAAAGTTTTGAGAATGGAATTCAGAACTTTATGAATATTTGACAAGCACTCTATTAATATAGCTACTTCCTCTCTTCTAAAATAATTCAAATTTTATGGTATTTTTTATTCCAATCATACTTTAAATAAATGTTAATTCATGTGGTAAAATTCTAAAGTCAGTATTAATCAGTACGTGGTATACACAGAGGCTTAAAAGCAGTCTTATCCTGTATATCTAAAAAACAATAGAGAATGATATGTTTCTCTAATCTTTATGAATCACCATTTTTATTTAGGAAAGAGGAGCAACAATAAAATAAAAAATCATGCAAACACAGTAAGTCTTCATAGATAACAATGAAAATATTTTAAGCTAATAACCTATAAATAAAGAATGGCATTTAGAATTATTTTTAAGATTCATTTAGTTTTATATCTATGAGTATTTTTGCTATTATGTTGTTAATACATCATGTGTCTGACAGCAGAGCTAAGAAAGTACCAGAATACACATTTATAAAACTGGAAATGTGGACACTTGTGAGCTGCCACGTGAATGATATTGAGGGTCCTCTGAAACAACAATTCTAATGGCAGAGGGACTTGAAAACATTTATTTTTGAAAATTAAACCGTTATTTTTCATTTTGGTTTTTCCTCATATGTTCTCAGTCTCTTTCAAATTCATGAGTAAATGTCATTTTTATTTCTTTAGATGAAGTGATGAGACCAGAGCTGTACCCAAGATGTAAAAGTACCTGGCTTGGGCTAAGCCCAGAGCTTTTCTTTCTCTGTTCTGTCTCTAGGCCTAGGCCTGCAAGCTTTCAGCTTCTTTACAAGCTGGTCTTCCAAGCTGACTGACTCAATTTGACTTCTCTTGGCTTCTGACTGAAATGCTTTGCTAGGTTTCCTACTAACATTGGCAGTATGTTATAATTCCCTGTCTCCTTCTCATTCTTTAGCTCATTCTGCCTTCCATTTTTTATTAGATAATCAACCGGTGTGCTCTTTGCTCCTGAAGATATTAAAGAATTTCAAAATCTTTATCATTCTATCCTGTGTAGAATGAGATTGGCCCCATAGACACAGCTCTTTGAGCACTTATCTCCAGTTGGTGATGTTATTGCAGAGGTAATTGAACTTGGAAAGTGGAACAGTACAAGAAGAAGTTCCCTCAGTTGGAGCTTGCATTGAGTATTTATAGTTTTATCCCACTTCTTATACACTTTCTTCCTTCCTGTATGAGAAAAAAGAATTTGATGTCTCAGCTTTCTATTCTCTTTCATGTGACTTGGGGCCACACTCCACAAATGGGATGAAATCATATCACTCTTGAAACATTATGAGAGATGAGCCCTCCTAAAATGGTCTATTGTCTTGGCATTTTATCACAGCAACAGAAAAGTAGCTACTATACTGCAAGTAATCTTAGAAATTCTCTGATATTATAGCTGTTGTTCAGATGAAGAAGCATTTTCAGAGTATGTTCACAGAAAATACTATCTGAAACAAAGATATCAATTAAGGTGGCACTTCTAAAGAGCTCATTTAAAATTGGCTTTAAAGATTTAGATTGTGACAGTTAAATATTAAAAGACAAATCTATGTTCATTTGCTTTAGCTTGAGACTAAAAAACTTCACAAATTTAATAGTAGAATATTAGTTGATTAATTATGTATTGAAAAGTTGTATAGATAGAAACTCCATGCAATGTTGAGAATATAGTAACAAATAACTTTATATGGAATTATTTTTATTTCTATAGAACCATGCACAGTGAAACAATTATTATCTTAAGCCTATTATTTATGTTAAATAACATAAATATTGAAAAAATTAAGTTATAAAATATTGAAATATATAAAATAATATATAGAAAGAAATGCTCTAGTCAAGAAACACAGTTTTTTAAAGGCAATAAAACAGGAGAAATAAAACTCATTAAGGAAATAAATAATCATGAGGTCAGTTATATTAATAATAGCAGAAATTAGGAGTAAAGTTAACAGCAAGTTAAATTTCTGCATATACTTAAAAGTTATAGCCTAAATATTTGAGGTCTTTATTTTAGTCTATTTTGAAAAATAAAACTGCATAGACTCTCTCTACAAAAGGATATCCCTTATGAAGTACATGCTGTCTTGATAAGAATATCCCTTTTGAAGCATATACTGTCTAGATATGGATATGCCTCATGAAGTACAAAATGCTAGATAAGAAGATACCTTGTGAAGTACACACTGTTTAGGTAATACTATCTCTCGGGAAGCACCCATGTTATCAATAAGAAATAAGCATTTGAGCTCTATGAGATCTCTAATTTCTAAAGTCAATGAACTTCAGTTAAGGAACTATAATTGTGGTGACTTTACTCATCTATACACACATTCCATTGTTACATCTATAGACCTGTCTTATCGTACAGCCCATTATTACATGGTAATGAATTTTAAATTTTAATGGACTGATCCTTTGGGAAAAAAAGCTAAACCATATATATGTGTGTATATATATAAATTTTGATGGTTCAATAGAACTTTTTAAGAAAAATACACCTATCTCTTTCTCTTTGTCTGTCTCCCTTGCTCCCATTCTCTCACTCTCTCTCTCTTACCCTCCTGTTCCTCCTTCTTCTTTCTCTTCTTCCTCTTCTTCCTTCTGGAAAGCAAGGTAAACATATCCTCATGACAGTTCAGAAGTGCTGATGGAATTTTGAATAAGCAATTTGAGTTGCAGTTTGCAGGCACAAGCTGTGTGCCAAAAAAGTCATGTCATCACACAGATTGCTTTCTTCACTTTGTCATTCTTCAAGCATATGTCAGTCAAAATGTGTGACATTACATCAGCTGAAGTTGTTGAGGCTTTCATATTATCATAGACTGTGTGTATTCAACAACTTTACATCATAAATAAAAACTTCAAGGAAGCCAAGAAGAAAAAGATATAGGCAAAGGAATTTTGATAACTTAATTTAGGAAAAAAAATGAATAGCAACAGACATTTGTTTATGATTATTTTATGAAATTTAGGTATTCTATATCATTGATTAAAATCAGATGTTCATTTTTAAACCTTTATTCTTTTTTTATGCATCCCCTTTCTCCATTTCTTCTGGTCCCTCTCCTCTTCTCCAGAGAATTTTTGTTTTACCACTTTGTGGGCAGTTAAAGTAAAGTCTTCAAACTTTTAAACAACTGAATTATATCTTCTGGCTATATAAAAATTATTTAAAGATGTTGCAATAAATGATTGGTGTCAAATAAACGGACCTATAAAATAAAACATGAACTTTACAAGTACATATATTTATGAATCATCATACGGTTTCTCAAGTCTAAGTAAAATGCTGTTTTATAAAGTAAATTCATCTTTAGTCACTTCCTATAAGTCACTTTAAGTGACAATGACTTTAAAAATAACAAGAAACTTGAAGACTCACAAGACATAAAATGTTTGAAAATTAATTTAGGCTTTTTTATTTTCATCATAATTTTCTGTGAAATTTTTTAAACTATAATTTGTATTTTAAAAACCTAAATATATTGTTAAAGTATACTTACTGAATGAGAAGAGAGAAATGAGCTACTTAAAATATCTTCTTATCAATTTCCCATGATCCCAATGTGAACTTCATAGAAGTTGAAACAGACCATGTGCCTTAGTCAGGATTATTTATAGACTAACAACAGACCAATTACAGATAGATGGACATATTGATGAAAATTGGTAATACAGAAAGTTATATGATATCTAAAGAAAGAAGTTATTGGTGGAACTGATTTATGTGTTCATACATGCTAGACATTCTGGGATGCAGCTCACTAGTCAATTCTCCTATGCATCTACAACCTAAGGAATACACGATGTTAGCCACAGTAAAATTTGTGACTCTTCGATGTAGATGAATAGGATGATGTATAATATCTTGCTGATAAATCTGTAAGTCATAAATTCTGATTTCCAAAGGCAGAAAGAGGATACTGTCTCAACACCAAGGAAATCTTTTTCATTTTTTCTTTTTTCTTTTTTCTTTTTTCATTTTTTTACCTTCTGACATTAGAGAGCTAGTGTACCTGTGAAAATGAGTGAGTATAAATATATGTGTGTGTGTGTGTGTGTGTGTGTGTGTGTGTCTATAAATATGAGGGTCTCAATTTAAGTGAATTTGAGTTTGTGTACACAAGTGTTTGCATACATAAATTTGGCATCTATTAAAGTGTATTTATGCAGGTGTGACTTTCTGGGCATGTGTGTGCTTTGGTTAGTTGTGCATGCTTTGATGAGTTCTGCACCTGTGTGAAAATGTTAAGATGTATGTGCGTAGTATATAATCAAAGTGCTATCATGAATATATACATGTACATTAAGGTATTTATATATTGCATGAGGTCATCTGTGCATATTATTATGTTCACTTAAGTCTTTGTTTCTTTCTGTGGTGTATTCATAGTATAAAGTTTGTGGATGTCTTAGTGTTTTTATCTATACATATATGTATGCTTGTACTACATATTACAGTGTTTTTAGTAGGGGTGTGTGAGCCTATATGTAGGTGTCTTATTGAATATGTGTACATGTGTGAGTATACATACGAATGTACATAATTATAATTGAGTGAACTTGTGTGGGCATTTGGGTAGTGAGTGATTTGAGTAAGTGGAATGTATGTTTGCATTAACATTTGTATCCATGTTCTGAAGTGTGAATAGATTAATGTGTGTTTGTGAATAAATATCTGAATTTGTACATGGATATTTTAATACATGTGTGTCTTTATATACATGTGTGTTGACATAGAAGTGTATGATGCAATATATGAATGTAAACGTACATAAGATCTCAGTGTATTGTATGAGAACAGGCACAAGAGAGATAATATTTGAATGGTGAAGGGAATGTGTGAGTAAAGCACAATGTGAATACATACATTTGAGCATGTTATGGTGATAGGAACTATGTGCTAACGTTCTTGTGTGTGTATGTTTAAGATGGTGCATGTGCTGTTGTGTGAGATGATTTTCAGAGTATTAGACTGTATATTTTTATAAGGGTGTACATAAAGCTGTATGTATGAATTCCTTAATTTATCATTGGGTGTGAGGGTTATGCTTATGTGCATATGTAAGTAAATATGTGTACATACATGTGTAATTCTGTAAATATGAATGTATGTGTGATCATGCAAGTATGTTTGCATATGTGTAGGTGTGAGATAGTCTAAGTTCCGAGTATGTGTGCTTTGCAAGTTGTGTATATATGTGGTTTAAAATGTGTGAGTAGAGAGATATGAGTTCACATGTTTGAATGCACATGGGGATAGATAGGAGGTATAAAGTTGTTCATATATGTATGTATATGAGACAGACAAGAGACAGTTGATGAGAACAAGTATTTTTGAGTATGGATGTGTGCACATGTTTGTGTGTATTTGTCCTCATATTGAATGGTTTTACTCACTAAAACACCTTCAGAGCTTTTGTTGAAAAGTTTAAAACTATGTAATATCCAGATGATAGTATTTGACTTTTAAAACATATAATAATAAATAATAGAAAATATTTAATTACAAAAAGTTTGAATTGATATAATAACTGAATGTCTAAGAGATAGATACCTTTTGTGCAGTTCTGGTAGTTTTAAGAGACTAGCCCCCATAGGCTCACATATTTCAATGCCTGGTTTATAGTTGTTGAAACTGTTTGGGAAGGGTTAATAGGATTAGTAGGTATGTTATGATAGATTGGCTTTAAGGCTTCTAAAACCTACTTCATGTATTCCAAATTAGTTTATCCATCTCTCTGTCTTTCTGTCTGTCTATGCATATATATATATATATATATATATATATATATATATCATATATAAATACCTATATATCAGCTACTTCCCCAGAGCCATACCTGCCAGTCTGCTACCATGATCCATATGAGGGCCTTCATGGACTTGTCCTCTGAAACTGGAATAATAAATTACTTTGATCATGGAGTCTATTCACAGCAATAGGAAAGTAACCATGTCATGGTTTAATAAAATATATGTCCTAATAGTTATTAATATAACTTAAGAAAAATATTTGGCCAGGAGTTTTAGACATATACTGATAAATTTGAGTTTTAGAATTTTAAGGATTATTTACTGTTTTTCATTGTTAATGATAACTAAGTTGTATTGCAAAACAAAGTGGTGTTTATGAGAGACAAAACCTGAAAATTCTTTCTTATAAAAATTTTATCAGTGATGCATAATGAAGAGATGACATTATCAGCGTGACAAGTATTATTTACCGAAACATCCCTGAGTCTTCAGGCATCACAAATGAGATCATTTTTTCATCTTTTCTTTATAGCCAGAAAGAACAAACAAGAGCTGAGTCATATCAGAGCAAAAATTCAAGGAAGAAAACCTAGATTTTCGAGAGGAAGGCCATCAAGATAGTGAAAAATAATTCATGTCTCTGATAACATACCTACTTAGCCATTTGACTCAGGAGAGTGTTTTTTCTGTGAGACTTTTGATATTTCTTAGGATATACATCAATGACTGGTAATGCTGCTACATAAAATAATACTACATTTAATGAATTATACCATTTCTTTAAGACTTGTATAGTTTTAGAACTACAGTAATGTTGGGAACCTTTATACTCTATCTTCTACTCCATACATTTTAGAATTATTTCTAGAATGCCTGTCACATTCTCTTTCTGTTTCTGGATTAGGAGTGCAGAATAGTCATAGCTCATACAAATGTCCTTTCCCTGATATGGGTACTTCTACTCAGCAGGGGGTTTTTTTGTTTATTTGTTTTGTTTTGTTTTGTTTTGTTTTGTTTTGTTTTGTTTTATATAGACCACAAGTCTGACAATTTAGATAGAGAGCTTCTATGTAATATTTTCTGTTTATATCACATTGTATAAAGCATACATTTAAAATGATAAACCAAATATAGACATCAATCAACTCTTTTATTGATATTAAATTAGAAACTAATGACCTAAGCAAATAATTACTCATATGTAATTATCTGTTACTTAGAAAAGATTTATATGAACAAAATTCTTAAAATTTATGTTCTCAATGTGATACATCATTGTCTCCTTAGAAATTAAATTGCTGTATGTCATTTGACATATATCAAGCATGTAATATTTTCTAAGTAATACATATGATAATTATCATCTCATAGAGTCTTGGGTCAATAATTCACTGCCTGTCTTAGTTTCCAGAAAACCAGAGGGGGTAAAAGACATTAATCATATTTAATGAAAACTTACAGTGGGCAGAGTCTAGATATGCTTTCCAGAAGTGCTTTGCTGTTTATCCACCAAAATATGACACAAGGAAAAAGCTTCTTGAGGAAAGAGGACGAGTAGTTTAGGTGTCAAGCATTGATAAATATCAACACGATAACTCCTTTCTTCTGTTCCACTGTATGACTCACAATCCAAGGATCTACTCCCTGTCATTGGCACATGTGCAAGAAAATGGCTTCCTTGCTATCTAGGAGTCATTTGCTCAGTTTATAGGGCGCTTCAGATAACACTCGTAGACAATTTACTCTGGGCCTGACTGTTCTATGGATTACAGCCTTCACAAATACAGACTTCTCCGGGACACAGGATTTTATGTCATTTTCTCACAGATTAGATTAATATATCTAATAACTATGGTTTGTGTGTCTTGTTTGCTATGTATAAGCTGTTATGAATATTAACACTAATATCAGGTAACAAAGTTTTGCTGCAGTAAAACAATGAGAAATTCTTATTAAATATCCAAAAGTTTACTCTGATTTCTTTCCCCAATTTTCCCATCCCGTTAGTACAGATGAGTGGAAATGAGAATGCAACAGAGAAGCAATTGATTTTATTGTGGCAAAATTTTGGTTGAGTGCATTCAATAATTCCATCAAATTCTTCTGTATGTACCAATTGACTCTAGCATTGGATATTTTTTCAAGAAGAAAGTTTACCATAATAACATGACCTTCCATAAGCTGAGGACAAATTGTAAATGCATCAGTTACAATGAGAAAATGGCACTGTGTTTTGGTCAATACTTTACCATTGCTTATGCAATGTAGATGACAAATATTGCAGAACATGAATTAAACTAGACACAAATAAGTAGCAAACATTCTCCCTTATAGTAAAAGTCTGTCGCTCACCATTTGTTTCATATCAAGACTCTGTGTGAACATCTTCATCTTTTACAAATTTCTGTATCTTATATTCTTAATTCAGAATTAGTTATCAATTGTTTTATTACACATTATCGACAAAGTAGCATTCTCATCACAACAGACTCAACATCATCCTGTCCTCTGGTTCATAGACAAGGATGTAGCCCACCTAGTGGCTGAGATAGCAATGTTTTCTGAATTCTCTATGTCAAAAAGATCTGTGTCCAAATTTGAGAAACCTTGATTTCCCATGTCCCTGCAGGACCTCCCAGCTAGGCTGTTTCATGGGATGAGAGTTGAATTCTGAAACAGAATCACTGACATGATTTCTTAGCTTCCAAATTGACATCATTTTTGTGCTATTATCTGTACTATTTAATGCACAGGATTCAGTAATATCAGAAGCAATAATGGAGAGTCAGAGTGTGGATATTTGGAAAAATTGGACCTTATTTCTAGACTTCCTGCAGTGTAATTTATAGCTAGAATTCATATTATTTAAGGCAAGTGCCACTTATATATTCCTCTCTGAGGAAGTTTACAAAGTTTTTAAAGTAATTTAGTTTTATTTGCCATTTTAACTCAGATTGCCGAAGTCTATAAACTTTTAATGTTGAATTTAATTCATTAAAGTGGAATAATTGTCATCAATTCATACATTCTTTAACATCTTTAAAAATCTGTTCTTTTCTGACACTTTACTTTTTACAAAGCAAAAGATTACATGTTAAATGTGAGCATGTGTATTTAAAACTGTTATCCCCCTTGATACCTAGAATTTATCATAGATTAATAAATAACGATAGATAAAGGACTAAATAAAATAATAGAAAAGTTCTTTTGCATATGAATGTTTAGGAGCATCTGGTATATTCAGCTATCATCTGTAATATAAGAATAGTAATAATATTCCTACCACATTCTCGACTTTTATTTCAACTGTCTTTTGTCCTACTTTTTTTTCCTACAGGCTGTCTCTAATATTGAGTGACCTTTTTCTATAACAAACTGGTCTGAAATACTAACATGGTATAATGTCAAAGATCTTGCACCATCTGTCTCTGTATGCTCTGTGTATTAATCATTCACCCAAAAGGTTTTCATATATTCTTTAAAAGGCCACAGACCTCAGATCCATTATTACTGCTTCCTGCATCATTGTAATGTGATAAATCTTTACAGTATTTGTATAGATAAATAAATACATCTCTGAAAACGTCACATACAGATTATTCAATAGAGTAAACAGTGAGCATTCTTAACTAAGAAGGCATGTTTATATCACCAAAGGAAAACATCAGCAGTCAGAATGAAGATGCAGATAATCATTAAAAAAATAGGATTTCAGTTAATAAAGAATACATACAGATAGAATTTTTTTCTCTTTATAGGCAATATTCTGGTTCTTATTAAATTCTTTTACAAGGAATATGCTGATATCTTAACTAGATGTCTCACTTCGCTGTATAAAATGGTTGATCTCACTAACTTCATGAAAACTTGCCTCAGCACTTTCCCTGTCACTGTTAGTGAACTTCTATGTTTTGATTTACCCTTGATGTTTTTTTATTATGCTTTCCCTTCTCCTCGAAAATGATCTGTTGACATGAAACATTTAGCATTTATTATTATGGTGGCAACAATAGAACAGTTGGTATTTTCCATGTAAAATGTCTCTACTGACTCCCATAATAGCTCTCAAGCCAGAAATTGACATTTTAAACTATATATTTTAAGAGGATAAGGCAACAAAGAGCAAGACTTTATTAGAATTTCAAACTTCAAAATTAGTGACCTCCATCTAAATTTATATATAGAAGAAAATTACTTGGATTATGAATCTCAGCCACATCTTATTATTATGTCAAAATTGTGAATAGGCAGTAACAAATCTTTTTTTTGTCATTTAGATGGTGAAGAAAAATAATCGTGTCTTAGAACTGTGGTCTGAACACAAGTCCTATGTGTGCTATGCCTATGTCTAAGAACCATGCCAAATAAACAAAATCCTCATGGCAATTATATCATGTTCCTATAGGTAAACAGATAAAATGTTTGAAATATATATATATATATATATATATATATATATATATATGTAGAAATGGTTGTTAATGTCTGAAACTGTGATGGTCTTTGCAAACACTAGTGCCAGCAGAGTGTCCCTCTATGTAAGGAAGTAAGGAAGAAAGTTCAACAGGATTCAGCAGGAGATGTTGATTCCAACTTCTAGGGACTCACCCCAGCAGTTTATTTTAGATATAATTAAACATAGGAAATAATTCTTGCTAGCAATTAACTTTGTCTATGTACATCATAAATCTTAAAGCATGTTTACCTTCTTCTACCTCCCCAGTGGGACTGAGGTGTCCTCACTTAGACCCTTCAACTTGGGAACTTGTTGAGTTCTGCAGACTGTATCTTAGGTGTTATGTACTTTTTTGGTTAATATTCACTTGTTAGTGAGTACAGGGGTAAGGGAGAAGGGAACCTGCTCTGGTATTGGGTAGAGGAAAAGGACTGAAGCCCTGAGGGCCAGCAGAAAGAATAAAAACAGGCAATCTTGAGAGGTAGGAGGTTGGGGGGACCTTCCATATTAGACCACAGACCTGCAAGGTAAGGGACTCTCAGGACTCAAAGGGAAGGACCTTAGATAAAATGCCCGACAGTAGGAAGAAGGAACTTATAAAGTCCACCTCTAGCAGGAAGACAGGGCATCAAATGAGGGAGGGCTGTCATCCCACAGTCAAAACTCTGACCAATAATTGTTCCTATTTGAAAGAACTACAGGAATGGAAATGGAGAGGAGCCTGAGAAAAAGAAGATCCAGTGACAGGGCAAAACTAGGATCCAGCTCAAGGGGAGTTCTCGAGGCCTGACACTATTACTGAGGCTATAGAGAGCTCACAAAAGGGGATCTTTCATGACTACCCTCCAAAAGACCCAACAAGCAACTGAAAGAGTCAAATGCAGATATTTGCATCCAACCAATGGACAGAAGCTGCTGACCCCTGTGGTTGAATTAGGAAAAGACTGAAAGAAGCTGAGGAGGAGGGCAACCCAGTAGGAGCACCAGCAGTCTCACTTAATCTGAACCCCGAGATCTCTCAAACACAAGACCACCATCCAGGCAGCATACACCAGCTGATATGAGGCTCCCAACACATATATAGCAGAGGACTGCCTGGTCTGTGGTCAATCAGAGATGATGCACCTAACCTTCAAGAGGATGGAGGCTCCAGGGAGTTTAGAGGTCAGGTTGGGTTGGGGGAGACAGGGGGTAGGTTGGAGGTATGAGATGTGGAACAGTTGGAAGGTGGACAGGGAGGGGACAAAATCTGCAGTGTATAAATATAAATTAATAATAATTTTTAAAAAGGAGTGTTTACATTGAAACTTTTTACAAAGTATGTATTATATATTCCATAAAATAGGTTCTATGGATTGAGAGACAATGTTCAAGATAATGATCTATGGAGAATGACTGAGATAAAAATAATCTTCTGGGAGATTCAGGGGTGACCTGGCACTATAGATCGCACAGGTTACCAGGATATTAACTACAATCATTCCCAGGCTTCTTCGCAGAAAACAGCTTTTCCTTGAAGAGGAAAAATCTACGTGTTTAAGAGTCCTGTGATTTTTAGTGCTCATTTGTGAGCTCAGTGACCTCATGTCCTCTACACAGGATATTAATTTAATGTTACATTTTATATCTCAGTAAATACTTTCTAAAGGATATCTATAGATTAATTTAATGAAAGTTATTTTGTAATTAAAAGGAAACAAGACATATTAACATTTTGTTTTTAAAATTTTAAACTTTTATCAAACTTAGTTATACATTTTTTCCCATTTGCTCATGTATTGATTTACTGTGGTTATAACGTTAATAGCAATATATTTAAAGCTGTTTTATTATCTCAAATTTTCTGACTTTACAACAACTCTTCCAAAACATTCGTTTTTATAAAAGAAACTAGTTTATTTTGTCTAATCCAATTACATAAGGTATCACTTGAAATAGGCATAGGGAAACAGATATTTTTAGTCTCCAACTTAAATTTACAAATTTTGAAAAAGTTATGAATATATAAAATTTTTGTTAGTGTTTGATGGCAAGATTCAGTCTCACATCCTGCTACCTACTGAAAAAGTGTGGTGTATTTTCACAAATCAGAACCTAGGAGCTCATCTCAAACAAAGACCTCAGAATCAGTGCAACACAATGACTTCCTAAGCTGAGATTATTTTTCAGTATATCAGTTATAATGAATATTTTGATAAATCACATATAAAGGAAAAAAATTCTTACTGGCAAAGGAGGTTGTACCATATCAGGAGATTTTTTTTTTTGTCTTTCTACTAGTTGGTTTTTGTTCAACACTGTTTTGTTTGTTTTTTTGTTTGTTTTTGTAGTCATTTACTCATAGTTGGCATAAATTGAAAAGGTACAAGGCCATGGACTTCAGAATAAAGATTATTTATATTTATACTGAACCCCTAGTCACAAAATAAAGTGAACATAAATGTTGTACAATTATAAAAAGCAAAACAACCTGATCAACTGTGAGGTTAAAACTGGCTAAGAAAGCTAGAAATGAGATAGAACTGTGCTTAAACAGCTTGACTGGACATCACCTGTAGAATATGACAACTGAGCAATGCCATTTTACTTTCACAAAGGCGATTCTGACTTCACAGACGTTATCCTCTATTGTAAACGATGAAGAAAAATCTGAACAAAGAAAAATGCAGGTCAAGGTTCAGCTGAAGAAATCCCAAACTCTGAAGCATCTGTGAGAACATATCTCACTGGGAAACTGAGCTCTCAGGTTACCTGAAGTGCTTGACATCCAGTAGGAGCTGTTACCTAATATAGAGTCGGGGAGTAGTGGATCACAGAAGAAGCTGTGTTATTAATAAAATTGTGGTTACTAGTTCCACCATAACCTTCTGCTTGGTATTACTTTAGTATGGCTTTTGCTTTTCTCAATATTTGTTACTGTATGAGAAGACACTGGGAAGTACATAGATACTTCCAGGATTAAATGTTCACCAATGATTAATGGAAATTTGACAAGGGAAATTTGGTGAGAGAAAGAGGAGAGGAGGTAAAAATTTTGAGAAAAAGTCTTATTTTGACAAAACAAACAAAAACAGCAAGCCAATATCTAAAATGTGGCTATCTTTGAAGAGTTAATCGTACATAGTTCTCATTCAGCTGAAAATATACTATGCAATCTGAGTTATGAAATGTATAAAGTGTGTGTGTGTATATTTGTGTGTGTGTTGTGTGTATGTGTTTGATGTGTGTGAGAGTTTTGTGTGTATGTATGTGTATGTTTGGTGTGTATGTGGTTTTGGTGTGTGTGGGGGGGTTCAATGTGTATGTGTTTGATGTGTGTATGTATTCTGTATGAGTGTGTTGCTCCGCGTGTATATATGTATGTATAAAAGATGAGTGTGACAGAGTCACAGTGGACATGAATAAAACCCCAGATGAAATGACCATTTGTTAGTGCCTACTATATCCAATGGAGGAAAGAAAAACCACTGGAGAATGTAATTCAGTTAATGAGTGCTTCTGTGGCATGTATGAGGACTTATGATAGTTCCTCAACAGTGAGTGTTGTTATCAGGATTGGCTCTGCACCCAGTGACATCACACCTAGGTGACTGTGAGCCACACATTTGTTGCCAATGCAATAGCACACATTCCCAGAATCCACTTGACTCACCTCCCACCTTTACTTGTGAGCTGCTATGTCACCATCCAAATAAATAGGCAGACTCTTATGAACTCTCTCTCTCTTCTCCCCCTTCTTCTCTGCTGTCACCTTTGCCCTTTTCTCCTACAATAAACCACTGACACCTGGAACTGTTTTGGGCTGGTGTGGTCTGTCCAGACACGAGTCTGGCTTCTAACACAACATTAAAGCTGGATTCAGTGTTACATAGCTATAAGCTTTACAGTGTAGAGGCAGGTGAACCACAATGTTTAGGTCATCTTTAGTACATCTTTGAGGCCAGCCTAAGACACTGTCCCAAAATTCAAAACCAAACTAAGTAAATAACTTAATTATGCTAAGCATAAATATATAAACAATTATAAAAAGGTGGAAGAAATAGTTCATGCACGTAAATTGCTTATACATATAAACTATATTCTTTTGAAAGTTTTACTGGCTTCAGAAAAAAGTTTCTAAAACACTAGATTTTCTGCATCTGCAGGATGCAAATTAGGGTGTCAGAAAAGCTGAGGATAAAAACACTCAAGTTTCATATAGGATTTGGTTTGATTTAAATTTTCTTCAGAAACTTTATTTATATTGATGTAACTTTAGCCACTTTTTCCACATCAACAGACTCCACAGCTTCTGTGGGCTCAGTTAAACTTCAAGCTAAGGATCAGACACAAACAACAATTTGTTACATGCTGTTATGAAGTGCTCATCCCATCCTTAAACTTTGGTTGTTGACTCTAATGTAAGTATCTGTGTAGCACTAGAATATAGCTACCCCAGCCCAACCCTGGGAGACATAAAGTTTTGAGCAACAAACGTCAGAAGCCAACAGTTAAATTCATTCTTTTTTTTTTCACTTTTATATTGTTGAAAGGGAAAGAAATATATAAAAGGTCTTCATAACAATAGCCTAACTAGAAACAACATTAGACATATCCTCTTTGGGACTACACTTTGATTTTCTGATATTCCCTCCATCACTTACAATTGTGCCCTCTCAAATTTTCCCTATAGGATTGAACTCCTAGAAAGTTGGGAATATAGGACATTTGCAACAATTTCCCTTTGACAGGCTAAATATAAACCATCATAAACAAGAACGGAAGAAGTGAGAGAGCACACTGTTTTCACATTACATGTTGTATGGTTTCCACACAGGTCATAAAGACCTGATTATTAGGAAAATAAATTAAAAGTAGTGAATGGAGAGCCATTGTTACTCGTGTGTGGTTTGTGCAACTTAAGAGTAGGAGAGAGATTATTGGTACAAAATAAGGGCTGGGGAAAATTTTGATGACAATATTAAAGTTTGTCAGAAAGAATTTTTGGGCTCAAGGTAGCCTACTGGAAGATGTAGGGTGTGCTTCAGTACAGTGACACTATCTCCAATTACTTTCAAATATATTCTTTTCTCAATCGACATATGAAAGAGATTTCTATGAAAGAAACCATTGTTGTGACTGTAAAAGCAGCAGTTATGATTAATAAAATTTATGGCCGGCTTTGCCAGGTTTTCCATACCACAGTTAAGCAAGTGTCTGTGGTAGGCATATATCTAGACTTGAAATCCAGAGGTGACAGCAAAATATCAGACTGTGAATCTGAAATCTCAGAAACAATGCTCTTCGGGAAAAAATGTACTGTGACTTCACTAGAGATGAGTTATTTACAAAAGAACACTTTGTCTTGTCTGTGTTGTCCATCATGGTTATGAGTCCAACTAGGATCACTGATTAGAGTCTGTGTAATACAATAGGGGGTCAGAGTCCCATAAGAATTAGGCTGTTTGCAATATGGAATACAAAACCTGGCAAATTTTGTGAATAACCAGGAAGAATTTTGTGTGAGTGCATTGGAAAAACAGGAGAACATCATATTTGAAACACAAGCCTAGATTATAGAGAAGATATTGATGCAGTCATTCTGTTACCAAGGAAATTGTATTTAAAGGGAAATTGAACTTACTACTAATACATGATCTAGGATGTCACATTGAATATTGACCATGGTGGTGTCAAAGACTAGTAAAATGGAAATCATAAAAATATTATGTGGAGTGCTATTATTAGCTTTAATTTTCAGCTTTGAACTAACTGGGAATCACCTGGGGGAAAAGTTCAATGAGGAATCGCTAGATCAAGTTCTGCTTTTGGTGTGTCTTTGGGGGATCATCTTGACTCTCCTGATTTATGAGGGAAGATGTAGTTCACTGTAGCAGATACTATTCCTTGGGCAGGGAATCTAAGACTGTGTTAAGAGGGAGAATACTAGCTGAGCATCATAGGAAAGCAAAGTAGTAAAGTTTGTGAGCATGCAAGCATTTGTTGCTCCGTTCACTTAATAAGACTAAACACTCCAGGCTCTCCTTAATCAGAAGAAGGTTTCTGGGTTTGGGGAGCTGTGCTTTCTGAGGTTGGCAGAGTCATGCAATTCAATTGCATCTAAAGGTCAGCTATGCTTGGTATGACTGGAGTGAAGTACACTACAACACATCCCTCTCTCCCTCTTCCCTTCCCCTCTCTCTCTCTTTGTATACATGTGAACATATTCATGTATCTATGCCTACATCTTGAGAGAAACGGCTTGTGCAAGTGTGGGATGTGTTTACCTGCATATAAATTACAGACACCATCAGTGGGTACACTCTTCTGTCACTTTTCACCTCACTATTTGAAACAATATTTTATGGAACCTGGATGTCAGCAACTTTTGGCTGTACTGGCAAGCCAACAAGCTTCTAGGATCCACTTGCCTAACAATCATGCAGACAAAACTTTGAGAGCTATCAAAAAAAATGCTCAAAGCTCTCATATTTAACTCATTTTTTTTCCTAAATAAAAAGCATCAACAACTATTTACAACACAGATGTACCATTTTTGTAATGAACTTCATTTTAGCAAGGATGATGTGAGCTAGTGTTCTTAGGGAGGTGTAGGTAATCCTCTGACAGGAAAATAAAGATTAGAGAGAGTAGCACCTAGAGCAACATGTGAAAGAAACCAGTTGTATAAAGATGGAAGGTTCCTCTGTGTTCTGAGCTACAGTTAACCAACAGAGCATGCAGGATAAAAACTGTGATATACACAGATGTGGAAAGGTGAGTCTTACATAAATGACCTATAAAGCACTATGTGCCTCAAGTACCAAAACTTTATGTGCATGCTTTTCTTAGCTCTCTCACCCACTCCTGTAGTTGGAATACATCATGTCTCTGTGTCTATTTATAAACATGTCCCTGGTGAAGTTCTTTCTCCAAAAACAGGACCTTGAAGCTTCTGCAGATGTCTTGCAAATTCTAACCCATATCTGTCACATTTCCATTCTATCCACTTTAAAGGGAACAACAGGACACATCTTTCCTCCATCACTCCATGAAAACTATCTCCTATTCAGGGTCCAGAGAGCAATAGTTACAAATATTTTTAATAAAATTACAGTTTGCAGTTAGGAAGAAAACTCAATCCTTAAAGTGCACTTGTTGTTCTGGTTTCAGTGCCCACAATGTGCACCCTGGCACATAGCCTTCTGTAACTCCATTTCTAGGCTGGTGAGGATGAGTGCCCCCAGACCGACAGTGAACTATTGTGAGGCTTCACTTAAAACAAGCAATTCAATTGAAGGACGAAATGACACCAACAGACAAGAGTCCAGTGTAAGAGTCTTTCCAACTGAGCATCAAGAATTCTAGCACAGTTAAAATGTACTGTGCAGGTGAAAAGACAAGGCCAGTATCCCTTCTATATGGAGAAGAATGCTCAAAACAATGACTCATGCTTGAGGTATAAGCCTAGATGACCTCCAAGTGAAGTTATGATGCTTTCCCAGATATTTTCTAGAAATCTTACAAATAAGTCTAAAATTTTGTTTACAGTAAAATCATCTCAACTTCCCCGAAGCCCTTGTGACCTGTGGTTTTACCTTCTCGACTGCAATCTCATTCAATGCTGGTATTATGATCTCATTTACTGAAAGTAAAAAGGGTTTCTTAGCAAGCCCTTGAGATGGAACTTTAGAAGCCACCAAGCAAACTACGTGTGGTATTGCTAAAAATCAGTCAACACTTTCTTCTGCAAGTGCCAACCCTTGCACTCACAGGTACCCTTTTCTTCTCTTGAGAATCTATCTACCCATTAATGGTACTGCTTAGTGTGTCTCTTGTCAAAAGTGAATATTAATAAACTTCAACTATGTGTCATCCTGGCACTCATTGCAATAACTTTCTGTGGCCAAGCTACAGGTCTACCTTAGTCAACATGCAGAAATATGAAGGAACTTCTAAAGTTGTTGAAAGAAATATGGAGCACTATCTCCTGTCCAACTACTAGGGAATTAATCCTATAATAAAAGAAAAATAAATTAGAATGGGTATATTTTGAAACCAAAATAATTGCAATTATCTCCACTGAGTAACTTTTCTTATGAAGTGTTTTCTTCATTTACAAACACTGAATAACTAACATCTGCATAAGAAATACCAGCTTTTAAAACAGCTGTCCAGATGTCTCTAAAAAGCATCCATTTTTGACTGTTTTCTTGCTTTGTCCTCAGAAGTCTCAATTCATAGGAGACGGGTGAATGCATTATATCCTATGTAAGATTTATATATATATATATATATATATATATATATATATATATATGCTCAAACATGGCAGAAACATAGACAGAGGAGCTCATGCAGAAGCTGTGGAGTGGTTCTGCTTACTACTTGGCTCCAGATGGCTTGTTCAGACTGTTTTTGTATAGAGCCCATGGCCATCATCCCAGGGATGGCATCACACACAATGGGTTGGGCCATCCCTCATTAATCACTAATAAAGAAAATGCTTGCAGACAGGATGTTGCCTGTTGTCCTCTGAGAGGCTCCACCCAGCAGTTGACTCAGACAAATGCATATACCTACATCCAAATGGATGGAACTTGGAGACTCTTATGGAAGAATATGAGGAAGGATTGCAGACCCTGAAGGGGATAGAAACTCCACAGGAAGATCAACCTATACCTTTGGGGCTCTCAAAGTCTGAACCACCAACCAAAGAACATACATGAGCTGGACCTAGGCCTCCAGCACATATGTAGATGTACAGCTTGACCTTCAAGTGGGTCCTGAACAACTGGAATAGAGATTATCCCAAAAGCTGTTGCCTGTCTGTGGGATATGCTTTACCATCTGGTTTTCCTTGTCTGGCCTCAGTGGAATAGGAAGTACCTAGCCTCAGAAAGACTTAAAATTCCTAGGTGGGGGGGATACCCAAGGAGGCCCCCACCCACTCAGAGGATAAGAGGAGGCAATATGTGGGAACTATTTTGAGTGAGGGTGACCAGAAGGGGATGTAAAGTGAATGAACAAAATATAAATAATTAAATGAAAAGAAAAAAAATTTATGATCTACAGTCTGTCTTATAGCCCAGTCTTAAGGAAGCATTTGTCAATTCAGGTTTTCTCCTTTCAAATGACAATAGTTTGTGTAAAGTTGACATAAATGTAACCAGCAGACATCAGAGTTTTCTTTTTAGTTATAAGTGGCACATCGGGTCCACCAATGAAGGTTATGCTTACAACATCATTAAAGTTCCATGTTCACAATCTTACTCATATAGTAAAAAGACAACATGACAGAAAGAAGCTTATAATAATCAAAAAATAAATCAAGGCATTATGATATTCTCAAGTGAGGTTCACTGACAGAGAGTTAATGAATGGAGAAGTGATGTCTTTCTCTATCCATGGCTACTAGGGTAGTTTCTCTGGTAGTTGTTTCTCTAACTACTGGATAAGCATATGCATATGCTTAAAGAAAATAAGGTTAAATAGGGTACAATCCATATTTATCTTCAAAACTGCAACTATTTCTGATCAGATACAAACCTTTATGACAGTAAGAAACCATTCTTTTCAATTATTATAATTAAAAAATCTAAGTATTTTAAAGTTTCCATGGAAAGTGTATATAAATACTAACCTGTCTAAAACCAGAATAACCTTTTGTCTTTTATTGCGATATAGTTCAAATCCTTGAGGTTTTCATTATAAATAGCAACAACAATAATAGATCTGACCATTATTATATTAATTGTATCATGTTAACTTTTTCTAAAATGGGGAGGGTAGAGAGAAGTGGTTAGTACCTTAAATAATTATTTGTAAAACAGAAGTATAGAGGAAATTTTTTGAATACTCCAATACATTCTACACTAAGTAATAATTGTAAAAATCAATCTGTTGAGCCATATCAGGACCACTTAGATATTTTGAAACTACTTACTATTATATACAATATATATTATATATATAATATATATAATATATTATATATATTTATATACAATATATATTTATATACAATATATTATATGTATATATATTGTATATAAATATATATATATATATTCACTTTTATTAGCTTACAAAGAATTATGTTTCATTGTAGCCATTTTCAAAATATTTTTGCCTCACTTCTCAGCCTTTCTTTCTTATTTGGTTGTTCTCCATGTTAAGCTCTGAGTTCCAACCACAATGGAGTGAATCTCTTTGGATAGTACACATATCAGATGCATTTGAAAACCCTATTCTGAGTAGTTCAGAAGATTTAGAAAACTAGCAATTTCAAGAGAGACTCAGAGAAAGGGTAGGCTTTTCATCCAAGGCAGAGGGAATTACAAATTTCATACCCATTTGTATGACAGAACTTTGATGTTCTAATAGTTCTAAGTGCCTGTCAATTCAGTTGCCATTCAGTTTGAGTTCTCCCCTGAGAAAGCACCAGTTAAAGAGAAGTAATATAATAACTTAATATCTTATGAGAGCTGTGATTTCTGAAACAGAGAATTAGCTTCCATTTGTAAAATAACGCTTTGCTTCGCTACAAGTTTAATGAGGAGCATCTGATCATGAAATATCAAGTTGGTAGGCAATTATTTCAGGTTTTCATTAAGTGAGTAATATTGGAGTCACTGTTGGAAAGGTTAAGAAGATTTTGATAGAATACATCATCTACTGAAGGAATTCATCTGAAAATCTAGACAGAGCAAGTTGGAAAATATAGGAAATATGAGTAAGGGGACTAGCCATCATTTGCCTACCTCCAGCTATAATCGCCCAGAAATTTTCCACAGTTGACAGAAAAGGATGGATGTATTTCAAATTGCAAGATATATTAGAATATTGTGTTGATACTAACTGGACATTGAAATAAAAAATCAAACTAACAAAAAATCACAACCTAGCTCTTGATTCTTCTCACCTGGTACTTATGGCTACTCTGGTTATATAGATCATATAGATCTCTGTTGGACAAGTGTGTAGATATAGGTAAATTATTGAAGAATGTCTAAGGATTTTGTCTTGCATGCCAGGAGGACAAAACTCGAAGGAAATGATAGGAAAGAACATGTATAAAGATTAGACAAAAATACATAGTGCATTTTTCAATAATCATCTATGCTTCATAATGTATAGGATGGAGCTTCACAGATCTATGTACAAGTGAAACTGCAACTAAGGTAAATACACATCAAATTACATCTTATCAATCTGTAAAAGTAACTTTTATTTATCATGTGTAATTGTCATCTTGGAGGCTTACTGCTGAAGAAGCTCACCGTTTTCAGTTCTTTCTGAACTCTGGCTGTCTGGTTCAACTCAGCTGTCCTGGCTCAAACTCCAGATGACTGATTCACACTTGCTTCTCACAGAATTGCTCCATTTGGCCTCTAGCTAAATGACAATTTGTTCTAATCTTCTGGCTCCATCTTATTCTCCGGCTTCCACTGCCTCTGATGTTCTGCACTACAGAAACTGCACAAATTGAACAGAAATCATGCTAGCACTTAAGTCTCGAAACTGCAGTAATTGAACTGATTCAAATGAAATTCATTCCATTGCATGAACTACATTCACTGAATTTCTCTTCCTACCTGTCTGTGCTGCTTTTTAAAAAGTCCCTCATTCCTGTTCCTGTGGGAGTTGTTCATATCCTATCTCTGACTCATGCGCTCATATCTTTCTCTGTTTCATCGCTTTGTCTGACCCTCAATTGGAAATCACTCTCAAGCATGGCTGCTTTCTTCTAGAAAATGACTTTAACTTCATTGCTTGGGATTATAAGTGTGTACTAAGGACATGTCTATAATCCAGCCAAAGAAATCAAATGTGCGATGTTCCAGCTGGATCACAGAGATCTAAAAGGTCTTTGAATGTGATAGAGTTTCTATTTTTCTGGATTAAAATTCCTCTACATCAGCCAATAATCACATGGACACATTACTCTTAACTTTCCTGAGCTTGGCATTTCCAATTCTTTTCAATATACTAATAGTTTCAAACTGATTTTTTTCTTTCTTCCTTTTTTTAAAAATATATATATATATATATATATATATATATATATATATATATATATACATAATTTATATATATTGTAATATAATTATGTATATAATTGAACTGCTGCTCTCTTCAGGCACACCAGAAGAGGGCATGAGATCCCATTACAGATGGTTGTGAGCTACCATGTGGTAGCTGGAAATTGAACTCAGGATTTCTTTAAGAGCAGTCAATGTTCTTTTTGTTTGTTTGTTTGTTTTTGGTTGTTCATATTCTTTTTGGTTTATGTTTGAGGTTAAAATTTAATTACAACATCCTCCCTTTTCCTCCATCTCTCCAAATTATACCATTTGCCCCTACTTGATCTTCTTTTTTTTTTTTAAAAAAACTTCCTATTCCTTTTTTTTAAACTAAAAATTTTATTTGGATATTTTATTTAAATTTCAGATGTTATCCACTTACCCCATTTCCTCCCTGCCCAGGAACCCCAATTCCATCCCCCCTCCTCCTGCTTCTATGAGGATGTGCCCTCACCCACCCCTCCACTCCCAACTCCCCACCCCCTGAATTCCTCCACACTCAGTCCAGCCTTTATGGGACCAAGGATCTCCTCCCGCACCTATGCCCTACAAGGCCATCCTCCCCTACATATACAGCTGGAGCCATGTGTCCCTCCCTATGTGTTCCCATGCTGGTGATTTAGACCCTGGGGATCTCAGGTTGGTTGTTATTGTTGCTCTTCTCTTGGGGCTTCAAACCCTTTCAGCTTCTTTAACTCCTTCACCTCCTCTCTAGTTCCATTGGGAACTCCTTGATCAGTTCAATGGTTAGCTTTGAGCATCCAACTGAATAAGTCAGACACTAGCAAACCTCTAAAAACACAGCTATAACAGGCTTTTGTCAGCATGCACTTCCTGACATCCATATTAGCTTTTACCTTTGGTGATTGCACATGGGATAGATGCCCAGGTGGACTGGTCTCCAGACAGCCCCTCTTTCAGTTTCTGTCCCACACTTTGTCTCCATATTTGCTCCCGTGAGTATTTTGTTACTCCTTCTAAGAAGGACTGAAGTACCCACACTTGGTCTGTCTTCTCCATTAGCTTCATGTGGTTTTTGAGTTGAATCTTGGGTATTGCTAGCTTCTGGGCTAAAATCCAGTTTACAGTGAGTGAATACCATGTGTGCTCTTTTGTGATTGGGTTACCTCACTCAGGATGATATTTTCTAGTTCCATGCATTTACCTAAGAATTTCTCAAATTCATTGTTTTTAATAGCTGAGTAATATTCCATTGTGCAAATATACCACAATTTCTGTATCCATTCCTCTGTTGAAGGACATCTGGGTTCTTTCCAGCTTCTGGCTATTAAACAAGGCTGCTATGAACATAGTGAAGCATGTGTCCTTGTTATATGTTGGAGCATCTTCTGAGTATATGCCTAGGAGTGGTATAGTTGGGTCCTCAGGTAATGCTATGTCTAACTTTCTGAGGAACTGCCAGACTGATTTCCAGAGTTGGTTGTACCAGCTTACAATCCCACCAAAAATGGTGGAGTGTTCCTCTTTCACCACATTCTCTCCAGCAACTACTACCACCTGAGTTTTTTTATCTTAGCCATTCTGACTGGTGTGAGGTGGAATCTAAGGGTTGTTTTGATTTGCATTTCTCTGATGACTAAGGATACTGAACACTTCTTTAGGTGCTTTTCCGCCATTCGAGTTTCCTCAGTTGAGAATTCTTTGTTTAGCTCTGTGCCCCATTTTTAATAGGGTTATTTGGTTTTCTGGAGTCTAATTTCTTGAGTTCTTTGTGTGTATTGGATATTAACCCTCTATCAGATGTGGGATTGGTCAAGATTTTTTCCCAATCGGTTGGTTGCTGTTTTGTCTTATTGACAGTGTCCTTTGCCTTACAGAAACTTTGCAATTTTATGAGGTTCCATTTGTCAATTCTAGATCTTACAGCATAAGCCATTGGTGTTCTGTTCAGGAACTTTCCCCCTATGCCCAAGAATTCAAGGTTTTTCCTCACCTTCTCTTCTATTAGTTTCAGTGTATCTGGTTTTATGTGAAGGTCCTTTATCCACTTGGACTTGAGCTTTGTGGAAGGAGATAAGAATGAATCAATTTGCATTCTTCTGCATGTTGTCCTCCAGTTGAACCAGCACCATTGGTTGAAAATGCTATCCTTTTTTCGCTGAACAATTTTAACTACGTTGTCAAAGAAAAAGTGACCATAGGTGTGTGGGGTCATTTCTGTGTCTTCAATTCTATTCCATTGATCTTACTGCCTGTCTCTGTACCAATACCATGCAGCTTTTATCACTATTGCTCTATAGTACAGCTTGAGGTCAGGGATGGTAATTCCTCCAGAATTTCTTTCATTGTTGAGAATAGTTTATGCTATCCTTAGTTTTTTGTCATTCCAAATAAATTTGAGCATTTCTCTTTCCAACTATGTAAAAAATGAGTTGGGATTTGAATGGGGATTGCATTGCATCTATAGATTGTTTTTGGCAAAATGGCCATTTTTATTATATTAATTCTGCCAATTCATAAACCCGGGAGATCTTTCCATCTTCTAAGTTCTTCTTCTATTTCTTTCTTCAGAGACTTGAAATTCTTGTCATACATATCATGCACTTGCTTGGTTAAAACACCAAGGTATTTTATATTAGTTGTGTCTATTGTGAAGGGTGTCAAGGGTGTTATTTCTCTAATTTTTTTTAGCCTGTTTATCTTTCGAGTAGAGGAATACTACTGATTTGTTTGAGTTGATTTTATAACCAGCCACATTGCTGAAGTTGTTTACTAGGTTTAGGAGTTCTCTGGTGGAAGTTTTGGGGTCACTTCAGTATACTATCATAACATCTGCAAATAGTCATATTTTGACTTCTTCCTTTGCTATTTGTATCCCTTTGACTTCCTTTTGTTGTCTTCTTGCTCTAGCTAGGACTTTCCTCAGTACTATATTGAATAGGTAGGGAGAGAGTGGGAAGCCTTGTCTAGTCCCTGATTTTTTTCAAATTTCTCCAAGTTTCTCTTCATTTAGTTTGATGTTGGCTACTGGTTTGCTGTATATTGCTTTTACTATGTTTAGGTATGGGCCTTGAATTCCTGATCTTTCCAAAACTTTTACAATAAAGGGATGTTGAATTATGTCAAATGTTTTCTCAGCATCTAGTGAGATGATCATGTGGCTTTTTTCTCTGAGTTTGTTTATATAGTGGATTACATTGATGGATTTCCAAATATTGAACTATCCTTGCATTCCTGGGTTAAAGCCTACTTGATCTTGAAAAATGATTGTTTTGATGTGTTCTTAGATTCGGTTTGCAAGAATTTTCTTGAGTATTTTTGCATCAATATTCATAAATGATATTGGTCTGAAGTTCTCTTTCTTTGTTGAGTCTTTGTGAGGTTTAGGTATGAGTGAGATTGTAGCTTCATAGAACAAATTGGATAGTGTTCCTTCTGTTTCTATTTTGTGGAATAGTTTGAAGAGAATTGGTATTAGGTCTTCTTTGAAGATCTGATATAATTTTTCACTAAAACCATCTGGTCCTAGGGTTTTTAAAAGTCCTGGAGACTTTTAATGACTGCTGCTATTTCTTTAAGGGTTATTGGACAGTTTAGATGGTTTATCTGCTCCTGATTTAACTTTGGTACTTAGTATCTGTCTAGAAAACTTTCCATTTCATCCAAATTTTCCAGTTTTGTCCAATATAAGCTTTTGTATTAGGATTTGATTAGTTTTTGAATTTTTTCAGTTTCTGTTGTTATGTCTTCCCTTTCAGTTCTAATTTTAGTAATTTGGATACTGTCTCTGTGCCCTCTGATTAGTCCAGTTTATCTATCTTGTTAATTTTCTCAAAGAACCAGCTCCTGGTTTTGTTGATTCTTTTTATAGTTTTTGTTTGTTTATTTGCTTTGTTTCTATTTGGTTAATTTCAGCCCTGAGTTTGATTCTTTCCTGTCATCTACTCCTCTTGGGTGTATTTGCTTCTTTTTGTTCTAGAGCTTTCAGGTGTGTTGTCAAGTTGCTAGTGTATGCTCTCTCCAGTTTCTGTTTATAGACACTTAGAGCTATGAGTTTTCTTCTTAGCACTGCTTTCATTTTTTTCTCATAAGTTTTGGTATGACAAGCCTTTATTTTCATTACATTCTTAAAAGTCTTTAATTCCTTTCTTTATTTCTTACTTGACCAAGTCATCATTGATTAGAGCATTGTTCAGTTTCCACATGTATGTGGGATTTCCATTGTTTTTGTCATTATTGAAGACCAGCCTTAGTCCATGGTGATCTGATAGGATGCAAGGGATTATTTGACTCTTTTTGTATCTGTTGAGACCTGCTTTGTGACCAATTTTATGGTCTATTTTGGAGAAGGTACCATGAGGTGCTGAGGAAAAAATATATTCTTTTGTTTTAGGATGAAATGTTCCATAGATAATCCATTAAATCCATTTGGTTCATAACTTCCATTAATTTCATTGTTTCTCTGTTTAGTTTCTGTTTCCATAATTGTGCGAAGCAGCTCCACTCTCGCCGTTACAAGATGACACTTGGCATAGGCATTGCTTGAGACCATATATGGCATGCCCTCGCTGAGAGATGTGGTTACCCGATTCCCTTACCTTGTGTCATTGAGTGTGACCAATTAATAGTGATATCGTGGCAGCTGCTGATAGGTTTAAGGCAACACTTATAAGGGACTGCGGGAGCAGAGGAGAAAGAGAAGAAGATCGCTGTACAGAGATAGCTGAATAAACCGTTTGAAGAAGAACATGGTTGCCTCTGCCTTATTCCACTGGTCAGACGTGGGTAGCGACACATGATGTGTCTAGTACTGAAAGTGGGGTGTTGAAATCCCCCACTATTGCCGGGCGGTGGTGACGCATGCCTTTAATCCCAGCACTTGGAAGGCAGAGGTAGGCGGATTTCTGAGTTCGAGGCCAGCCTGGTCTACAGAGTGAGTTCCATGACAGCCAGGACAGCCAGGGCTACACAGAAAAAGGCTGTCTCAAAAAAAAAAAAAAAAAAAAGGAAAGAAAAAAAAAGAAATCCCCCACTCCCCCACTATTATTGTGTGAGGTGCAGTATGTAGTTTGAGTTTTAGTAATGTTTCTTTTATGAATGTGGGTGCCCTTGCATTTGGAGCATAGATGTTCAGAATTAAGAGTTCATCTTGGTATATTTTTCATTTGATGGGTATGAAGTGTCCTTCCTTATCTGTTTTGATAATTTTTGATTGAAAGTTGATTTTATTTGAAGTTAGAATGGCTACTCCAGCTTGTTTCTTGGGGTCATTTGCTTGAAAAATTGATTTTCTAGCCTTTTACTCTGAGATAGTGTCTGTCTTTGCCACTGAGATACATTTCCTGTATGCAGCAAAATTCTGGGTCTTGTTTACATATCCAGTCTGTTAGTCCACGTCTTTTTATTGGAGAATTGAGTCCACTGATATTAAGAGATATTAAGTAACAGTAATTGTTTATTTCTGTTATTTTAGTTTTTAAAGGTGTAATTATGTTTGTGTAGCTAACTTCTCATGGTTTTGTTGGAAGATTACTTTCTTGCTTTTTCTATGTCTTAGCTTCTTTCCTTGTTTTAGAGTATTCCATCAATTATCCTTTGTAGGGCTGGATTTGTGGGAAGATATTGTTTAAATTTGGTTTTGTCATGGAAAATCTTGGTTTCCAACTATAGTGACTGAGAGTTTTGCTGGGTATAGTAGTCTGGGCTGGCATTTGTGTTCTCTTAGGGTCTGTATATCAGTCCAGGATCTTCTTGCTTTTATAGTCTCTGGTGAGAAGTCTGGTGTAATCCTTATAGGTCTGCCTTTATATGTTACTTGACCTTTTTCTCTTGCCGCTTTTAGTATTTTTTTCTTTGTTTTATGCATTTGATGTTTTGATTATTATGTGAAGGGAGGAATTTCTTTTCTGGTCTAGTCTATTTGGAGTTCTGTAGGCTTCTTGTATGTTCATCTGCATTTATTTGTTTAAGTTAGGAAAGTTTTCCTCTATAATTTTGTTGAAGATATTTACTGGCCCTTTAAGTTGGGAATCTTCACTCTTTTCTATACCTATAATCCTTAGGTTTGGTCTTCTCATTGTGTCCTGGATTTCCTGGATGTTTTGGGTAGGAGTTTTTTGCCTTTTGCATTTTCTTTGACAGTTGTGTCAATGTTTTCCATAATATCTTCTGCACATGAGATTCTCTCTTCTATTTCTTGTATTCTGTTGGTGATGCTTGCTTGAATCTATGACTCCTGACCTCTTTCCTAGGTTTTCTATCTCCAGGATAGTTTCCCTCTGTGAATTTTTTTTTTATCGTTTCTACTTCCATTTTTAGATCCTGAATAGTTTTGTTTAATTTCTTCATCTGTTTGCTTTTGTTTTCTTACAATTCTTTAAGGGTTTTTTTGTGTGTGTTTCCTCTTTAAGGGCTTCTACCTGTTTACCTGTGTTCTCCTGTATTTCTTTAAGGGAGTTTTTTTATGTCCTTCTTAAAGTCCTCTATCATCCTCATGAGAAGTGATTTTAAATCTGAATCCTGCTTTTCAGGTGTGATGGTGTGTCCAGAAGTTGCTAGGGTAGGAAAACTGGCTTCTGATGATGCCAGATAACTTTTGTTTCTGTTGCTTATATTCTTGCTCTTGCCTTTTGCCATCTGGTTAACTGTAGTGGTACCTACACTCACTGTCTCTGACTGGAGACTGTCTTTCTAGTTATCTTGCTTGTGTCAGAACTCCTCAGAGTCCTGATGTTACTGTGATCTTGTGATCCTGAGCTCCTGGGTGGAAGAGTTCCTGGGGCTCAGGCTTCCTCTTGCATCCTGAAATCCTGCTGTTCTGAATGTAGTGGTTACTCTGCTGCTCTGAGTGCAGAGGTTCCACCACTGTTCTAAGATGGTTCAGGATATGGCATCTCCATAGAAGTAGACCTGCTAGGTGTCTGATCCAGCCAAAAAGACCAAGAGATGGGCAGAAGGTGAGTAGTTTTCCAGAGGTGTGGGGTTTGGATGGGTGATGGGTCCAGATAGCCCCAGGCTCCCAGTTGCAGTTCTGAGGTGTAAAGTTATGGGGGGAGGGTTCTTACCAGCTTCTCTAAGAAGGTTCAGGATAAGGTGTCTTAATGGAGCAGACCAGCCAGGTATCATTCCCAACCAAAAGGACCAAGTGAGGGGTGGAAGGAGAGTGGTATTCCAGAGAGGTACAATTTGAGTGGGTTGCAGCTCTGTGGCTTAGAGTTGTGATGGAGGATTCTTATCTGTTGCTCTAGGAAGGTTCAGGATATGGTGTCTTCACAGGAGCAGACCTGTTAGATGTCTACCCCACCCAAAAGTGCAGTCAATGTTCTTAACTGATGAGTCATCTTTCCAGCTTAGAAGTTGCTTTTTTAAAGATTAGTTTATGTATTTTATGTATACAGGTACTTTGTCTGCATGTACATCTGCATACCAAGTGATGGCATCAATTGTGAGATGCCGTGTGGGTGCTGGGAATTTAACTAAAGACCTTCAGAAGAGCAGTGAGCCATCTCTCCAGTGCCCTCAATGTGGCTTTCTTCAGGAAAAAATAAAAGGAGAGGGGCAATAATCTGCCATCAGTTTTATAAAGCTTCCTAATGGATAAAATTATTAAATATACTCATGCATTGTAGTACATATTTATCAACTCATAGCACTGTCCTCGAAGATTGTAGAAAGTTTAGGAAGTAGAATCTCACTGAGGATATGATTCAGTAAGTATGGACTGTGAATTTCTGTGTCTCTGTTCTGTTTTTTGTTTTATTTTTTTTTATTTCTGCTCTCTGGATTTTTAAGATGTGAGGATGAGACTCGTTCTCCTCTTGGGACAGTCAGCAGCTACGTATGTTTCTCCTCATCTCTACAATGAGGTCAGGATGTACCTGAAACAATAAAACTAAAAGAAGAAGAAGAAGAAGAAGAAGAAGAAGAAGAAGAAGAAGAAGAAGAAGAAGAAGAAGAAAAGAGAGAGAGAAAGAGAGAGAGAGAAAGAAAGAAAGGAAAATCATTAACTTGCTGCTACCTTAACTTGCTGTTAGTTAATTACTTAGTCATTAACACTAGCAAACTTGCTATTGGGTTGTCTCATCCCTGCCTTGTTACACCTTTGGGCCTAGTCCTATTGTAACTTGTTATGCACTGTTCAGTTGATATCCCTTGGAGGATTGCTTTTTTTCTGAAGGGAAACAGAGGAGGAATAGATCTGGAGAAGAGGGAAGGGTGGGACTGGGAGAAGTGGAGGGAGAAGAAACTGCAGTTGGGATGTAATATATGAGAGAAGAATAAAAAAGGTACAAACAATTGGCTAACAGTAACATGTGAAACTATTTTAACTGTTCTTTCAGATAAGTACTATGCTTTTTTGGGGGGGGAGGGGGTGTCGAGACAAAGTTTCTCTGTGTAGTCCTGGCTGTCCGGAGACTCACTCTGTAGACCAGGCTGGCCTCGAACTCAGAAATTTGCTTGCCTCTGCCTCCCAAATGCTGAGATTAAAGGTGTGTGCCACCACTGCCCGGCTGTAAGTACTATGTTCTTAATATTGGTATGACAGCAAATTAATGTCATAGAAGGACATTATTAATCATGCCCACATAATAATATAAAATTCTTTTAAATCATACAATCTCTAAATATAAGAAATTTATTAAAGTTTAAAATAATTATCATAAGATTTTTTTGTCTTAAGAATTATTTTAATAATATTGAACAGAAATGTAAACACCATGTATTTTTATTATATATCATATTTATGTGAAGAATAGACTAATTTATTTTAAAACAATTGAACTATATTTGACTGACATAAAGGTGACTCGATGTTCACATATACTATATGTTATTAATTGTATAAGCAGTGATTTAAATATGTGTTGAAACTCACATTTTACTCTAAAACTGTTTTAAAATGTTAACAATGTGTTCCTCAGATTATGTGTAAACTTGTTTCACATTTGAATCATTTGAAAACTAATTATTAAATAGAAAAATAGTCGTTAAATAGTAATACAAATTCAAATACTTATTCAAATATTCTATTCAAGCTATGCTTTAAGAAGAATTTTTAAAACATCCCTGAAGTATTTTAATATGTAAATTAATGCTCGCCCATAAAGCCTACAGAAAACTATTGAAAATTCACTTCAATTGCTATTAATGTACCAGCAATGAATGTCTGTAAGCTTCTTTGGGGAGAGTTTTCTTACAACAATAAAGAAATCTGTTTTATACTATCTTTCCTGAGAGGAGCACCAAAAGGATTTACAAATATAATTTTCCTTATCCTTTCAGCACCCAGGTGTTAGCGATGTGACAGTAATTCTTAGTCTACATTGTAATGTAGCTACATCAAAGTTACCACATGGACTCTAATTCAGATGACCAGAATACAATAAATGTCCAGTGAGCAGTATTCTGGCCTAATCCAGAATAGGAAGAAAGAGACAGGAGATCGAAAGACCAAGCCAGAATGTAAGATCATTCATATGACAAACTTGGATTTGTTTGGGAGACCCTGTCTCAATTAATAAATAAAGTGGGCAAGTTAGAATGACCCTCAATTTCAACCAGGGGCCTCCACATTCTCTTGCTCTAAGTACTCACATAAATATATGCTCATGTTAGCACACATAAGCCCATAACACACACACACACACACACACACGCACGCACGCACATGCACATGCACACAAAGTGGAAAAAGAAAGAAGAAAAAGAAAATTGTCATGTATATACTAGGTGGCTTTGTTCATGTTGCTTGTATGAAGCCTATGAACTCTTCATCTATTCATTTAAACTAAGAAAATATCAAAATAATAAACAGGGTTTGGAAATTAAGACTGATTAAAATATATGTAAAACTGCAAAACACTAAAACATACTTAGAAAAACCTACAAACGAAGGATTGATTCAGATATTTAGCAATAATGCCAAAAATATTGTTTTGTTGTTGTTATTGGAAGAGGAAATAAAGGTGGAGGACAGGGAAATCTATAAAACAAATTTATATTTACTGGCCTTATCAGGGAAATATATATATAGAAATTACAAATTTGATCTTTAACATTTATCACTCCACAAATATACACAGAACAAGGGATTTGAAAAATAAACACCATAGTCTTTTGAGGTAAGAAAAATGAAATGGTATTACACGATTTTAACATAAAACAATAACCAATCACCACCTAAACCTTCATGCTATTGATTTCAGAACACAGTAGAGAGCAGTGCTACCCTTAGCTATCTGACTAAAATGTGGGTAGAACCCTAAGGCAAGCAAAAATATTGACTACAATAACCTGGGGCTATTGACAGAGACCAGCAAAGACTGTGGTAAGTTTGGACTTGATTGGTCTGAGCATATAAGCATGGAATTGTCTACTGCCTAAAAATATCCGAAAAATGGTGGCCCTTCATTGGATTGTTTATAGAACCAGACTATGCCTTTAAAGAAAGCAGAAATATAATTGCATGAATACAAATATAAATAAAATAAACAGTAAATAAATAAACAGGAAATAAAAAAATTAAAAATTCAAGAATTTGAAAAAGATGAACATGATAACATTAAAAGTCTTCAAGCAGTTGATCCAAAACAAAACAGAATCTTAAAAGAAAATCAATGGAAGCCCAAACTCCATGGTCAGTGTTCCTCAATGTAAATTCTAGGAGCAAATACTCACAGAGAAGACACAGAACAAGAAGATAGAAGGACTGAAAACACCAGAATGTTGTGTGCTGAACTCTCATTCTTGAAAAGATTAAAAGGTTTGGGGGGAGAAAATAACTTTACAAGATTTATCGTCGCTTTAGAGCTTTATATTTTACATAAGGACACAAAATATTGTGAAAATATCTTCTGGACCAGGCCCTTTCAAACAGCCCCAAGTCATGGATGTATTTCCTTCTTGGTTGTAATAATTACATATTGGTTTTGTTCTTTTAACTTTTCTAAGTATATAAAATTTTTAAAAATAAAAGTAATATTTTATTGGAAAAAGAACCTTCATAATTTATGTACTGTTTCGGGGAAAAATGTTATCAAAATACTATGTTTAAATTAAAAAAAACTCTAACTCTGTGTTTTACAAATTAATCGACTAAATTTTTAAAGGTGTGGATTTGTCATAATTTTGGAGCATATTTCTCATATTCACTAGATTTAGCTACTGATCTCTAACCAGCTAACTAAAAGATTCATGCACCTATGTATTTTCTTTCTTTCCACCTTAGAAATATGTCTGTTATTTTACCCAGCAATGTCAACAAATTAATCAAACAGATATGAGACTGTAGGATACTGTAGTAAAATTGGTACAGTCCAACAATGCTGCGTGATTCTGGTTTGTGAGTAAATTATAGAAACTGTAATCATGTCAGTGTAGATAGAGATAGCATTGACCTCCAGTGCTTCAAGCATTACTAAACAGAAAAGAACTTTTCCTTCTCCACACAAGGAGTTACTAAGAAACAATTAAGGTTCTGTGATGTAGGAAAAGATGAACAGAACTGAAGCCATTGACAACTTTTATTATTAAAGAACTTGAGTCACAGAGGGAGCTGCCACCCAAAAGTTGAGAACAGGTAGAAATAGAAGCACCACAGAGAATAACATATGTTCGGCAAAAAGAATCACAGAAATCTAGAAGGCAAGGTGATGGTGAAAGTGTGTACACTGGTTTTCAAAAAAAGAATCTTCTCTGGTGCAACCATAAATTCATCTCCATATTTTTGCTAAGAATCTAACAGTTCTCACTATTGAAGTTATAAGAAAATTCCCTTTGTGTTTTTGAGAGAAAAGCAATTTAAAATATATCCTAAATGCTGCCAATTCTGAAGATATATATTCCATACAAAAGATCAAACAAGAATCTCCTCAGACTTTGGAGAATTAACATTGCTCAGCTTTGGCCCCATTATCTTCCGTTTTCACCAAAGTAGAATCAAATTAACTAAGACATGTCTTAATAAAGTTTATGAATCAGGAACACAATGTCTTGAAGAGTAGAGACTGTGGAAGCCCCACCAGCAAGATTGTAGAATAATTATAACACAACTGAAATAACTGTGGGGTATAATGACTTTAATCTAATTAAATGTTTCTAGAAATTTGGTTTCTAGAAACCAAAGAATTTGAATTAGACATGTATAAGACCATCACTAGAACTCAACTCTCTAGTATATGTAACTACAGAAATAAGGAACTTAGTCCAAAAGAGCCATGTTAACACACACACACACACACACACACACACACACACACACACACGCACAAACTTATAAAACAGGAGATACAATATGACCTTATTCCACTTGTATGTGGGATATAACGAAAACACCAATGCATTGAGGAAAAAAATATTTTGTCACAGGCAGATGTAGGAGAAGAAATTCACAACTAGGGAAATAAAGCAGACAGAATGCTAGAGATCTAAAGGGGCAAAACGGGCATTCTATTTAACAGAGTTTTATCAGAGATTTGGGTTAAAGGACTTTAACGTTAATTGATGTATACCAAATATGTAACTATTTAAGACAGACATTAATCTGTAATAGGTATGTTTTTCCTATATGTACCACATGTAATGGGAATGCTGAGCTAGAGAGATGCATTTAGATGCCATTTTCCCTGTATATAATACATTTTAGAAAATGGTAGTTGCATGTCTGTATTACAACCATGCTTCTCCAGTGTACGATGAAGGTGTAGGTTCATTCAAATGTGGCAAAGAGAGAATTCCAATCACATCCCACTCTTTTGAGAATTGCAGTTAACTCTCATATGCAAATATTTCATGAACAATTATAAGTTCCATTCAGCACAATGAATTTGCCTCTTTAAAGAGTCTATTGCAAATTGGCCCTTTAGATCTCTAGTTAATTATTACTAGGCTTTTAACATAGCAGTTTTTATCTTTATGTTCAAAGGGGATTGAAAATGCCTGACTTTTCCCTTAAACACTCAAAGGTATTTCTTTAGAGGAAAATAGGCTTTGCAAGAGTCCATGACCCCTTTGCAAGGTTGTTTAAAGACATTTAAAATAGATAAAATTATGCTTGTGTACAATAGGTTTTATTTCCAAATAGTTATTTCTGTCTCCTATAACAGTGGAAAGAAACATGCAAAAGTGGTAGGTTATGAACCTAATTTGCATTGCTGTTCCTATGGCTATTATTTTATACAAGAAAAGAAATTAGTAGACTTATAATTATAGAAATTTGAAGGCTTCATTTGTAATACATTCACTGAAAATAATAAAGTCTCTATATTAAAAATTAACATCATATTATATACTAATATTGTACCTTCTTTCAGGGCTCACTGTTCTGAACAGAACTAAAGAATACTGAATTCTTTTCATATTTTCATTATGAATCTTAATTTAGCAGAAATTTGTTGGAAATGGTTGGGTCAATATGGGTTGGTGGATGCTTTCAAAGTGGGAGTGTCCATTGTAGAAATTATTTTTAAAAATTTATATATTTATACTCCAGTTGTTGCCCCTCAAACTTTCTCCCACAATTCCCCACTCCATTCCTCCTCCCCCTTGCATCAAAGAGGGTCCTTCTACTAACCAGACCTCCCCCTTCCCTGGAGTCTCACGTCTCTCCAGGATTAAGAACATCTTCTGCAACTGAGGCCAGACCAGTTAGACCTCTGCTATGTATACTCCAGGGGCCTTGGACCAGCCTGTGTATGCTTCTGGTTGGTGGCTCAGTCTCTAGAAGCTCCCTAGGGTCTGGTTTAGTTGAGACTGTTGGTCTTCTTATGGGATCACTCTCCCTTTCAGTTTCTTCAACCCTTTAGTCCAAAGGTTTTGTGCAATTAACTGCTTCTGTCTCAGTCATCTCTCAGGTAGGGAGTCTCAGAAGACAGCCATGCTAAGCTCCTGTCTGTAAGCATAACATAGCATAGTCATGTCAGGCCTTGATGTTCCCCAATGAGATGGATCCCAAGATGGAGTGGTCACTGAATGCCTTTCCTTCAGTTTCTTGTCCATTGTTTTCCCTTCATTTCTTTCAGTCAATTCTTGGTCAGGAAATTTGACTGTGGGTTGGTAACCCACTTGAGACACCGTTTATCTATTGGAGGTGAACACTTCGAGCTCCCTTTCCCCAGTGTTGGGCATTTTTGCTAAGGTCACCCCCAATGAGTCCTAAGAGTGTCACACGTCCCAGGTCTCTGGTACAATCTAGATGATCCCCACCACCTCTCACCTCCAGAGATTGTATATTTCCATTCATTTTGCTGGCCCTTGGAACTTCAATCTTGTTCCCCCAACTCAAAACATAATCTTGTTCCCCCTTTCCCCATTTTATGGCATCTTCTACGCCCGAGATTCTCTCTTCTCTCTTTTGTATTCCATTGGTGATACTTGCATCTCTAGCTCCTGATCTCATTCCTAAATTGTCCATCTTCAGATTTTCCCCCAAATTTTGTATTCTTTACTGTTTCTGTTACCATTTTTAGTAATTGGACTGTTTTGTTCAATTACTTTACATGCTTGAAAGCATTTCATGTATTTCTTTGAATGATTTATTTGTTTCTTTAAGGGCTTCTGTTTGCTTATGTTTTCCTGTATTTCTTCGGAAGATTTCTTTATATCCTCCTTAAAGGCCTCTGTCATCTTCATGAAATGGAATTTTTAGGTCATTATCTTGCTTTTCATGCATGTTAAGCTAGACAGGGCTTGCTGTGCTTGGCGAACTGGTTCCAAATTGTGTTGGGTTGGGTAGCATGTGATCTGCGTTTACTTCTCTCTAGTGTTAACTGGCTTGGATGTCTCTGACTGGAACTGGCAACATTGTAGGCCTGTAGAGCTCTAATACCTTATTTAGAGCTGATATCTTTTTTAGGCAGGCAGTGTTGTCTCTGGTTAGTGTGACCGTCTTGTGTCTCTAATTAGAGCAGTCCTCCTGTGTCCCTGGTTACTACAGACCTATTCTGTCTCTGGTTACTTCTGACCTTCTGGAAGGCTTGCAAGCTATAGAGTTTGGGCAAGTATTTGACCACTGGTCTGGCCTGGGTGGGGAAGTAGGACAGAAGGGAGGTGGAGCTCAGGGGTGGGGGGTGAGTGTTGGAAATAAGTCCTGCTTCAACTGGGATGTGTGGGTGTCCCAACTGGCATGGGTATTTGAGTGAAATTCCCATCTGTATCCTTGGTCACTGCAGATATCCAGGAAGCATACAGCCTTCAGAGTTTGCATAGGTATCAGCTAGGCCACTGGTCTGGTCTGGGTAGAGAAGTGGCCATTGCAGAAATTCTAACTATAGATTTTACCAAAAATAGTGTGGTATAATAGGTTGGATTGTATAATTAGGCTTGGGTTTGAAAGAGTTTCTTTGGAAGATGTGGTTAATGAAGATATTTTTCTGAATTTTATTTCATGATTACCCTTCTATATGTCATAAAAGACATAGCTCAGTAAAGACAAGTTCATATAAACTATGAAGTGATCAAAACAGAAGTTGTGGAATTTGCAAAGTATATTGAAAATAAGATGTGATGAACTTCACCTCAAACTGTAAGTTGGATAAAATCATTCTTTTCTTACATTAGTTTGGTCAGGAAATTGTTTATCCAGAAAATCCATCTCCTTCTTCTGGCCCCTAAAGGGACCAGGCATGCTCTTTGTGTGTATATGTGTGTGTGTGTATATATATATATATATATATATATATATATATATATATATATGTAAACACACATAAAAATAAATTTAAAAATCTATCAAGTATTTCTTTTAATTTTAAATTTTATCAGTTTATAATATTTTAAAGTTCAAGTATCTATACTCCATGTAAAGTTAATTAATTTATATTTCATGTAAGTGGGTCTTTTCAGTCAAAGATAAACAATTATAACTGTAAAATCAAGCTCAATTGCTATTCTTTCTTTATGAAATGAAATTAACTAATCCCTATTTGGATGTGTCAAATCCAAACTGTAAAAAATTAATAAATGGTGATCTTACAAATTAATAAAAGCTTTTTCAAGAAAATTTCCATGAACTTTTATGTGACAAGATATTAACTTTATTAAGAAAGTCATATTGAGCCTTTTATTAAGTACCTTTACTAAAAGATTTGTATAGTCTCTGAACTTTAATTCTACATTCTGGGTTTTTCTCATGGATAATTATCATCTGAAAGTATATAAAACTAATAGGTTTAATTTAACAGCAATTAGTAAATGACTATTATAGTAATAAATGCATAGTTATTTAAGTTTATATTTAAGTAGAAATATATGGACATTAATAACAGAAGACTTCAGAAAGTTAGAATGAAATATATGTTTCTTACATGATGCAAGTAGCTAGAGGTACCTCTATTCTATTCACAAAATTTTACTGCCAGTTAGTTTGTCTGTCATTCACTTCCACACCTCTGCTGATACTAATATTCTATACGTTCAGTCATTTGGACTTTCATTCCTGTCTCTGAGTTTCTGGCCAGCATCTTCTATATCGTGATTCTCTTCTTCCTTTCACTCCCACAAGACACTTGGTTCTCGGGAACTGTACTTTGGAATTGGCATGTGCATTGTCTTATATTAGCATGTCCAAACTATTCTGAAATGTGGCATTTTCATTAGTTTCTAGAAATTATAGTAATAATCTTTCAAAACTGAAATAACTTGTTTTTCTAGATTCCAGTGACTACCAAGCTGAGACCCTAGAACTAGCCAATCAGAAAATGTGTGCAAATTACCCAATGTATTTGTACTCACCATTTTTTGGCCGTGCCTAGCAATTGCTGCCTGTGCCCTGGACAACTCACTGTTAATTCCTACCTGCCATTGGGGGTACCTGCTCTTGGAGGATGGAGATGAGGTGGCTCAACATCAATGACACAGACTCAAGAAATAGGAGAAACCTTCAGCAGCAAGCTCACCAGAACGCTGCTATAAGCTCCTCTATTTCCCTCCAATGGTGCCCCATTGGGCCCAAAAAAGCATCTCTTCTAAACTGCAATTTTTTATTGGCTGGTATTTTCTGTGCCAGCAATCTTTGGTCTCTTAGGCAGTCCTCAATTATGTCCTCCTGCAGGAGATGCTTTTGCGTCTGCACCCCCTGACACTCCTGCATTTATATTGAGGTGGACCCACCATTCCTGCTGGAACCAATGACCAATATTGGATCAAAAATTGCATCTCTTTAGTTTCCTTTTCTAGTTTTGTTTTCTTTTTATTTACCTGTTTGTTTCCTTTTTAAATTTAACTTATTTTATTTATTTACAGTCCAGAAATAGAGAAAACAAAGGTGTTCATAAGTAAGTGAAGAGGATTTGAGAGCAGAAACTATAATCAGAATATACTGTATTAAAATACCTTATTTTCAATGAAAAATAAAATTTAAGAAATGTTTCAGCTTTGAATTCTGTTTTGGAAGTGAATCATAGGAAAATATTCCACAGTAGGTATACTTTCTTAATATATGTATATATACTAACTTTTTTATTGGATATTTTATTTATTTACATTTCAAAGGTTATCCCCCTTTGCAAGTTTCCCGTCCTAAAACCACCTTTCCTATCCTCTGTCCTCCTGCTTCTGTGAGGGTGCTCTCTCTCCCACCTACCCACTCCAACATTACTGTCCAGGCATTCCCCTACACTGGGGATGGAGCCTTCACAGGACTGAGGGCCTCTCCTCCCACTGATGCTAGATGAAACTATCCTCTGCTACATATACAGCTGGAGCCATGGGTCTCTTCATATGTAATATTTGTTTGGGGTGTGTTAGTCCCCGGGAGCTCTTGCATCTTAATTGCATCTTTTGAGAACATAGGATAGAGCTCCACTAAGGGCAATTAGGTCACTGAGGATCTGATTTTGAAGGAATGATGAGATCCTGGACTGTTTCTTTTATGTTATAGATAATGAGGTAGATACCCAAGATGGCCCCATTATTGATATGTCTTTCCTTACCAGAAGGTTCTGAATGAGCCATAGATAATCTTTAATTTTGAAAATTGGTTATTTCAGTTATTTTGATTAATGGATACTTGGCTTCATTAATGATTATGACATTTTATGTTAGCTGCCAATTGAACAAAGTACTTTTGAAAAGCCATGTTAGACTTTGTGTAATATCTCACATACATTATACATATAAATACTGCCTTACATATTCAATAAATACCTATGGAAATAATTTATTTATAAAATGTTTTCTTCATCAGGCTCTATCACAGTAATGTTTTATTCAAAGCCAATTAACAAAATTTCTAAACAGAGCAGGATACTCTAATGATGACCTACATAAACATTATGAGAATCTGTAACTATCCAGTTTTACTTTCATTGTGAAAGGTACATATTAAAATTTATAACTTTACTTATAATACATTTGAATGAAAATAGAAAGGAATTTTCCTCATTTGTTAATCAAAACTTTGTAAAATAGAACGATAAACATTTAAAAGCAATTTATTTTAATCAGCCTGAATCTCTAACAATAGTACTGTCAGTGTTAGAACACAATTTTACATTTTTTACATTCTACATTTTTAAAATAAATTACCACAATTCTTCATATGGAGGATAATTCTTTTCATTTAATAATCCATTATTATTCTATGTTGCTACTCGAATCATAGTCATAAAATGTTTCAACAAGTTTTTTTTAAATTGTTCTGTATGTTAAGAAATATTTGAAAGATATCAATTATTTTTGTAAATTTGTTCACGGATTACTTATACTACCAACCGAAACCCTGTAATTGTAATCAGGCAACATCACATTTGAAAGATTGTTTGATTAAAATGACTTGGGCACAATCAGAATATCAATGTAATCAGACTTTGAACTATCTGGGTCATCAATAAAAAAGTTACATCATTCATCATTCAATTATACATTCTTAAGAAATTTTGATCAAAGGAAAGAATAAAATAAAAAGGAGAAAAAGGAAACCTCGATTAAAGACTGAACGAATTGTCATTATCAAAAATAAAGAGTACTTATTAACTGTGGTTAGCTCTGCTTAGTGATATTGAGATGCTGCAGTCATTGTTAAGGAGGAAAAAGTAATAAATAGAAATTAATTATCCATCTGACAGATTTGGCATGTCTGACTCTAAAGGACTCCTTATAATCTAAAAGCTGTGAGTCATGGAAGGTGAAACTGAATGTGTCCACGTGGATGTGACCAATCTATTAAACACTTCCATCCTCATTAACTACATTTTATTTCTAGCTGACTCAACAGAATGAATAAATTAAATTTCAGATGATTTCTTTGTTTTGTTGGTGTACAAGGGAGTTGTTTGTGTCACGGGTTTGTATTTTGCCATTTCAAAATTTGGCTTCAGCTTGCTCATGTTCTCTGAAGTAAAGCTAGCATTTACCCATATATTCCTCTTCTTAAAGATAACGTTATTAGAAATGTGGGAATCCAAGACTTGTTTTTCCAAACATTTGTCCTAGTTGGTAGGAAAGCTAGGATTCCATGAGGAATCCCCATATTGGTAAAACAAACAAAACAACAGCAACCAAAATAAAAACACAAACAAACAAAACAAAAGTCAAACTGCCCTAACTTAATGGTATGAGAAGAACATTTTATTACTTCATTCATTCGATCAAAGCTTTTATTTCTTTCAAATAGATTTTAAGCTCTTTGTGTACAGTAAGCAAAACAGCAGCAGAACTCATCTATTTGGAATGTGTATCAGAATGAAACATAAAGAAATAAATAAACATGCAATATGTAACTTTGATGTGTGAACATTTGCATGTAAAATACAGATGTCATTTTACTGGATAATATGCAATATAATGTAATGACAGTGCTTTGTGAATAAACCATAAGCATTTTATTTCATTTTTTGAAAAAAGATCAACTAAATCAGTAGAATTTTATTTTAGGATGAGAATTCTGATATTCTCAAGCTCTTATAGGAGGAGATATTAAAAATAGAAAAAATATAAGAGGTGAATGTTCTGTTATTTTCACTTTAGCTAAAGTTGCAACAAATTCTATAAATATCAAGAGTGACAAATATCTTTCTGACAGAAATAGACATGGAATAGGCACATCATAGAAATTCCATCATCTGAAGTATAAAGTAAAGAATTAGATGGCTTTAGGCTAACTGACACACAAGGTTTTATTTTTTCATGAAAATTCTACTAGAATTGATTCATGAGAAAACAGAATTTGGGTGACCTGGTGGATATTGTTTTGTCATTATTATTAAAACATGTAGTTTTTTTTTTTGTTTTTTTTTTGTTTTTTTTGTTTTTTTTTTTTTGTCATGGGATGTATTAATAGTGGTGGAAAATGTTAGTACAAGGTTGTCTACTCTCCACTTACCCTTTCAATACAGTACATAAATTTTTAGCTACAACAATAGATACCTGAAAGAGATCAAGATGATACAAGTAGAAAGGGAAGGAGTCAAAATATTTTTATTTGCAGATGATATAATTATACAAATAAATTACTCTAAACATTCCACCAGGAAAACCTTACAAAGCAGCAAAAAGAGATACAAAATTAAAACAAAATAATCAATAGCTACCATCAATATTCCAACACAATTCTTCACAGTACTCAGAAGTAGAGTTTTTAGCTTCATATAAAAACCCAAACTACAGGAGCTATAACAATTCTTAAGGACAAAAGCTTGGAAGGCTCACCATCCCTGATCTCTAATGCACACAGCTATAATAAGAAAAACAGCATGGAGTTGGCACAAAACACATTATCAATGGAATGGAATCAAAGACACACATAAATTGACACACATATGGGCATCTGATATTTTATGAAGAGGCCAGAAATAAAAACCAAGAAAAAAAGAAAGCATCTTCAGCCAATGGTGTTGACCAGATTTGATGGCTACACTCAGAAGAATCTGAAAAAAAAAATCAGAATCAGCTTCAAAGGGATAAAAGATCAAGACAGATAAAATGGATGAAATCAATGTGAGACCAGGTTCACCGAATCTGATACATGAAAAACTGAAGAGTAGTTATGAGATTTTTGTTACGGGAAAAGGCTTCCTGATAGTACAGGCACTAAAGACAACAATTAACAAATTGGACCTCATAAAACTGAAAAGATTCTGTTTGGCAAAGAACACTAACATTCAGAAAAAATGACAGGCTTCAAAATGTGGAAAGATAGTTATGAAATATGTAGCCAACTGAGGGATAATACCCAAAATATACAAAACTTCAAGAAATTGAACACCAAGAAAAAAATTAAAAATTAGGAAAAAAGTTTAAACAATGAAACAATGAACGAAATGTTCCACATTCCTATTCATCAGTGAAATGCAAATTAAATCTACTTTAATATTTCACCTTACATACCAGTCAATGTCACAAAAACAAACAAAAAATAATAATAAAAGCAAAAAACTAAAACATCTCATGTGTGTGAGGATACCTACTAATGGAAACACTCTTCCATTGCTGGTCAAAGTGAATATGTGTACAGCCATTATGAAAATCAGTATGGCAATTTCTCAGGAAGATGGGAATCATTTACCTCAAGATTGAGCTATATCAGACTTGTGAGTGTACCCAAAGCATGAATCATCCTACTATAGAAACTCTTGTTCAACCATGGTCATTGCTGCTCTATTCATAATAGCTAGAAGTTGAGGGGAAAAACCCTAGATGCCTATCAATGGTTTAACAGAAAAAGAAGCATGGTCAGTTTACACAATGAACTATTACTCAGCTATTTTAAAAATGGTATGTGTGTCTGGTGAGATAGCTTAGTGGTTAAGAGTATTGGCTGCTTGTAGAGAGGTCTTGCATTCGATTCCTGCAACCACATTTTGGGTCAAGATCATCTACAAAAAGATCTGATATCATTTTCTAGCACACATACCACTGAGACATTTTTAAAAAATAACTAAAGGAATGATATCATGAAACTTGCAGGAAGATAGATGGTTCTAGTGGGGATGGAAATTCTCAGTGAAGTAACCCAGGCCCAGAAAGATAAAATATAGTATGTATTCACTTAATATGTAGATGCTAACTCTCCAGTTATTGATAAACACACTGTAGTCTGTATAATCACAGAGGTTAGATATAATTTAAGGAACTACAGGTGAGAGAAGGATCTCCCTAGGAAAGTGGAATAGAATAGAATTTCCATGTGACCCTATTAGTCAACAACTCAATTAAATGTAACCCATTTCTGACTCCAGAGATTTGAAATGGTAGCAAGTGACATCTACTTGGGGCTTTGGCACCTGCATTATTTGGTGATTTTGGTTAGGTTTCTTCATATGTAAATATGTTGAAAGAAGCTCGTACCACAGTGAGTTTCTGTGACCCCCCTTAAACAGCTCTTGGTGTTAGCTTTTTTTGTTTCCCTCCCTTACACCTTCTTCTATCTTCATCTCTATTTAATATTCCAGTTCCGGTCCCCTAGTTTCTCTCTAACTGTACATCCTATTTCTCCTTCATTAGTAGATCCTTACCTGCTAGCTACTTCCTTCCTCTATTCTTAACCTCTGTGCTTTTACAAATAGTAGCATGTTTATAGAAGCCTTAACTCTCACATCTACAAATAAAAGAATACATACCCTACACAGCTTTTTAGGCCTCTTTTACTTCACTTGGGATTTTATTTTCTAGTTACAACCTTTTAAACACAAATTTTCCAAGTTGTTTTGAAATTGCCTAATGATATTCCATTACAATATGTAAGTGTCCCTCATTTTCTCATCCATTTATCAGATGATGGCCAGCTAGGCTTTTTCCAACTTCAAGTTATTATGAACTGTGCAGCAATGAATATGATTGGAGACATGTCATTGTGATAGAATATATCTTTGGGTATATGCACAAGTGTGATATGGCTGTGTATTGAGGTACATATACTCCAAGCTTCTTAAATAACTACTGCACTAATTTTCATAGTAACCAAACAACTTTTCATTCCAAGCTTCTTACAGGAGTTATACATTTGGGGTAAGGATATTTCAGAAGAAAGAAGCACTGTTCTGACAAAAGGTAGGAACAGAAGCATAGGGCTTTATTATGGGCTTCTACCTAAGTATGCAATATTATTTCATCCTTCAGAGAACTATGCTACTGAAATAGTAACATACCATTCGGAGAAACATAGACTTAAATACCAGCACATTTTAAACAAATTTATTCAATGAAAAAAAAATAATCAGTAAAAGAAAGAATGTCTTATAAGTTCGTAACCACAGAACAGATTAACACTCAATGTAAATACAGATATAGGCATGAAAATGAAATATTTATATCTAAGTATTATGAGGAAAAGATAATTATGAGTTCAACGTTTCTCAGGAAATGAATATTGCCTAATGAAATCTACACATATTTAAACAACCTAAGAATTCAAACTCGTTAGAATTAGGCCAGTGAATTTCCAAGTTAACCAATACTTTGATGCTTTCTGCTATATAAATTAGAAAGTATATTTTATTTGTAGTTAACTGATAATTACATTACCTTAAGAAGTTTAAACCTGTACTTGACAGACTTGTATGGAATAAATCTGAAAAGATCAGGGTTTTTTGTTTTTATTTTTATTAAATGTTCATTAAATCAAAGGTGGCTGTGATATGTGATTCACTCCTATAATTAAATAATTCCTGTCAAACACAATTGGCTGACTGGCACAAGGAATATATCTTGCACATAGATTTTTGTCAGGTTAGGTAGAGTGTTCTTAACTGTTTGTTAGTAGTGTACCATCTTTTTCTATTTGTTTATGTGTATTTCAGGTACCCCTATTTTGAAATAAGAAATTGTCTGAAGTTGAGAAAACATCATTTTTATAAGTATATTTTCCAGGAGATATGTATAAGTATATATTTATAGTATCTGAACATATCATAAATTTTCATGCTATTAATTATATATTTTAAATTCTTACAGCTTAATATAAACAATCACTGTATTATATAAGAAAGCAAAACACCTCTATGATATTCTACCTAGTTGAACTCTTCTATCTGTATCAATTAAGAAGATTATATCAAATTGTGATAACCTTCTAAAATTAATTTCTCTATTTTTGGTAGCTTGACTTTTATGGATGCTATATGTTTCTTATATTTGAAAGCTTACTACATGTATAATAAAAATAATTACTATAATCATTATCTATCAGCATTGGGAGTCAGTTCAGCATGTAAAATGCCTTCCTTTACAACTGCTAAATTCTTACTTTCTTTGATTATGTTCTGCTGGTGATAAGCTTCACTATAAATTATGACACATAAACTATTTGTTAGAGATGCCTCTGTTTTTTCTCAACATAATGCACTGATCAAGTTTATATGTTGAATTTATGTAGGGTAGATCCCTACAAAAAAATTAAAATTTGTTGTTGTTATTTGTTTCATATTTAGAAAAATGTATGAGACAAAAGAGTAAAAGTCAGTCATCAAAAGAGGTTTCCTATAAAATCTATGTATTTGAGTACTTATGGCACATGAGAATGTAATTTCATCTTTCTAATTTAGAAAATATTTTGAATTGGTATTAATCAGTACCTGTGCAATAAATATATAGAGACAATAGTTATTTCTTTAAAAGTTCTAACATGTAATATTGTCTGAAGACCAATAAATTTGGGTCATTGTTTTGCCTACATGGAAGCTGATATAATATTTTTAATGCAGATTCAAAAATAAATAAATGGTTTTCCAATTGTTGCCCACCAAAGACATTGATGAGCACAGTGTCACAATGTCTTAAAGACACTCAGAAGAAACTGCCATATTTAGGAAAGAACAGAGAAATCGTAACTCTATTTGATTAGTTAAAGTCACATTTTCCTTATTTAACATTTATGAATTCTGCCAAGAAATGAGGTAATTTTCATTTTTATTACTACACTTAAATATGGACTCCTCGGTAATAAAAGCCTGTAAATATGTAAGGGGACACTGTGGTTTAGTGTCACTGCTCTTAATATTTTATGAATCCTTCTGAAAGTCATTACTGACCTTAGCACTTTAGTATTTTCTCTCTTTTTTCCATCTATTTGATACTAAATCTTGTTATTTTTTTTATTCTGCTGTCCCCTCTTCATATTAATAATGATAAATTTGACCAATATTTTTTTGAATAAAGAATCATTTTGATAGTAATGCCTTACTCTTTAAATTCAACTATACATAAAAATATTATGTCAAAATATATGATTCTAGAATACACACACACACACACACACACACACACACACACACACACACATATATATATATTTAAAATAAATTATTCTGATGTTTCCTCTTGAAAACATTTAAATCATTAATGATTATTATAATGATTAATGATTATTATAATGATTACATTATAATAAATATATTATCATTTATAATTTGCAAAAGACTATTTCAATTGATCCTATGTTGAAGATCACACAGAACAAGTAAAATAAAATTATAATGATATATAATGTGGTGGTTATCCACCTAAAATTGTAATGACATTTTCTTCAATGTAAAATAAGTAATATTTTCCCTTACAGATTTTTATGTATATGCAATTCTGAGAGAAACAAAAGACACAAACTATTAAAAGATACAATTTATTCATCAGAACTTGGTTAAATAACTTGAATCACTTGGAAGGGAGAAGAAAGCAATCATAGGGTGGAAGAGGGAGGGAGGCACCTGGGTGGGAGAGGGGACAAAGAGGGAAAAGGGGGAACATGATCAGGTATTTGCAGGGAGTGGGGGAAGGACAGAAGTGAAGCCCTGAAGGCCAGAAAGAATGGAAGCAGACAACCTAAGGGGGTGGGGGTTGGAGGTGAGGACAATCCTCTAGAATGTATCAGAAAAGAGACCTGGGAGGTGTGAGACTCTCAGGACTCAAAGGGAAGGACCTTAGATGAAACGCCCAACAGTGGGGAGAGAAAACTTGTAGAGTCCACCTCCAGTAAAAGAAAATTTCATCAAATGGAGGGATGGGGTTGTCGTCCCATAGTCAAAGATTCTGACCAAGAATTGTTCCTTTCTAAAAGAACTGCAGGTATAAAAAAAATGGAGAAGAAACTGAAGGAAAGGAGGTCCAGGGACATGCCAAATTTGAGATCCAGTTCAAGGGGAGGCTGTAATGCCTGACACTATTACTGATGCTATGGTGTGCTTACAGACAAAAGTCTAGCATGGCCTAACAAGCAGCTGAATGAAACAGATGCAGATACTTACACCCAACTAATGGACAGAAACTGGTAACATCATGGTTGAATTAGGGAAAAGCTGGAAGAAGCTGAGGAGGAGGTTCATCCCATAAAAAGACCAGCAGTCTCATCTAACTTGGATCCTCGAGATCTCTCAGACACAGAGCCACCAACCAGGCAACATGCACCAGCTGATCTGAGGTCCCAACACATATACAGCAAAGGACTCCCTGGTCTGGCCTCAGTGGGAGAAGTCATACCTAATCCTCAAGGGACTTTAGGCCTCAGGGAGTAAGGAGGCCTAGTGCAGGAGGAGACATCCTCTTGGAGACATGAGGGGAGGAGGAGGAATGGGATGAAGAACTGTCAGAGAGTGGACAGGGAGGGGGATAAAGACTAGACTGTCAAAAAGATTAATGATAATTTTAAAAAAATGATGGACACATCAACTGTCATTCACAAAAGCCATGTTGTAGCACAAATTAATGTTAAACTACCTTCAATATCCTGTAAAATAAAATTACATGGCGGCACCTCAAACAACAACAACAACAACAACAGGCCTCACAGGAATAGTCTCCAAATACACCCTATGAAGATACAGTAAGACTGGCACAGACCCTCATATCATGGCTGGATATGATGACTCGGTAGGAGAAAAAGGTCCCCAGCTCTTTCTGGAGTTTTATATCTTTAGTCATAAATTGGTTTACATTTTTGCTTATAATTCCAGATGTTTATTACATCAGCATGACATTTCCACTTAGTTTAGATGCTTATTGAATTTATATGCTCTAATTTCAGTAGATGAATATTATTTGATTGATAGTTACTAGCATAGAGGTTTGTCTAGAGGTAGACAGCACATGAAGTTATATCTAAGAATTCCAAGCCAGTAAATCCAAACGATTTTGTGGTGAAGTTTTGGATTAGGATTTTTACCTCAAAGATCTATCATTGTTCAGACAATTTACATGACATTAAATTTATTGGTTTTGTCACTTTCTGCTGGTATTTTAATTATATTTTAATGCATGTCTTTTCCTCTTATCTAAAGACTTTATTTGGAGAAAAATGTGTTTGGACCTCTTTAATGTAGCAGGGGTGTAAAACAAGAAAAGTGAAATAGAAAAAAATGTATTTTAATGAGATTAAAATTCGAGGATGTCATTGGAGAATGTGTGGAGTCAGGACATCGTCAACTTATTTCCATTACTTAATACATAAATAAAAACTTGTAGGTCAATCAGCATTCCAAAAGCAAGCCCTTCTTTCTACCCATAACACAGTAGAGGCTTGCATTAGATGGACTGGTGTAATTGCACATGAAAAGTTATCAAACCGGGATAATGAGTCTGAAATGGCTTTTCAAGCAGGCATATTTTATTATGACAGTCTCATTTTAAGTTAAGTTGATTGGAGTAATTGCTTCATCTCTGTTGTAATCTAGTCACTTTAAATAACTTAATATCATCAAACCACATTATAAATAAACATGCCAGTAATGCATGTATATGTTGCAAATTAATAAACTTTGTGATGTATAAAGAAAACTAGCAGCATTTTAGATTTAAACTTCTGATATTTGTCTTTATGAAGATACTGGGCTGTAATTAAAGTATTAAATATAAGTTTTCCTTATGACTATCTCAATAATGCTATTAATATTAAAAGTATTTATTAAAAGTCCCATGACTCTGAAGTACAATATTTGAGCTGACAATTTCTCTTCCATGAAAATGTAAATTTGAGTGCTCTCCCAAAGAATAAAATAAAGCAACATAATTTTATTTGAAAGAAAATAATGATTCTTATATCAGGATTATATTTTAATATGTTTTCTGAATAGACAATTGGCTAGTTTAATAAGAAACTTTTAATTACCTATTTTTTGTGTTTTATATATAAAATATCATAATTGCCCCTATATTTCCTTTAGACAGGAGCAATTCTGGGTTAAAATTTTGAGAAGAGTGAGAAGCCCATCCCTCAACTGGCAACCTTGCCTAACCCCTGGATATGGTTTCTACAGGTTCTCCCTCCCCTTTGTTGGGTATTTCAGTTAATGTCATCACCACTGTGTCCTGGGAGTCTCTTGCTTTCCTGGCATCTGGGACTGTCTGTTGGCTACCTCCATTTCTCCATCCCCCATTGCTACACACATCCATTCAAATTTCTGACCTTCTGAATTTCTACCCCCAGTCTCCTCCCACATGTGATCCTGCCCCCCTTTGTCCCTCTTCTTCCATCTCCCTCCCAAGTGCCTCCTTCCCTCTCTACCTCCCATGATTATTTTGTTTCCCCTTCTAAGTAGGACTGAAGCATCCACACTTTGGTCTTCCTTCTTCTTGAGCTTCATATGGTTTGTTATCTTGTCCTGCAGGGCATTAAACAGGGTCCAGGGAGATCAGCTAAGAGAGAATGGGGGAGAAACAGGCGAATGCAAAGAACCATGGCTTGTCTGTAGGCTGATCAAACTTTAATATTAACTTTTTCACACAGGGGTTATATACACAAAAAGGCAGGATGTGAGGAAGGGGATTACACAGGAGCTTAGGTGTTCAGGAAGAGTACAGATATCTTCCAGAACAGAGTGTCAGCTGGGTGAAGGTTCAGGGGACAGGACACTATGACTCTGCCTATGGTTTACTTGTCCTAATCTAAGTTGGTACTATTCACCAAGGCCACCTATCTACAAAGTCTATGACTAAAGCCTGGTAACTATCCACCAAAGCAGCTTGTTTACAATATCTGATAGCTATCTGTTTCAGTGTTTGTCCACAGAGACCCGAGACTTCGTGTTAGCAGGCTGACTTAGGCCTATGACTGATTTTAGACCTTCAATGTATAAGCAAAGCTACCCCTGACAGTTTGTGAGTTGTATTGTGAGTATTCTGAGGTTTATTGTTGTTTTTTGTTTCCTAATATCCACTTATCAGTGAGTGCATACCATGTGTGTTCTTTTGTGATTGGGTTACCTCACTCAGGATGACATTTTCTAGTTCCATCCATTTGCCTAAGAATTTCATAAAGTCATTGCTTTTAATGTGTGAGTAGTACTCCATTATGTAAATGTGCCACAGTTTTTGTATCCATTTTTCTTTTGAAGGACATCTGGGTTCTTTCCAGCTTCTGGCTATTATAAATAAAGCTTCTATGGACATAGTGGAACATGTATTCTTGTTATATGTTGGAACATCTTTTGGTTATATGCCCAGGAATGGTATAGCTGGGTCCTCAGGTAGTACTATGTCCAGTTTTCTGAGGAACAGCCAGACTAATTTCCAGAGTGGTTGTACCAGCTTGCAATCCCACCAACAATGACGAAGTGTTCCTCTTTTTCCACATCCTTGCCAGCATCTGCTGTCACTTGAGTTTTTGATCTTAGACATTTTGAGTGGTGTTAGGTGGAATCTCAGGGTTGTTTTGATTTGCTTTTCCCTGATGAGTATGGATGTTGAACATTTTATAATTGCTTCTCAGTCATGTGAGATTCCTTAGTTGAGAATTCTTTGTTTAGCTCTTTACTCTATTTTTAATAGGAATGTTTGGTTCTGTGGAGTCTAATTTCATGAGTTCTTTATTTATATTGGATATTAGCCCTCTATTGGATATAGGATTGGTAAAGATCTTTTTCCAATCACTTGGTTGCTGTTTTGTCCTATTGACAGTGTCCTTTGCCTTACAGAAGCTTTTCAATTTTATGAAGTCCCATGTGTAGATTGTTGATCTTAGGGCATAAGCCATTGGTGTTCTTTTCAGGAAATTTTCCACTGTGCCCATGTGATCGAAGCTCTTCCCCATTTTCCTTTCTATTAGATTCCATATATCTGGTTTCTTGTGGAGGTCCTTGATCCACTTGGACTTGAGCTTTGTACAAAGAGTTAAGAATGGGTCAATTTGGTGACTGTATATTAGCACGAATCCCTAGGTAGGGCATGAATTGGAAGAGATGCCCTAGGGGTACTGTGGAGGCTCCATCCCCCTGTGTAGGGGAATTTGAAGGCAAGGAGGTGGGAGTGGGTGGGCGGGTGTGGGAACACTCTCATAAAAGCTGAGGAGATGGGATAAGGGGATTCAGGGGCTGGGGGAGGGGAACTGCAAAAGGGGATAACATTTGAATTATAAAGAAAATATCTAATAAAAAAAAGAATGGGTGAATTTGTATTCTTTTACATGCTGACCCACTTAAACCAGCATCATTAGCTGAATATGCTGTTGGGGCGGGAGTGGCTAAGTTGAGGAAGACCCTTGTGGAGGTGGGAGGTAGGGTGGAATGGGGATTTTCAGAGAGGAAACTGGGAAGGATGAAATTTACATTTGAAATGTAAATACACAAAACTACCAATAAGAAATTTTAAAAATTAAAATTTTAAAATTTTAAAAATTAAAACAGAAAGATTCAACAAACTGAAAAAATATATCATAATTACTAATATTACTATACTATACACTAATAAATTTGGTATTCTCTTAAATTCTTGTCTGTATGAGCAGAATTTTAAATATTTCACTAATGAGTATCTTATTTGGGGGCAGAGTGGCAATTCATTTGGATTGTAACATAAAACAAAATCCATCCAGTTTAGTGCCGCTCAGTTTAATTGAAAAGTACAGGACTGGTATATTTAGTAGCCCTTTGTATGCATTAGAGACTTGTTTTGTGCATGTGAGATTGTAAGAAATTTTTCTCGAATTATGACTGGTTTTAAATGCTGAATTTAAAAATAGTATTTGGATAGTGAAATTGTGGGTATTAATAGTTTAAAAAAAACAGTGTCAAACAACTTAACCAGAAAATAAAGTAGAAGCCACTGAAGGATGCTCAGGTCAGGACAAGTATGAAAACTCCAAGTGTTTATTTGTGCATATCACGTTCAGCTCTGTGAGCATTTCATTATCTCATCAAAATCAAAAATCAATAATTGAATAGAGAGTTCAATCATTTTAGTGCATCAATAAAATATTAAATAGTTGTTAGAATGATACCCCTTTGCAAATTAAAACAAAACAAAAAACTATGTTGACATGTACAGTTTTTTTCAGTGATTGCCTTTTTAGCTACTAGCTTAAAGGTAACCTGAGTGACCCACTGAAATTAAGATAAACAAGTTGCTATAAAACACATTTGCTGATAATTTGTGATATGGCAATTGATAACAGTACTGTATAAATTAGTTTTGAAATTATTATGTTGACAGGTTTGACAGATTCAATTTCCCATCAGGAACAAACAAATTGTTGCTAATTTAAATATATAGATATGTTAAGTTGTTCATAACCTGCAGTCAACAGGAAATGAAAAAAGGGAAAAGGAAAAGAATAAACTACAAATGTGTCTTCTATTTAATAAATAAAGAGCAAATATTTTCATACATTTGTAACTGTACTTCATAATGTATATGTATATTATACATTTATAAAGAAATCATGAATAGCTTAATTGTAGCATATACTGTAGAGTGATTTTATATTCTATATGAGGTAATTATCTATAACAGCTAATTGAAGGCTTTAAGTAATTTGTCTTTGTCAAAAAAAAAATGATGCCAGAGGAGATGTCCTCTCAGATACATTATAACTACAAAATATTCTAAGAATATAAATTACTAGTTACATTTTTACAGTAGTAGATGAAGTGATGAACTAGAAGTTATCACTGGGAACAAACAATAAATGTGTAATATTCTAAAACAATAATACAATACTGTGCTTTCAAAAAGAAATTAAACTATTTAACATAAGATGTTATATAATCTATAGTGAAATTATCTGAATGTGATAGGATAAGCCTATTGTCTCAGAATTTGGGGATTAGAGGCAGGAAGACAACTAGCTCAAGGATATATTAGGCTACATAGGCAAGTTATAGGCTGTGGGAAAGAATGAGATATTAGAGTATTGAAACAGAAGGGAGAAATGATGTATTATAATTTCAAATGAAAGAGCAAAAATTTCAAAACAAATTAGAATAACAGAACGCTTTCAATAATTTTTGTTTTGACATTTTATAATATTTCTGGAACTGTGTGATCATTTATGTACATAGTATCCCAGTCCCCGGATAAGAAAGTGGACTATATGTACACAGTTATACAAATATGAACATTTTAAAATTTTATTGTTCAAACTTTATAATCACATTGGGTATTGAATAGATATACATTATGTGAAAACCCTTTTGTTTTTTTAATTTTTTGAAAATTTGATGTAGTTTTATGAAATTGGATGTTTTATATTCTTTTAAAATTATTTAAATTGTATTCATGTATTGAATTGGTGTGTATGTCTCCTCCATGTGTGTGTTTGTGTGTTTGTGCACATTTACAAACACACACACATGTACACATTAAAGTCATATGACAATTAGCAGGAATTTGTTCTTTGTTTCCACAATGTAGGTCCCAGATATTGAACAAACTTCCTCAGTCTTGGGGGCAAAACATTTTTCAAGTAAGCAATGTTGTTAGCCCGTAAAATCATAAACATTTTTATTGTGTTTCATTAAAAGTAATTAAGAATAACCAGAAATATTTTCTACAAAAACGTTGTAGAAAACCTTAAAACATTATATATATACACAGAAATAATATGCAGATGACTTTTAGGTTCTTTTATATATGAATACATTTTCCACTAATACTCAACACTAAAATTACTAAGTCATTTCTGATATAGTAGATTTTAACTACTTTCTTCAAAAATTTTAAAGAAGCATTGCATTTACTTTAAAGAAAAAATTAAAGTCTGTATTAAATTTAAACACCATATTGTTTAATCAAAACAAGTCCTGTTCATTTAAAAGAGTGATTAATATGCCATGTAATAAGTATGACATATTAGACTCAGGTAAAGAAGAAAAATGAGAATGGCTATATTTAATTTTAAGGAATATAGCAACAGGCCTATAGTAAAGGGTAGCCCTGAATTAGTCCACATTCAGAGCATCTAAGGTATGAAATAAAAATTCCTTAATAACTAACATTCTTAAAATAATGTCACTCAAATGACAACGGAGAGAAAGGAGATGCCCATTGAGCTCAATCAAAATGCTCAATGTGTATCAGTGTTTAAATTAGATACTCAAAGAAACCTGTTTGTCATTTTACAGTTTCCAAATATATTTTTTTGTTCAGAAAAATAAAAATGCTTCATCTTGTTTTCCATGTGATTTCAACATACTTGAAATTTATCAAAGTGGAAATAAAACTAAAACCATCCATTTATTAATGTTTTATCAAGAAAGAAAAGAATAGTTTCCACTTCCTGGTTATGTCTCTGCTTTATGCTATTTTTACTTACAAAAACCATCCTTAAGACTCTAGGCAAAATGAGTGCAATTAACTGGCCTAATTCAAAGTCTGAATGCTCTCAGCATCAAGCACCATGTTGCTTAACTTCAACGGGAACTGTGGTGGCAAACAGCTGTTGCATGCACTGTGGACTTGAAAGTTATTTCCTTAAGGAAATCAACTTAAAAGGGACAAACGATCTGTGCACTTGAAAGGGTTAAACACCATGACTAGACACATATTTAATGTAAATTCTTTGTAAGCCTTTGAAACATTAAAGATATAATTGTTTAAAATTGACACAAACACTTAGTGTAATGTTCATATTTCTATATGCTGAATATGAAAAAATATTCCAAATAAAATGACTTACATAAAGTACCACAGTAACTTTCTTTGCTACATTAAAAAGGAAAATAACATGAGCCGATTCACAAGCTCATGAAAATTTCAGGGAAAAATATGGCATTCGAAAAGTACAACTGATTTATCTGAGTTTTAGTGTACACACACACACACACACACACACACACACACACATACACACACACACTCACTATCATATATATATATATATATATATATATATATATATATATATATTCAAAATTGAGCATCAATTCGTTCTATTTAGCTTCCACTGCACTTTGTTTCCCATTGAGCACTGTAAAAATTTCAGCTTAAGTACCGTACTCTAAAATGTATTTTTCTTAAGTAGACATAATGATATATCTCTAAATCTTTCCTATGAGTTACATTCATCCGTAAAAATGACTAAATAGTCTCACTGGGAAATTGATTACTTAGTCAATGAGGCAGAGCCTAATCTTCAATACATTATTTAAAGATAGCTCCTTGTCCTGATGAAAGTTACCTGGATGACATAAAGTTATTTTCTACTTCCCACAATTCCTGTGCTCAAGTCATTGAAGTGCATTTGCTTGAATTCAAACATGTATGTCACTGACGACATAGTTTTTTCTTTGAAGCTGTTTTTCCCCAATAATTAAAATAATATAGCTATAGAACAGAGGCAAAACATTTACAAATATATGTTTTCATTGTTTGACTGGGAGTATATTAATCTACATAGATAAAATGCCAAAAGTAATTTTTATATCTAACTGATCCTTTAGCTGGTAGAATGTGGATTTTAAAATTGAATGAATGATACAATTTGAATCCTTATTTAGAAAAACAGAGACTTGAGACCATTTCTCATTGTTTAAACCATTAAAAAATAAAATGTAGTGTTGTATCTAAATTGTCATTTTGTAACTGTCACACCGGATCTGATTTTCATGCTTATAAACTATTATGAGAAGTTTTTTTTTTTTGCCTCTTAAAGCTATGAAAATGAGCTTTTACTGCTCCTATTCCTGTATTGTCCAAAGTAGTTCACATATTTTATCAAAGAATTGTGTGAAGTTTCATCAGGCTGTGAGGAAGTCATGGCTAGGCTGAGGAAACTGAAATGAATTTGGACAATGAGTAAAGTCTACAATAAAAGCAGTGACTATTATTTATGAATTTTCATTAATGCCTTAAAAACCTTAAAAAATGTTAATTGCTCAGTAAAGAAGATTAGAGTACCAGGACACTTAAACCTCACTGACTTGTCTTTCAACAATGAAGAAATAAACGATCAGTATTTTTTATCTTAAAATTACTCTAAACTCATTTACACCTAGGCGAGAGAGAGAAATAACTGAATTTCTAAGAGATAGTGGCCAGCAGAGCTCCATGGTTGCTGAGGTACAAGAATTGTGAGTTGGAAAAGAGCAGTGAGTTTCACAGGCTTTATCTAAACTGGATAATAATACCTCGCTAGAATAATAGAGCGATAATCCAATAATAATAATGGATGGAGACAGAAACCATCCATGAAATGTTTATGTCCAAACTGTGATTATAAGATACATAATTAACTGCTGTAGCTTAAAATGGGTAAAATACTACAATGGTTGTCTTTGCAGAGAATTACTTCAGTACTTTCCCTTTTCTTCTTTCTTTCTTTCTTTCTTTCTTTCTTTCTTTCTTTCTTTCTTTCTTTCTTTCTGTTTTGTTTGTTTGTTTGTTTGGTTGGTTGGTTTGTTTTGTTTTGTATTTTGAGACAGGATTTCTCTGTATAGCCTGGTCTGTCCTGTAACTCACTTTGTAGATCAGGCTGGCCTTGAACTCAGAATTCCACCTGCCTCTGCCTCCCAAGTGTTTTGATTAAAGGCGTGTGACATCATTGCCTGTCTTAAACACACATACACACACTCACACACACATACATTATTGCTAGTGTCAAATCACCACAGATATGGTAGCTTAAACGTAAACCAATATATTATCTTAAAATCTCTGTAATTGAAAATCCAGATGGGCTTAAGTGAGATCTAGTTAATTTATTATTAACTTAATTAAATGCTGGTCAAGCTGAGCTGTCATTTTGAATTCCTGGGGAAGTGTTACATCCTACGAGGTTGGTAACCTAGTACACAATCCCTGGTGGGTAGTAGGACTGCAGTCTCAGTTGGCACACTGCTTTCTCTTTACCCCCACTGCCCTTACCCATTTTCACAGGCTCTTCCCCTTTAAATCCATCAACTACCTGATGGTAACACACTTAGCGTCTTAGCCTTCATCCCTTTTTTGCCTTCCGTCATTAGTGAGGAAATGCTCTATTTTAAAATGGTCACATGATTGCATTATCTCCATCTGATTCTATATGATGATCAACTTTATACCCGCCTCACACAAACCTGCAAAATAATCTCCATCTTTATTTAGCATAGCATGATTGTAACAAGAAGACATGAAGGTAAAGGTCATAGGAGATAACTTCAAATTTTATTAGTACATAGAAGCATTCTTTATATGCAGTTCATGAACTTATTCAATTAGTTGAAGAGTTATAAAAATTTACCTCTTACATGTTTTCATCATAAAGTTATCACATTTCATTTCCCTCCAGGACTGTCCATTTGCTTTTCAATTATATTGACTACATTTTCTGAATTATGATTAAGAATTTTATATGTATTAGAGAGTTGGTTGTCACTTTTTAATATATTAGAAAATAAATAGTTCAGCAGGTAGGTGAAGAAAACAGCTTTAAAAGTACAGAATATGCTACAAATACTTTCTCACAAAATTGAAAACATTTGGAATACTGTCAACCAACAACCATTGTTTAAGAAAAGATATCAACTCCTAAGCCTGAACTTAAAAGACAAGCTGAGCTCTGCATTAGACCATTGTACAACTACTAAGTTACCAAGATTCTAATTTAATAGGTAATATTTGTATTCCCATGGACTAAAATTGCTTAGCAAAATCATTCACTCCAAAAATTTACAAAATTTGTAAGGTGACTCATCAATTAGATAAAGGTTTTTTTCTAGGAAGCCTGGCCACCTGAGTTTGATCACAGTGAACAACAAAGTCGATGGAGACAAAAGATTCACCCATGTTGTTCTCTGATGTAAACACATGTTCCATGGCCTATATATACTTGCGCAGATACACAAAGTTAAATACACATATATGAACAATTAATATATGACAAGAATATGTCTTGGAAGACTAACCAATAAATTTTAAATACCAAAACCAGGACTTTAACATAGGAAAATAAAAACAATTTTTGTATTTAAAACTATATTATTAAGTTAGGGTGTTTATAAGCAGGGAACTAGAACACAAATTAATAACAAGGATACAATAGAGTAAAGAAAGTTCAAAAATTCAAAGCCTGTGTGTTCATGACACAAGTGGCAAAGTCTTTGCCTAGCATGAAGTCCATGGGCTCATCCCTCAATACCATCAACAAAATCTTGGTCAATGAATAAACCAAATTATTTGGCATTTAATGTCGCTTATTATTATTATTTGCAATCCCATAAGACTAATCTTATAGCCAGTGAAAATTAACTCATATCAAATTTGCCTGTGAAAAATTAATCTTTGCTTTAATATTGTAAAGAAAAATAGCATTTCTAGGAGATATAAATAAGTAAATAAGGCAAACAAACAAATGAACTAAAAAATAAAGTTCCTTCAATCATCTCTAATGTTGCCACTGAGATCATGAATAGCAAGTTGCATCAGGGCTTAAGTTCCAGATGTCATCTACATTTCCTATGACTGTTTACTTTTCAAGCCAATAAAAAATGACAAATTCTTTTACTTAATTTCTATTGAATCTTAAGGCAACTTATACTGATATCCCTGTATCCTCTATTATTCTTTTTTTCCCTTAATTTATTTACTTATTCCCTTTACATCTCGACTCCAGCCCCACCTCCTGCCTCTCCTCCCAGTTCCACCTCATATCCCCTCCCCTATCTCTCCTTCCCCTTCTCTCCTGAGAAGGAAAGGTCTCCTTCCTCCATCATTGCCAACCTGACCTAGAACATCAAGTCACAGCAAACCTAAGCACATCCTCTTCCACTGAGGCCAGACTAGGAAGTTCAGCTAGGGGAAAGGCATCTAAAGAGAATTAGAGGGGCCACATGGAGACCGTGTTGCACATCTGCTGTATACATGTATGAAGCCTAATTCCAGCCCATGTATGTTCTTTGATTGGTGGTTCAGTCTCTATAAGCCCACATGTGCCTAAGGTTTAGTTCTGAAGATATTCTTGTGATGTTTTTGCCTCTTCAGGCTTCCTTCATCTCTAGAGTATCAACTACCTGGGGCCTATGTGGTCTACAAGCATAGCAGAAAATCATAAATAGTGTCAAAGTTTGGTTCTCTCCCATGGGATGGGCCACAGGTTGGGTCAGCCATTGGATGGCTATTCCCACAATCACTGTTATATATTGAGCCTTGCACATCTTGATGGTTTTTCAGAAAATTGAGAATAATTCTACCCCAAAACCCAGCTATACCATTTCTGGGCATACACCCAAATGAGGCTCTACCATACCACAAGTATACTTGCTCAACTGTGTTCATAGCAGCTTTACTTGTAATAGCCAGAAATTGGAAATAATTAGATGTCCCTCAACTGAAGAATAGATAAAGAAATGGAACACTACTCAGCTATTTAAAACAAAGATACCTTGTAATTTGCAAGAAAATGAATGGAATTAGCAAATATCATCCTGCGTGTGGTTACCCAGAACCAAAAAGAGACTCATGGCATGTACTCATTTATAAGTGAATATTAGCCATAAAGTAGAATATAACCATACTACAATCCATAGATATAAAGTGGCTAAGTAACAAGGAGGACCCAAGAAAGGATGCTTGAATCTCACTCAGAAGGGGAATTAAACAGACATTGGTGGTGGATGAAGGGAGGGAATTGTTTGAGAGAGGGAGTAGAGAGGGGTTCTGGGATGGGGTTCAGGTTTGTGGAGAGGGGAGTCCTTAGAGGGCTTAAGGAGAGCAGTGAAATTGATGGAAGTAGCATCTCTGGGATGAGCCAGATACCTAGGATCGGGGAGACTCCCAGGAGTCTATAGGGATGATACTAGCTGAGACTCCTAGTAGTTGAGAATATAGAGACTGATGTGGCCACCTCATATAGCCAGGCAAGACTTCCAGTGGAGGGATGGAGACACAAACCCACTCACAAACCTTCAGTCTTCTAATATCCTTTAGACATGTGGTCACTCTTGATTGGAAATGATATCTGGTCCCCTCATGAGTCATTCATTCAGTGTAAACACAAGTAACTGAGACTGAATTCAAACTTGTGTGTACATTCTACTACATTCCATTCTGCAAACGATAACTCACTCTAAGCAAATGGTGGAGTGCTGATTACTCCATGCAACCATGGGCAACAGATGGTTTTAAACCTCAGGAAGCCTTAGCACCATTCAAATGGTGAGCTTTACACATTATTTTAAAAGCTATAATATTACTTTGCTGATATATTTTGAATTAGAGTAGTATCAAATCCATGTGTATAAATGTGGTACAGATATAATAACTCACATTTTATAGTCCTTTATATCATGATTTACTTTGAATAACTGCAGAAATTTTAATCTAATCATTGTATATGGTCTCTTTTCTAAGGAGTTTTTGTATTATTAACTTGGTCAGAAGGCAAAAATCATCCTAAAAACAAAACAATACAAAACAAAACAAAAACATACAGATTCACTATAGCCAAAACTTCAGAAGGATGCTGCACTGAATACTCATTTGCAGTCAATCTAAATGAGGTTATCCAAACTCAGATTTATGATTCAGTTCACTACCTCATCGCTTTTCTACACTTAGTCTGCTTAAGCGTTTAATTTTACTGTGTCACTAAATGGTTCATAAATGTGACCCCCATAAACCTATGCATTGCTCAATCAAATGGTTACATTTTAATTCCTGTCCGGTCTATATGAAGCATTATATACCTTTGGCACTACCTCCTGCATGGGTTTCTTTTTATTAATGTCTTTAAGACTTTTGAGTTATTCTATTTTTCTGTACATTCTTTCTCAAAAGTCTTTACTATTTATTGGTCTATGTTTTTAGTACCCACCTAAAATTGTTTTTCCTGTGTCTCTCTGTCTTTGTGTGTGTGTGTTTCTTTCTCCTCTCTCTCCTCTCTCCTCTCTCTCTCTCTCTCTCTCTCTCTCTCTCTCTCTCTCTCTCTCTC
>JANHMN010000011.1:60079159-60106689 GCA_030674055.1 Rhabdomys pumilio | reverse complement strand
CTCTCTCTCTCTCTCTCTCTCTCTCTCTCTCTCTCTCTCTCTCTCTCTCTCTGTCTCCCAGTATATCAAGTGTTTATGCTACCCACAAACTTTTAAAGTCTGGCTTTAAAAGACATTTTATTATTGGATATTGAAGATTCCTATGTCAGGATAATATATTAAACAATATATATTTGAAGTTCTATTCTAACACTACACAAAAATAGATTTTGACAACACTGGGCACTGAACACTATTTAGTTTAGGGTAAACACATCTCTTGTTTGGTTGGTTGGTTGTTATTTTTATCCAAATTTAGTTCCCAGTGTAGTGTGACATTCTTTACTCCTATACTATGGAGTCAGCTGAGAAATTATGGAAATTTTAAAATCTCTGTATTTTCAGTTTTGAAGAGGACCACACATGTTGCTCCAGATTATTTTGCATTAAACTGAAGATAAAGCCTAAGAATCTAATAGAAATTGAAACTTCTCAGAAATGTCTCAACATTAAATGCATTTTGATTTTGTAATGAGTTATTTCCTAGAGGTTTTGCAGATTTAAAGTTTTATTTTAAAATAAATGAGTGTGACAGAGTTTCTATTGGAAGGAGTAGAGCACTTGAAATCTGAATCTCTCCTGCTGTCGTGGAAGTGTCTAATTGCTAGATTTTTAACACAAATTAATTTTTTCATAGGCTCAATTTAAGTATCATCCAATTTTCCTCTCTGTGGCCTTTAGCTTAAGGAATAATTATATTGCTGACTTTTTAAATTAAAACACTGCTATCTAATTTGGAAAGCATTAAGCTTGCCATTGATTTTAGATGATAAAAAATTTTTAAGACATAAAATTTGATATGTCTTTCAATATTCTGTGAACCTCATATTTACTGGTAGATCATTTAAATCTATAATAATCAGATTAAAAAAGTAAATTTGTTAATCAATAGCATTACTAAAAAGGAAGACATAAATGTTATTAAAATATTACAGTTCAGATGAATTTTAATGAAGTTGAACTTAAACTAGTAACCATAGATTTAAAAAAGAGAGATTTGACAACTGTAGGAAAGAGAGAAAAGTGCTAAATACTGTATACTTATAAATTATTATTTCATAAATATTAGTTATTTTCACATACAGATCAAAAACACCTTTCAGAGAAAATGATTTATTTTCTCTGAAAACTTCAGAGGACCTTAATGCACAGTGCCAGGAAGGTGTAAGTGTAACTCAATAGCAACAGAACAACGTTGACATATTAGGGGCTGTTTAATTTTATATGTTTCTATCAAGTAGAGTTTGTGTCTCTAATTTATATACCGTTCCAAACTAACATTACCAACTGAGGAATCAGGAAATAGTGTATGGTAGAGAATGTTTCATATTTAAACCACAAAACAAATATATTTCAAAATTCTGCAAACCATTTATCATTCACTTTGTTAAGAAGCTATAAGCCAGTTACATTAATGATGATTGATTACTATACTCTCAAGGGTGCTTCTCACCAAAATAACAGGGAGTGATCACAACAGGTCACCTGAGAAGAAAGATGAAACCTTGAAGTACAGTCGATAATCTTCAATGTTAAAAAGAAAAAAAAAAAGAATCTAAAAGTTCTCTAAATGAATGCAAAGTTTGAGCCAAGCATATCAGTGAAGGAATGTCAGTATAAGTCTTTGAAAGCAAGTAGTTCACAACTAAGGTGGGTCCTATTACTGTGCATAGTATTTCTGTGTTAGACAATGGTGGATTGGTTACCAGAGCTTTCCTGATTGTCATATACTCATGATTCATTTTTTGAGTGTTTCCCAATGTTTGATATGAGCTTAGCCAGCATGTTTTAAATCCACAGAAGGAAAAAAAGATTTCAAACACAAATAATATTAATTCATTTTGAAGTAGAAAATGGGCTTTAAAATCAAGTATAATCATGGAATGTAATGTATATGTCTATCTCTTGATGTTTTTCATTTGATTTCTATAACGTTTCACTTCAATTTGTCTTCATACCTCATGCATATATTACAGATCAGAGTGTAGCACCTTTAATTAATATGTAATTTACATATTCTCAAAAGTCATTTAGAATGGCACATACTTAGATAAGTAATTCTGAAGAAATAACTCTTATTTCAAATAGAGATCTTTGATAAATATATTACATTTCTGAAACTCAATGTTTTATACCCTTAGTCTTTATTTAATTCAATAACATACGCTTGGCTTTCCTAGAGTAATGTTTGATGATTTAAATTTCTTTCACTATTAAGGAGTTTAATGTATTTTATGTAGAGCTGGGGGCTGTGTTTATGACTACTATGGAAGATGATAGGCGGTAATATATATTTTCAAAGCTTTAATTTTCTCCTTTAATTTGGGATTTTTTTGCAGCTAATGTTCCTATTTTGCAGCTTCAGGCATAAACTAGTGGGAGGAATTTAATGATGAAAGCAGCAGATGTTAGAAATGCAAATACCTCAGCTGCATCAAACTCTTTGCAGCTATGGGAGTCAAAGAGGGGGGAAGTCATGTCCTTCTTATTCCCCAATTACTGATTCTTGTCAATAGCAGTCAAATAAATTCATTCTTCATTGAACAATTTTGGAAATTTATAATGACTAAAAACAAGAAAAACAAAGAAAAGAAAAAAAAAAACTAAATGTATCACTCACAAATCTACATTTAGATAAAATTTGCATTTCTTGTTCTGGGTAGAAATAATGTTATTCCATAATTGCTACATCTTCTGAAATTAAAATGAAAGAAAATTGTGAAGTCTAGAGCATCACCATCCACAAGGCATGTAGAAACTTAAGCCAGAGAGAATCATATCATGGAGAGGGGAGCTGAGTCCCAACGTCTAGCCTAGGAACTAATGGAAGCTGTAAGCAGCTTCATAAAGAGACAGCTCTTTGGAAAGTGTGCCCCTGCTACTTTGATCATATTCCATTGAAGGTCACATACCCCAAAACATCTGGGAAGCACCACTAAGCCTGAATGGGAAAACAAACAATCAAACAAAGTCCATAAAATGTTAGATAGGAAAAGAAAGGGTGAGTGAGTCTGGGAAGTCTAGAAGACAGTAAAAATGACCAAAGAAAATTGTACAAAATACTCAAGAAAATAATAAAAATCTTTTATTATAGATAATATTTATATAGAGAGAGGTAGTATTTTTAAATTCAGAGCTTATGTTTTTTATACAGCATTTTGAAATTCAGAAATATTTTTTAATCTACACGATATTATTTATTTTATAGAAGTCATTGGAATTTATTTAATTTAATTCATAAGTATTTAACATAGATAAATGCAGCTATACAAAATTCTGTCTGTGATATATATATATATATATATATATATATATATTGCCATAAGACATTTTGAATATACACATTTAAATTTTAACTTTTTCCACTTTAAATTCTGAACAATATTCAATCATTAAATATAAAATATGAAGAAACTTACGAGGAGTAAAAATAATATAGCTTTGTGTTACTTTTCTTATATTATATTTAATAGCTACCTTGAACTCCCATTTTGTTATAAGCCACTTATTGCCACAATAGTAAATAATATGAGTTAGATAAGTCATAAATGATTGAATTTTTCTTTCTCAGAGTATATGTGCATGGAAATCAAAATGGGTTTAAGACACAATTAAAGCCAAATCCTGTAAGAATGGTAGAATTGGTATTTCATATTCCAACAGTCAACCCCATTCACTCAGACTCATTGCACTGAGCTTGTTTGGTTTTATTATGAGTACACGTTAACCTTTATATAACAGTGATCATCTTGTGTATCACTCTGCTACTTAGTGACTCTGAGACATGAGACTCCAGTGGCTGGACCACAGCTCATATCCACAGAGCACTTTATATATAGCACACATCTAGTAGTTGGGCAACGAATAAAAATATCCACTGGAAAAATCATTGATTGGGTCTTTACTGTTTAGCGGCAAGCAATGTCCCACCACCTGCTCCCATGTGTAATCCTGTCAAGGTTTTATGGAAGGCAGGGAGACACAGTGTCTGGCAGGTGGGCCATTCCAGGAGCAGAGCTGCACAGCAGAAAGGGAGAATAAATCTGAGGAGTTTAGCCAGCATTCTTTGCCACAATTAATGCATTCAATGAGGCAAATTACTGTCTCCATACAAAGTAAGTGCACTGCCTCCACATTTAGACTCTCTAAATGTTGCTTAATCTATGCCTTCTCGTCTGCTCCTCTCTAAAGTCACCTCTTAAAGTGTGCCTATTTATTTCATTGCACAACATAAATTTTGTACAGCTTCAACATACAAGGAGGCTGTCTCTAAAAGTTTTAATTGCCTGTAATTTTTCAGAGAAAAGGAATTATCTGTCTCTCTCTCATTTATCTCACTCTCATCTGCTGTACCAATTTTATATTTATTTTCCTATTTTCTGAACTTCATTTGAGACACTAAGGTATACAGCTACTACATAGCTATATGCCTGACATGATTATTCTAATTATGCTTATATTGTGTTCCTTCTCAGATAATTTTCACCACAGTAAGCTTCTGTATCCCACAGACACATTTTTTTTTCTGATTGTTGCTGTCAAAACATATTTTTAAAAGTCTTTCCTTATTGTAGCATTTTTGTGTCCTGTCTGGCTGTCTCTTACAGGCATGCTCCTTTCTTCAGAGGGAGCACACTAGGAATGGTTTAGGCAGAGAGAGGAGGTGGTGGGAAGCTGAGAAGAGTGGAGAGAGGGGAGACTAGAAATGAGATGCATTGTCTGAGAGAATAATCTATTTTCTATAAAAATACGGTTTTCTACTTAAAAGGTATAATTTACTGACATTGAGTTTTCAGATACTTGCTGCATATGACCCCGGTCCTCATCCTTCTCTCTCTTACCACACAAATGTTACCTGACATTTTTGACAAACTTAAGACCAACAAACAAACAAACAAACAAACAAGAAGCATAGACGCCACTTTGCATCCACTGGTTTTTAAATAAAGAGTTTTAAAAAAACAACCAAACAAAAAACAAAAAAGTTCCAAACAAACACAAAAATAAACAACAACAAAACCCCAGGACATAGAAAACATAGTAAGTGCCCACGTCTCACACAAATCAATCCATCATCAGCCCTGGCTGCTTCCTGTACTGCACATCACTGCTTCTCCCAGTGTGACCTCTGTTACACCACTACCTTAGCCTGGTTTCATTTAACGTTCTTCTAAACATCCTTATAGATAGATATGAAATAATTCCTCCTGATTCTCAACCCTTTCAAAAAAAAATAAATAAACTGATTTTTTAGCCTTAACATGTTTCATAGTTTTTTTTTCGGGATGAAGACTATGATGTTTCTGTATTTTACCACGTGAATATTATACATTGCAGAATGGTATTAAGGACATCAAAATACTAATGCAATAATGGAAAAAGTATTCCAAAGCAATAATCACATGAATTTCACTGCCACAGCTAATCATAAATATAAATATTAAACAATGTATGAGAGGGCAAGAGAAATGTCCCAGCAGGTAAAATACTTCCTACCAGTTCTCATGACTAGTTTGGTTTGTGGTTCTCTGAACCCAACACGCTCATTTTCTACCGGCATACACATACTCATATGCTAATCCCAGAACACACAAATAAATCAATAATACACAAATTATTTTTATGTGTGAAAAATTTACTCATATAACAGTATATGAGTAAAATAAGAAATATTTATATTTTAATAGTGTGATGATATTTATTTCATTATCATAACTTTTATTGTTCTTGTGTGTTTTTCTGAGTATGGACTTGCATAGATGCACATACCTATGCAGAACCCAAAATAGGTTTTTGGACCCTGGAATGTGAATTACAGGCTTTTGCAGGATTCTTAAATTGCTACAGGAATACTGTGACCAGAACTCTGATGAGCCATTAACCTCTACATTTCAACATTTAACTGTGTGCTTATCATAAGGAGGTAGGATTGAGAAAGATTAAATGAAATTGCACACATTCTTAAACATAATATCTTCTAAACTGTTTTTATAGTAATTGTGTGTCTATTGTTTTCTTACTTGATGGGACTATCTTTTTCAGTATACTAAAATTTTACTATGGACTATGTGATCATAACTAAAGCTTAAAAAATCCAACAGTTGTTTCAGAAGCTATCACTATTTGTCAAAGAATCTTCTTCAGGCTTTTCAGGAAACACAAGAAACTGCATTTTCCTTTTCCAAATTATTATGTTATGTACTTGTGTATTGTGCATGTGTGTGTGTACACATGTGTGTATGTGACTATGTATATATGTGTGCTCCATGCAAGTGAGTGTGTGTACATGTGTGTATGTGTCAGTGTATGTGTGTGTACATGCATGAGTGTATTTTTGCATGTGTGCATATCTGTGTATGTCCAGGCAAGTGAGTGTGTGTGTGTGTATGTGTATGTGTGTGTGTGTATGTGTGTACAGGCATATACCAGTGCATGTAGACAGCTTTCAAGCTTCACTTTTCTCTCTCAACTATGGATTTTGGCTATCACTTTCATGTAAAAAGCCTTTATATACTAAATAATCTCTCTGATGCAGAGACTACACTTTCTATTTCAGTGAGGTAGGCATGCCCATGTTTCTTTCAATCACTGACAAGCATTCTTTTCTTCTTCAACATAAATAAAGCAAATTATTTGTCACCCTTTTAAGTTTAAGTTGTATACATACATGTATGTGCATGGATACATATACATCTGAATAAAATTGTTAACTTCACGGAAATAACATTTTGAAAAATGAAAAACTTGTTCTCTTTAGTATGTAAAATATTCTAAGCTTTTCTAAAACTATGTAGACATTTAAAGATAACCTTTGCAACTCAATGTTAAAAAGTGAATCCTTTAATTAAAAACAGAACTTTAATCGCTACTTCTTAAATATACAAACAGAAAAAGTCTTTGTGTTGGACAATTCATACATACAGCTGCTTCCCTTTCAGTATGATTATGTAAAGTGTGCCTTTCTTTCAGACCTGGAAATGGACGATATCTTGAAGTCTTGGGATCAAAAGGTTCAATATTTTACTTTAATATAGGTGAAGTTCTAAGACTCCACAGCAATGAAAAGACTACAAATGAATTCTTCACCCTGGGTATTACTGACAAAAAGGATTATATAAATACGTTTGATTTCTTTTCTTTCTTCTGAAGTATAAGCTCACTACAGTAATAGAATGAAGCTTTAGATTCTTTTTTATTTTTTTTTTTGGAGTATATTGCCAAACTCTTATCTAATGTAAATTGATATTTAACAACTTTTTCTCATTCCTGTGAGGATTTTGCACTTTTAAAAATCAATTTCTCTTTCAACAGCCCTGAAGTTAGGTTGCCTGCTACATATTTTCTATGTAAAAAAATATATATTTTCCCTCTGGATCCTGCTATGTTGTTCCTTTCCACTCCAAGCTCTCATTCTATTTATTTTCAGTCTCATTCATCTCTAACATATCATGAATATAATCTCATTATTCATAGTGCTTATGTGAAGATTCAAGGATCAAAGCCAGGGACCAGAGCAAATTAATAATGCTCTAATCTAAACCCTAAACTTTAATTGTTTTCAAATGGTGGAAAAAAAAGGATATGCTTAACAGTTGTTCTCATGAAGACAAAATGCCAGGTAAGACAGCAAACCTTATCATTTGTAGTGACTCAGGTCTCCCATCCATTTCCTCTCACCTTATCATCTACACTACATCCATCAAATTTTGCACAGTGCTTGAACATATTGACAGAAGATTTTTTTCTCAAGTTAATGTTCTTTCACTTAAAGATCTATTCTTAGGTTCAACAACATAAAGAAAAAGGAGAGAAGTAATTTAAAACAAAAATGGTGCACAAGAACCTCCCTCTTATTTCATGGAAAGAAACACTTATATTTTAAACTATTAATAGTCACAAGACCCTAAAGGGTTTTTTTTTTTTTTTTAGAAGTGTCATTTAAAGAAAACAGCAAAAGAGATGGTCTCAATTTGCCAAGGGTCAAGGATTTGTTCAATAGTTCGACCTTAACTAAGACCCTAGACTTTGTGTTTCCTATTCCAATGACTAGAAGTAAAAGTTAAAATTGATTCAATTCACTGAAGAAGAAAGAAACTAACTTACAAAATTATACAGCTCAGAGGGCTTCACAGGTCGCCTAACCAATCCCCTTCTCCAAAATATAACTGAACCTAGATATGTTGATTCAGGGATCTGAAATTTGAATACATTTTTGCAGAACTACTTAGGTTCTCTGCATAACTTTTAAAGAAACCTGAAGTTATATCTCAGTGAATTGTTTTTCCAGAGAGTAGTTTGTAATAAACTCTTAGAAAATGAAGAAATGCCTGTCATTTCTTTATCTAAATGTTTAATATTCACATGGAAAACTTAGGCAGTTTGCTATGTACTATTCTACTTTTTGAATTGGATTCATTTTTATCTCTTAGATTTTATTAATTTAGCCCACAAAAACTAATTCTATTTAGGTGAATATAATAGCTTATATCTGTTCTAAAGATTACAAGTTTGAGTATAGTCTGAGCTAAATATTAAAACATTGTCTCAAAAAATGATTTAGCAAAAATAAAATGAAACAAGTTACTTTTATAGGAAGTTCATTAGTGTTACCTATAGTTAAATATAGTCATCATTTCTCTATCTTTATTACAATTACTCATAACTTAATGTTAAGAAATTCCCAAGATCGCCAATGATGCTCAACTCATAATTTCTACTTATATATAGCTACATTATGAGTTTCAGTCTGTTCTTACCTAATTTTGTACTTCTTATGAAAAACACTTCCATTAGAAAAATTTCTATGCACAATCATTCTGCAACAAATAAGTCAAACTTTCTCACTTATTTTTTTTTTCTTTTTGAAATCTATGACCACCCAACTTGATACTAAATATAGAGAACAAAAAAATACAGTGTCATAAGGCAGCAATAGACAACAGTCAGACTATTAAGGGCTTTAGAAACTGTGGTAAAATTCTCCATTCTAATAAAACTTCAAAAGAGGTCTTTTGCATGTAAAATGTTAGCTGACTCTTGCTGTGATGCAGAGAGTGAATAAAAGTGCTTGTAAGCAAGTATGAAGGCCTAAATTCAACCCTGCATGTGATAGTTTGTATATGCTCTGCTTAAGGAGTGGCACAATAAGGCCTTGTTAGAGTAGGTTTGTCACTGTGGGTGTGGGCTTTAAGACCCTCATCCTAGCTGCCTGCAAGCCAGTATTCTGCTAGCAGCCTTCAGATGAGGATGTAGAAGTCTCAGCTCCTCCTGCACCAGGCCTGCCTGAATACTGCCATGTTCCCACCTTAATGATAATGGATTGAACCTCTGAACCTGTAAGCCAGCCCCAAATAAATGTTGTCCTTACAAGAGTTGCCTTGGTCATGGTGTCTGTTCACAGCAGTAAAGCCTTAACTAAGACACTGCAGAACCCTTGTAAAAAGCTGTATGTACCTACTTGCCAACATTTAATTCTTCTCATAACTTGTTTGACTGCTGAAGACCAGCGTAGTTTCTGGATTAGTGAGAGAAACTGAAAAAGCTGAACATCCCAACCACAGTCTCCTCTTCCTCTTCTCTTTCCTGTCACACTATTTTCACTTCCCCTCCTCCCAGATCTACTGCTTTCCCATTTCTCTTTCCACAGCATAACAAAATAAAATAAGGCCTGGCACAAATCCTCATATGAAAACAGGAACACCAATCCAGTAGAAGGAAACAGGTCTCAGGAGCAGACAAGAGACACAAAAGACACCCTGATTCCCATTGTTAGAAATTCAACAAAAAACTCAAAGCAAAACAACCAATGTATGAAGAGGGTCTAAAAAGATTTTATTGAATTTATATTCACTTTATGTGAAAATGTATGGGCACAAAGAAAATGAACTGTTAGCTGTATAGTCCTACAAAATGCTATGTGCAAGTCATATTTGTTTGTGTGTTCTACTTTTCATCCCAGCACATGAGAAGCTGGAAGAAGATAATTAGTTTATCCAGATAAAATCCCACAATTCTACATGCCATGAAATGAACAGAAAATGCTTATTTAATTAAGTTTACTATGTAAAAATTTGTTTGATTCTCAAGTGGGTTGAAATAGTTTGGCCCTCACAGACTCATATATTTGAGTGCTTAGACCACAAGCCTCCTTTTAGGAGGTGTAGCTTTGTTGGAAGAAGTCTATCACTTCTGGGGTGGGCTTTGAGATCCTATGCTCAAGCTCCTCCCAGTGTGGAAGGGATCGTCTCCTTTTGGCTGCTCTTGAATTAATAAGTAGAGAACTCTCATTTCTTCCAGTACCATGTCTGCCTGGACTCTACCATGCTGCCAACCATGATGATGATATACTGAACCTCTGAAACTACAAACTAGACCCAATTAAATGTTGTTCTTCATAAGAGTTTTCTTGATCATAGTGTCTTTTCACATCATTGGAAACCCTATCTAAGACAACTTCTTGGTAAGAAGAATTACATTGAAGTAATATTTTCAGTTTGTGACCTGTCTCCTTGACAACAGCTCTATTTTGGAAGACTGCCTTGAAGATAATCCAGACATGAGTTTTTTAAAGACACTGGTTTCTGAAATGACAAACACTAAGCTGAATGGGAGGCTTAGAACTCAAGTCTTCATTTACTCAAGATTTGGCCTACTGTATTTTAACAAGACATCTCAAGTTATAAAATTGTTCACACACACACACATACACACACACACACACACACACACACACACACACACACACACACAAAGACAAATCTACTTTTTTTGCTAAAGTCAATTTTAGAGACTGAGAGTCCAAGTTTGTGGCAACTTACAAATTTATTTTCTAGGGACTGCTCCCTTTCTGACTTTAAAGAGCATGTTTATCCCTATGAATCTACATTCTGGAATCTGCAAGAAAGATCATTCTCAAGCCAATAAGAAAGTGACAGCCCCCTAGTTAGAGACATGAGCATAAGGATAGTTTTACCTCCAAAATCCATGATAACATCAATTTGAATGTGAAGAATTCAACACCTGATTTGGGAAGAAGATTAAGTATTCCCACCTTAGCATATCATGGAAGATATGAGATACAGAAAATTTCTCTGGCAAGTATCTGAGAGGCTGAATAAATTGAAGCTACAAATTAATCCTCTTACTGAGACATGAAATAGCATAATTTATTTAAATGAATTTAGTGCAGGCTAATCACATTAAACTACAACTGTTTTAATAATGATGCTTATTAGGTAAAATTGTTCCTTTGAATAAGGTTTCTAACCTTTCCCTTTGCTCAATTTTTATTTTATAAATAAAGACCACTTCCATTTAACATTATGTTTTTCGGCTTTTGGAGAATGATTAAGGGTGGCATTTTTTTTTTTTTAATTTAAGCATTATTTCCTCTTTGACTATGGATAGCATTTGGAATGACATTATAGAGAATCCACAAAAGAATATGCTATTCGAGTAGAATGAGTTTCTAAAACGTTATTTTAAACTCTCATCTGTGGCTGCGCAATCGAAATATTTACCTTAATATATGAATTCACCCTCCTGTCTGGACTCTAGCACTGAGCAGATCCTAGGCAGCAGTTCTGCAACTAATCTCACAAAATCCAGAGGAAGCAGGGCTCCCAGGAGCTCTAACCCAAACAGTATCTTAGGTAAGGAGACAGCAACACCAGCTCCAAACAGGGAGTAACTGGGACCCACTAGGACCTAGGAATTCACTTCTGGCCCAGAGCACTGGTTCTTTCCTGTCTGGGCTCCAACACTGAGCAGATCTTAGGCCTCAGCTCTAATCACAGTAGTATCACCCAACCCACACAGTTCTGATACAATCAAGATAATAGAAAAGACAGGCTTCAGTCAGAGACAGGGAAGGTAGCACTAAAGAGATCCAGATGATGAAAGGCAAGTGCAAGAAAATAAGCATCAGCAACCCAGGGTACTTGAAATCATCAGAACCTAGTTCTCCCACACTAAAAAGTCCTGAATTCTCCATATCACCAGGAAAGCAAGATTCGGATTTAAAATCACTTTTAATGATGATGATAGAGGACTTGAAGAAGGACATAAATAACTCCCTTAAAGAAGTATAGGAAAACACAGGTGAACATGTAGAATCCCTTAAAGAGGAAACACAAAATTCCCTTAAAGAATTATAAGAGAACACAAACAAACAGATGAAGTAATTGAACAAAACCATCCAGGACATAAAAATGGAAGTAGAAACAATAAAGAAATCACAAAGGGAGACTACCCTGGAGATAGAAAACCTAGGAAAAAGATCAGGAGCCATAGACATAAGTATCACCAACAGAATACAAGAGATAAAAGAGAGAATCTCAGATGCAGAAGATGTCATAGAAAATATTGACACAACTGTCAAAGAAAATGCAAAATGCAAAATGTTCTTAACACAAAATATCCAGGAAATCAGGACACAATGAGAAGACCAAACCTAAGGATAATTGGTAGAGAAGAGACTGAAGATTCCCAAGTTAAAGGGCCAATAAATATCTTCAATAAAATTATAGAAGAAAACTTCCCTAACCTAAAGAACAAGATGCCCATAAACATACAAGAAGCCTTCAGAATGCCAAATAGACTAAACCAGAAAAGAAATACCTCCCATCACATAATAACCAAAACACCAAATGCACAAAACAAAAAAGGAATATTAAATGCAGTAAGGAAAAAAAGGCCAAGTAATATATAAAGGCAGACATATCAGAATTACACCAGATTTTTGCCAGATACTACAAAAGCGAGAATATCCTAGACAGATGTCATACAGACCCTAAGAGAACACAAATGCCAGCCCAGGCTACTATACCCAGAAGAACTTTCAATTACCGTTGATGGAGAAAACAAGATATTCCATGACAAAATCAAATTTACACAATATCTTTTGATAAACCCAGTACTACAAAGGATAATAGAAGGAAAACTTCAATACAAGGAGGAAAATTATACCCAAGAAAGAACAAGAAAGTAATCCTCTTCCAACAAACCCAAATGAAGCTAGGCACACAAACAATGCCACCACTAATAACAAAAATAACAGGAAGCAACAATCTCCTCTCCTTAATATCTCTTAACATCAGTGGACTCAATTTCTCAATAAAAAGACGTAGGCTAATGTACTGGATACATAAACAGGACCCAGCATTTTGCTGCATACAGGAAACCCACATCAATGACAAAGACAGACTCTACTTTAGAGTAAAAGGATGGAAAACAATTTTTCAAGCAACTGGTCCTAAGAAACAAGACGAAGTAGCCATTCTAAAACCTACAGCCTGAGAACACAAAGGGAGGGACTCATGGCTCCATCTGTATAGGTAGTTGAGGGTGGCCTTGTCAGGCATCAGTGGAAGTGGAGGGTCTTGGTGCCTGAAAGTTTGGATTTCCTAGTGTTGGGGAATTCGAGAGCAGGGAGGTGGAAATAGGAGGATGGTGGGAGCACATCCTCATAGAAATAGGAGGAGGGGAATGGGATAAGGAGTTTGGGGGAAATGGAGATGAGATAACATTGAAAGGTAAATAAATAAAATATTCAATTAATAAGAACAGATAATGAGTCTGGCAATTGTAGTTGAGCAGTCAAGACCTTTTGTCAAAAATTTATTATGGGGATTCATATAATCTTCAAGGACAAGGTATTGTGGAGGAGGCCTATGGAACTTTAAAAAGATTGGTGAGACATACTGTTGCTGAGACAAAGAATGATGCCAACTTGTGAACCTGCTGATTACCCTGACAAGGGTGACTGGGGAGTTGTATTGGACATATGTTCTTGACCCACCTTTGCTTGACTATATCCCAGATGGGACAAGCTGCCTTGCCTCAAGTTTTTAGACCTTGTGTAATAGAGAATCAAAAAGAGAAATATGTCTCTTGTATTCTTCTTAAATGTGCCCAGCTATTAGGACTCAATCATGTACTACTGGTCTAGAAATCAATCCAATGTGGGAAATAACAGTCTACTTTTGGAAGACTGGATCTGGACTTTGTCACAGACCTATTTGGAAGCTAGCTGTGGCTCATTATGATGTTAGGATAGCAAGAGATAATGTTGGAACAGGATCTGGATTTCAAACAAGGGTTAGTGGATGTTTTAAGAGTCTTTTAATTGTCAAGCTAAAATTGGTTTTGTCTCTTCTATAGCATTTATTGTACGTTGCATTGACTGTATAATTTCCAATTATGTTAGTGTGTTAAAACCTGGCATGTCTGTTACGGGGTCTATCAACCAGCTTTCGTCTCATTGCCCTGAGTATTGGAAAACCTTAATTCTCTAAAAAAAAAAGCTTGAAAGTGCTGGAAGAACTAAGTTAGGCTTTAAGCAGAAACAAGAGGGTAAAAGGCTTGATTATTGCTGGTATAACAGCTTTAATTCCATTAATACCTAGCACCACTGCTCCTGCAAATAGCATTGACACAAGAAATTAAGACAACTATTTTTGTTAACCTCTAGCAAAAAAAAAATGTTACTAATGTATTGAGTATACAAAAGGATTTGTATAGGTATCTGGAACAAGGAATCATGCTGCATAACCCATTCAAATTATCTGAAGAAGTTTCAAAGACACCTGTAGGATATTTGACATAATCCTAACACCTCTCTGAGTGTGTTAACTTTGCATAGTGAGATTACGAATTTAAAGAATGCTGCTCTGCTGACCTATGATGCTGCAGATAATGCTGATAAAATTGTCCATGGCCTGAGCTCAGTATTTCCGTTTTGAACAAACCTCAGGAATGGCATATATAGCTTGATCAGGCTAGCCCTTCTAATCCTGGAAATACTTTTATTCCTGCCCATCATCTTAAAGCTTATCTTTAACAACATCAACATGTTGGCAGCCAAAGTACATGACTTGAGCCTGAAAATGGATCACCAGACAGAGTTATTAAATTAATAGGCTGGCAAGCCAAGGACAGGTAAGATTCTGCACAGGGCCTTACCAACCTAAGACAGAAGTGCATTGCCTTTGGTAATGCATATTCCATGACCGGTAAAAAAGGCATTCTTGTCAGAAGGACATAAGACAGGCTCAATCTTGTTAACAAAAGAAAAGAAGAGAAAAGAAAAGAAAAGAAAAGAAAAGAAAAGAAAAGAAAAGAAAGAAACAAACAAAAAGAAAGAAAGGTGGAAAGCCTTTGGAGTTGCTTGGCAAGAAGCTGTCATGGACCAAAGACAAGGACAGGGGCTGCTTGGCAGGAATATGACATTGGCCAAGGACAAGTAAGTAGGCTTCAAGCAGGAATCTGAAACTAGACTAGAACAAAGAAATAATTTCAAGTTGGAATCTAAATCATAGGCTACAACAAAGAAGTAATCTCATGCAGGCATGTAAATATTAGACCAGAATAAAGAAGTAATTTCAGACAGGAAGCTAAATTTTAGACTAGAATAACTAAGTAGGCTTCAGACATAAAAATGACCTTGGGCTAGGACAGGGAGGTAGGCTCAGATACTGTGGTCATCCTGATAAGCCTTTAGAAACAGGGATCATGGGAGTGTTCACATAGCTGTGTTTAGTGCCTTGTTTTTCCTTTGACTATTTGTGTGTATTGTATTGCTTGTTCCTCCACTATTTGCATCTATTGTATTGTTAGACCCTCAACCTAGAACTGACTTTAATTCATACATGTAATCAAAATGGTAACAAAGCATAAAGGAAGAGGGGGTATAGGATGGAGGTATCTAGGGAGGAAAAATGAAGAAAGGGGATAACATTCGTATTGTAAATAAATAAAATATCCAATAAAAATATATATGAATTCAATGTAAGTCAATGAAGAATGCTTGCTTAAATAATTTCAGCATGTGCTTTTAAAATTGATGCAATTTTTTGTTTATTCTTGAATGTGATGTGACAGAAGAAGCCCTCAGAATCCCCCCCCCAACAAAAAAAATACAATTATAGAATTGTGGGCTATAAATAATTGCATCTTTATTTATTTCATTTTCAGAATATTTGACTGATCACTAGCCCCATGTAACTTTAGTAATATATTATTGACTGTTCACAGTTTGAATATGTGAACGTATTTGTGAATGAGGGTTTTTTTTTTTTTTTTTGGTTTAAAATTTTATTTTTATTGGATATTTTATTTATTTGTATTTCAAATGTTATCCCCTTTCTCGGTTTCCCCTCTGCAAATTCCCTATCACATCCCACTACCCCTGAGTCTATGAGTACACTGCCCCACCCAACCACTCACATCTCTCTGCCCTGGCATTCCCCGCTACACTGGAAAATTGAGCCTTCACAGGACCAAGGCCTCTTTTCCCATCGATGCCAGATAAGGCCATTCTCTGCTACATATGCAGCTGGAGGCATGGGTCCCTTCCTGTGTACCCTTTGGTTGGTGGTTGGTGGTTTAGTCCCTGGAAGCTTTGGGGAAGGTGGGGTTCTAGTTGGTTGATACTGTTCTTTCTATGGGGTTACAACCCTGTAAGTTCCTTCATTCATTTCTCTAACTCCTCCATTGGGGTCCCTGTGATCAGTCCAATGGTTGGTTGCAAGCATTCACCTCTATTTGTCAGGCTCTGCCAGAGCCTCTCAGGAGACAGCTATATCAGGCTCCTGTCAGCAAACACTTAGCATCAGCAATAGTGTCTGGGTTTGGTGTCTGTATATGGGATGGATCCCCAGGTGGGACAGTCATTGGATGGCCTTTCCTTCAGTGTCTGCTCCACACTTTGTTCCCATATTTCCTTTAGATTGGAACAATTCTGGTTGAAAACTTTGAAGATGCGTGGGTGAGCATATCTTCCAACTGGAGGACTTGCCTAGCCTGTGGATATTATCTCTATAGGTTCTCTTTCCCCTCTATTGGGCATTTCAGCTAATCTCATCCTCGTTGGATTCTGGGTGCCTCATGCTTTCCAGGCATCTGGGACTTTCTGGTAGCTACCCCCAGTTCTCCATCCCCCATTACTATACACCTCTGTTCAATTTCTTTACCCTCTGCATATCATCCCAGCAAACTGGTGAATGAGTTCTTTATGGGTAAAAGTTTGAGTATATGACTCCCACAACTTTGACAAATACAAAGATATGACATATCACCCTTTCTGTCAATGTTAAGACGTGCTTTTATATAAATCACTCAGATAATATAACCAATAAATTAAATTTTCAGTAAACAACACTTACAAAATTTCTTAAATGAGAAAATCATATATTAGTAAACTAGAGAACATACAAGTGAAAATTTTCACTTTAACAAAAGTTATGATTTTAACAAGAAAAATGTTATATAATCCTGTAGCAGTCTAGGACACAGTTAATTCTGATACAGAAAAGTTTGGAAGACCAAAATTCATAGAAAAATCTGTAGTCTATATTTTTTCTGGCGAGTGACAGTAACACATATTGTTAAACTGTAAAAGACAGAAGAAATTGATATTTGTTAAAATTTCTGTAAATGTTGTTAGATTGTCATTATAGTTAACTTTGTATAGAAGTTTCAGTGTTTAAGTGAGGACTAGTTCTCCTGACTATATTCTTCATTTTGAAACAAAGAAACAAATAGATGAATGAACCTATTGACAAATTCACTGTCAGCATCAGGAAGAGAACATCCTCCTTAGGTCACAGACTTTTTATCCTTTTGTTTATCTGCTTTGTGTTCTTCCTGCACTCCAATATTATGTCAATCTAAAGTATACAGTTATTCAAAATTGATCATATTCAAATAGTTTAAAACTTGTCAATGGATTCTTTCACATCCAATTAACCTATCATTTGCTCAATTTAACCAACACTGGTTTTCTCTGGTATTTGCAGCTTCAAAATATAGACATTAAGAATTACAAAATCTTGGGGTTATTTTCTATGATATCAGAAGTTGAATTTATCTTGCATAGAAGAGCTAGGCAATAAATATAATCTTTATTACCTTACAAATGTTAGACAAATATGGAACAACAAATACATCTTCATTTTTGTATTATTTATTTATTTATTTTCAATTTACAGCTCAATGACAGCTCTTCTCCTCCCAGTATCCCATCATGCAAGTCCTTCTCATATGCCACCTTCCTCTTCTCAAGAGTGAAGAGTCTTTCTCTGGGTGTCACCCCCACCTACTAACACCACCACCACCACCCTCACTTCAAGTTGCTTTGACACTAGACAGTCTATTTAGGGGCACAGGAGCCACAGGCAAACAAGCAACAGGCTCAGGGACAGCAAGTAATTTGAAGTGACCCACATGAAAACCAAGTTGCTCATCTGCTACACATGTGCAGGGGCTTAAGTCCAGCGTGAGCTCACTGTGGTTGGTGATTCAGGCTTTGTTAGTTGACTCTGTTGGAGTCCCTGTTCAATTCTGGTCCCTCAATCCTTCTCCCAACACTCATCCAGCTCCATCTAACGTTTAGGTGTGAGTGTCTGCTTATGTCTGCACTGGCTGCTGGGTGGAGCCTCTGAGAATAGTTTAGCTAAGTTCCTGCCTACAACCATAACAAAGTATCATTAATAGTGTCAGAGATTGCCCATGGGATTGGTTTCAATTTAGAACAATCATTGGTTGTCCATTCCCTCAGTCTCTGTTCTGTCATTGTTGTTATACATCTTTTAAGCTGAACATTTTTTTGTGTGTTGAAGGTTTTATGGATGGGTTGCTGTTCTTGTCCCACAAGTAGGAGTCTTGCCTAGCTACAGGAAGGGACCACTTCAGGATTCATATCCTTTACTCTTAGGAGTCTCAGCTAGACTCACCCCCATAAGCTTTCTGGGGCCTATCCCAATCTCAGTTTTAATACAAGGTATGTTTTGAGTGAAAATAGACTCAGGTCTTCTGCTCTGTTTTTGTTTGTTGCTTGGTTGGTTTTTGGGTTTTGTTGGGGGTTTTTTTTGTTTGTTTGTTTGTTTGTTTTTGTTTTTTGTCTGTCTGATTGCTTTTGTTTGTTATGTTTTGTTTATGGTTTTCCACTACTGTTTTAAAAATGAATAATTTTAGACACTTACACTTTTATTTTTACTAAACAAGCTGTCTAGCTTTCCTAGTTTTTCTTATAAATTTTTTCATAATTTTTTAACTTTAAAAGTCTCTACTTTCATTTATCATTTGATACTATAGGTCTAATAAAGATTTCAGGTATTTTCTATCTCTATTCACTGTGCTAGCTGAAAATTCTTTACATTTTAATGAACAATTAAAGATAATTATATTCAACCTATTCTCCTTAATTTTTATTCACAAGGGGCAATATTACAAATGACCTACAAATCAGTAGAAGGATTATGTGAGGTTATATTAATTTGTGTCAAACAAGAAATGGAAAAATGTACCATTCTGTTACAATCTTCATCTGTATACTATTACTTATTAGTAATAATACATCACTAACAAACTCTAATATGCTTGTACAGTTGATACGTTCCTCTGAGTTAGATATACAAATGCAACATTTTTTTTCTTGTAATATCTCAAAGTCAGTTTGGATTGGACTCTGTCCACCTTGTTTCATTGGTTACTTTGACGCATCAAGGTTAAGATTTTTATGCAAGAATAAACCTGACCCTTGAAAATGTTAAAAAAAAAAAAACAATGTAAGAAATATATTATGAAGACTGCAGTAAATATTATATGAATACATCCAATGTGCACACCAATCACATTTGATCACCTTAAATGAGACACAATGACAAGTATCACATGGTATGTAGCAGGAAGAAAACGCCACCCTACATTTTTAAGTCATTCACATTACTATAGTAAAACATAGTGAAATGATACCAAAACACTTAAACATAGACAAATTTTTATTTAGGCAAAAAAGACAATTGGACTCAGACACAGTTTAGGGTATTGGAATTCATATTTTCTTGGTTTCTGCCACTTACAAAGTTCCAATTTACTTCATGTGTAATTAGCACCATCATAATAATTTATGTCCATAGTATCAAACTGCTACTATGACATAACAAAATACTAAGGACCTTTTGTTTAACAAACAAACAAAAAACCCAAAATATCAAAACAAAACAAAACAACAAAAAAAAAAAACTTTTTTATTCTTGCCATATATGGTCATAGGCAAATTCAGCTCACCATATTGTGAAAATATGACATGTTGTTCCAAATATACTTCTAACTTGGACAAAGTACAGAAGGAAATGTTTCTGAATCTGTATCTAAATGTAAATCATTGCAAATAACCAGGCAGTAATGAATTCATGGCAGTGTACCGAACCCTGAAGAAAATAAGGCCAATGGCAATATTAAAAAGCAATACTGGGAAAACCTACATAACTGTTCTTAAAGTGAGAGCCAGATGTAAAATACAGAGAATCAGTTTTTACAATTTATAGAATCTTACAATGTTTGGATGCTCACATTTTCTGTACAACCATGGGGAATCTTCTAAAAGAGGCCACTAAAGAATGAAGAAGTGAATTCAAAGACAGCACTGAATGGGGTGGGATGCTTTTGCTTTCTGTGTTAAACACAAAAGTTAATAAAGCGAGGATTTCTGAAAGTTCAGTGAGACAGGACATTTAAAATTAGTACATTTAATTTGAGAAAAATTCATTGAAAAAAAGAAAAGCCTTCAGTTCATGTACACAGAAACTTTTGTATTTTCTTTGAAATATATCTTGAAGCTACAGGGACCATCACTGATTGATAACATAAAAGCATACTCCTAAAGTGAGGAGAATGATTTCTACAGCACAAGATTTAACATTGCTTTACAATTTTTGAAAAAGTTGATCAAACCGGAATAAGGGAGGTCATTGAACACCAGAACATAAAGAAAAGAATACCCGCTGAAGAATGCTCCTATATGCTGTGTAATCATATTAATTCTTTTTCTATTGATATGAAGACACAGCATGACCAAGGCAATTGATTGATGCAAGAGTTCAATAACAGGACATCATGGCAGGAAGACATAACAGTTGTTATGTGCCCTTCTCCCAGGCCCTAAGCAGGCCTGCAAGTCATTGACCACAGCAAGACCAAACAACAATAGGACCTAGAAGGAGGCATTGCCTTGCCAGACTTGGTGCCCTGAGGTCTGCTACAGAGCTAAGAAGAATGGACTGCCTGCTGAGCTAGCCTTGACACCTTCTAGACTACTATCTCCTCACCTAGTCCCTGGGCAGTACTGAGAAGAGACTCTGGGGGTTGGGGCTTCCCCTTTATATGTGAAAGCAAATTATTAAACTTCGGGCCTTGATCAGAATACTTTGTCTTGGCCCCATGTTTCCCTCGACCTCCTTCCTATTAATTCCTAGGCTTCGTCACAGGAGAACCTGGTGATCGTGGCTGCAGGCAGCTACAGTGTTAAAGCGAAACAAGAAGCTGAAGGTGCATATCTTGAATACAAAACAGAATAGAGCAGACTAGGAGTGGCTTGTGTCTTTAAACTTTCAAAACTTATCATCAATGACATGTTTCCTTCAGCAAGGCTTCATCTCTTAACCCTCCCCAAACAGTGTCAACAACTGGGGACCAAGTATTCAAACACCTGAGACAATGAGGAAACATTTCTTATTCAGACCAGCACCATGTCTTATATATAATTTTGCTTTCCTTCTAAGATTTAATGTCAATTACACAATATGATATTGCAACCATTTGTTTGCTCATTAACAAAGCAAATCTAAGATGATTCAATGATGGATGCTGGTGAGATGGCTTGGTAGGTAACACCACTTCTGCTCACAAGATTGACCTGATATCCATGATAGTAATGCATTGTTAGAAGACATAAAATTCTTAGAAGGACAAATTCTAAAAAGTCTTTGGTGTAGACAGAAGATATGATATTGGCTCAAAAGCAAGACTGATCAGAAAAACAATCAGAAGCAGAGAAGAGAGTTTGTAGAGGAGTTTTAATCAAGCGATATGGCTGCTATGGCAAGGAAACATACCCAAAGATCTGGTTCTCTGTGATTCATCTGGAACGGAGACAGGGCACCCTTTTTTCATGTTGGAGTCTATGGTCTGTGTGTTCATCAGAAATCATGTGTCCATAATCTGTTTTCTGTTTCACTGTAAAGTAGAAGAAAACTACTTTTGCCATGGTGTTGATGAATACAGACAGATTCATAACTAAGAATGAGGGTCATAAAAGCCTTTGGTGACTACCTCTAGTCCAATCTCCTTCCCTCTCCATCCCTCAAAAACAAATCAGCAAAGAAAACTCTCAGAAATTGTCTTAAGGATTCTGAAGTGCAGCTCTTTACAACTGGTGGATTCTGAGAGGAGTGCAAGTGGGAAAGGATTCAGATTTTCTTTAATTGGCTAGCCACAGAGAGTTTGACTGTTTGACTGCTCCCGTGAATTTATGGAGAGCAACTGTTTTTCCCTCTACTTCCTTTTCGGGATGATGGGGGGCTCTCAGAAGAGTCAGGGGCAGACCTGAATGAACTAGGGAGTGTTGTTGAAGTTCATGATGTAAAATTTCAAAATGGTCAATACAGATAGGAAAAAAACAGTGAAAAAAAAGATCATTTTCTCTTTTTTGAATACATGTACTTTGCTTGCATGTACGTAAGTCTATCAAATATATATGTTGCTCTCAGGGTCCAAAAGAGGGTATTAGATTCTCAGAAAATGGAATTACAGGCAGCTGTGAGCCACTGCATAAATGTGGAAAACCCAAACATATACAGGAACTCTGAAAGAGTTTCTGGAGTGGTCCTTAATTACTTAGATCTTACTCTAGCCCCTGGTGACTCTTCTTTAAATTTTGTTTAATTTTATGTGTGTGCGTTGGGGAGAGGGCACTTGCATGCACACATGTATGGGGGGCATGCAAAGGCATAGGTGTGGAAGAGTTAGAGAAACTTTGTGAAGTCAGTTTATCCTTCCAAATTTCACATAGATTCTGAGGATCTAACTTAGGTAATCAGGTTTTTAGAGCAAGATTTTTATAAGCTAAACCATCATGCTTATGTTTAAGAAAAAAAGGGAAAAATATAGAAAATTTTAAAGAAGATAAGAAAGACTTAATAATTGATATAAATTGTCTCAGGAAAAATTCATGAAAATGATTCATAGCACTTTACCATTGTTCCAATATAATTTTTATGATTTTTGTCTATCCTAAAGGAAAATAGATGCATAGCATAGATAGAAATTTTTATATAAAAGAAGATAAGAAAAAAGGTATCCTTAGGGAAAATATTTGGTGATTTGAAGCAAAATTATTAGTGAATTTAAGGCTGTCATACTAATAAGAAAAAAGCCTTTGGAATTACTTACAGAGACATGAATAATTGTTTGATTCATTTCCAGGAATCTCAAAGAACTATTGAAAAGACATTAAATTAACAGAAAAAAATTTACTCCTTCTTTAGAGCAAATAAAATACAAAGTGAAAACACATTATGTTCTCCTTAACGCAGAACAAAGATACATTTTCACAATAAACATTTCTGTGGAAATTAAGTTTTTATAACTTCTGATTTAATATAATATATTTGAAGTCCAAATTCAGCCAGAGTCAAACAAAGAGAACTTTACTTCGTTATTTCAGAAGAAAATGATTGAAAAATAAAGTTTCTACATTCGGTAATATATAAAAATCGTAGTCTTGTTCAATTTACCTAAAATCAAGAATTTGTGCTTTCACTACCCAACATAGGCATCTGAAGTCCCGCTCACTCTTATACTATACATTTAACTAGAACTGATATTTTTAGCTTAGAAAGTCAAAGTAAAATAATTTTCCTTTTGATTGTGTGAATTTTTTTTAAATGGCAGGTCAATAAAAGAAGAAAATGGAAACATAAAACAATAAATAAATATAATTTGATAACAATGAAATTAAAAATTAAAATCTTTTAAAAAACTACTTCTAACTATTTACAAACAAGATAAAACATCTCACCCATGAAAGGAAGATTGTGTAAGGAAAGCAAGAAACCTGAGGACGAATCTATTTTACCATTTGTGACCGGTACAGGCACAATACCACACACTTCATTTATCACTTTCAAATATTGGAATATAACTAAAATTTAAGACCTCTTTTTATCAGGACAATAATGAAGAGTCTATTTCTGTATCTTCATTAAACTTGTTGCCTTTTCCTGACGAAAACAAACAAAATAAAACAAAAGGAAAAAAAACAGACAAAAATAAAACACAAACTGGGAAACGTAGCATGCCCAAATGGAATATAAGTCTAGTTCTTCCAATTTTATCTAAAAACTCACAATTCATAACTCCATTAATTTTATTTTATTCTTCTAAAATAGTAGATCTATGTCCTCATCTGAAGCTTCTGTCCTGACTTACTTCAGTAATAGACTGGTGGTCAGGACCTGTAAGCTAAATAAGCCCCTTCCTTCCAAGTTGCTTTTATTCCAAGTATTGTATGACAGCAACAGAGAACAAATTAGGACAGAAAATTCTGGCCAGGAGTTGTAGATTGTTGTGATGAACCTAGTAATATTATTTGGTCTGGGGAGGGAGAATGTTGAAGCGTTTGGAACTCTGGGTTGTAAAATCCATTTGAATACTCAACACTAAGTGACCTATTTTCTGGGGACTTGGAAGATAATTTTGAAAGAAATACAGACAATGGATACCTGTCTCTTGGGGTTTCAGAAAGAAATTGAAGAGTCCCTTAAAGACTCTAAAGGGGACTTTTGTGTTGTATTTTGAATTATGAACACATGGTTTCTAATGAGCTTGGTCTGAAGAATTATCTGTGATTAAGAAGAAACCAGAATCACTAAAGTACTATCTTCGCTATTCCCTGACAATTAATATTGGTAGAAAAGGCTGAAAAATTAACTATGATTTACAAGACACCAGTGCCATTGAGATGAAATCTTCTGTGAGATATTTTTAGAGGATTACCTCATGAAAAGTGTCATCAAGGTATGCCAAGGCAGCATCTCAAGGTGGTAGCCAGACTGATTAATGCATAAGAGTCTCCCATGTGGTACCTCATTAAGGGCTCAAAAAAGCCATGGATGGTTAGAACTATGTTGGAGTCTCTGAACAGTGGGAAGACATGACCACTGATATGTTCTCAGTCATAGTGTAGATCCTAGCACATTGAAGGCCAGGACAGTGGGTTGAGCACCATGGAAAAACAGCAGTAAAATAGAAGAGCTTAGATTCTTTTAAGACAATCTATGTGTCCTATGATTGTAAAGCCAGAGAATTAAGATTTCCCAGGCCTGTTAGATCCCAGAAAAGCATGATTGTTTTCCAGATATTGGAAACTGAGTTGTTTATACAGTTGGAGTTTGTAACTATACTCTAGCTTTTCCTTCTTGGAATTACAAAATATTTGACTTGTCTTTTATTGGATCCCATATTTGAGACAATTTAGTCATTTGAGCCATCATCAGAGGAGCTTCTATCTGCAGTAGGAAGAGAAAATACAAAACCTACTATTTGACAATGTGCAGAGTAGGAGTCCTTAGAAAAGTTGACCCTCAATAGGATGTCATCATCCAATTTCTCAAAAAGCTCTGAGGAAGAAGAGGCAGGAAGATAGTTCAAGCCATAGGGCATATAGAGAACATGAAGGAACCAAGGGCTTCTAAAAACAGCAAGACTAAGGCACACACCATCCTTCAAAAATGGTAAAAAGATATTGGATCAAAAAATAAAAACTAAGGTATCAAATTTTTGAATTTTTAAGGATTTAGGACTTTTATATTGTGACATTTTATATTATATTTTATTCTCTGACATTAACATATGGTCTTCAGGGTAAAGAAAAATGCAAGTTTTATATTAATAGTAATTTTTGCATGTTACCTTGACAATGGACCACTTTAACTGGCATTTTTTGTAAGCATGACTCAAGCCATTTTCAATTGAGAAAAGAGACAGCAATTGAGGGATTACCTGCATCTGATTAGATTGTAGACAATCTATAGGTTATTTTCTTGATGATTAATTGTTATGGAGGAGCTCACTGCTGTAGGTTGGGCCTCTCCTGGACAAGTAATCTGGACTTTTTTTTAAAAAAGGCAGCTAAACACACTGATGAGGATTGAGCCAAAAAACAAAATTCCTTCATAGTCTCTGGTTTAGCTCCTGCCTCCAGATTCCTGCTAGAACTCCTAATTTGACTTCCTCGGTGATTAACTGTAATGGTGGAATTTAAACAAGCTATTCCCTTTACATGTTGAATGGTTTTTTGATGGGCTTTTTTTTATCAATAATTAGAAACCACATCAGAAAAAATATAATTCCTTTTCCTACTATACTTTTCTTCCCATAATCAAAAAGACTACTTCAGAATATAATTGATACCTTAAAGTAAATATTCAATAGATATTAATTTAAGTGAATAAGTTATTTCTACCTGTACAACATATCTATCTGTACTCATAAAGAGATATTTATGAAGAAGGAAGAATGGCATAAAAAACTTCATATATTTAAAAATAAAATTACTATAATAAAAAATGAAACTTTGTAAATTGCTTGCTTACATAGAAGGATGATTTAAATACTAAAGTTTATGAGGTGATATTTCTTCCTCATACATTAACTGAATTACTAGGTCTTTTCCAAGGGTGAACGGAGAACAATGAAATAATTGATTAATTTTATCTACCAAACTATGAATTGTAAATACAAATTAAAATGAATTTATTTTATTATCTAAGAGCTTATAAGTGAATATAAAGTAATTTTTCTTTAAACTATTAACCAAATCATGTCTTTAAAAGTCCCACTGTACTTACAATGATCTGCAAAAAATAGCATTCTTACTATACTAACCTCATGACTTGATAATACAAAAATCATATTGAGAAGCTTAGCCTCATTGAAATCAACAGGTTATGAGGTGAGGTAATTTTGTATTTTGCTGCTTCTTGTAAGCAAAGGAATGATACTTCTCTTTGGTTTTTCTTGTGTGGCAATAGATGAGAGAAAACATTGATGATTTATCATATTTAGTGGAGATGAAGTAGGCACATTCAGAAATAACTTAAAACGTATAATCCTGTCATGTTTTTGAACAAATTGAAAGCAACATCACAGAAGAATACATAACATGACAGACTAGCAAACATAAACATATCTGTCTCACTAAATTTTACTGAATTTTTATATATCCTTATTGTATTAATATGTATATATAATGTGGATGGAAAAAAATAACAAATGTGGTAACTGATAGAAGTACTTGCTTATTAACTTTAATTTACATGCATAGTATGCATTGGTTTCATCATATGTGACATTTTAATGCATATATGTCAGTGTGCTTCATTCAAAGTGTTCACTCTATCCTACTGCCTTCCCATATTTGTATTCTGCTTGTTCGAATTTTCCAATCCTCCTTCTACAGAATCATTCCTTTTGCTTTCACAACATGTATATTCCATTATCCTTTCTTCCCTAGTTCCTCAAGATTACTCCCCTCTCTCTTGAAATCTTAATTCTTGGTTCATGACCCGTGTGATAATAGGAGCATACAGATTCGCATGAGTGTTCACACACACACACACACACACACACACACACACACACACACACACACA
>JANHMN010000011.1:60064987-60079149 GCA_030674055.1 Rhabdomys pumilio | reverse complement strand
ACACACACACACACACACACACACACACACACACACACACACACACAAACACACACATCAATTGAAAATAGGGATTGGAATAGTCCAATTCATAAAGACATCCCAAAAGGTAAAGGGAAAAAATGGCAAAGGGAAAAAGGCAAAAGGAAACTTAGATGAGGTTAACAGTTTTAAGCATTATAAACAGTCTCACCATACTTTTATGAATATATTTATGAGACTAGATATAATTACAACAGTTCTCCCTTCTATTTTTATTCCTCTAACTTCCGTACAATCCCTTGCCTTCTTTAAAATGAATAACCTTTTTTAAAAAATGACTTGTTATCACATGTGGAGAAGTATAAAATGCTCATAACACAACTCTTCATCTCTCCAAAGAGAATTTTCCTTGTTGATGTTTTCCATGATGTTTGTTTGATTTAATTACAACTGTCTGGCAATTTGAAGCAACGAACAATAATTTTACCACAATACAGTGTAGTATTTTACCCTTAATATATAATTACATATATTTCCAGATTTTTATGTTAGTTTTAATGTGTCTGTGCTCACAAATAACCTGTAAATCTGTAGTCATCGTGTGATTAGTGATTATTTTCTTTGAAATTTGACATTAAGATTTTTCCAAAATGCAAACTGATGTCCTTGAGAAACAATGATTGGTTGTGCTACTAAGTATATCATTTGTTTACTTAGATATTCTCTTTTCCTATTTTTTCTTTTATCCAATATTAGGATTGGATTTAAAAATGCATCATTTATTTAAAATTTGTATTATGTTTGACTTAAGGGCATAACTATATTTTAAAAACGATTATTTTTAAAAACATATTTAAAATATTAATTATATATGGTTATATAGACTTATTTATATATGATATAGCAAGTGATAAAGTATAAACTTACTTTCAGATAATCCTAGGATTACTCTATCACATTAAAGACAAAATATTGATATTTTATCTTTAATGACCCTTACTTTACACAGAAAATAATAAACATTGAGCCTTTATTTTGTAAAACTAGTGTTAAAGACAGATTTGAAATTTTAAGTCCACTTTTTATAATTAATATTAGCAGGCATAGTACACAAGAAATTTCACTAACTTTTAAGGTCTTAATTTCAAAACTGTGAACTGGAAATGAAGGAGTTATATTAAAAATGTATAATTACAGTTATGAAGCACACAAAGAAATATGTTCTAACCCCTTCATATGACAGAGTTGTTTAATCTAGGCTGAGAAAATGTTAGGGTTTCCAAAAATCCTTAAAGTAGAAAGTGACAATGATTTAAACTATCAGTAGTTCTTCAATTACCCTGAAGGCTGATATCAGACTTGGACATTTTAATTTTCTTCTGGGTCGAATGAGGCCTACATATGTTCTCATGGGTAATTTTTTTATTATATTTTTAATTTTATTTACATCTCAAATGTTGCCCAATCCTGGTGCCCCCTCACAGAGTTCTTCACCCCAGCCCTCTCCCTTTTGAATCTGAGGGGTGCCCCCCTTCCCCCAGGCCCAGGTATCTACATTCCCTGGGGCGTCAAGTCTCTACAGGATTAGGAATATCCTCTCCCACTGATGTTAGACAAGGCAGTTCTCTGATTCTTATGTACTGAGGGTCTCAGACCAGTTTGTAATTGCTCTGTGCTTGGTGACTTAGTATCTGGGAGCTGCAACCTAAGATTATCTCATAGACTTACACACACACACACACACACACACACACACACACACAGAGTCACATATATATTATAATTTTTACCGTGTTACTCTCCTTAACCCCTAAAATATCAGTTACCATATATAGTCATTAACTTTTTGTTGTTATTTTTGCAAAATATAGAATTTTAAATAAGCATATGTAAAAATTAGATTTGGAGCAAAATAACTTTAATTTTTTTAAGTGTTTCATTTCAAAATGATCTTAGAAAACTAGCTAATAATTTTAATTCTGATTTAATTGAAGCTATAGAGGCCCTCTCATCAGAGCAAGTACTTCTAAGTCAATGTTATCATCATCCTATTATGCATTTTAATTGCCAGGAAAAAAAAACAAGAACAAAAACAAAACACCCAAACAAACAAAACAAGAGTATATTTAAATAATCTCTACACTACACTAGGTTTTAATAAGTGAGGATGGGTAGAATCAATTTTATAAGCATGGAAGCTTGGAGCAATAAAATTAGCATATCACTAGATACAAAGTAATTCTTACATTTACCATTTCTGCAAAACCGTGATGTTACTGCTTATATGTGGATTTATATTTCTTTCAGTCACATATTTCTTAGTCTTAGATGAAACCATTGAGAAAACTGCTCATGTCATATTTTTCTCCTCAGACACAATCCACGCTTACAAAAAAAAAAAAAAAAAAATCTCACAAGTCATCTTGTTTTTGAAAGATTTGCAGCAAGATTTTATGACAAGATAGTTTGGATAAATTAACTTCAGATCAGTGTCTGAAATGAACTTTGTCCACAGTAAGTTGTATCCTGGGCACTGCCATCAAACAGTAGTTGACATTCATAAACATGCAGAAAGGGCTTCGACCAGATACCTACTGAGAAAATACCTGTGATTCCAAGAATTATGGTGAACTATTTTTTTTTTAATTTTTAATTTTTATTTTAAAGCTTCCATGATTCTGTACAGTTCCCACTGAACTGAAGTCATTTAATTCACTACTGTGCTCATATGTCCCTTTAAACTCTTCATATCTATTCCCTGAAAGTAACCAGCCAAAAGACAAGCAACTTTACTAGATTAACACTCTTTTTGTTATAAATGGGTTAGCCAACCACAGTTTTTCACCATTGAAAACCACTATTCTTTAGGATTTGTATTTGAAAACCACAGCATCAACATTTTCACAAACACTATTAATCTTTACAGTTCCTTAGAATTAATGGTTGAAATTAAATAATGATATTACGTGCATGACAATTGATAAGTTTGTTTTGCTTGTTTTTATTCCCGCTACTCAGAATATTTTAACTTTTCTCATGTTACTACAAGCTGACATGGAGAATACCTTGTAAGTTTTTAAATTGTTGGTGAGATGGACACTGTGAACAGTGGAACTAAGAAAATTGAGCCTTTCTTATAGATCCTTGCTTGCTTTGCTGAATTGCTGTCATAGTAGACATCGGGGGTTCTCACTGTGTGTTCCCACCATGAAGCTGGACTGTGTGGGCAAGGCTGAGTCGATTTAGACTCTCCAAGCCTTGCATAAATTACCACAGGTGAAAAAAGAAGTAAAAGAAATCACTTGATCGAGGAAAGCTTAGAATAAAAGCCATACAGAATCAGCACCAGATATAAGTATGCTATGTTCCATTACTATGCCACAAGACATTACCAATTAGCATAACATGTTAGAGACACAGTATTGGAAGGGAATCAGAGAAAAATAGGAATATGTGTAGCGAGTCCTGATTCTAGATGTAACTTTATTTGTTTTCATTTAACTTTCCTCAACTGAAAAGCATGTGAAAAGCATATTATTTCACTTGGATTTGAATTCCCATTCCAAGTCAACTTGTAATGTGAATAATATCAAACAACCCATAACTCTATCTTTGTTGTGGAATCCTGTGTTAACATGTGCAGGCCAAGGAAGTAGAACAACGTAGTAACGTGGAATTCCCAATAGTACACCACAGGAAACGGACCGGTACAAGTAAACATTGCATTTATAGAGCAAGAAAAGGAAGGAAATCATTGCAAAAAAAAATTTTTTTCTTGGCATCAAAAGGCATCATAAGGCATCATCAGACTGGGTCACAGAAAGCACAGCTATGGAGTTTTCTTTGAATATTTATTTCTAGATTTTACCTTCTAGCTGTATAGGCCACATATTATATTTTTAGGTAAACATGTTTTTATTAAAGTGCATATACCATGTTATCTAAAAACTAATCAAATACCTCATACAATCTTTAATAAAAGAAAATATATTGGAATTTACCTGGAAGTTGGATGACTTTAGGTATTATAAAGGAATTATAAATTCTCTGAGGAAAAGGTTGCAACCTCCTCTGGTTTAATTGGTGAAGAAGTCTGTTGCTGATTTTATTTCAACTTTTGAAAGTTTACTTATCAGCTACAGTTGTGTGATCTGAAATGTCTGATGGAACTGTGAATGCTTATGCATGGAAATTAAGTGTCTTTAATAATAAGAAGAAAAGCAAGAGAGGTACATCAAAGTTTCTAAAGACATTGCCACATTCCAATAACTCATAAAGACAACCGCTGCCATCTTGTGTCTTTAAGACTATTTACCTAAAACTTATATGCACATTTTCAATCTGATTGTAAACACAATAGCTTAGTAAAGAATCATTAAGCAAATACAATTCAAGCAGCAAATTTTTGATATTATTTTTACTTACGCATAATTATCTCTAAAAGTAAAATTATGAAATGAAATAAAAATAGATAACTATTCTCTCTCTCTCTCTCTCTGTCTCTCTCTCTCTCTCTCTCTCTCTGTGTGTGTGTGTGTGTGTGTGTATGTGTGTTTGTGATAAGTTAATGAGGATATCTGCAAGACAAGGACAGGATATCAGTATCACATAAATTGGAGGTAGAATTGGAGGCAGATAGAGATAAGCATCACTGCATGTGTGCTGAAAGCAGAAATTAGGTCCCCTAGAATAACAGCAAATTCTTAATCCACAAAGTCACATCTCCAGCCTTTAGGGTTCCTTTCTAATGTCACATACTTTAAGTGATTTATTTTTAATGTATGAAGGATTACAGAGAAATGCATAAGCAAAGAGAAAAACATTTACATAATATGTTGATTTACATAACAGATATACATTAATAAGCAACACATTCAGTTGGCAGAGCATGTAATTTATGTTTCTTGAAATATAGCCTATGAACTAATTAGAGAAAAATTGATATTTTATAGCATTTTTAGGGAAAAACTATTTTTATTGAAACAAAACTGGGGATAAGATGCATTTTATAATCACACAAGTAAGTACTTGATACAGTCTGTCCATTTTTCCTCTCTTACATAAAGAACCATATCTTTCATAAAACACCTTTTTCCCAGAGCATTTGACCATTTACAAGCTAATGTAAATTTGCCATTTGAAGGAGGCAATGTGAAAATGATTATCCTACGAAAGCGTGAAATACTCATTGAATTCATTGAGATGCAGCACATAGAGTAAATGTATATGTACATAGAAATATAAGAGCATATATTAGCCAATATAATGTTTAGTAGAGCCTGTAGAACTCAAACATTGAACAGGTAACCTGATAATTTTCCAGATGGAAACCTGTAGCTCTGAGCTGAAGACCCAATTCAAGGCCAGATATTGAACAGCCACAAAAGTAAATATCTTAAACCAAGTTTTTTTCATACAAAGTTCATCTGTCTTTTAACATCATAACAATCTCCCCTGAAGCTTTCCATATTCTCTTGTTTAGTAAGAAATACAATTTACAAAAATCAATGATGTATGTACATGTATTATGAAGAGAATTGTTCTTTTATGCATCCTCAGCGAAATGAATAGGTTGATGATTTGGACAATACAGACTATATAATGTTATGAAATACTTGGTTCACTGCTACACTTTGTTCAACAATTTATTTCTCAATTTGAGTTATTATTTGTTCTGAACAAATCACACAGGGTGATTGTATTAACGCACTCAGATCTAGGTTAGTAATTGACTGCTGCTGTCTGTGAACTAAAAAAGCACAAGAAATACAATAGATAAAGAAAAGATATTTGGCAACTATTTGAGTTCTTCTGAAGATTTCAGAATAAGTGAGTTTCTGGTTATGTATTTCTATTTAAATAAAGATACAAAATAGGAATGAATAATAGCCATAATTTAACTTTCACAAATAGCTCTTGCATGCAATAGTCTGCCTGTTTCTTAAAAACAGTCTTACAAAACAAGAGCTATCACTGACATTTTGCTGATGTGACCAGGCCTTGAAGGGGTTAAATTACTCCAAGAAGCCCACAACAGGAAAATGATGGAATCAGGATCCAGACACAGACTTGTAGATTCTACATTTTCATGAACTGTCACCATTCTATTACACTATAAGAGTTCTTTCTTCTCCCTAGACATTTGTAAAAGTGATTTATTTGTCTTGTTAGGTATTTTTGTATCATTGCCCAAAGTAGAGATTTGCGTTTTCCCTCATGGGTATATTTCTTGAGATTGTTGAATGTTAGGCAATTTTGTCTGCATATTGAACAAGTAATTTAGAGCATTAGGCAAACCTTTACAGTTGGCATCCTCCTAGCGCTGATAATTCTTTGTTCTATGGCCAAATGATATCGTGGGATGAATGCCATTGGGGAGAATTTCAAACACAGAAATTAAGAAAATACTAAAATGAATCTCTGATTATCTATCACGCAGCCTCAAAAACTTGTCCATCTGCTACCATTTCTGTACCGATGCTACTCTCATCCATATTTCTTTTTTAAATGTTCTTATTAATCTTCTATTCGTTCACAACTCAAATGATATTCCCTTTTCCAGTTACCTCTCCACATTCTGCCTTCTCACATCTGCCCTCTCCCCCCCTCCCCTTTCCCTCTAATAGGGTGCTCCTCCACCCACTCCAGCCTCACCACTCCAGCATCCCCCTATGCTGAGAAATCAAACTTCCACAGGACCAAAGACCTCCCCTCCCATTGATGTCAGACAAGGTAATCCACTGCTACATATGTATTGGAGCTATAAATCCTTCCCTGTGCATTCCTTGGTTGGTGGTCTAGTCCCTCAGAACACTGGGTGGTCTAGCCAGCAGGTATTGTTCTTCCTATGAAGTTGCAATTCTCTTTCTGCAGATCCTGCACTGGGGACCCTGAGCTCTGACTGACGGTTGGCTCCAGGCATCCACATCTATATTGGTCAGTTGCTGGTAGAACGATAACGGGAACAACCCATACCAGGTTCCTGTCAGCAAGCACCTCTTGGGGTTTGGTGTCTGCAGACTGGATGGATCCCATTTGTCTGTGCTCCAACTGTCAGTCTGTGCCCCAATTTTTGTCCCCATCGTTTCTTTGGACAGTAACATTTCTGAACTAAAAACTTTTAGTGGCCCCATACCTTGACAGGGGGCCATGTCTATCTTATCCATATTTACTCATCACTCTATGGGGATATGAAAAAGAGGATGTTACCTGTGTTAGCATCCTTTCCTAGATGATAATGGTGCTATTGGGAGATGGTAGGGATTTTAAAGGGCAGGCTTCAGCAGAAGGAAACTGAGCATTGAGGGCATGATTCTGTCAGGCCACAGGTTAAAATTAGGAAGTCAAACAACTATGGACAGAAACTTCTAACACCATAAAGAGAAACAAATTTTTCTTCTTTTGACTTTTCTAGTTTGTTAAAATTGAAAAGAGCAAAAATCACACAGTAATTGCAGAGCATAAGAACACAGACATGTTGACTCTTAAAGAAACATGTACCTGGTTCCATCCATTTACCTAAGAATTTCTCAAATTCATTATTTTTAATAGCTGAGTAATACACCATTGTGTAAATGTACCATACTTTTTATATCCATTCCTCTGTTGAAGGACATCTGGGTTCTTTCTAGCTTCTGGCTATTATAAATAAGGCTGCTATGAACATAGTGGAGCATATGTCCTTGTTTTATGTTGGAGCATATTCTGAGTATATGCCCAGGAGTGGTATAGCTGGATCCTCAGGTAATAGTATGTCCAATTTTCTGAGGAACTGCCAGAGTGATTTCCAGAGTGGTTGTACCAGCTTGCAATCCCACCAAAAATGGAGCAGGGTTCCTCTTTTTCCACATCCTCACCAGCATCTACTATCACCTGAGTTTTTGATCTTAGCCATTCTGATTGGTGTGAGGTGGTATCTCAGGGTTGTTTTGATTTGCATTTCCCTGATAACTAAGGATGTTGAGCATTTCTTAAGGTGCTTCTCGGCCATTTGAGTTTCTTCAGTTGAGAGTTTTTTGTTTAACTTTGTACCCCATTTTTAATAGAGTTATTTGGTTCTGTTCAGGAAATTTTCCCCAGTGCCTAAGTGAGTTAACCCAATCACAAAAGAACACACATAGTAATTACTCACTGATAAGCGAATGTTAGCCAAAAAGCTTGGAATAGCCAAAACTCAACACACAGACCACATGAAGCTCATGAAAAAAGAAGACCAAGCTTGGATTCCTCAGTCTTACTTAGAAGGAGTAACAAAAATACTTAAGGGAGCAAATATGGAAACAAAGTGTGGGACAGAAACTGAAGGAGGAACCATCTCGAGACCATTCCACCTGGGTATCCATCCCAGGTACAGTCACCAAAGGTAGACACTGATGTGGATGGCAGGAAGTGCATGCTGGCAAGAGTTTAAAATAACTGTCCCCTTAGATGTCTGCCAAAGGCTGACACATTTAGAGGCAGATGCTCATAGCTAACCACTTATCAGATCAAGGGTTTCCCAATAGAGAACTTACAGAGAAGAATGAAGGAGCAGAAAGGGCTTTTGGCCCCTTGAGGAGAGCAACAATACCAACCAACCAGAGTTCCCTAAGGTCTAAAGCACCAGTCTGGGAGTGCAGAGGGAGAGACCTCTGACTCCATCTGTACATGAAGGGGAGGATGATCTTGTCAGACATAGGTGGGAGAGGAGATTCTTGGTCCCATGAAGGACGAACACAAAGTGAGGGGGAATTAGAGGATGGGGAGGTGGGAATGGGGAGAATAGGTGGGAACACATTCTCATAGAAGCATGAGGAGGGGGGATGGGATAGGAGGTTCCTGGGTGGTGGGGGGAAGAGGGGTTATGGGATAAACACTGAAATGTAAATATAATATCCAATAAAAATAAATTAAAAAAAAACAAGAAACATGTACCTGTGTTCTGGAATGTGGCTTGCTTTGTTTTCTGGGGATTGATTTCTTCTCTTAATACACATACTTAAACTTACATCTAAGAGAGCTTTTTATAAAGTCTAATCCTGCTTAAAAACAGAATGCAGAACTTGGCAGAGGATGTGGCTGCTCTTAATTCTTACATTATGTACCTATGATCTGATTTCCTTGCCTGGACCTCCTTTTCTCTTAGTTGCACTTCAAATAAAAATGTTTTTTCTCATAGTTATTGGTTCAAGAGTGTGTGGAAGTTAACAGTCTCCGATCTTATTTTCAGCTTATAGATATTGACCACACTACCTGCGAACACCACTCAGAGAACATATCGAATTTTCTTCAAATGTTGGGTAAACTTAGCTATGCTTCCCTGAGCAGGAGGCTCTGGGAAGATATAAATACTACCACCTGTCAGTTTCAGCCGTTTGGTTACCAAAACACAAACCAAAATAAAAATAATGATGATGATGGTGATTATGATAATAATGTTGTTGACGATGATGATGGTGATATTGATGTTGATGATGATGATGAAGATTTAACTTTGAAAAAAAATAGTTAGGAGAGATGAGAGTTTGACAGTGGTGTGGTGGGAAAGAGAGGAAAAGATAAGGGAATATGGTCACCAAAACGCATTATATACTTGTGGAAGACTGTCAAAAATTTTATTAATACAAAAGAGAAGAGTATTTTCTTATGAACAAAATGTTCACTTGCTAGGCAACCATAATATATTTCTATGTGTGAACTCAGCTGTACTATGAGTCCTTTTTGTCCCATCATCTCAGTGACATGTTCTGTAATAGTTCTACTCTCACAGAGTGAACAGTAAAAGTACAGACTTAGTGCTGATTCCATTTCACAGTCATATACAAGGTAAAAGTGGCACCAATGTATTAGTTACTTAGTGTTTCTGATAGTTAATCTAACTGAGATATTTTGTTCTCATTGGATTTATTAACATAGCATGAGCTGATAAATATTCACAAAGAGAATAGATAATATGTCTTTCTCATTTTTGAACCCATGGAAAGAATGGTCTCCCAAATTTTATGAGTTAAGGATTCAGTGCTGAAATCTCCAAATTCTCATTAGGAGTAGAGGTAGTAAAATTAGACGCATCTTGGCCCAAAGTCTACATTGCATTTGTTTAGTCGAATTGAAACATTGTCTCCTATATAAAGAAAGAAGTACCTCAAGTATCAAGATGTAAAAATTATAAGGCCTAGGATACATACACACAAACCCTGTTCTCTCTCACACACAAACATATTACATTCACACATACATATTTCATTCACAAACTCACATTCACATACATACTCAAATATATTCCCAAACACACACACACACACACACTCAAATATATTCCCATAATATACATACACACACATTCACACACATACTCACATATATCCCCCACACACATTCCAACACTTACACATATTCACACACATACGCATATATATTGTCACACATATACACAAATTCACACACCTCACAAACATTCACACATACAATCGCGTTTTCACATACATCACACACACTTATCTCACATACTCACATATACACTAACACACATACATACATATACTACACATACACATACATACTCACAAACCATATATACCCAAACATACACATTTACACACATACTCATACATATATGTACACACAGATATGTTGGTGAGACTTTCCATTACATTGTATGAAAGCTGTATCCTTGTCTTTTCAACTGTTAATTTTGTACTGGCAGAGAGTGAAATGCTGGCAGGATTTTGATATTGTCATCACTGGATTTCTTCATGTACATGCTTGTTCTTCCTCGCCTGCCCAAAAGATGAAGGCTAGGTAACCTTCATTGTCTAAAGGTAAATCTAAGAATGGATTGGGCATTGTCTTCGTGCTGGTTGGTTCAGACTGCAACATGTTTCGTGTATAATAAAGCACCTGAAGGCCAGAACTGGGGCAGGAAGTATGGGGGTGGGACTTCCCATCAGAAAAATGAAGACTTAGGAAACTTGAAGAGACAAGGCAGAGGTAAAGAGACAGGGGAGGGAGCAGAAGGGAGAGAACAGAGCTATAAGCAGGTAATAAAAAAAATTGTGAGGAGATGGCATGGTGGAAATGGTAGGATGAGTTTAGATGAACTAACTGAGAAAATGCCCCAGCATACAGGGCATAAGCTTTAAACCACGTAGAAGTCTCTGTGTCTTATTTAACCTGCAAGCATATCAACAAAAGTCCTACATTATATACATACACCTAAATAAAAAATAAATCTTTTTAACAATCTCATTGAGGGGCTGGGAGTATGGCTCAGCTGATAAACTGGTACTTGCCACACTATGACAATCTGACTTCTGTTCCTCAGCATCCATATAAAATGCCAGCCTCTCATATAATGCCAGCACTGAAGTTATAGAAAAGCAGATGCCAGGGGCTCCTTTAGCAACCACAGTAACTGAGATGTGAACTCCAGAATCAGTGTAAAATCCTGTCTTTTAAAAGTAAGGTGTAGAACTTATTGGGGAAGAAGCTCATGTCCTAAATCAACCTCTGACACCCACGTAGATGAGTGCACTTATATATAACATGTAGATGCACACACAAACACACACACACATCACCTACATACATACAAATTCACTTTGGAACATTAAACCATAACATGAAACATTAACTATTAATTTGTTTCAAATGTTTCTAGTTTGTGAGGGCAGAGATGTAAAAGGGACTAATAAATGTATGCACAAAAGAGACCCCTGATATTTTACTGTATAGCACATGAAGATACAGTGGCTTAGGAGGTGGTGGATATATGTCTATCACAGAGACATTAAAGGCCCACTGACAAAATTCTGTTTCTTTGTGTGAAAAACAAAACAACAAAACAAAATCAAACAAAACAAACTACTACTACAACAAAAACGTCTGATTTTTGTGCAGAACTAACATTCTGGTTGTGCTAGGCTACCACCTGACCAAAGGACTACCATAAGGAAGAAGGGTTCTCCCTGAGTCATCCTAAAAAAAAAAGGAGCAGAAATCTTTCAGGAGGTACTGTCCCATGTCTTCCCAACGTTCCTAGTACAGTGGCTTAATGAGACATGGCGTTTGAATACTTGGTTTTATGACCTACTCAGAAAAAGATAGCTTCCATACTTCGTCATATCTCATTTTCTAAACCTCTGTTCCCTAAAATTTGGACTTGACTCTTTCTCTAAAACGACTCTACCAGCCCTGAGGCTGCTTGTCCACCATGTGGCTGACCTCAATGTTGACTTAACTCACACAGCTTAATTTTCCCTCTAGTCAGCTGCCAGGAATTACAGCTTTCCCACCCTGGGGTTTTACTTTGAAACAGTAATAAAATTGTCCTTGCGCTTCTATTTGAGTAAGCTCTTAAATTCTTTTCTAAATAAGACAAGAAACCCAAGGGGACTCTGATTTTCCTGGCATCCCATGGCAATCATGAAAGCATTCCTAAAATCTCCACTAACATTTCTAAACCTAAGAGAAGCGCTACCATGCCTATATATTAAAACTAAAAAGACTAAGACACCAATGATGACAGAATACAATGTCCTTACCTATGAAAGGCTACAGTGATTAAGAAAATGTATATATATATATATATATATATATATATATATATATATATATATATATATACAAATCTTAACAACTTAAACTGCAGAGAAGTGACAGAAGATTCATTGTGTTAAATTACATGAAAAATGATTTTCCACAGTTCAACATAATGATTAACATTATTCTGAATGTCATAAACACCTTTTGTGTTTTATTTTTAAAAAGATTTTATTTATATGAGTACACTGTAGCTATCTTCAGTCACACCAGAAGAGAGCATCAGATCCTATTATAGATGGTTGTGAGCCATCATGTGGTTGCTGGGAATTGAACTTAGGACATTGGGGAGATCAGTCAGTGCTCTTATCCACTGAGCCATCTCTCCAGCCCCACACCATTTATCTTTACAGTACTCATGTGATTCCACTGAATCACATAAACCAGTAGTTTCACAGTTGCACTATTCTAGGTATTATGTAGAATTAATAGGAATTCATGTTGTCTGCAGTCACACCAGAAAGCAATACAGTTTGCCTCAAGGCCCTCCCTCATCTATAGAAAGAATTTCTTAATAAATTTTCTCAATGATCACCTGGGAGTATTAAAAAGTCACTGCATTATTGCTAAAAATAAAACTCAAAGTCTATTGGTCCACTGAAGCCTTAGAGCTACTAGTTCACAGTTGTCTCCACACATTCAAATGTTAAGCCATAGGCTTAATTATGTCTCTTGTTAACGAAGAGAATTTTTAATGAACAAAATTAAATGAACTTTCTCAAATATGTCTACGTCAGTAGAAATTCATCCAGCATATTAACATTAGCAAAAATGTGGCAGGACACCCAGTGGGGTAGGAAATCTTTGAAATTTGACCATGCCTCATTAGTGTTCTCAGAGGACCTGTTACAGATGGCTCCATGTCAAGTAAAACGGGAACTAAGACATTGTGGAAAGATGACAGAAACGGGGCATATATATGGGAATGATCAGGAGAATGTGTATTTTCTGTGGTTTTATATAAAATGATATTTTATCTAACAATGACAAAAATATCTTCCCTGAAAATCATCCATTTTCACCAGGGATTTTTAGAAAAGCAAGAATCCTACAGAACTATTCAACAGCAATGCAAATGGAAACTTAAGACTCAGCTTCATCTGCCCACATCAGTCTGAAGAATGATTTTGAGAGACTTCCATTCAGGTTGAGCAGCGGTTATTTACTTTACTGCCAAAAATACATTCATCGGTGTAAGTCACAAAGTATATTAAACACAGTCTGAAAGATATAAATTGTAAATACACAAATTCACAATTATAATAGACCACTGCTTTTTACTCCTTTTACTCCAAACAGAACCTGTAGCAACTGTGAAACTAGAAAACCCAAATAAGGGGACAGTTAGAATAAAGAATAGCACACACTTCTGCATCTTAGCATCAGCATTTGTGTGATTTTGTTGGCTTCTGAAATCACTCTGTTCAATGGGTATCTAAGGATCTTTGATTTAAAAGAAATGAGATCCCTAGGTTCATAACATATTATTTGGGCTAATAAAGACCATAAATTACAAGGTTTAATAAGGCAGATAAGACATTCCTTATATAAATATTTATAGTTATTTGTGAGAATACAGATAGGTATATGCTTCTATATAA
>JANHMN010000011.1:60012487-60062487 GCA_030674055.1 Rhabdomys pumilio | reverse complement strand
CTTGGGCAATATGTTCCAAACTCTAAATGATTATGATATTATTAATTCTATGCTACAATAATTTAGCATGTAAAACCTTCTGTAATAAATAAAGGTAAAAGAAAAGAAAAATCTTCCATATTATAAAGAGTCTAAAAATAGAATTATATCCAAAAAATCAAAGAAAATATAGGAAGGAATATGTTACAGTGAAGAACAAACACAATGAGACTGTAAAAATAAATGTGTTACCATTATTATTAAACATAAAGTACCATTGACAGCACAAAGAACACATTCCAAAATCAACTATATTATGATCTTAATTAGCATATATATCTCAATAAATACTGTAAATATCAATGGCCTCAATTCTCAAATCAAGAGGCAAAGGCTGATTCAATGAATCAAGGAAACAAATCTTATATGTTATCTACAAGAAATATATCTTACTTCTAATTATAGACACTGCGTTAGAGTAAAATGATAGACAAAATTCCTATAGTAAAATGGGACCAGGATGTCAGTAGACATCTCTTTGTGAATATCTAACAAACTAGACTTCAAACTAGACTAAACAGAGGAACCCATGAGTCTAATGAAGAAAACAGTTAACCAAGGAAACATAAGTATTCAATATATATATCAAACTGTGTTGTATCCAATTTTATTTAAAATAAAGAAAACTATGTAACACTAGATTTAAAGGCACAGATTTTTTTTCAATTCATTAGTAGTGGGTGATTTTGATAGCCAACTTATTCAATCTAAATAGGATCATCTAAACAGAAACTGTTAAGAAACATCGGAATTAGTTGTTATCATACAATGAATGAACTTAACAGATACTTACAGAGCAGTCTACTGAAACACCAAAGAATGCACATTGTACTCCGAGGTACATGGAAGCTTTTCTAAAACCATATTCTCAGACATATTTTTAAAAATCAAAATTATTTAAGTCATTTATTGTATCCTATTTCAATCCAGTGGAAAAACAGTGGAGAAAAAAAAAACAAAAATAGAGAGGAACTCAAAGAGGGGTGCAAGTTAGAGTTTAAAAGAACAAAAGAGATGGAGAGAATGATGTAATTATTATAATCTCAAAAATAAAATAATTAAAGCATGCCAAAAATGAAGTACATAAAGTATTTCAATTTCTTAGAATACAAATGCTTTCTGTGAAAAATAGCAATCATTCTATATTACCCCTTACAGTAAGTGAGAAGGTAAAATGTCCTTCTTTCTATCATCTTCTCATAGGCTCTTTATATGACCTGCATACCACACTGACGCTATATAAGTTAGAATAAGTAAGAGCCATTATTCATTTTAGCTATTTGCCCATAAAACTTTGTACTTGTAAGATACGGTAAATAATAGGAAGAAATTAGGGAGACCTCACAAAGCAATTAGAAGTTTTAAAAGTATTAAATGATTTCAATTCTTATGTAATAAACAGATAACGAGATACCTGAAAGCCAACAAAAAGCAAAACAAAAGAAATGAATAGTAATGTTGCCCAGAGTTGTAATTACAGTCAGAGCAGATCTCAGATCTCTCTCTCTCTCTCTCTCTCTCTCTCTCTCTCTCTCTCTCTCTCTCTCTCTCTCTCTCTCTCTCCCCCCTTGGTCTTTCACCTTAGTCCTTACCCTCTACTTTTTGCAGTCTCACTTTTCTTCTTCTGAATAAAACCTTAGAATGTTTACAAGTTTTCTCAATTATGAGTTATGTTGAGATGAAAGCTAAATTTGTGTGTAAGCAGCATCTACACATTATTATAGGTATGCAATTTTAATGATGTTGTGGATCTATGTTTATAAAAGAAGAAAGTGAAGAGAACTTTCCAAGAGAAGCTGCTTAGCAAATCAACAGAAAATATATTTCCCCAAATTTCGAAGTCCCAACCTATTTTTTCCTTTGAATTTCTACTTTGCAGTGTTAAAAATCATGTGCAAACCTTTACACAGAGTAGAGCACTCTTTTTGCATTTTTAGTCATGTAATTCCAGCAACTATAAGTAGTTAACTGGGACTATACTAAGTAATGCACCTTAATCCATGTTTCCTAAACAATGCCAAAAAAAGCTATCGTATTCATTCCACCAAATAGTCATTGATGGCCCACCTTGGTTTCTGTTTCACATGTATTTGTGTACACACATAAAAAATGTGCTAAAGGCAAAATAAAAAGGAATTATAGAAATAACAGCATTCGGTTCCATTGATTTTGACTGGAAAAACATTCCATGTGTTTATATGTTTAATTTTTTATAAAATGAAATGACTGCTCTACTTATTCCAAATATAGCCAGAAATTTTAGGTCTTCGAGTCTATAAAAGTAGGCTCTGTCACTGGTCTCTAACATGCTGTTTAAAGAGAAGGGTAATGATGAAAAGCTGACAGACAACTTATTGTATATGACCAAGTTAAAAGAGGAACTAATAAAGGGTGCTACTGAGCATAAACTTGTTTTGAAGGTATTAAATAGAGAAAGAATTAGAATAGGGAGCTGAAGTGTGTGTCTAAGTTGAAAATGATCTCATTTCTGAATCTGAAACACAGGCCTCAGAGGCCCTTATGCCTGATGGACCAATAAGGTTCTTTCCAGATAATTTCTGAAGAGTTAGAATCCATTATAATGGACAATGATAGATCATCTAGGCAAGAATCTGTCAAGAGGCTGAATATTTTTTCTAGAATCCATGGTGACTGGAAGTTAAGGACAAGGAATTGTCTCTGACTTCAGCAGAATCAGTGGAGACAGACATCCAACATGAAGGCGGAGATGTTAGACTTTTAGCTATTTAAGTGAGTTAAATGTGGAATGATATTATTTTGAGTTAGAAAAATTCAGCATCTATAGCCTGTTACAAAAATTGCTTCATGCATTTATGCATGCTAATGTGTTGTCATCTTGCAAAAAAATGAAGAGTATGGATTTTGTTTTGCATGTGGTAGTTTGAATAAAATTGGTTTCCAAAGGTTCATATGGAGTGGAGCAATTAGAATGTGTTGCGTTTTGGAGTTGTGGAGTTTTTGGAAGAAGTGTGTCATTTTTACTTCCTGTTGTAAGTGAATCCAGTTGTGGAGCTCTCAGCTACCTCTCCAGCATGTTGCCACAACTCCTGTCATGACAATAATGACCCAAGCCTCTAAATTGTAAGCAAAAGTTACCATGGTCACTGTGTATCTTCACAATAATAAAACTAAGATATAATCTGTTATAAAATATTTTTTGAAAAGCCCCTGGATGGGCTTTGTTTTGTCTCATATTCTGATATAATTGGCATTTCCAAGCTCTACAAGCAAGATCATTATGTATATAATTAATGTTCTAGCATTTATCCGCTGCATTGTTAATTAAATCATGCAATTATTCTTTAGTATTTTATATTTCACCACAATTGGCTCTTAGTATGCATACCTTGATCGCACACCACAGATTGATCTAATCAGCTATAGATGTTGTTTGCCAGGTAAATCGTTTCCAAAACAATGCAACGGACACCATACCCCAAGATCCCAGTTCACATGCTGACAAGCAATATATATATATATATATATATATATACATATATATATATATATATATATATATATATATTTGTATATATATATATATATATATATATATATATTTGTTTTTTTGGCACAATTCATGCTCGTCTTTCTCCAGTTGGGATGAACAGCAATTCACAGTCTCAGCTTAATGTCTGCAATGATGCCTCCCGATGAGTGAGAGCTTTTCTCAGCATGACTCTTATTAGCATTTTTCTGTGCTTGGCAATAAGCAACTCAATACTCCCCATAGCTTCACCCCTTCACTGCCCCCAGCAGAAGGCTGATTTCTTTAAAGAAAAAAGCATTCTCTTTTGGCTGAACAAAACATTTTAAAAAAAGAATCTTGCCCTACTGGAGACAGGTGAAAGGCAGCAGAACAAGAGACTACCTCCAAGGGTTCTTTGCATTAATATGTAAAGCAATAATCTGTAAGTAGTACTTTTTGACAAACAACAGGTGGCTTTTCATTCTGAAAGAGGTAGTATCTCATTGTGAATCAAAGGTACCCTGTGGTTCTGCCACCACTTCTCTGAACCTCCTACCAGCTCAGGGGGATATAGATATCTGCACCTACTACAGCAGTCACCTCTCCTCGCCTTGCATGCTTAAATTGAACTTCAATGGTCCAGCAAGTTGCTTCCATCGGCGTGCACTTTCTTTGCACTCTAAAATCACAGGAGGCCTTTGAAGTGAAAAGGCAGGCTTCCCAATCAGAGAAAAGAAACCATAATAGGGAATTCTCAGAAATATTCGACACTGGAATAAGCACATAAATTGAAAGCATCCCCCCCGCTCCCCAACAAGATCATACTTAACTACCCAGGACCATATGCATGGGACTAAGATAATGAACATGAAATTCAGGTATGAAACACTTTTTAATAAATAAAAAATTCTTGTCTAGCTGTTTAATTATATCTTGTTGAGTATGGCAGTACGTTTACAATAATGGAGTAATAATATCCAAAGACTACATAGGACATTTCCACTTTATCGATGTGCTATACACTGTGTTAGCATATGTGAATACGGTAGAGCAGAAAGAGCTGAACTTATATTTCCATCATGCGTGAATCTAACATAGAAAAAGCAAAAAAGGAGCCACTGCACCGATGTTTTATATTTAATCCCATTTTTAAACAGCAGAAGGTCATAATGTTTGGTTAGCACGTCCTTCTTTCATATAATAAATTACCTAGAAGAGTCCATTGTAATAAGTATATTCATCTGAAGTTATACCAAAACATTTTGCAGTTGCTTGTATGCCCAAATATAATTTTATGATGTTCAGAATTGACACAAAGCCTTCATACATGGTAGGCAAATGCTATACTTCACTATATTTTTATTCTTCAGATTTATTTTAATAAAATACGTACTGTCTTCATCCCTATTATTATCTGTTATAAGTTATGACAAGATTTAGATATAGAAGACAATATGCCATGCCAGAATGTAGAGGAATCCAAAAATATGTAAATTTCTACTTACAATGATATAAATCAAATGGAAGGCTTAATTATAAAAATTATTAAATCACTGACTTCCCTACAATATATATAAAAATATTTTAAAACTTTTTAATCTCTCTCATGTATCTTCTTAAAGTAGCCTTTAAAAAAGCATTCAAATGGATCAGCTGATTAAATTATCTTATTTTCTTATTCATAGAATAGTAGCAATTTATAAAGTACAGAAATGAGATTGACTCAGTTTCTTCTACTGGGTTTCCTTGTCCACTATTAATATGAGTGCGTGTGCCAAGACTTACTGCAACATGATATGTCGTGTTTGGTTGATATCTTTGGGAGGCCTGCCCTTTTTTGAAGGGAAATGTGGGAGAAATGGATCTGAGAAAGAAGGCGGTAGGGGGAGGGTTGGGGGTGGGGGGTGCAAGGAAGAGCGAATGTTAAGGAACTGGGAAGGGATCCTAACATATGACAGAAAAGTTCATTTTAAAGCATGTGTGCAAAAAATTAAAAAAAACATAAGCATGTGACCTAAGATTATGAAATTGTTCACACTAGAATTACACCTTTTTCACATTATGTTTAACGTATAAAATAAAGAATTTGCAACAGTCTATACTAGCTTTACTTACTGTGGTTTTTAATTTCTACTTCCCCAATCAAGTAAGAGAACCCCTAAGACTTAAAAGGAGTTTATTTAATGATCACTCAAGTGAAATGTATTGAAGTAAATACTCTATTGCAGAGTATTTAATGTGTACTTTAGAATTCTGAAATATGCCAGAGTCAGTTTAACAATGTTAAATTAATGATGGATGTATCTTTATTGTGTTTGTATGTTGCAAAAAAAAAAGTGATTAATACACAATTCTATAGCTTTGGTAGTGTAATATAAAATTCCACATCTTAACAAAGAATTTGTATGATTTTTCAACTCATGGAAGAGATATCAAAGCGTTTAAGTAGGATTGAATATCTTATAGAAAAGTCTGACATCCTCATTTGCAAAATAAACTTTTCATGATAGTGACATTTTGCCTTTCATGTTGTCAGAGCTTTTGTGTCCTACCACCTTTTAATTATTGTTTAAAAAATATTTTTACATATTTTTATTTTATGTGTTGGGTATTTTGCCTGCATGTATGTCTATGCACCATGTGCATGTACTATTTGTAGAAGCCAGAAGAGGGCATCAGATAGCCTGGTGAAAGAGCCAACATTCATCACCTGTCATGGGCTTGCTGGGAACCAAATCAGGCTTCTGTGTGGAACCCACAAGTGCTCTTAACTCCTAGAACTGCACTCAAATTCTTCTCATCATCCCTTAACCTTAGAACTCTGACCTCTAAGCACTGTTGCACTGATGACTAAGTTTTTAGCACAAGATCTTTGGAAGAAAATGCATACAATCTAAATCAGGACACAAATATTAGACTAATATGTCTTCAATAAAGCAAATAGTAGTCATCTTAAATGAAAAGGATCCAGTATCTGTCAGGTAGCCCTATATATAATATGTTTCTAACGTCTGTCTGTCTGTCTGTCTGTCTGTCTATCTAGCTACCTATATATCTAAGCTAGCTAGCTATCGTCTAGCTATCTACCTATCATCTACCACTCTATTATCTATTTATCTATCATCTATCCTATTTATCTATCATCTATCATCCTCTGACATGTAACATACCAATTCACTCACATAACAATTTGTGTTTTTCAGCAAGTAACAGTAGGAAATAATTTAAGCAGATGTACATTCTTTCTTTAACTTGCTAGTGATCCTTTTAAAATAAACTTTACCTGCAAACACTCCATATTTGGGGAAATAACATGTTGATCATTCTGGAAGAGCCACATTATAATTAAATACATGCATTACCAAAGTCACATGTCGTAGACGTAATGTAGTTACAAATAAGCAGCCAACAGAGTGATAAAAATAAGTAATGAGCACCACATCTCGTGATCTCAGGCTGTAACAATCGTAACTGTGTCTAAATTTACTACTTAGTCTCCTGTGGTTATCTGGGCATATAATTCACTGGGATAAATTAGCCACTTAATTTAATATAATTATAAATCTGTTTTTAATCTAAATGTTTCACTACCAAGAAAACATTGTAACATTCCTTTAAATGGAAAACATTCAGACAAATTAACAAATATGCTGTAACATAATGAAGATTGTTGTCTGTGATTGTTGTATAATCTGGTTTCACACCCAGCATGCGGAAAAGAGATAAGAGGCTGGAGAGGCTGGCACAGACTCACCATGTTCTTAAAGTACTAACAAGCTAAACACCGTAATTTAAAATATTTATACAAAACTATTATGCAAATCGCATATGAGTGAGTATTATTTATGGGTTTCTCCCATGTAGTAATTGCTTTGATCTGATAATCTCAGTTGGAGTTAGACTTTCTAAAAGTTAATACATTCTTTTTGGAGCTTAAGTCATGTTTAATAGCATGCATGGATATAACAATGCTCTCCCAGATTCAGGAAAGTTTTTTAGACATATGCCTGTTGGTTGTTTCTCAATCAAAACAAAAGTTAACATATTGCATGAGTTTATTTTGTGATTAACAGCTACCAAGTTCTGCTGCAGTGCGGAATCATTTGAGTCACGCCTTTCTGAATGACTAACTATAGATTGTATTGTTGTCTAACAAGAAACATATAAGACAGCAGTTTGAAACAGGGTAACACAAAATTGGACTATTTAGTTTCTAACTGTTCTATCTCAGAATTACTTTATTATATGCCATTAAAAACTGTGCTTTATTACAGATTGTCTTTGTCAGTCTTTGTAATTTTCTTTGTTGGTTTTTAACAGTAATTTTGTAAACCAAGTTGTTCTTAGACTCCTTAGACTCCATTAAAAAAAATCAGATGAGTTTGTTTCCCCAGCAGGTATAATCAAAGTCACACCAAAAATTTAAAATGAGGTATTTGAATTGAGAAATATTTCCAGTTGAAAATATGACAGCCACAGCAATCAGCATGCAGAGACACGCTTTTGTAGTCTGCACAGTGTAAAACAAAACAAACAAAAAATCTCCAAGAAAGCCAATTACACACACACACAAACACACACACACACACACACACACACACACACACACACACACACACATGCACACACACACACGCACACAAAATAAAACAAGAAAAAACAATAAACTTGCCCAGCAAATAAAAGGATGATGCAACAGACACAGTGAATTTAGGAAACTCAAAGGCTATATCCATAGTGAAGAAGGATCTAAAGCAAGACAGGTTATTATAGGTGGAAGTTATATGGTAAAGTTCAGAAAACAAAGTTCTTAAGCTTATTTATTCTGTGGTTTTTTCCTCCCCTCTTACATGTTTTCTGTCAGCGAAAGGACTGTACTCTCTTTAGAGATATCGTTCCACTCTCAATTGTCAGAGCATTTAAAGATTTATGTTAGGGAGAGAAAAAAATGTTTTGTGAAGTTATTTTACCCAGAGCTTCTGAGTCTACTGCTTTGCATAGAGAATTGTGTGTGAGAGTATATACATAAATCAAGGAGAAACCAACTTCTTTCCCTCTAGTCTCAAAAGGAGTGATTAGTAAACACTAGATCAGACCAAAATGTGCTTGAATCTTTTGCCTCTTGGCTGCACTTTGAATCAGCCTGTCTGCCCTTGACATATGTGATTGACAAAGAGTAGTCAACCATATCAAACTAAAGGAGGGGAGATTTATAACTGTTTAATAGAAGCCAGTCATAAAAAACAAGCTTCATACAAGGATGCCGTAAAAAGGTTCACTGGAGTATGTCACACATTATGGTAATATTTTATTCTTTATTTTTTTTAAAGGGAATTATCAAAAAGTCATGAGCAAAAGGCAAAGCACTTTTTAATTCATGTATAGATTTTCTCTATAAATACAAATATGTACTGTATGTTTGCAATGTGGATGAAGTAAAAATAGCTATTAATTTAAAATACTTTTTCAGAATATTAATATTGCTACACAAATACAGTTTCATTCATGGCTTTATTCAGGCAATAAAGATATAATTTTTAATCACAAAAAAAAAAAACCACAAGTTAGAATAGGCATGCCTAAAAGTCATTTAAAATACAATTAGATGTGAAATAGAAAATAAGTATAATATTTACTTTTCTATCACTTCCATAATTACTTTAGGGCGATTATAATAAGTCTAATTAAAAAAATACAGAGAGAAAGCAAGTATGATCTGGGTTGAAAGTGTGGGTCAAAGGAGGTTCTTCATTCCTACATCTGTTAAAACTCAAAATTGAGCAAGGATGTATGTCACTAGCCCATGTTGAAGGACCAGTAACATTTTTCATGTGGTCTTTTACAAAAAGAAATGGCCATGTTTTCTACCAATACGGTTAATATTACTTACAGCCAAAAAAATTCCACTATATTTCATAATATGACCTTCTATTTAAATAAATAGTTGACATTATTAGATATTGTACTTTAGTACTGATATCTAAGTTAATTTTAAGGTTAAACTGTAAAATACACCCAATATTCTAATTCTGGCCATTATTGACCATTATGTTTTACAGGATTTGATTTTAATGTCACCCCGCATTTAGCTGCTACTTTAACTCTTACTTTGCTCTGATCAGTCACATTTTTCCAATTTTTTTCTATTCTATCACCTTGAGAAATTTGAGATATATTTTGTAGTATGTTCTTCAAATTGACCAGGCCTGATATGAAAGTAACTAAGACTCAATCTCTGCGATGTTAGAATACCATATTTGATTTATCATTAACTCTCTTCTTTATATGATTCTCAGAATATAATGAGAGAGAAATTGAAAAAAAACTGTTCAACTATATTCCCACCATTTCACAGTTCTTATAAGATATATGGAATTTCTCCCATATGAGTACTAATTTTCTATTGTATAAAAACTTCATATTCAGATCAATTCATTACAATATAGTTTATTTCTGTTACTGTCTCATTGATGTTAGATTCTAATCTCCTACCTGGCTTTAAGTTTAAGGTCTCTTAGCTTCTGCCACACCTGCTGTAAAATGGCAATTTTCCTGAACCTTATTTCAAATTCAGTCATGTTCTCGAGCTAGTCACAGGTCTATCAAAGGGAGTACTTAAACACAGGTACTCTTAGTAACAAAGTACCTTGCAAAGAATACAGATGAACATGGAAATAGACCAAGGTAACGTGGAACAAATCCCCAACATCTTTGCTGCCCAAAGAGGTTCCATTAATCTCACTAGTGCACTCATTCAGCATGTCATGACTTCATTACTTAGCATGATTGATTAAATCATTGGCCTGTACAGATTCACTACATTATCAACTCCTCACCCTCCCTGGAAATCAAGAGGGTAAATCTTAAATTCTCATCTGGTAATCACCTTATAGGCTCTCAGGGCACCATCCCCCATTCTGAGAATAATTGAGAGCCCATCAATCATCACCTATCTCCTTAGCTTGCATGATTCTATGAAGTTGTGCACACTCAGTACCATTTCTGCTTTATCTTCATGTATTTTTTTAAGTTTGAATGACTCATAGTTAACCCTGGGACTAGAGGCTGCCTCTCTTTTTTTTTTTTTCTATTAACCTTGCTGCCTCAAGGATTTCATTAAATCTTCAGGCTTTAAATAACAGGTATATATAGATGAACCTCAAGACAACAAAAGATGCTGTACTATGTCCACATTAATATATGAAATAAATAATGCAACTCTCTCTTCAAAGCCTTTAATGCAACCTTTGCTTAAGAAAGATCCTGGTCCTAGCTTGAGATGAATAGTGGTCACAGAAAGTATTTATTCATGCAAAGTTATCAGGACACATTGTGATAGTCAAGGGTGACTTTCAGGCTGGTGTTTGCCTAGTTTGACAGCACAGTGAATGCCAATAGATAGCCAGACATGTGCTAGTGAGAGATTAAGCATGCTCCCTTATTGTTAGAAAAACATTAATCATGAGTCTAGGGCATTGGTCTACATAGATCAAGGGAAATGTTCTATCATCAAAGACAAAATATAGAGGTAAGATTTTTGGAGTTTGTAAAGAATTAAATGAGTATATCATATGTATACATGTACACACGTTCTAAAATCATCATAATATCTACTGTCATCCACTCACCTAGAAACTAGCTGTATAATAAAATTGGATCAACACCACAGAGATTTACATGAACATGTCACCAAGAATAACCATGTCTAGATATGTAATTCAAGCCCTTTAAATAAGAAAACTACATCACATGAAACATTAAGCTTTTTCTTGAGTATCTATTCAATAATATCAACCCTCAGCTATTTTATTCATACTGTGGTTGCCACACAAACGAATAAGACATGTATTTAAATCTGAATTCATGATAAAATGTCTATTATTGTAATAATTTAAGACTGGGATTACATCAATATTAAAGTCACTATTTATTCTTTTACTAAATTTCAGCTTTAACTGTGAGTTCTACAGCTTTGTATCTCTTAATCTGAAAGCATTAACTTAGAAAATATTAGTCTAATCCTGTTTATTAATTTATGTAATATTTATTTGTTCAGTACTTATTTGTACCCATAACATTAATGTACATTCAAATAACATGAGCAATAATACATACAAGAGTTCCTATAAGAGCTTATTGTTTGGTAAAGAAGCAGCAAAGAAAATTGGCGTTTCTAGACAGCATCAGTTCTGCAAAAGCTGCTTTAGTAAATATTGGGACAAGTGGATGTAGAATTATCTCAGTCATTCATGAGAGTACGGCAGATATCAGGATGAAGACACTACGTAACTCAGTTACTTAAAGATAGCAAGGTTAGACCCACTAAAGAACTCCTCCGTGTGTCTTACACCACTAATAGAGAGCACTGCAGAATGAGTTATTTATAATGATAGAAAAATGTGTCTTGGGCTAGACAATGAATTAGAAGTAGATTATTCATCCAGCATGATAAATCCCCCGTGGTTCAAGCATCATACTCTATTAAACTGATAGCAAATTTTCTGTTATAGGAAGAAACGTTGTCTTTTTAATGGATTCTTGTTATTTATTACTACATGTAATTTATCTTAGCCCATAAAATTGGATTAGGTGGCCCTTCCCACAGTTTACTGCAGTGGTCATGTTGTCATGCTATGTTTTTTGCATATAAATGTTGACAAATTTTCAAATTTTATTTTCATCACAGAATGTGATGACTTCTTTCTACCTTTTCTTACATGGTCTCCTTAACCTTTTTTTTCTTTTCTTTTTTAAATTTTTTTTTCATGAAGTTTCAGTATAGTCCAGGCTGGCTTGAACTCATAGCTATATTCCTCATATTGTCTCCAAAATTCTTGGATTAAAGGCATGCACTACCAGGTCTGGCTCGCTCTCTCTCTCTCTCTCTCTCTCTCTCTCTCTCTCTCTCTCTCTCTCTCCCTCCCTCTCTCCCTCCCTCTGTTCCTCCCTTTCTTTCTTCCTTCACTCCTTGCTTGCTTTTTCCCTTTACTTCTTCCTTCCTTCTTTCCTTCTTTCCTTCCTTCCTTCCTTCCTTCCTTCCTTCTTTCTTTCCTTCCTTCCTTCCTTTTTGCCCTCCCTTCCTCTCTCCCTCCCTCCCTCCTTCCTTCCTTCCCTCCTTCCTTTCTTTTCTTTTTTCTTCTTCCTTTCTTCCTTCCTTTCTTTTCTTTTTTCTTTCTTTCTTCTTTTTTTATTGGATATTTTTTGTTGTTGGGTTTTTTTTTGTTTTTTTGAGACAGGGTTTCTCTGTATAGCTCGAGCTGTCCTGGAACTAACTCATTCTGTAGACCAGGCTGGCCTCGAACTCAGAAATGGATATTTTATTTATTTACATTTCAAATCATATCTCCCTTCCTTGTTTCCTCTCAGAAAACCCCTATCCTATCATCCCTCTTTCCTCTGCTTCTATGAGGGTCCTCTCCACACCTGCCTTCCTGCCCTGGCATTCCACTACACTAGGGAATCTAGCCTTCAGAGGACCAAATGCTTCTTCTCCCATTGATGCCAGATAAGGTCATCCTCTGATATATATATGCAGCTGGAGCCATGGGTCCCTCAATGTGTACTCTTTGGGGTGTTTTAGTCCTTGATAACTCTGGGGCATCTGGTTGGTTGATATTGTTGTTCTTCCTATGGGGTTGCAAACTCCTTCAGCTCCTTCAGTCCTTTCCCTAACTCCTCCATGGAGGTCCTAGTGCTCAGTCCAGTGGTTGTTTGCCAGCATCTACATCTGTATTTGTCAGGCTCTGGCAGAGCCTCTCAGGAGACAGCTATATCAGGCTCTCACATACACATGGAAGCTGAACAACTCTCTACTCAATAATAACTTGGTCAGGGAAGAAATAAAAAAAGAAATTAAAGTCGTTTTCGAATTGAATGAAAATGAAGGCACAACATACTCAAACTTATGGAACACAATGAAAACATTGATAAGAAGTACTCATAGCTCTTAGTACCTCCAAATAGAAACTCGAGAGCACATACACTGGCTCGATTTCTATTGTAAGAAATGAAGTTAATGAAATTATTGATCCTATAAGTTAATTACTAATATTAATACACTATTTTTCTAATCACCTAGGATTCATGCACATTAAGTAATTATCCCATTTAACCATGAATCAGACTTCCAAGTAATATGAAAATAATTACTCTTTTACCTATTGAAAGATAAACTAGAGAAGCATTTAAATATTTCCAAATATATTAAGTATAAACTATATGTACTATGACTTGCAGTGATTCTGAACAGAAATTTGTAATTTTCCTCCATCTCATCAGATGCTTGTGAAAAAAGCAGTTGTTATGCTTTTAAGCACTTAAAATTTTTTCTATCATTAAAATTATAATCAAAGACATATGTACTTATTTTAGAGTCACATTGTAATTCATGCCTCTAACAGAAATTCTTTTGTCCTTGTTGCTAAAATCTTGACATAAAAATAAATAATAGCAGTAAAAGTTAATGCATATATATATATATATATATATATATATGTATAAAATGGAGTCACATTAAACAAACACTCAAAATAGTAAATTACCTAATCTGACATTTAACAATATAAACTAGTATAATGCCTTTATAAATGATAACAAATAAAATTTAAGAATTATATCTAATTGTAGAAAAATTCAAATGAGGGATTTTCTGGGCTCTGAATTTTAACACTCTGATAACAATGTGATCACCATTATTTGGAAGGGACAAGTAATGAACAAAGAAGACCTACAGTCCCATAAATTTCAAAATTATGCTCCTATTGTAGTTTTCTTAAAATAGAAAATTCAGAAGGCCATTTGTAAACCCTTGATTAATTGGAAAACAGGTCCCTAAACATTTTGTTCCAATGAGAAGAGCTTCAGAGATAGAAACTGAGATGATATAATTGGTGTTCTTGTCTACATGGTATGAAATATTCAGGAAATTATTTATTCTACTTGAATAACGTCTATTTATAGAGCCCAGTATAATTATATTAAAAACCACAATCTTTTAAAATGATAATTATAAGAACTAAAATCTCTCAGTGCAGATATTGGAGCAAAAATTCTAGTTCTTAAGTTCATCAGCATGATTGACATGCTACTCCACCCAGGGCTGTGACAAGTATCTTGTATTGCTCATTGGGAAATTAGTTGTTGAATATTAGTCTCCATCAAAATCACAAACTAGTCAAGTCACAGGTTTCCTGGGTATGCAGTAACACTAATTTCCTAACCTTTCCGTTACTTTTAGTTGTGACATTGCTTGGAAAGTTTAAAAAAACAAAAGACACCTTCATTCTTTTCCTTATAAAGAAGTTCACAGGAATTATAAGAGGAAAAAATATCTAAGTAAATGAATAAACATTTTGAATCTGTGCAGATTTACTGCAACTGTTTATTTTGATAGAGGTAGAATATGTGGCTAATAAAATTGTCAGAATAAATTTTATGATTTTTTTATGGTTTAAGCCATAAATGAAGAAACCTTAAGGTTTCTTTTGTGGTTTATCTTAAAGTAATGCTATAATTTACATGGGACATTTATAGGTAGTTAAATGTGTCTTATATCCAAGAATATAATTTATTTTGATACAGACTGAAGGTATGTCTGGAAAAAGTATTACACAATAATTTGTTAGTTTCCTAAAATGATGTTTATATTGAAATTTTCTGTGTGGGGAGGTTAAGAATCTTTAAAATATCTTCGTAGTGATCTGTCTAGACATAAATTCATTCAACCCTATTTTTTAAGATGTAAAACAATTTAATCTATTAAAAAATGAACATAGATTTAACAAAAAAAAACATGTATTCCATTAACTATTGTTGCTAAATCTTAATATTGAACTATCACTACTACACTGTGAAATAAATGGGTTCCTGCCACCTCCCACATCCTATTTCAGTGACTTTATTTAGTTAAATAATAATAGAAATCCAGCATGACGTTCTGTATGTGGTATAAAAAAGGACAAAAAGGAAATGAGATGTGATGTTGAGAAGGAAGACAAAGGGGAAAGAAAGCAAAGGGAAGGGTGAAGTTGTGCCAAGGGAAGCAGTGTGTTAATCCACAGCACATAAGCGAACGCACACAATCATCCTGAACGTTTCTGTGTGAGAGGTTATTATCAGTATTGATTCTACTTTACAAGTTTGCAAGTCCTTTTCCTGCTTTCTTCTTTGAGATGGTAACATAAAATCTATAAATAATACTCATCCAGAGAGTCGGTCTCACTAGAAGGATCCTGAGAGCAACAGCCCATTAATCTTATCACCACACTAGTCCACTCAGATACAAAATTTAGAATAGTCTCCTGAGGGTTTAAAGAAATTAAGCCCTTATCACTGATCTCAGCTCCCCAGAGAACTATTTAATGATAGTAATATAAATCAAGAAATAGTCATGCATGCATATATATATATATATATATATATATATATCCAGTATCACAGATATTGACAACTATATCAGGACAAAGTATGCTACTTAAAATTGTGGGCAAATTAAATATTCACAATGTCAATAGGAAGAACTTAGTCACAATTATGAGCCCAGTGCTGAATGTTTGCCTCTCGACTATTTACCTATTATTGGTTTGTCTCATGTGACATCTGCTGCTCTAATCTACTTCTGCTAGGCATGATTAGCAATAGTAGAGATATTTGAAGTAAGATACAGAATGAAGTCAGAGATAACCAAGAGAAAGGGTACCACTTTCAGCAAAAGCCCTTTTATGTTCAGTGAGCAAAGGTTAATTTTCGTCACAATTTATTGAAACAGGACAATCTTTACACCAACCTTCAAGTTCTTCTTCCACTGATGGTGATAAAAACAAAAAAGAGCAAACAATATGCACAATCTATTTTATTACAATATACATTTATTTATTCTCAAGAGTTTCATTTAAGGATATGACAAAATAGATTAAAGATAACTTTCAATTGCTTTCATAAGCCAATATGAAAAGCTTTATAGACATTTTTGACAGTTTTTGATAGGCCACTAAGTCTAGTTACTGCTGCTATATGAGAACAGATATGGGGTTATCCACTGGACCATGGGGATCCTATGCCATGTGACCAAATCCTTAAAAAGAATTATCAAAATCATAAAGTTATTCACTGCTCATTGTTCTGATATGCCCTGCCTTCTCCAACTTGACAGAGTACCATTAAGGGGGTTCTTTAAACAACACATCATATACTCCAAATTCTGGAGGCCTAGAGTATAAAATCAAAGTGTAAATAAGGTTGTGCTCTAATGAAGCCTTTCTCCATCGCAGGAAGAGGACAGAAATTTCAACCTACCCTCATGTGACCCTTCTTTAATTACCTCTACATTTTCTGAAGTAGCAGTCTCTGATTTCAATGAGCCTTAAAAAAAAAGATGGTCATGTTGTAGACTGTCCAGGCCAGCTGGACAATCAAGTGGGACCCTTAGACCCTGTGGAGAAGACTGAGATGCAAGAGAAAATAAAAAGGCACAGCATGTCAAGAAGTCTGATCAAGCTGGCAAAATTTTTATTGTTTACACCAGTTATATATTCTAAAAACAGGATATAGGGAGGGGTAGGAAAGGAAAGAGGGCTTTGCAGGTGGAGGAAGCTAGCTGCAGCTGTGGAGTCTAACTAACTTATTCTTACAAAGCCTTTCTGTTACCGGGGGTTCTAAAAACATCTATCTAGCAGGATGTTGTCTAAATCTAGAGATCAGGAGGAAGGGTGACTACGGTGAGTTGCTATGAGGCCCTGTTTGAAGTTCTGAGAACTGACAAGTAAATCATGGAAGGTAAGCAGAAAGAACAGTAGATAGGAGAGCCAAGGGTGAATGTTTGCCAAGAGTAAGGCCTTGCCATGGCTTCCCACATTTCCCCCTTCTCTGTATAATAGAGCGCTGGAAGCATGGAGGGGGAAGTAGAGGCCTGATCCCCTTTGAGTTTTGTGCTGAAGGGCTAAGCACTACTTGGTTGGAGAGGCCGAGCCCCAATCTCCCGGCTGCTTTTTCAAGGGGACAGGAAGAGGGACCTACGCCAACTGGTATGCAATCAGGCATGCTTCTCATACAGTCTTTGAGCTCAAAGAAAGAGGTATCCCTGCAGTACTTTGTCTCGCACCCTCCAGCATCTCCCTTTACAGAGGAAGATCAATAGTAGGACGTCCCACAAAGGCAGCTGCTCTAGGGAATTTTGGGGGGGTTGAATATTGAAGCACTGTATAGGAGCTGGCGCTTGACAACTTCTGGAGTGGGTTCATCATCAGAGTCCAATTTTAGGTAATGGACCTGGAGTGGCTTGGCCACCAGGTTGTCTGCCTGGATCTTTATGAGACTAGTAAGGCAAGAGAAGGCCCAGGGGCCAAAAGAAATGAGCAAGAGAAGGCCAATGAGAGGTCCAAGGATAAAAGGCAGCAAAGTAGAAAGCCAAGGCGAGGTAGAGAACCAGTTCTTATACCAGCTGTCGCTTTTTTTCTTTCTTTTTTTTCTTTCTTTTTTTTATATCTTTTCTCTAAGCCCTCTCGAACTCTGTGCATGCTATCTTTTACTGTCCGTGATTTATCTGCAAAGAAGTATCACTCTTCCTTTAAAGTGGCGCAGAGTTCTTTCTGTTGAAGGAGCAAGAGATCTAGGCCTCATCTATTCTGGAGGACAACTTTAGCTAAAGAGAAAAGTGACTCACTAAGGGCTTCAGTGCTCTGCTGTAGCTCTCTAATATCTTGATCAATGGTGGCACTAAGCTCAGAGTAGTAGTAGTGGTTGGAGAGGACAAGGGAGGAAATTCCAGTCCCAGAGCCCACCACCCCCAGCTCCAAGCTGACTGCAATGGTCACTGCAATGATGGGCTCTTGCTTTTGTCAGAGGAGAACTTCATCATGTCTTGAGGGTGAGGTCCAGGAAAGGCGCTCTTCTTGGTTCCATAAGTGGAAAAGTAATCTGAGAAGTAATAGGCTAACCGCAGGAGAACCTGTACAAAAGATCCTTTGAAGCCTTAAAGGTAGTTAGGTGTATGCATGGAGTGAGTCCAGAGGAGCAGGGCTACCACATATCCTGAAGAGGGATAAGGTAAAAGTCGCCTGTAAGGTTAAAAGAAGTTTGAGTCTGATTATAATGCAAGCAAAGGTAGGAGGCAGCTTGTTTCCGGGAGAGGTGATGCAGGTACCAGATCCTGAGACTATCTCCAAAGAAAATCTTTTCAAGGAGGAATGATGTCAATGGCAGGAACTATTTTCTATGGAGAGAGTAAAATTATTATGAGGGATAGCAATTACTTCATAGAAAGTAGGGGAAGAATGATAACAAAGCCAGCACTCCTGCGTGAGCTTTGTGAGAGAGAATAATTGATGGCAGCAAACGTCTGTTCTATCAGGGAAAAGACAAGGTGTGAAGAAGAATGATGAGAAACTGTTGTTAATGAGGGAGTCGACTCTGGCATGGTATGATCCTGTGAAGGAGAAGCGGGAGGAGGAGGTTGAGAGTTGGAAGGTAGGGCAGGTTGGTGAAAGACCAAAACTGGATTAGGTCCTATGGCAACAGAATAAGTTTTATGCAGGATTTCTCTGATGAGTTTGCTGTGAAGAGATGATGGATGTTAGTCAAATCCGTAAATCCGCAACCTGGTGGCCTAGCCGGATTGAACCTGGGATGGAGGGCTCCGGAGGCTGTGTAGAGCGGCACCATTGGGCCCAGGACCTTGACAGGAGGGGTGCTCACCAAGGTGGCTCCGAGCATGGACTTTGACCACAGCTGCTCAGACAGTGTACCTGACGCTCAACTTTGGACCCTTCGAAACAGTGCATCCCCGGGGGCGCCTCCCGCTCTGCGACAATATTTTGGGCGCCTGGTGCAGCAAACACACAGTCGTACCATATAAAGATGTCATCTATGTGTTTGGTGGAGACAATAGAAAGACAATGCTCAATGATCTCCTGCGTTTCGATGTGAAGGATTGCACCTGGTGCAGACAGTAGGGGAAAGGAGGAATGGCCAAGTTTAGTGAGAGTGGCTTTAAGGGTCTGATGGGCTCTTTCCACAATATCTTGACCTTGTGGGTTATAGGGGATACCAGTGATGTGTTTAATGTTAAGTGTGGGACAGAAGGTTTTAAAGCTAGATTCTGTGTAGCCAGGGCCATTATCTGTTTTTATGATCTTAGGTCGACCCATGGCTGCTAACAATTTATAACATGAGAAATAGCATGTTTGGAAGCCTCTCCAGCAAGAGGTGAGGCATAAATGAAGACACTGTAGGTGTCAATAGACACATGAACATACTTGAGCTTACCAAATCTAGGTACGTGTGTCACATCCATCTGCCATAGATCATTTGGGAGCAGGCCTCTGGGATTAACCCCGAAATGTGCCACTGGGTGAAAAGGAATACACGCCTGGCAGGTCTTAACAATACCTCGAGCCTGTTCACGGTGATCTTAAAGAGTAGGCAAAGAGAATGTGCATTGAAGTGATGGAGGGAGTGAGCCTGTCTTGCAAGCTCAAAAGGATTAGGGCGAGAGGCGAGGTAAATATGGTGTCTGGTAGCCAGATCAGCAAGGGTATTTCCCTCAGAAAGTGGTTCAGGGGGGCCGGAATGAGTGCAAAGATGGCCAACAAAGAAGGGCAGTGTCCGAGAATGAATCAGGGTCTGTATTTGTAGAAATAAGGGAGAAGCCTCTGAGGAAACTTTAATATAGGGGACAGTCTCAAGGAGAGGTAAGGAGTGGACAACATAAGAACTACCTGTGTAAATGTTGAGAGCCTTATGGGGAAAAGCAAGAAAAACTTGTAATATGGCGTATAACTCAATCAGTTGGGCAGAAAAATAAGGGGCCTGGAAGGTATGAGGTTCATTATCTACAACATAGGCAGCAATACCATTGACAGAACCATCAGTAAAGACAAGTTGTGCCTGTTTTAGTGGCTCTAATGAGGTCTTTTTTGAAAAATCAAAGGGATGGATACGAGAGAACTGGAGTAAGGGATCTTCAGGATACTGATTATTGATAATGCCTGAAAATTGAGCAAAAGCAATGCCCCAAGCGTCTGAGGACTGGAAAAGCCAGTCAACCTGTTCAGCGGTGAAAGGAACAATGACAGAATTGGGGTTCTTAGCAAAGTACTTGTGGGAGAGTTTGCGTCCCCTGGAGACCAAATGGGTGACCAGAGAGGAATAGGTAGCAAGAACCTTGGTGGGGGAAGAGGGGAGAAAGACCCAAAAAAGGGACCCTATCTTGGAGCAGGGGATAACAAGGCTCTGCCAAAATGTTCCAAGAGGGGAGTGAGGAGCAGCACAAACAACAAAAGCAGGGGGAGCTTATCATGAATTTGGGCAGAAGTCTGGGAATTTATGACATTTTCTATATTTTGAAGTGAGGAGTGGGCCTCGAGGGTGATCTCTCAAGGGGATAAAGAATGTGAATCTCCTTTGAGTAGATCATAAAGAGGGAGCATTGTATCAGGGGAAATCTTAAGATAGGAATGTAAAAATTGAAGATTACCTAGAAGCCTTTGGAAGTCATGTAAGGTCTTGGAGGATGAGGTTTGGAGCTCCAGTCTAGGCAGGAATATCCTGCTGGAGTGGAGCTCAGATCCTAGATAACTAAAGGGTTCAGAAAGCTGTATTTTTTCTGGAGCCACCTTAAGATTTGCTGTTGAGAGGGCACACTGTAATTGTTGGAAGCAAGGTAAAAGATGAGTTTGGCAGTCAGCTGCCAGGAGGATAGTGGAGGATATATACATCTGGCCAAGCATCTCTGACACGTTGTATAACTTGTCCCATAAACTTTCTGTCCAATTTGAGGCTATTGGCCATCCTCTGGGGGAGGACATGCCAATGGTAGCAGGGCGTGGGGGCCTAAAAATTAGGCTGTAGTAGGCTGAAAGCAAAATGAGCACAGTCATCAGGGTGTAACGGAATGGTAAAAAGGCAATCTTTACGGTAATAAACAGGGAGGAATAAGGGATCACAGTCCCCTGTGTGCTGTAAAGTACCTGGTGGTGGAGGTAGGGATGAACCCAATTGCCCCGGGGCTCATCTGAAAGTTGGTAGCTGGAGGATGCTCCCTGATCCAGTTTCCTGACTCATGGAAGGGAAGTAGATTGCCCTGCAGGTCAGTGTAAGATAGGCACTCATTAGCCCAATGGCGCCCGCACTTACACTGGGGACAAACTGTAGCAGGCTATAGAAGGTTAGTAAGAGGAATGCCAGATGTAGGGGCAGATGGCAGGGGCCTAGGGTTTACAGCTGGTCTGGAATGAGGACACTCCAGAGTGAAGTGGCCAGTCTGACTGCAGTTGAAGCTTGTCCTATTAGGCTGCCCTTGCATGCCCACCCTTTGGAGGGCCAGTCCTATCATATGGCTGGAGCTTATCCCTGAGCCAAGGCGGATGTAATCAGAAAAGGTACCCTTGTGATGATGTCTCAGGGCATCCTGACAAGCTGCGTTAGCATTTTCAAAGGCAAGTTGTTTAATAAAAGGGCTATTGTCTTCCTGAGGTCCTAGGAGGCAGTGAGCTGTCTCTTTCAAGCGGCTAACAAAACTACTATAAGCTTCCTCAGGACCCTGTCTGATCAGTATTCCTAGGCTGGAGTTTCCTCCAAGCTCCTACTGCTGTTTGACGAACCTGAGCCAAGAGACCAGGTGTATAAAGTCTCTGGGAATCAGGTGTATTGTAAAGTGGTTCACCCGTAAGTTTGGCAGCTGTCCAATCACGGGTATCAGGGTTTTTGTTGTTAACGAAGGGCCAGGTTACGAGCCGCTTCTTGAAATTCAGCTTTCTATAATACATAATCTCCTCCTTTTAGTGCACCATGAGACAGCTGAAAAAATTCATTTGGAGTTAATCAAGCTTCAGTAGAGGCCTCCAGTAAGGCTAAGGTATAGGGGGCCGTTGGACCGTACTCAGAGGTGGCTGATTTAAGTTTTTCCAGAATTGACAAATTAAGAGGAGTATACGCAAGGGTTTCTCAGTCTAGGGTTGGCCTCTCAGGGGCAGCTGTGGCCACAGAATCCCTGTCATCTTCATCCTCAATAATAGTCCCATTGGGGTTAGGATTATGAGGGTGACCCACACTAGAAGATGGCTCATCACCTATGTCTCGGGGAACAAATGCACCGCTGTGAAGTGAAAGTGGAAAAGCTAGCACGGTGTGAGGGGCCTTTCCAGTTTTCTTAAGGGACTGCTCATTATGAAAACAATGTTGTTGGCCTATGGCGAGGGAGAGATCTACTAATTGTTTATCCAGGTCAGGAAGAGTTTTTAAAAGTGAAAGTTGTTCCCGGCGATTATGGACCAAATCTGTCAGGACACTCAAATCAGCAGTAGCTGTGTAGCGTGCCTGCAAGGGGGGGGGGGGGGGGGGGGTTGTTAGAAAAACTTGATCAAGAGGAGAAGATGGATAGGGCAGCGGGGGATAAAAACAGGGGAGAAGTAGATTAGAGAGTGACTCAGGAATTTTGGAAGTTGAAAAAGCCAGTTTTCTTTAGAGGGGGCCAGTCCGGATTGGGTTATACAGCAGCCTCCTTTTCAAAGGCGGCTGAGTCTCCCAGATCAACGGATTACTCTCTGCCTTCATCCTCAAGACCAATCAAAGAGAGATGAAGAGGGGTGGCTTTAATGGTTTTAGTGGGCAAAGTTGAAGGTACCTTTTGAGAAATTTCTACAAGTAAGGGACCCCTGGGACAGGAATTTTGAGAGAGTGGTCATGAACGAGGGGCTTCAGAGGGAGGACACGAACTCTGACGTAGGGCCCTCTCTCCCTCTTCAATGACATTTTGAACATCAGGCCAATTATTGTGAATCTTTAATAGGTCATGAATGAGATTCCAGTAAGTAAAAGCTGTTAACAGGGACCTTTTCTGGCCTAAGGGTCTTAAAATAATCTTGTAAACAATCACCGACTCTCTTCCACTTCTTCTGATTAATAGTTCCTTCTTGAGGGAACCAGGGACAAAGGTAAACCAAATAATAATAATAATAATAATAATAATAATAATAATAATAATAATAATAATAATAGATAAAAACCTTTAAGTCTTTCTCTTCAACCCTAGCTCCCCGGGTCTCGAGGGAATCCTTAAGCCCTGAAATGAATAAATCTTGCTGAGAAATATTCTTACCCGTGTCTATATAATGGACTATCTGATTATTCACAAAATCTCAGCATTGGGGAACTCCCAGAGTCCTGAATGCCGGCTCCACTGCTGCCACTGGAAGGTGGGGTGGTGGTCCCCTCCGGGAGTCTGAGAGCCCCACAATAGGTGCCACTTGTCCAGGAGAGCTGGACAATCAAGTGGGACCCTTAGACCATGTGGAGAAGACTGAGATGCAAGAGAAAATGAAATGGCACAGCACGCCAAGAAGTCTGATCAAGCTAGCAAAATTTGTATTGTTCACACCAGTTATATATTCTAAAAGCAGGATATGGGGAGGGGTAGGAAAGGAAAGAGGGCTTTGCAGGTGGAGGAAGCTAGCTGCAGCTGTGGGGTCTAACTAACTTATTCTTACAAAGCCTTTCTGTTACCAGGGGTTCTAAAAACATCTATCTAGCAGGATGTTGTCTAAATCTAGAGATCAGGAGGAAGGGTTGCTAAGGTGGGTTGCTATGAGGCCTTGTTTGAAGTTCTGAGAACTGACAAGTGAATCATGGAAGGTAAGCAGAAAGAACAGTAGATAGGAGAGCCAAGGGTGAATGTTTGCCAAGAGTAAGGCCTTGCCATAGCTTCCCACAGTAGACAAGAGTCTTTATATGCATTTTGAGAGGACACAATTGTAAAAATACTCTCAAGAGTATAGATGGGCTATGATGTTCTAAATACTTGCTGGCTTCTTAGTGCTGCCCTTTGCTGACATGATTAATATTAGATAATCAGTTTTATTGTTCATTATTTTGTTTCTTATCAGTAAATAGGAACTAGAACAATGATTATATCCCTTGACATTTTGTGAATTGAAGAAGACAGTTCTTTCCTGTGCATGGTAACTGGGTAAGTGCATAAGGGTGACTAATGAAAAGTTGCTGTAAATATAATTTTATTGTTTTATAGCAATAGTGTATACAGAGGAAGAAAACTGATCTTTTTGAATTGTGCAATTATTTCCATATGCATGAGGACAACACGATTTTGTACTTTTGTACCTTTGCTTTCATGTCAATAGAATGAGAATACAATGACATGTCACAATTCATTTATCACAATTATGGTTTTGAAATGTAACTGACATCAAGCTCATTTTGAATCATAATGTTCACCTAATAAATATTCATGTGGAAAAAATAAACAAAATCAAAACATTTTTTTAAAAATGATATAATTAATTCATCTACAGCTTTTGCCATACCTGTGTCTTCATCACAATATGGTACCAAGCTCTAGACCAGAAAAAATGTAATTCAAGAGTATACATGTATCTATCTTTAGGATAACTTCTCGTCCTTAGGGTTTGAAGACAGGATCACAGCTAATTAGAATGTATTCCTTCTTGCCATAGTTTTAGCACAAGATCAAAGTGACATAGATATCTTTCTGGAAAGTTTTCTCAAGGATCCAACTTCTCTTCACAAACCTGCCAATAGTGGGTCCACCAACACTTGGGAGCACCTTAAGCTAGGAACTAAGTCTTCAACACTGTTCATGGTGGATTTCAATGCAAGCTATATCAGTTATCAGTGTTATGAACAAAATGGAAAATAAATAAATTGGAGTATTATTTTATTCCCACCTTTAATGTATAATATTAGAAAATGACATTTTTTTTTGTACTTTATTTGATTCTTTTTACCATTGCCTTCCTTATATTCCTCTTTGGATAGGATAGAAAGACTCAAAATATTACATCATGGATATTTGTAACTAATATTAAACTATCAAAAATAGAATATATGTATAAAGAATATTTAAACATAAATTATAAAATTACATATGGAAATTTGGAAATGTCTTCTCCATATTAAAGTTACTCTAAAATGAATGCATTTAAATCAGAATTTTAAAATTATTAAGATGAATAAATGGTATGCAGATAGAAATAAGACATAAAACCTTAATAAGTAATTTTGCTGAATATCAATTTTTATTCAGCAAAAACTTGGTAAATTACTTTTAGAAGCTATAAAATTTATTTAATTTTATTTTTAGTTGTTTTTATTTTATTCTTTTCTTTGTTTTCAGAGGTGTATTTGTGGGAATATATGTATGTGTGAGCACTTGGAAGTTATAGTTCAAAGCCAGAGTTATTCCTTAGTCACTTAGGATGTTATTATTATTATTATTATTATTAATTATTATTATTATTATTATTATTATTATTATTATCTGACCTACTGAACTGGACTGTAAGACATTGGCTGGATATGCTGTCAAGTGAGCTCCAGGAATCTCCTGATCTTCATTGCTCCTCCTTATAGATTACAAATGATGCCACAAGGCCAGAATGTGAGTAGGTTATTTGGATTTGAACCCATCCACTGCCATGAAATTCTTCTGTACATAATTGTGCCCACTCAAAATCTGTATGCCAAGCCTATCTACAATAAGAATGTCTTTTAGGCAAAGTCGTTTGAAGAGATGATCATAGAAGCCGTAAAATCTTCACCATGACAGTCACTAACTTGACAAACACTGATGATTTTCTATATATAAATTGCTGGTTCAAATTTTATTTTTCTTTAACCAGAAACAATAACAACAGACATATGTATAAATCTATAGAAATTCTCTCTAGTTTCAATAAACAAGATAACCAAAGAGGTTTCGGCATCTTTGTTTATGTTTTAATAAATAAAATGTAATTAGAATATGTGTTTTGGAGGATAGTCTGTGCTCTGTGCACCAAGTAGTTCAAGACTTTTGGCAAGTATGAAAATATATTCTCAGTTGTTGTGTTTTCATTACAATAGCAGAAAGATGTTCTTACAAGAAGAACAGATGATACTGTATACTGAGAAAACTGTGATTGACAGAACAGAAACAGAAGGGGTCCCCATTGTAATTCTTGACCACAAAGCATGCCCAGACTAGAAACTTCTGGCTCCATCCATTTTCAGTAGTGGACCTGCAGGTCAATTATCTTACTGCAAGTGGATGGTACTGAGATGTCCTCATTGGAATGGATTAATTTCATGATAAGAAATTACAAAAGAAATGTTTGACACTACATAGGACCAAGAATTGATCAGTTTATATTGCTCTGAATTATACAAGTCAGGATTCTTTGTGAGGAAGTTACATGCAAAATGGCTCAGCAACTAACCTTTCTTTCAGAAGGAAAACCCAGGCTCCCTTTGCCATTTATTAGCAGTTACTCTTTACTGACAAGCTGGTCAAAACTATGAACAGCATTAAAGAAAGTTGTTTAATTTTGACTCTCATCTAAAAGGACATTTTTAAGCCACATATAGAACACCCATATGCACAGATGTGTGTCAGTAGTACCCAGCAAAATGATTGGCTTATGTTCCTCCCAGGAGAAATTACAGATGAGAAAATAGTCAAAGAAGCAGCATAGGCCTGCCTCTTTCCATATTTTCTCATGATCTTTTCTTACATGGACATGATTTCTCTTCTCTTCTCTTCTCTTCTCTTCTTTTCTTTTTTTCCTTTTTCTACTCTTTTCTTCTCTTTTTTCTTTACTTCATAGTTTGTCACAAATACAGGGGGAAAATAATGAAAGGCATAGTGATAGTATACCACTAATCAAATTTCTTAAAGAACCATTCCTCAATTACAGATTCACTTCTCCCCAGCAGTTCACAGCGGATCTCCTGTTCAAGTCGCTGACAACTGGCAAACATTACTGACTTCTGTTAGAGCATGATGGGGGTGATTTTTTTTTTTCTATTTTCAGATTTCATCCTTTAACAAATTCTTAAGGAAGCCTTACAACATCATCCGAGTTCAGAAGCAGTATACGTTTATGGACAAAAGAAAAGCGCAAATCTTTTGTGTTGTGTTTTTTCTCTGTGTTTACAGTTGGAAAGAGAACGTGCACTCTTCTACTTGACATACAGTACTACTAAAACTACCAAATCAGAAAGATATATATATATATTTATATTATATATATATATTATATATATATATATATATATATCACCAATGGCTTTCTAGTGAATATTTTGAAGTTGAAATAATGCTTTATTCATTTTCCTCCAATTTCTCTAAACTTACAATTAGAGATTGGTAAGCAACCAAATAAAAATCAATTAGAAGGAATTACTTGTAAGTCTGTTGAACCTTTCTTGCTCCAGTGATAGTTAACTGATACAAACTACATGCTCCTCCATTTCTGATCATCTATGCCAAAGAATTTAAACACATACAGTCTTGAGAAATTCTTAGGGTCACCTATGGTAATTGACCAAACCTTATGAATATATCTATATTATAATACAGTAGAAGATGCATATATAATATTTATTGTTAAAATTTGCATTTAGTTATTTTGATGTTACTCCTGTTTACTTAATAAACTATGAGTTTGGATTCTTCTTTCATACATTTCAACTGCTTTATTGCAAAGAATCTCATTGTAAAAATGGATAACTTTGGACTTTGTTTGAGATTAATTTAGATATAATGCCAAAGACACAACACTTAAATGAAAGACTTAAGAACCTGGACTTTATTTAAACTATACTATTGTAGAAAATTATTTTTTTTAAATTTTAAATTTGCAATTTTAAAAATTGCAAAGAATGAAAAGTTAATCTACAATATTGAAGAATATATTTTAGAGGCACATATGTAAGTTATTCTATAATATTGAAGAATATATGTTACAGGCACATATGTAATGTAGTACTAGTTATAATGTAATAGTAACATTGAGATTCAATAGAAAGAAAATGCAGATCTCAAGGGAAAGATAAACCAGGGGCCTTTACAGGCATTTTACTAAAGATAAATAGATGGTAAATAACTAAAGAAAATCGATGCTACACCATAGAACACTTGTGAATCGAAGGTTGAACACACAAATATAGCTCTAGGTACAGCATACGTTGCTCAATACCCACAACCCTGACAACACCAAATGTACTGCAAGATGTGTAGGCACATTAATTGTTATTTGTTCTAGTAGGATTACAAAATGGTATCAACTCAAGGGAGTGGATCGACTAAACACCCTCATAGAAGCAAGGTAAGTGGGATTAAATAGGTGGTTTCTGGTGAGGAAACTGAAAAAGGGGAATAATATTTGAAATATAAGTAAAAAATATTCAATAAGTAAAGGGAAAATATATTTATGCATATGTAGAAATGTATAAACTATGTAAGTGATATAGCCATATATGGATGGTAAATGTAATCTTAAATTTTCTTTTCTTTGATTTTGCTTGTTTTGTCTTTGTGTTTTATTTTTCATTTTGCTTTTTTCTGTTTTGGACAAGATCTCTTACTGAACTAGAATCTTGCTGATTCGTGTAGACTGGTTGACCAGTTGAGCTATGTACATCCATAGCTCTCTGCTTTTTGAGGCACTGTTCTAGGCAGGGATCACTGAACTCTGTTTTTTCTATGAATACTTGGAATGGAATTTAGGGCCTCATGGTCACACAGTAAGCACTGTACCCACTGAACCTTCTTATGCCCTTAACTAATCATGAACCCTGCAGTGATCTACCAGCTGAGTTCTGTCCAAAAGCAAAATACAATATACCAAAACAGAACCACAAAAGAATGATTTTACTATGTCCAAAACTGAAAGCCTATTATTAATGAACTCATTTCCTTAACAATAAAGAATAAATTCAAAATTTAACTTAGTATTCAAAGTAAATTTTTTTAAAGTAAAGGATCACATTGAAAAACTGGCTTATATTTTCATCTGATTATTATTTTTATCACAGTGGCAAGTTAGAAAATACAGAATGCCAAGCAAAAGAGAGTAGTTACATGGTCATTAAGAAGATTAAATCTTTTTATATTTTTCTTATCTCTCTCTCACTCATACTGAAGAACATTAATCAGAATTCTTAAGCCATAGTGAATTGTCATAATTAGTTCAAACCCAGCTATCCTCCAGTTATTGTTGGTTAGCTTATTTTGTTTTGGTTATAGAACGATTCTCACATAAAAGTCCATCACTCCACACATATACTAAAAACATGGACAATATGTAGCATGAATCAGGGATTGTGGTTTCATTGGATATTTTGATATACCTCCTAAGTAACGCAGCACTGCAAAGCTGAGTATATTTTTGTCAGAATGAAACATTAGCAGCAAGCAAGAAAAATCCTAGATGAAGAGAGAGCCCCTGGGTAATTTGCAAACATTCCTAGTACTCTTCTTCTTCTGATGGTTAATTTACATTCTGGGTAGGTACACAGAGATTCCTGGGGAATTGCGCTTAAGAACAATGGACTGTGGTTGCAGCCCATGACTTCCATCTGCCTCTCATCTCATAATAGAAAAGGCAGAACAATTACTTGTGCAGTGTTTAATGGTTTTAAGATCATGGGAAGAATGTAATGCAGTCAGAGTCTCTGAATAATTCCCTCTTTGATGCAGCAGGTTTAGAATTCCCTTCTGAAATTTCCTCACCAAGTTCTTTGCCATTGAAATGATGTTACTGCACAATAGCCATCAGGTGGTGTTTCCAAACCTTTGTTTCATTTCTTAGCCCCTGCTATAAACCTCTGATTTTCTTTAACTCCCTGTTATATTAGAATGACTGTGTCTTCTCATTGTCACTTCTTTCTGTCAGAGTCTTAGAAAATGAATTTCTGTTGTTCATACTTCTCACATTAGAAAGTTTTCCTTGAATTATTCATATAATCAAAGTTGCAGCCTGTTTAGTGATGCCATTTATCAGGAGAAAAGAGTCTCTAATATTGGCTGAAGAGATATCACTAAACAGAAGGAAGGGCATCTCTTTCCCCCTTTAAAAACCTTTGGTATTTTCTATAGTCTCAGACCAGAGGGAATCTCCTCTAATGATGGCTTAAAAGAATGACTATAATCTTATAGTATAACCCCATCTTCTATGATGCACTTTCTAGCTAACTTTACAACAGCCAAGCTAACTGTGAGCTAAGCTAGCCTGCACCTGCTGGGCTCCCACAGCAAGCCTCTGTACTTTCCTCTCTAGGAAAAGCCTGACTCCAGGAAGCTTTCAGGCACTAATGCTGATCTTTCTACATCATTATTTCAGAGAGCCAGCTTCACACTCCCTCTGCCATTTCACCTTCTTTATATATATTTTAATATTTGTCTAAACAGACCCTCCCACATGAACATACTTCTACACTGCAATATAACATAATCTTTTGCTTATTTTCCCATGTTTCACTTGATGGTGAAAAATCCACACAATGTGTCCTGGTATACCATTTCTAGTCAACAAGCTTGAAGCAAATTTTGTTGCTCTTTTTATTACCTAAGCTTTCAGTTTTGTTTATTATTACCTTGCAAGTAGGTAATTCTGTCTTTCAGTGGGTTACATGCTGGACAGTCATCTGGGAGCACATCAGCCCAGTTTGTAAAAGACAGGAGTAGAAGTCAGATGTGACAAGGTGCTGGTAGCCTTTTCACATTTAGTAGGTACTATCTTGAAAGAGTTTGGTGATTCTCTGTGCCTATGCACTAGCACAAAAGCTTTGCAGCCTTTGGCATCATTAACTTGGAAGATGTCTATAAATTATCCCACTATTGTCTGACATGTCCTAATATACAGGGGCATTCTGATTGGCAAATTCTTGGGTCATAATTCACTTTTACAAAATTTGTCTCCTCTTAGTTCCCTATCCTTGAGTAGAAATCTGTTAAGTGTCCCTGTGTCTGTGTGCATATACAACCTATGTAGGATTTTTTTTACCATGATTTCCTTGATATCTGATAGAACATAAATCTTGTTGGTTCCTTCCTATCCTTGCCCCAACGGGAATGCAAATATTCTAGAGTTATCCTAGTGGATATCAGATTATTGAGACAATTCACTCCATGGTCCTCTTACTGAATAAAGAAAACTGTTGAAAACCAATGGCAGCCACAGTGGTAGCTTGTCTCTTAGAAAAAGATTTTAGAGTTCAGACAACTTATCAGATCTCTTTTTATGAGCAAAATGAGATGATATAAGGCCAGGAAGACTGGCTGTGACAAAGACAGTTTAGCTATGCATACCTCTGGCCCTAAAACTAATGCTAATGTCTGACACTGGAAATAGAGTTCCAATCATGTCACTGGACCTCTTTTTGTTTCTTCTCTCAATATATCAAAACTGAACAAATATTTCCTTTCATCTTTTTATTATTGCATCTGTCTATAATTGGACAACCAAGGGTAAACAGTTGAATCTGGCTAGTTAGTGGGATCCCAGGGCACTCTAACTGGAATAATAATTACAAATGGCAAATCGTTTCAATTATTTCTCCAAGATGTGTTTGTTCATTCAATATTTTGGAATATGCCATGCTATTAACATGATTAAAAACTCGAGTCCATATGAAACATATGTAATTTATATAGACTTTAAAATGACTTCTATTATAGAAAAACACCATCTATAAATCCTTGGTAGTTATTTGGAATGATAGGTCTCCTTGCTCCAAAGTTGGGGCCATGGTTATGCCTATCTCCAAAAAGCCAGAATATAGAAGTGGCATCGAAAGGATAACAGTGTGTCTTCTAGAGGGAATTTTGTGACTGCCAAAAAAGGCTTTGTGCTAATCTGCTTTCCTCTTTCTTATCCCTTGTGAAACCTGGCTGTGTGCAGCAACAGAGTAGTGCTGGCAGTGTATCCAATAAACAAGATGAGGAATCTCTCTCATATCAGGCTCATAGAATAATAAAGACATTTTAAAAATAGGGTGTATAAGTTTTTATATTGTGCATAAAGGGTTGATGCTGGTAGATAAACAGTTTTTTTCCGTTTGCCAGGAGAGGTAAATTCTCTGTTCAGGAAAACAAATTTGTCTTTAATAATGGAAAAGGTATAGCCTTTCTTATTCCATAGATAGGCAGTCTTTGACTCCTTATTGAAAGGAGTAGATTCAATATACAAAAACAAATTCTAATTATAAAACACTCTTAACCTGCTAAGACAAATTCACAGAGTAATAAGTCAAAGGAGTAGCAAATTCACATCTTGTCTCAAATTTATTCTACCTTTAAAATAGGAAGCATCACATGGCCATAAAAATGTTAAATGAACCAAATTGCTTAATGAACCTCTCAGGGCAAGCTTGTCTAATTCAGATTTGCCTCTGTGCTTCTTTATGGAGTAGATGGTATACAAAATTTTAATTTCTCCATTACATCATCAACATCCAAGATAATGAAGTTTTGACATATCTAACAGAGAGTAAATTTAATGAAAAAACCATATACACAAATTAGATTAGATTTAGATGTTTTTCCTACTTATCATCAAAATTAAAGGTGTAATTTAATATGGATTTTTAAATTAAAAACAGATGGCTCACATCTGTTCTGAAAATGGGAGAAAAACTGTTTCGGTTGAAAAGTATAAGGCATTGTGTTAATGCCTGATTAAAGAAAATATGGTGAATGTATTTTAATTCTATCTTCATCAATATTTCTAAATATCACTAAAATGTAACAAAGAAAAGAGCAGTATGTTTATCCATGTGCAAAGGGCTTTAAAGATTAGTTTTATGAATTCTTAAGTAATATATCCTCATCCAGGCATACAAAATTACTCTCCACAACTGGTCCAACAAGGTGCATGTATTGAAAGAACTAGAGAAGATGCTGCAGGTACGCACTAGCAGATTTCAGATGATTCCAGCCCCTTGATCTATGCATTTTGAGTCATCACTTCCTCTTTAGTGGTAGGAATTATGGTGCTGTTATCCAGCATAATCGGAGACACATGATATCACAATACATGTATATTATTATTTGCATACAACTGCATCGTTCAGTTAGGAATAGAGACAGAATCCTCTGTTAGTTGGAGAAACTTGTACATTGAGTGCTGATACACTGAGAAAGACAAAGTTGGAAAGCAGCTTCTGAACAATTGCCACCAAGACAAGGCATTTCCTAGGCCACAGAGTGGAATTAGTTAAGTTGTGTCTTCAGTGAAAGGAGACTAGAAGTCACACTCTGCCCACTCAGACCTAAATCGAGACTATAATCCCTGACCTATCTAATGTTGAAGGTTAAAGATGTTAAATCTGAGACTCGCGCAAACTAAAGCATATGTTTGAGATGCTAAATAGGCATTCAGTTAAGCCTGTAGATTAATGGCAATATTATTATGCACCAACTGATGAGTCATGTTACCATGATCTCTCTACACTCCACCTGATAATTACTACTACTAAAGTAAGTCAGATCTTCACAATGATGTTGCAGGAGACAGATGTGGATTCATCAAAATGGCTCAGGGTCACACTGAGTTTTTCAGCCCTGCCTGCTAAAGAAAATAATAGACACTTTATAGAAAAGTATCATTTTAAAAATTCTGAAAGTATTAGTGAGAATAAAAATTACTTTTGTCAAGCAGAATGGTACCCTGAAGGAAATAGTCTCTTTTTCTCATCAGCTCACTTCAACAATACATCAGGAAACCTGTGCATGGGGCATCTTTGCAGGGTGCTATTTTAAGAACACTGAGAGCACCATCTCTAAAACAAAGAGCTCACATTAGTTTTAGAGAATGCCGCCTTGATACAAGTAAGCATATGGCTAAGAATAGCTTAAGTTGAAATCTAAGGTGAGATCTGTATATTGAAGACAAAAGAAATTATGCTGATTTCTATAGGTAAAAATCTCTATTATGAATTTTTTGAATTATGCAGAATAGTAATGAATGAATCAGTACATAAAAACAATCTTAATATATATTTATATTCTATTTTAAATATGTTGCTATAACTTATAATTCGTAGATAAATTTTAAAGAAATTGTGATATCAGAAAACTTCTTATTTTCTTGACTTTGGTATCAATTTTGAGTAAATGTGTTTTTCCAAGATAAATGCTAATACAAATTTGTTGTGTTGGGATAACATTTAGTAAACAATTATACAAATCAGGAATTTTATCTTATGCTTTTTAACTTCTACAATTTTATGAGCTTAATTGATTTCTTTAAGAAAATTATCTAGAAGCATAAATGCATTGCTTTCCTCTTGTCAGTTGTTTTTTATTTTCTTTAGTACAGAGAATATCTTCTAGATAATTGATTTATATACTCATTATTATTGATATAACTTCATCTCTCTCAACAAATATGTATTTAGTTGTTTTTTCTATGGCAGGCAGATGATAATAAGGCACATAATTACAATTATTATTTGTGGTTCACACTTCAATAAAAGTTAAAATGTAAGAAAATGATCGATAATATTGTTAGGAGAAAAAATATAAAGGTCGGATATTGAAACATTGTATAATGTTACAATGTTGCTTACAATGTGCTTTCAAATATATCATTCTATCACACTGTCCAAACTTCATGACAGAAAAGGCAATAGATTTCATATGAGTATCTGTGAATAATCTAATTCAGTCATCATTTGTATTGTCTGTGATGAATTCTGCTTTGGTACTGAGCATGCTCTCTCATTGATAGGAATCTTAATGCAAGCTATCTAAATGATGAAAAACAATGGACATGGAAGTGGTAAAGTCCCACAGTCAGAAAGAGGAAGGACCTAAGGTTACTATTTTGAATACATTTTCCCATTTCTTTTTGAAATTTCTGATATCAGATGAAGCAAAGATGGTGTTATAAGTCCTCTCTGTTCTCATTAATGCCTAAGAACTTCTGATGTCAGTTACTTAACTGACTCTCATACCACGTATAGTCCACAAAGCCTAAGGAGGAGTCTGGAGAGTCTAGAATGAGATAATCATGTATTCCTGTGTTGTGCACAAGCTCTTCTTTAATGATTCTTCCTTCTTACCAGAAGTTGTTTCTTCTCTTGGTTGAGAAGTGTATAATTTTTACTCACATTTTAATAATAATAATAATAATAATGAGCTAGTGGATGCAATCTCATCCAGCCCAACTTGGCATTAAACTAAGGAGGGAGAGGAGGAGTACTCTCAACTCTTGATTCTCTTGCTTCTATGACCTGAGTGTTTATATATCGTGTATGCAAATGATTTGTGAAATACTGTAGATAAAACCCAGGGTTTCTACATCTTAAAGAAGTAATCTACTGAAGGAGCCGCATGGCCATTTCTACTTCCTTTTTAATTTATATAACATATAAAGAAACAGTCTAAAATGCCTATATGTGACTGGCATAAATTCATAGAGTTGTAGTTCATTTTATTTGACATGAGAAGAGGCAGAGAAAGATACCTCTTACTAGTCATTTAACATTTTAAAGAATAGTTAGCAGAACAAACTAAGCAGTGCAGTGAATGTAGGAAGAGACCACACTTCATATCCTTTGAATCTCTTCTCATTTCTTTTCTCCTGATGCTTCGATTTAGCACTTTAATGTTTGCCTTTCTCAAAACGTGTTATTTCTTGAGAACATGAGGTATAACATGCTTGTCTATACAAGTTACTTACACAATACAATTCCAGACATGAACTGAAAAAAATGCTACTAATCACAAATCTAAAAACATAAAAGATGAAGGGTATTTGCTAAGGTGCCTATTACACGCTCATAGAACATAGTAACTCTGACGAAATTTTAGGATAAAGAAGTGCCTGGTATCAGTACAATCTTCATTCATATTGAATTAAAAATATTTCAGTGTCATGAGCACTTTTAACACACAGTAGTTTTCTGTTTTCACATTTCATGTTTCTATTTATGCAGAAATAACTTATATATAGAAAATATATACAAATTTTATTTTATTTATTTTTTATTTTTATATATTTATTTATTTACTTATTTATTTTGTTTTTTTCGAGACAGGGTTTCTCTGTATAGTGCTGGTTGTCCTGGAACTCACTCGGTAGACCAGTCTGGCCTTGAACTCAGAAATCCGCCTGCCTCTGCCTCCCAAGTGCTGGGATTAAAGGCGTGAGCCACCACCGCCCGGCTTATACAAATTTTATTGTCCATTTACTTTGCATTCTAGAATTCATGATTTCATTAGTTGTTGCCTCATTACTGTGAAAGAAAACATGATTTTCACTAAAAATAGAAAAGTGGTAAATAAAAAATTATCTTGGCCTGAAAATGAGATTTATGAGTATGCTGTATTAGAAACAGAGCGTGTTTGTATCTTTCCACTATGTCCGAAATAATAAAATAATAATAAATTTCCAAGATGACAAAAGTTACATCAAAGTTTTTTAGACAATTTATTCCTATTTTGGCAATCTGGCTGAGGCAAATGTATATTTTTTTTAAATAGGGTTTTAATTACTAATATTGTCTGCCATGTCACATGTTACTTAGCACACAGTAAATATGTATTTATATTTATGTATCTGTTCACATCTTCAGCCTATAGAATGAGTACTAGTTAAGGAGCATATAACAGATATTTAAAGAAGGTGCATATGTGGGCTGATATGTATAATCCTCATTTATGAAGACTTCAACAGAAAACTGTTAACTTCCTCTGGGTCAGTGGCTTGGTTAAGTTTCTCTGATCATGATAACACAGTGGGCCTATCTTACTGCCATCTACCTGCCCACTTTCTCCTCCAGCAGCACCTGAATCTGTACCTCTCTGATCCTCTTTGTTTCTGCAATGCTATCTCTACAGTGGACACAGCTTTATTCTTAAGATCCTTCTGTCAAGGGCACTTTTCTGCCTGCATCTCATTCTACCATTGCGTTAGACACAGCATATGTACAGATATCCAAGAAGACGCCTTATTTTCTCCCGTGAATTTCCACGTAACATAATTATTGAAGCAGAAGAATTGGTGCAAACTTAGTATCAGCCGAGGCTGAAATTTCAGGTTAAATTTTATTATAATTCCTTGCTTCCACTGTTTCATTGTATATAGCTAGACCTTTGTTAAAATATTAATTAAGAAAATGAATTTACATAAAATTTAGGTAAGTAGTCAAAGAAAAGGACATTTCACATAATTTCTAGCTTATTTTTATATTTCTTTCAGACCTTGATTTATTTTGATCAATTTAAGATTCATTTAAAAGTGTGGTGCAGGTTTAAAGTACTATTAACTTGCCTTTAATATATTTTCCTTTGTCAAAATAAAGTAAATGTTTACAATAGTTCGGATATTGAATTTAAATTAGTCAAAGGCGTGAGAATCATGTATTACCATCAATTCATCTTGTGCCAAATAATATAATTGCAGTTTGTACATTAGTCCTTAGACAGTAATTGTCAGAAGTTAATTTCTCATGAATTGTTCTTCAAAAAGATAAACTAACAAATTTATGCTAATGTTATACCAGTTAGTCTCATCTGTTTAATAATTTATCATTGCTCCCACATGGTTGCAAAACTTTCACTTAGGCATGTAAAACTGATGTCCTGGATCTTGGAAGAGAAACTACTATTGCCACTACACTAAACCAGCATAATCATTGACTACTTGTAAATGCCTGTCCTTATACCCACAGATAAATGTAGTCCTCCACCCTATTTAAGGAAACTTCTCTTTGTAAGACTAGGAGCCCATTAAAATAAACAATAACGACATAAAATGCAGAGTGGTGGAACCCAGTCACAAATGTGGAACAACTCCACCTAAGATCAGGAGACATCTTAGAAGATAGGTCTTAGAGATCACAAGAGGCAGACAATGAGGGAGTTTGTTGTGTTTGTGTATCCCAGGAATGTCAGAAACTGCATCCATGAAGTATCACCAAAATAATTTCTAAAAGATTTTTTGAGCATTTTTTAAATTTTTATTTAAATTTTTTAAACACTCCAGATTTTATCCCCCTCCAGGTCCACCCTCTGACTGTTTCCCATTCCACACTTCCTCCCCACCCCTTGTCTCCAGGAGGATGTCCCAACCCCTCACTCCCCACTACACCTGAACTCTAAAATCCCCGGGGCTTCCAATCTCTTGAGGGTTAGGTGCATCATCTTTGATTAAACATAGACCCAGCAGTCCTCAGCTGTATATGTGTTGGGGGCCTCATATGGTCTAGTGTATACTGCATTTTGGTGGTTCAGTGTTTGAGAGATCTCGAGGATCCAGATTAATTGAGACTGTTGCTCCTCCTACAGGGTTTCCCTCCTCCTCAGCTTCTAGATTTTCCCTAACTCAACCACAGTGGTCAGCAGCTTCTGTCCATTGGTTGGGTGCAATTATCTGTATCTGACTCTTTCATATGCTTGTTGGATCTTTTGGAGGGCAGTCATGATAGGTCCCTTTTTGTGAGCGCTCCATAACCTCAGTAACAGTGTTAGGCCTGGGGACCTCCCCTTGAGCTGGATCCCATTTTGGGCCTGTTGCTGGACCTGTTTTTCCTCAGGCTCTTCTCCATTTCTGTCCCTGAAATTCTTTCAGACAGAAAAAATTATGGGTCAGAGTTTTGACTGTGGGATGGCAACCTGTCCCTCACTTGGTGCCCTGTCTTTCTTCTGGAGGTGGTCTCTACAAGTTACAGAGACCTGGGAGGTGAGAGACTCTCAGGACTCAAAGGGAGGGACCTTAGACGAAGTGTCTTACAGTGGGCATGCTTTTTTTTAATAATAATTAAAGACCCTTTGATAGGAAGATGATACAGCACACAGTGGGACATGTTGTAAAATCACCCATGAAAACCTGGGGAAATAAATAATGAATAAGTAAAAGAAATGGAAATCCAAAGCCTATGAATAAAGTGTTTTTCAAAATTAGATATAATTTACTAAAGAAATTTCTTGTTCCATTTATACATCACATTTGTATATATGAGAGAAGGGACTTGTGGCATGAACACTGCACCACTTTACCCAGATGCCTCTGTAAAGTGTTTAAACAAGAGTGAGAAACAGTTGAACTATTATTAACAGTATGTGAAACTGTAATTCATGTTCTTGATCTTTCCGTTTAAGTGTACATGGGAAATAGTAAACATAATGGCAAGGTGAATCTCTTCCACTTTGACAATCATGACAACACACTGGACAATGTTCTATGTGTAAAAGAACTTAAGCTATAGTAGTATATTATATTTCAGTCAGTGACTGGTTTATATTCTGTTGTTTAGGGACTTGATCTTTTTTAAATGTGACAAGAGATGCTTCCTGTCTACTGCTCTCAGGAAGCATGGATCCTCTCTTATGGGATTAGACTTAGTTAGTTTCTGCTGATTGAGAACTAAGTTAACATCCTTAAGAAAATGTAGAAGGAAAAATCGTTATCAGAAAAAAAAAAAAACGGCTTATTTTAGTTTGGTTATTTATTGCTTTACAATAAAATTTGATAAAATATGGAGGTAGCTGTTTAAAATAAGTTTAAATTTAAAGTTGGGTAATCAACAGCAAATAAGGCAGGAAACAGAACAAGAAGAGCAAAGATGTTGAGAAAAGTTTTATGAGTATTTGATTTTAGGGGTAGGTAGAGTATAAAGTAACTAACTCTTGCACTCTACAAGATGAAAGGCTCTTGTATTTGAGCTTGATTTTGTGTTCTGAAAAATAGATGTCATAATAAAAATGGTATAGTCAAAGTAGTCAAATAAGCCTCCCAACTTTAGTCTCTTGTGTTATTACAGGTTATTATAATGTGTTAATCCTTAAACATTTTTAAAGATAGTCCAAAATTGGAAGCTCCATGATTTTTTTAATCAGGTGTGTTTTCTACCTCAGCTTCTACCAGATTCTTTCCCACTCCCCACTCATCCAAAATTATGAGTTCTTTATCTCTTTCCATCTTTCTCCACATCTGTCTCTTGAAAAAAATTTAAAAAAAAACTAAAACTAACACAAAAGTCTTTGAGCAAAGTGAGTACACAAACTTTTAATTTAATGCTTTTTGATTTATTTTAATGCAATTATTTAAATTGCTTACTGTTACAATGATATGAAATAAAATAACTAAGCTGTTAGTATCAAAATCTATAAATCACATTGAAAATATCTTTCTTTATAAAGGACTCATTTTTTTTTCATTAAATAAGACATAAACTCTCTCCTAAACACATCTAAATTACCTTATATGCCTAAAGCAAAATGAGTATTAATTATTTTTATGCTATGCTGTTGATAATTATTTTTAGAACACAATTACTATTCTATTTTATTGATATGTGTCATATATGTGTTATATATATGCACATACATCAGAAGGGGGCACATACCTGCATACAGAGACCAAAGAATGATGTGAGTGTCTTGAAATCTTGAATACTCACTCTCTGCTTTTTTCCTTTAAGACTGCTTCTCCAAGAATAGGGAGCCCACAAGATTCTCCTCTCCCTGTTCTCCACAGGTCAGAGAACACAGGTGCAATCTACCAAGCCTGGTAGTTTATATCAATGGTAGAGATTCCAACTCAAGGACTCCTGTTTGCCTAGCAAGCTCTTTTTACATGCTGAGCCATCTCCTTCAGTCTGGAGCACACGTTTTGCCATTTACCTGTTTTATAGTTAAAATATAACACACACAGGTTTTATTAAGTATAGTAACAACAGTGGAAAATTCTGCTTTTCAAGTCTTATTTTCTGATTTTGTACTTCTTAAATAAGTACTGAATTGGCTTAATTTTGAACCAAAGCATATTCAAAGATCTGAAAAGAAAATGGGCTCATTTCCATTTTAAATGTCACTGAAATGAAAATACTGAAGTCCCAGATAAACGATTTTCTTCCATAAGGTTAAATATCTGCCAAGAATATTAGTTGAGTTTTCTAAAAAATATTTCCCTTGAAGTGGCATTGCTGTCAAAAAATAATAACAACAACACAAGTAAATGAACTGGTATTGTGCTGAAATCAGTGTCAGGACATTGAATTCATTGAATTGCTATGATCTTAGTACAATTGGAATGTCAGCATGAAAGAAAATCTTCATTTAAGCCAATTTTATGAAACAATTTGGGGTTCTACAGTTTATTTATATGCTTGCACACTTGAACACTTCCCTGTAATCAGCTAAGCTAGTAGATGAGACACGCTCTAAACACACCATTATAACACAGTGTCAAGTACTATGATGGAAACAATACTGGACTTGAGAGCAAATGAGGGGCAGAGAGGCGAGGATGCTTTCCTCAATGACTCTGGAAAAGGATTCACAGAAAGAATGGCTTGATGTTTAACAGGTAAGGATGTCTTTATTAAGCTGAGACACTTTCAAGAAGAAGAAATCAGGGAAAGACAAAAATGTTTCAAAAACTCAGAGGATTTATTAATCCAAATGTGGGTAATACAGCAAACCATCTGAAAGTGTACAAGAAAGTCTTATAAAGCAGTATCTTCAATAGGAATGCTACAATCTGTATAGCTACAAAGGCTTTGTATCAATTAAGGTGCTTTGGAAAAAATGGTAATCATCCATGGAAGGGGAAATAGAATATACAGTATAAAGTTATAGAGAGACCAGGGAATATGGAGCAGAATGATTCATGGAGGGAACAGCATTAATGGCTATTAGAAGGGTCTTAGAGAAAGCTACTATTGTAGAAATGTTATAAAAATAAATGTCTAATAAATAAAAAGACATAAAAATGAAGTTACCAAATACTGGTGGGAAACAATGTCTCAACTAGACATTGCTCACTACCAAGGGAAACCTCCAGTGTTGGAAATGGGTGACATCTAGTTGCGTCATTGGGCAAAGGGTCCTCATGGAAACCCTCAAATCCATCAGGCTATTTCAAAGGCAATTTCTTGCACTCTAAAAACTGAAGATTAGCACCTGTTGTTGAAGGCAACATTAACAATATCTCATTCAATATGGAGAAGTCAAGTTGACACATAACTAGAACCGAATAGTGTTCATGGTACTTGGAAGTACACTATCCATTCAGAGGTGAAAAGTAACTATCAACTCTGCTACATAACCTTTGATCTATAATTGTGTCCTGCTGGCATGATCGGTTAGTATGATATTGGCACAAACTTTGCTGGATTAGCCAACTACATTGAATGGAATAAGTCCCATCCTACTAGATGGAATCTATGCCCAACATTATTTGAGTGGCCATGAGTCTTAAAATTGTTTAGTCATGGACCTAGAGGCAACCCAGTTACTATTATTATGCTAAAGGAACATAGGTGTAAAGTGACTCTGAATGACATTCTACAACATCTATAGATCATTGTCTCACTCAGTCGTTATCAGAGAAGCTTCCTCATGCTTATAATCTACTGAGCTACCTCAGTAGAACATAAATAATAGAGATCAGCAACTGGACTGTAGAGAATCTTAGATTTTAGAACCATTAAGAATGCTTTCAAAAATCTTATTAGATTCACAATGATTCCTGTGATATAAATTAATTTTTACATAAAATAATTGATGAAAATGACTTGCTTAGTTCAAGTAAGGCATTCACATCCCTAATTTTTGTCAATCATTTGAACGATCCCCATGTTCCTATAGATTGGATCAAGACTAAATCATTTTCTTACTAACAGCTTAACTTAGCATAAATCACAGTCCCATATAGTACTTCTAAATACCCTTCCCTATACAGAGTAAAGTTTGCAAGTATGGCCAATATTTAGGTTACATTTGACAACATTTTCAAACATTTGCTACCATCTGTGTTTTCCCATATTAGAATTCTAATTTTCCCAAATAAATATAATTTTCCTTGTTCCATAGGCCAACTCAACTTTCCAGTGAGCTATTGCATGTCATGACAGATTAATATGGATGAATCTTCCAGAAGCAAGCAAAAGAAAGACGGATTTATTTTGGCTCAATGCTTTTAAAGGCACAGTCTATCATAGAAGGATAGGAATACATGAGCTGTTCCTTCTGTCAACACAGGAGGGTGTGGCAGTGACAGTTCATTTCACAGTAGAATATGAACCAGAGTCACAACAACCCTACAATGTCTACCCTTAGTGAGGTAATTCTATAGTCAGACCCAAACTGCTAAAAATTACACAGATCATCCAAACTAACACCAACTACTGTCCTGGAACACCCAATCAAAATATAAATATATTTGTGGAAAATTTCAGATTCAAACCATAATACCATTCTATGGCCTGATCTATTCAGCTTTTAAGCAGACTCTTCATTCTTTCTTCAGCTTATCATGGCCCAGTTCCTAAGAGTGTAGAAATAGAGAGAACACCAAGAAGAGCTGGGCAGATGGCATATTTCCACTTCTCATGCTCTTGTTCTTAGACTTTATGAATCTTCACTCCCAGATACACTCTATGCCCTCTTCCTGAGTAGCTCTTTAGTTGTGACTCTTGGTTCTATAATACAGGTCCCTTGCTATCATATACCAGATAGGAGACAAAGCAGGCAGGTTTCATCCTGACTCCTATGCTTAGAAGTTTCAATCAACTGTAATCGCAAGAATATCACCATAAGCCAGCCTTGTAACCTAATAACTCTAAATTGGGATTACTTTTTCTGGTTTTAAAGATAACCAACACTGCTGCACTTATGAACCACACTAATATTTCCTTTGTAACAGATTTATGTCTGTGTATTATAGTGAGTTGTGCATATTAGAGATCCTCTATTATCATTCCTATAGCGTTTATTTTTTCACACAGTTTTTATTTATTGTGCTACAAGAGAAAATTAAAAAGAGTAGTCAGTTTGTAAAACTAACATATTATGAAATTTAACATTGATGTTTTCAATTTAAATTTCTTTTAGTATCTGAATATTCACCAGGAATAATTGGTTGATTCTTTAAAGTTGTGCTGAAAAATTTCTCTTAATTACATAGTGTGGACTATCATTATGATTAAAGAAAACTTTAAAAAAGAATGAATCATTATATACACTTAACAAAATATAGCTAAATACTCCGATTTAGACACTAATTCAGGCAGGTAACACAGAGATATAATTGCTATTTATCTCAACATCATCTTCCAATCAGATAAAGTACTTCAATATGTTTCTTACATACAAATTAAAAATCTCATTTGTGTAGCAAATTGGAGGAAAAAGGGAATGTGGATTTTAGCTTCAAGAGATATTCTTGTTTAAAAACAGTATGTATAACACTTAATTCATGTTAATAAGTAGTTTTAAGTAAATTAACTTGAATCTTGAATGACAGCATAAGTCCTCAACTTCATACCATTTCTAAAGGTATAAATGCAAAACTAAGATCATTTGGATGATAAACATGGCTGATTGATAATAATCTTTAAAGTGATCATTTAGAAAAAAATGGTATTTTAGAAAAGCAGCCATCATTTAACAAACTGTGTATTTCTTGTAAGAACCCTTTCAACCCAATCAAGTCAATTCATTTCTTGAATTTACAGTACAGAAGTAGAGTACAGTACAGAAGCACAGCATGCTTAGATTTCAGAATAGAAATTAGGTGAATTCTAGGAATTATTAAACCAGAATTGCTAAATGAAAACCTCAGATCAATTGACTGAGAGTGCTTACTTTCTAGGAATCTCTTTGTGCACACAAGAAATGCGTGCACGAACACACACACACACACACACACACACACACACACACACACACACCCCTTCATGCTAAACAAACAAGTAAGCAACAACAAACCCCACTGCATTCAAAGCAATACTGGCATTTTTTTTACCATGATCTAATCATAATATTTGCAAAGATAAATTAATGTATCCCGAATACGTATAGATGCAAAATATTTATATACAAATTGAACACTAGTAATAGGAACATTTCAAAAAACATCAAGAAAAATGACATCTGTTTTTGTAACGCTGCTCCTCAAAAATAGGCTAATGGGCATTTTGGAACACACCCAACCAATAACACCCAAATCTGCCAAGTATCTTTAAACTTGTAATGAAGATATTAGAGAAAGTCATATGGAAACCGTAGCCCACTCAAACAATAAAAAAGATGTGAATGTAAATAAGGAGTGAAGACATGCAAAAGTAATTTTTACGCTGACAAAAACTGAATTAGTACCAAGGTACTACAAAAAACTTATCACAACAGTGTTTTTAAAATCTGTTCTGAACAATTTAAACACCAAAGTATAGAACACTCAAGACAAAGAAGCTGCAAGCACAGGAGACCTTTACATCCTCTGATAGCTTCCTCAGTTTCTTTCTTCAGGGACTTGAAGTTCTTGTCATGTAGGTCTTCAGTTGCCTGGTAAGAGTTACAACAAAATATTTTATATTATTTGTGGCTATTGCAAATGCTGTTGTTCTCCTAATTCCTTTCTCGTCCCATTGATCAGTTGTATAAAGGAGGGCTACACATTTTTTTGAGTTAATTTTGTATCCAGCAACTTTGCTGAAGGTGTTTATCAGCTGTAAGAGTTCTTCAGTCAAATTTTTGGGGTCGCTTAAGTACACTATCATATCATCCACAAACAGCCATACTTTGCCTTCTTCCTTTGCAGTTTGTATCCCCCTTGATCTCCTTTAGTTGTCTTTCTCTGTATAGAACTTCAAGTACTATATTGAATAGATAGTGAGAAAGGGCAGTCCAGTCCACTAATTTTAGTGGAATTGCTTTAATTTTCTTTCTATTTAGAAAGTTATAGCATGTGATAGCGAAAATGTGGGGTGTATAAACTTGTAAAATCAGTTATACCACCCCTGGGCTTATTCCCAAAAGATTTTCCACCATCCCACAAAGACACCTGCTCAACTATGATGATAACAGCTTTGTTTTTAATTGCCAGAAACTGGAAACAACCCAGATATCCTTCAACTGAAGAATGGATTAAAAAATGTGATACATTTATAAAATGGAGCATTTATCCAGCTATTAAAAAGAAAGGCATCATGAATTTTGCAGGCAAATGGATGGAACTTGAGAATATCTTCCTGAGTGCGGTAATCCAGGAAATGCATGGTATGTACTCACTTGTAAGTGGATATTAGCTGTAAAGTACAGGATAACCATGCCACAGTCCACAAACCCAGAGAAATTAAACAAAAAGACTCATCAGAGTATGCTTGAATCTCACTGAGAAGTGGGAATAAAATAAACATAGGAGTCAGATGGAATGAGGGAACTGAGTAGGAGTGGAAGGGGTCTCAGGATCAGGTGTGAAGAGGGACAGGAGAGATGTCCAAATAGCCACAGGAATGACTGGAAAGGTGGCAGGTATGGGCTCATCTTGAGGACATGACAGAAACATGGAGTATAGGATGCACACAAGAATCAATGGTGGTAACCTTATCTGTGACTCACAGAATTGAGGATATGGAACTTGAAGAGGCCCCCTCCTGTATTCAGGTAGAAACCCCAGTGGAGAGATGGGGACCCTAACATATCCACAAAACTTTAGACCCCAATTTTTTTTTTTATCCACAAGAAACACAGGAACTGGGGATGGAGCAGAGACTGAGGGAATGGCCAAACAATAACCAGTTCAATTTGAGACCTATCCCACGGGCAAGCACCTCCCTGACACTATTATGATACTCTGTTAAGCTTGCGGAAAGAAGTCTAGGATGCCTGTCCTCTGAGAGTCAGCCCATCAACTGACTAAGAATGATGCAGAGACCCATTCAGAAGGATGCAGAGACCCACAACCAAACGGCAGATGGGTTTTGGGGGCTCTTCTGGAAGAGTCTAGAGAATGTTACCAGGACCAAAAACAAACAAACAAACCAAAAAAAAATTAGCAAAACAACAACAACAGAAAAAAATCATAGGAACTCCACAGTAAGACCAACAGAATCAACTAACCTGGACCCTTAGTGCTCCGAGAGAGTGAACCACCAACCAGTGGGTACACGAGCTGAACCACCTACCCCTGCAGATATGTAACAGATGTACAGCTTTGTCTTAAAGAGGGTCTGGAACCACTGGAGTGGGGGTTATCCCAAAAGCTGTTTCCTGTCTGTGATATATGATCTAGCTTACCTGTCTTGTCTGGCCTTAGTGAGTGAGGATGTGCCTAGCCCTTCAGAGACTTGATCTGCCAGGAAGGTATGGAGGGGGGATAACCAGGGGTATCTCCACTCTCTTAGAAGAATAGGGGGTGAAGGATGGGAGTAGGAATTTGGAAGGGGTTACTTGAAGAATGGGAGTGAGTCAGGTATGAAGTGAAAAAAAATCAAAAGGAAAAAAAAACAGCATGTACTTTCTATTGGATAACAATAAAGATGCTATATCAGAGAAAACAGAGCTAGAACTCCTATCAAATCATAATGTTCCAACCACATTAGCAGATAATGCTCAAAGTTTAGCTTTTGCGTGGGGAAAATGCAAATGATCATTTAAAGATGTTATCTGAACTTAGGCTGGTATATACATAAGTAAGAAAAAGTTCTTTAAAACCTTTAACCTAGTCTTAATACCAATGTCAGCTAATGTAGATTCATGATTTTTAAATGAAATAATGACTGGATATCAAATATATATTAGGAAATATTCTAGATACTATTAAGAATTCATTCAAAATTCCTATTTTTAGAAGGAACATATATCTGAATAAGTAAATAGACATTTATAATCAACTTGGGGTCTGGGAAGGTCAGTGGTTTATGAAGGTGACAGTATGATGACTTTTTGTGTGCTGAAAAAAATAAAATGATTTAATTAAAAATTTAAAATAAAATTATAAAAAACTTTTTTTACAGAATAATATGGCTTATATATAAGTTAATATATTCATGTTCCTTTATATTTATATTCATAATTCCATGTGTATATCTTCATAATCAAAAAAGTTGGAGTTCCCATTTTACATAAACTTTTTGGGAAGCATATGTAAATATTAGATGAGAGAGAATTTGAGACGACATTTTCAGACTTTAAAACTTATTTTCTCTGAAAGCAATACATTTTTTCTCTTCTTTTTCTTTGAAGTATTTAGAGATAATTTTCAAATATTTTAAGATAGGAAGTCGTTTTCCACATATGTCTTAAACATGTTTGTCATTAATTGACAATAAGTAAATTATCAAAAATGTATACTTTCAATACTAAATTGTTTGTTAAATACTCGAGTAACAATGTAGGCCCAGGAGGGATTAGCTATAACTGTTAACAAAATGTTGCTCAATGTAAAATATCCCTAAAATAACCAATAGTTTTTACTACATTCCATCTGACCAACTCAATATTGGATTCCTTTGGTAGCACCTAAAACTGCTAATGTGTATAACTACCGTTCTCTATGAAAATCCTTGTAAAGAGGATTCAAAGTTTATGTGAACAATATGACTTTTTCTATTCCAAATCTCAAAATAATATTTTTTTTCTTGTGGAACTGAGAAAACTAGAAACACACAAGTCCTTTAAGAATCAAATTATCTGATTTTATAAGAAATCCATGTAACTAATCAGAATTCCCTCTTCAAGAATATCTTTATGTCTTCATGGGATAAAAAATATTTTAAGTAGTCATTATTTATAAACCATAAGTAAAGATTCAAGTCGATATCATGTAACCAGCATTCTAATTTGTAATATTATAAATTCATTATATAATTTATTTCTATAATTTTTAATTTTCACTCTCACATTTTATTCTTGACAATATATAATTGAAATGTAGAATCAGATTAAAGATTCTTGTGCAGCTTCTAAACTATATTTTTCCTAAGAGATGATTATTTTAAGTTCCAAATCATAGGAGCAAATAAAAGATATTTTCATTGTTGTTCATTAAAATGCTTTGATTGCAGAGAAATAAGTAACAACAAAGGAATACAAGCTGGGGCATAGTGAATAATAAAACACAGCATGTGATTTTTCTTTATATTTTTAATAGCTTATAATTTGCTGGCCTTCATGAACTTATCTTTGACTTATAATTTAATACATAGTTATATAAATTTAGTGAAATGCTAAATTTATTTTTAGTTTTAATTAACCAATAATCAACAGCAATTTAAATTCTGCCTAACAGTAGTTTATCTAACCTTGATTTTGATAACAGAGAAATATGTATACTGAGTTTACCTTCACTTAAGAATGAATGCTACTAGTTGACAAGCAACTGTATTTTTAGACAGCCCTTAAATAACACACTGAAATCTTGTTCACTTTATTAGGAAAGAGTTATCATTTTTTTTTCAGAGAAAAGAATAGAATAAAACTGTTTGAATAATAAGAGAGAAATTTCTTTTACGGAGAACAATGTGCAAAGAAAATTAATATAATTAGTATAAATTGTTCCAACCTTGGAATTACGGTTTTATATGAATCACAGAACTACCAATACCATGACATCTCTGATAGATGAGCAACCGTAGGTCACTTGAGTACAAGTAACAGTGATGTTTGGAATTCACTCAGCCCATGTCATTATTGGAATAGTAATAACATATCAAAGAATAAAGACATTTTTCATAGTAATATTTTGTGGTATTTTGAATGAGAATGGCCATCACAGACTCATATATTTTGGTGTTCAGTGAGTGGAACAGTTAGGAAAGATTATGAGGTGTGTCCTTGTTGCAGGAATAGGCCACTGGGAATGGAAGAGAGGTTATAAAAGCTCATGTCTCTCTCTCTCTCTCTCTCTCTCTCTCTCTCTCTCTCTCTCTCTCTCTCTCTCTCTCTCTC
>JANHMN010000011.1:60001685-60012477 GCA_030674055.1 Rhabdomys pumilio | reverse complement strand
CTCTCTCTCTCTCTCTCTCTCTCTCTCTCTCTCTCTCTCTCTCTCTCCCCCTCCCTCCCCTGCCTGAGGCTAACATTATAAGTTCTTACTTATTCATTGAGAGCCACGTCTACCTGTCACTTTGTTTGCTACCATGGTGATTACTGTAAAGTAAAGCTATAAGCCAGCCCTTAGTTAACTACTTCCTTTTATAAGTTGTTACACAGTGCTGAAAGTATTTTAAATATATTAATATATTTTTATCTTTTATTCTTTCTGTATTCTCTGAGAAATCCTTTATTATTAAGAAAGATTTGACTTGTATCAACAAATATGCAAGGTAGAAAGAAAATAGTTGATCACATACCAAGTATTTGAAGCTGGAGCTAATACTCTGAGTCACCTCTCTGTCACTGTGAAGAAATACCCAATATAAGAATGTTATGAGGACAAAATTTTGATTTTGTACGAATCAGTCTACGTCTGATATACTTTACTTTTTTGGGCCAGTGGCAGTGCAACAAACTCTTTCAAAGCATAGGAGTGAGCATATATCTTTACCTAGTGTCTGGGAAGAGAAAAGAGGCAGAAGTAGTTGGAAATATCCTGATTTTTTTTCTTCAGTGGAAATTCCCACATGAAACATTCTTATGTTATACACAGTTGCGTCAATCCTCAACAGCACTGTTACAAGTTAGCAATAAAACCTCTGAGAAGTCAGTCCTTGGATCTCAAGCTGAACCCAATATAAAACTGCTGATTCAATTGGAAGACATTTTCAACCCAGTTGAGTAAGTCTTCCCTACATTATGACATCTTTAAAATAAGATTTAAAATAGAGAAAGCTTGGAAAGAATATTTGAAAATGACCTATAACAATCATAAAAGAAATGATTTTCTTAGACTAGTCAGAAAAGACTCTATCATCTACATCCAGTAAATACATAACACTTATAGTCCTAAAGGATATAAGCTTGAAAGTGGCTTAGTTGTAAGGGGCTCTGTGCTCTTGTAAGGGACCAGGGTTCAGTTCCTAGAACCTACATGGTAGCTTACATTGTCTATAATTCAAATGATAGAGTATGCTCTGTCGCATTCTGGCCACAGCGTCCAGATCACCAGGTACACACATAGTATGCATACATGTATGTAAACAAACACTCATACACATGTAAGAAATAATAAAATGTTTTAAATTATACAGGATGAAAGGTAAAAATCTCATAGCATCTAATAGTTTCTCAGCAAATATTTAGACAATACAAACATTCTCTCAAGGCTGAAATGATTTCAGAAACTAGTTACATAGATTACCAAACAAGGGTTGATAACAAATGCTTTAGAAGTCAGTGTTTAATTACCTCCCTCAGCCTTTTTGGCAAACTCTGGTCCTGAAGTATCACTTTATATTTGTCACTGGGGCCAATAGGAATGCTAGAGAGATAGGCATTAAGGTAAATAAGAAAGACAATGAATTTTCAAGTGACATATAAAGGATATAGAAAATTGGACGCCTGCTTATCATTAGGTAAGAGTAGAAATACTAAGACTCTCAATTGTGGCATATGCCAGTATAGTATACTCATTAAAATATAACTTTATCCACAATTAAGGCAAAAATAAACCAGTAGGTTTACTAAAATTTTGTAAAGGAATTTAATGTGGAGTTGCAGTATCCCAGAAATGTGGATCATATCATACATGTTATTCGTCAACAGTCCTTACTCACATGTACCTTAGAGTGGATTTTTAAAGGGTAATAGAATTTTATTACTTTGGCTATATACAAATGCCCTCATTAGTTCTAAAAGAAATCTCCTATGAGTCTCAAAACATTACATAGTAAATACTTTAGAAATATCAGTATGAGAGAAAAACAAACATAGCGAAATTATGGAAGAGACAGAAGAAAGATATTTGGGGCAGGTAGATATTCTGTTAAGAGACGTACATATCATTGAAACAAATCATTTTTACTTTTTCCACTTTTGTTCCTTTTGTTTTATGACAACAAAAACATGCTTCAGTTTTGTACTTTGTGATTATATTATGATAGTTCATAGTCATATTATTGTTTTAGGTCAGCTCATCACTTGTGAAAGACATAAGGAACTATAAAAAGAAATAAAATAAACTATCAGTGTTAAGTAAAGTGGATGACTTCCATATGTGAATATTTTTCAAAGACAGCAAAGTTCAATTTAAAAATCCCGAGTAGGTAGTTACAAAGATTTTAAATAAATAAAACCACTTCTGCCAGAAGATATCTGTTAGCATCTTGTAACTATCAAGATGAATGTTGAAAATCATGTGCTATTCAGGCAGCAGGCAAAAAAAGACACTGTTGCTACAAGTTTTTATACAACTCACTAGTTTTAGAAACATTTCTGCTATAAAGTCCATGTAAATGACTACACATGACTGTGTGAATTTTCCATTCTCTGCTGAAAAGATGAATTCTCAAAAAAATTATTGCAAAATAATTAAAAAATATTCTAAAATTCATCAAAAAATTTTCAATCAATCAATATTCTTTACTTTATAAAAAAGAAATTGCTTTCAGGTTTCAGTAGGAAAAAAATCATTATGGTCCTGTTTATTTTTTTTTTATTGCTGTGGTCCTATTTAATTATTGTAACACATTTTCTTTCTGAGTTTCTACCTATGGAAAGGAGGTTTCTCTACATAGCCCTTGCTGTCCCGGAACTCATTGTATAGATTAGGCTGTCTTCTTCATCCTTCTTTACCTTTCAGAAAAAAAGCAGACCTCCCAGGATTATCAAGTATACATGGCATAAGAAGTTGTGATAAGATTAGGACAAACATATATACATGCAATAACAATTAGTGGGGAAAAAAAGAGGAAATACATTTAAAGAAGAGACGAGAAGGGCATATGGGAGGGTACGGGATGAGGAAAGTGAGGAAAAAATATAATTATGATGTAATCTCAAAAAAGAAAGGGAAAAGTAAAAAGAGTTTTATTTTGCTTCATAATTTGCAGAGGCTAGGTCAAGAAGTTATATTTGAGGATGACCTTCTGAGATCAAAAGTGGCTTGTGTTGAAGAAGAGATTACATACATTATGCTCTCCCTCTCTCTTTCTCTCTAAAGATTCAGAGAAACTCAATCTTAATGATCACTTTTTTAACTCATATCGATCCTCAAACATTCCATCTAGAAATAGCATACTGGGATTAAATTACCACTTTTTAAAACTTCAAACAGAAATTTAAATTTAAGATATGGCATTCAACACAGTTTTAAACAAAAAGACTCTTACCAGAATGAACAGAATATAAGAGTAACACTGTACATTTCTTCTTCATTCATATAATCTGTGCCCATTCAATGATCATTATGTCCTTGTTTCCATCAGCAAAATCCCTTAAAGTATTACAGACACATCCTGTTAATGTTTTGTCTTTTCAGACAGCCATAACAATGTTTTCACATCCACACTTATGTGCACTATGTTAATGACCAAGCACCTAGATTACTGTAAATAATGTCTTTGATCTAGAAATTCTAATTGGTTCTAGAAATTACTATTCTTCCTTAAAACAACCTGCTTTTGCCTCTTGAACAAATTCTATTGTACTAAGTTTTGTCACCCATGTTGTTCTAACATTCCTTTATCTGTTAATGGTTGTACTTCTTATCAATCAGTACTTGTAACATATGTTTAAGACAAAAACATCATTTAGTTAAAACCAGATGAAACAGGATATTTCAAGTACTATTATCTTCTTGTGAGATATGTTAATCAGTTAAAAAATGATGCCAATCTGCCAAACTTATCTATTAGGTTATCTTCCAAAAAAGTTATCACATATCCACAAGATTCAAGACTGATTTGATTCCTACCAAAACAGAGTAACATAAGTGATTTTACATGAATTATGTCTAAAATATTTAAATTAATTTTTCATTTAAGTCAGCAAAAATATGTAGAACTTTATAATACGTGATAATTATTCATCATGTAACTTTGATATTAGGTATGTTTTAATTTAAGCTAAAATGTCAAAGATATATTTATTTTATGTTAAAATTAAAACTCAGATCAATGGTCCAAATTTATGCATCTTTAATATTTCTACAGTTTGAGAGAAACCTGGACCTTCATTTGGTTTCATTTGATTTTCATTGTTTACTTCTGCGCAATCACTTTCATGTTAGGATGTGTGACATCATTCCTGTCATGATTTGATCCACAATGTACAAGCTCAGATAGAAAACTATAGATGGACCAATGGAAGGAAACCTTCAGTGTCCATCTTGATGAACCATTCAGTTTTCTGGCTTTATACACAAAAGCAGAAGTAACATAAACACAGCTGTATCACAAAAAGCTCACCCAGGATGGGGTTTACCTTAGAAACACTTTAACCTTTGAGCTCACCACACAGGTAGAGATGATAAAGAATGTCTTCTTCAGGCGGCTCAGTGGTTCGGAGCCTCCTCCAGCATTTTGTCTGGTCTGTGTCTCTTCCATGTAATTCTGTACATTTACCATTGTGTCTTAGCAGTCCTTTCTGCTTATATAAGCGTGAGGAGAGGGGGAAGTTACATCTCTCCAGTCTCAGGGACTCTCTGAAGTTCATGAGCAATTTCAGCCTGAGTATTAAGGGGCCTCTTTACAGAACTTCTGGTTCTCCACAGGGTAAAATGCTCTACCTCCCTTTAGGAGATTCTGAGTCTTAATAAGCTTCACTCCAAGACTGAACACATTACCTTTCATAAAATTGCTATACGACAACTGCTAGATAGAATGTACAATTAAATTAATTTTAGATCATAGTGGTTTGATGCACATGACTTTTATAATACATTTGCCTGTAATTATAACATAAAAAGTTTAGTAAATCAGAGGAATTAAATTACATTATAAATAAAGGTTATCTGTGTCAATGTTTTAAAAGCATCTTACAAGCTCTTTTGAATAATACTTCACCTACTTCTATTCATACATACTTTATTCCTCTGACAGTTTATGAGAATATATTCAAAGAGATTTTATGTGTATTTCATCTTTAAAAATCAGAATAATATCAGCATTTTACAATAATATAATTTTACTTGTTTAGATTTTTTTGAATGAAGAATTATTCAGCATGGAGTACAAATTTAATAGAAAAATGGATCAACTTTAAAATAATAAAACAAACATTCAATAAAATGTCATTATGATCTCATTTATTTTTCCAAGATTATTCTTGACCGAAAACTTTTTAAGCACTTACTTAACTTGAGAAATCCAGCAGTGAACGTTACTCTTTTATTATACATTGTCTCTCCATGAAGATGGAATTAGAGCTACTTTTATGTTAAAATATTTTTGTTCAGTTGTTTATTCTCACAAATGGGTTTAAAATACTCCATTTCATTGTAACTATTTGTGAATACTGTTTTGATCATATTTATCTAGAACTAAAATCTACACAGATAAATTGTAATATAATGACCAATATTGGCAATGGTCTCATGACAAAGGAATTCAGAAGGTTTCTTTGCATTCTATATCACTTGTGGTCTTTGCTGGTCTGACTCTCAGATTGATGTTGGAAGAGCTGGGCCGGTTCACAAAGTTCTCCCTAAGATCTTGTAGGACAACTAATTCTACATGCCTATAGATCCCTATATGCCAGGCTTTATATTATCACTTGGAATTCTACAATGAATTTAATAGATTTTTTTTGAAAATTCTAAGTCAAAGTAAAGATAATACAAAGACTGAAAGTTGATTTTAATACTTTGCCCAATGATGATAATTTTGAAAATCTCTTTGTGAGAACTCTTTTAGTATGACTGGTGGTTAGGGGAAGTTATAATTTTGGGATTCACTGTAGAGTGTGAGACAAAAAAGAGCCATAAAGAATGTAGAATTAAGTCTGTCTTTTATGCTTTTATTTTCAATACACACGAGAACCAGAGAAAGTAGACAAAAATTAACTTACTAAACATGAATTATTAGTATGAGTTTTCATTCTCTTGAGAAAAGATTATAATTTTCTTATTAAAGAGGAATTTTCAATATAAAGCCAACTGCAGTACATCTCAAACTCTTTTAATAATGGGAGATACTTAAAAGACTTTAAAAAATACCAATTCCCCTGGACTTTCTTCAAACGGAATAAGAAGGGATTTGCATGGGGAAGCACTGAGAGAAATTAAACTCGCTAACCTAACATCCAAGGTGGGTTTTTTGTTTTGTTTTGTTTTGTTTTTTTTTTAACTTCAAGTTTGAGGAGTATCATAAAGAGTGATTTCCATTTCATCATTGTATAGAATACTCCATTCTATTTAAGTCTTTTATGTTGATAGCACAAGGATGCATGGCTGCTATTAAATATATATCTTTTAGATAAAGTATGGAATTTTGAGGAACTCCTGGCAGATAGTTCATTATTTAAAATGGATATTCTGGAACTGAGCAGATGGTAGAGTGAGAAAGAACACTTACTACTCTTTCAGAAGACTTGAGTTAAGTTTCAGCAACATGTTCTGTGGTTCACCACTCTCTGTAACTCCAATGGCACAGAACCAAATACAATCATTGGATCTCCACTGGTACCCTCCCACACTTGGTGCATACACATGTGCACACAGATCAAATAAGTAAATTAAAACTAAAATTTCACATTACATATTTAAAAATGAATTAGTTGGTAAGAGTTTAAAATCTTATTTCTACTCACATCTTTGTAAACTGTATGATATGCTTATAAAAGTTTGATTTTTGTATTAGATCTGTACTAAGTTTTCTTAATCTAGACTTTAATGATTTCAGATACGTTCAGCTCAAGAAGCCTGTGCCTAAGTGGTGACATGTACAAATATTTCAACTTCTTTTTCCTTTTAGAGCAGAGATATTATTGAACATTATTGTGATATTTATCAGTTTCCATGTTGAAAGTTAGTAATGATATGATTCTGTTTCTTGTTTGCTACTATTACTATTATTGTGATATTTTTGAATAAATCATTTTAGATCTCTTCTCTTTACTATGTGAGATATATAAGAGTCTAGTAGTTGAGTGAAGTTTGGACAGGCATATTATCTGTGTATTCTAGACTTCAGTAAATTTAATTTACTGGTTGGGTTTTGTTTTTTCTTTTTGTCATTGTTTGTTTGTTTGTTTTGTTTTGTTTTTTTTGCTTTTTTTGTTTTTTCATTTGTTTGCTCATACCTATAAATGGAAGGATTATGCATCAAGAGCATGTGGATTTTGTTTATGATAAGGGAATCTTTTTAAACATGAAAATAATTTTTAGATGTCAAGAGTAAGGTCAATGGCTGCCAAGTATGGCAATGTCCTATCACAGACAGGAAGAACCACAAAGGGCCTCATGAAAGTTCTAATGTTTACTGATGAGCGCACTGTATGTTGATTGTAAGGATGCTTGCAAAGCTTTACACAAACAACAGCATTTATCAAATTGTTGGGTGGTTGTTTGTTTGCTTGTTTTGCTTTGTTTGTTGTTGACACAGTATTTGTGCATCCCTGGCTGTCAAGGAACTTTGTAGACCAGGCTGGCCTGCATTCAGAAATCCACCTAGCTCTGTCTTTCTAATGCTGGGATTAAAGGCATTCTCTAGTAGGCCCAGCTGAAATTTATAAAACTGAATGTGTTAAATTCATGCTTCATATTATGTTCCTGTTATATTTCATTGGGTGGTTTTAAGTATTTAAAGGTACAGTAAATTTGTTTTTTCTACCAACTATTTTATGGGGATTAAATAAAAAGTAATGACAGAACAAATTCTGCTATGTGTGACAGATACAGTGATAGAGACCTTAGCTCAGGATATAGTTCAGTTGTAACAGGCTATGAGATGAATGATTCACATTCCTTCAGCACTGTGCTCTGTCTTTTTAATCCCATCAACTGTAGATTCTTTCAGTTTTTCTGGTTTATCTCTTGTCTCTTATATTTTGACTTATTATATGACACTGTATATATTTTGTCTGATATAGGTATGAACTTTATTTTCACATGCATTGTGGATAGTTATTCCAGCATTTGTTTCAATGACTTGGGATAGCTACATTTTTCTAGGTCTTGTATAGATTTACCAAGGAAGACCTAAGATTAGTTTTATAGCTACTCTTAATAAAGGTTAGCTATACTCTCCGCTAACCAGGATTTCTGCTTCTCTCTTTAGCATCAGGATTTGGATTTTTTTTTTCTCCATCTTGCTGTGTGCGATGGCTGAATCTATGTTCCCATTTGATCCATCCAAGGATGTCTGAATTAAATATTCATTCTATATGCATATATGAGAGTTCTCCACATCTAAATTTAAGAAGGTGGTAGAGGGTGGTAGGGGGTAAAGACAAGAGGAACTCATCATTCTCACTTCCTGCCTGAATGTGACCTTGGAATTTTCATCTCATTTCCTTCTGTCCTGTTGGTGTTGCTAGCTATAAATTCACAACCTCTCTGATTTTTACCCTATGCTAACCAAATATGATACTTCAAACTTCTCTGGGTGTTCCTCTTGTATACACCATTCTATTGAAGTTATTAATTTCTTTAAAATATGTTTTTCTCTAATTCTGTGCATAATATGATTTTATTTTTGACTATTTCATTTATGAATTTTAAATTGCTTTCATTGTCTATTCTCCTTGTTAATCTCTTTCCCCAATCAGATGAGAAAATAGGAAAGAATAAACTTAGAAAGAGATAGAAACAAAAGAAATGAGAGGGAGAAAAGAAGGGAGGCATGGAGAGAGTAAGGCAGAGAGGAAGAAGGGGGAAGGCAGAGAGACAGAGAGAGAGAGAGAGAGAGAGAGAGAGAGAGAGAGAGAGAGAGAGAGTAAATACAGCTTACTTACTTTAGACATCACAACATCACAGTCCTGGAATACCATTCATTAAAGGAAAAAAAATCTCATTCCTTCCCCAGGCCTTGTCTGAAATGTTGAGCTCCTTCCTTTGATCATTTAACATACTTTAGACCATAACCCAAGGCAGCTTCTTCAAAAGACAGATCATTTTTACAAGCCTCAATCAGAGCATTGCAGTGAAAGTGCTTCAAGTATCGAGTACATTTTTGGTGTGGAATTTGCTCCTTTTCAGTATTTGGTAAACTCCAGAAGCCATTGCTTCACAGCTTCTCACCTCCACTTCTTCAGCCAAGTGGTTCCACAGAATATTCTAGGTTTCTCTCCCTGTACAATCGTCTGGAAATGCTTCCAAGATAATAACCCAGTTAACAATAAGGGTCACACTATTTCCATTCCTTATTGTCAGTGATTCAATTTAAAAAAAAAAAAAAAACTATGGTTTGCCAATCAAAGAATATACAAGGGTGGATTCGTAGCTACTGTTACACTTAGAAGAGGACTGTTTCATCTGACATTAGTGGGAAATAAGGTGCTTGGTACTGTGGAAGTTTGATGCTCCAGAGAAGGGAGATGCTAGAGTGGTGAGGCAGTGGGTGGGTGGTAGAGCACTCTGTTAAAGAAAAAGGGCAAGGGGAGAGGGTTGGGGTGCATGAAGGGAAAACTGGGAAGGAGATAACATTCGAAATGCAAGCAAATAAAATGATTAATTAAAAATAGTTTGGAAAACATTGAGATATAAAAGGAAAATCTGGATGCCAAGAGTCTCCCTGGCACCCAGCTAGTTGGAATGCAAGATGGTGATCCTTTGTATTCATACAGTCGGTAAAGGATGAGAATGTAAATGTAATAAATAACAAGAACAATAACAAAACCATATTAAATACTTTCACTGTACATTTAATATAGAATAGTTGTCAAAGAAAATGTCTCCATAGGCAAACAATGTTCCTTAGAAAATGAAAACAAATTGTTGTCAGTCATCTCATTTGTAGTAAGCACATCTTCTGTTCTATTTATTTACAAATCAATCCTGAGGAACTCATGCAAAGCACTCCAGAGTTCGGAAATCATTTACTAATCAAAGAAAAGTCCCCCTAGTCTACAACCGTGGGGAACTCTTTTCTAAAATGAGAAACTCAGCATACATTCACAACATAAAGAAACTTAGAATAAAACAGGGCCAAGACCATATCGCGAGGGGTCGGTGAGAATTGAGGCTATTTTCAGAAGAGTTGGCAAGGGTTGTTTTTCTTCATATTTAACCAATATACATAGCAACAAATTAAATCAGTGCTTTACTCTGGAGTTATTTAGAATTCCTGTGGACAAAAATTAATTAAATCTAAAAACTTTTTGAGAAATTTGTTATTTTCTAATGCTGGAAGTAAATTGGATGAGAAAACTTTTAATTGAAAATGTGTTATATAAACCACATACAAAATTTACTCTTCCTATCTTAAGTTTAGAAAAACTATTAATACAAAACATTACTATATTGCCACTTTAAACTGTGGGCCTGAACTGAGTTATGATTTTTCATATTTCCTGCAAAAAATGCATCATGTTTAGCCATATTCATTACAGTTACTGGTTTCTAAATTTCAATAAAATCTTTTTTATTCCATGACTCTGCATATGGAAATTTGACTTCTATCAATCAAAAATATAGAAAAAAAGATGCAAGTTTGTATGTTGAAAAATTTCTTAAAAATTAATAAATGACCTACATATTTTGTCATAATATATATTTGGAAATGAATTGGATCAAAGTTAAAATTATTATTTTAAAATGTTAAAGAATACCTATTACAATAAAAGAACAAGTAAACCTTCTTTCCTTTTCTGTGTGTCTGTGTCTCTCGCACACATACACACACACACACACACACACACACACACACACACAGCGAGAGAGAGAGAGAGAGAGAGAGAGAGAGAGAGAGAGAGAGAGAGAG
>JANHMN010000011.1:59979899-60001675 GCA_030674055.1 Rhabdomys pumilio | reverse complement strand
AGAGAGAGAGAGAGAGAGAGAGAGAGAGAGAGAGAGAGAGAGAGAGATGTTGGGAGAGCATTTAGTGTACTTGCTGAAGTACAAAATATAAATTGTTAATTTTATTATTTTAAAAGATATGTTCAACAGATTAAGGGAATTTGGGGGCAAGATCCTACCCAGCTAAATTTAGATCCAGGCATGGTGGTACACAACTTTAATCCCTGGAGATAAGCCAAGCAAATCTCTAAATTCAAGGTCAGCCTGGTACAAAGTAGGTTCTAGGTGAAGAAATGCTTAAATCCAGGCAAGGTGGTATACACATTTAATCTCAGCATTACAGGAGACAGCCATGCAGATCTCTGAGTTCAAGGCCAGTCAACAGAGCTAGTTCTAAGAAAGCCAAGCTTAGGCAGAGACAGAGTCAGAAAATCAAAAGCTGGCAATAGAATAAGGAAGGCCATGTTCCTTCCCAGCAATGGCTGAAGCTGTGTGGCACTTGCTTTATATTCAAGAGGAGAAAGAAAGTACTGGAACAACTGATGCTGGTAAGCTGGAGCTAATAAATTAGTGGTGATTAAGAAAAGATGAGCATCTCATATCTCAAATGTAAATAAGAATATACAATTTTAAAAAAAATGAAAGAAAGACCAGCATCACTAAGGTGAAGTCTTCTGGAAAGTGTTTTCTGAGAGCACAAAGAAGCTGTGTTCCAAAGATAGCCAAGGTGTTCTTTGAGCTGCAGCAGGACTTGGTAATGTGTGAGAATTATCCAGGTGGTACTGGTTTTAAAGGCATGAAGGGGTCATGAAGAGCAGCTGATGCTCAGCACTGAGTGAAGTCATCGAAGGCCATTGGTGAAGGTGCACCTTCAGTTGCAGTTGATGTCCCAGGACTAAAGGGTCATGCAAAGGATTTGAAGTTTGGCACCATGAAGGGAGCCTATGAGAGGCTATTGGTGAAACCTAATTGCAGCAGAAGACCCTAGTGTATTGGAGATGCCAGTACCATGGGATGATCCCCACGAACAGCAGCAGCAGTGGAGAGGAGTGCCACAGAGGGCAGAGCTGGAGAAGTAACACCAGCCCTTTGTAAGAGCCCAGTATATTACCTGTGGATCCCAGACATTGAAACAAGAAACTGTAACACCGAAGTTGCCTTGCAGACTCCAGGATGTTCAAGATACCAGAGCTGTGGGTTATCTGCTGAGGAGTGCTGTTAACAGGGAGTGGAACCAGTCCAGGGGAAAGAAGTTTGAAGCAGTCAACAAAAAAACATGTAAAAGGATTTGGAGATCTGAAGATCGATTTGACATCGGCCTCGAAGATGCAGAGTTTGGAGTTTGCTCAGCTGGTTTCCTGTCTTGATTTGGGGGTTACAGTAAAGTGATTAGATGAATCTCAGAAGAGGCTTTGAACTTTGGACTTTTAACATTGTTGTGATTGCTATAGACTATGGGGACTTTGGAAGTAAGACTAAATGTATTTTGCATTATGCTATATTTACATACGGCCCCTATAAACCCATATGTTTGAACAAGCTTATGGGAGCCAGGGAGTGGAATGTGATGGGTTATATATGCTTGGGCCAGAAGATGGCACGATTAAAAGGTGTAGCCTTGTTGTAGTATTCCTGTCACTTTGTGCAAGGGCTTAAGACTCTCATCCTAGCTGCCTGGAAGTCAGTCTTCCACTAGCAGCCTTCAGATGAAGATGTAGAACTCTCAGCTCTACCTACGCCATCTCTGTCTAGATGCTGCCATGCTCCCACCTTGATGAAAATGGACTGAACCTCTGAACCTGTAATCGAGCTCAAAATAAATGTTGTTCTTCATAAAAGAAGGATACACTCCTGTTATTTCAAATGTGTATGTGTATATATGTATGCTTCTTGTTTCCTATTCTCTAGTTTCCTGTCACTAATAAATCTGACAAATTGACACACGCAAAAAAATGCTGTCTTGGTCAGCTTCATAGATTAGAATTATAGAAATTCATGTCTGAAAATGAAAACCAAAGGATCACTTCCTTCTTTTTGAAGAATTCAGATGGGACTTTTCCAGCTTCAATGAACTCCTGACCTTCCTTGGATCTCATCCTTGGGTCCCATTCTTGGATCCCATCCTTTCAAGAACCTTCATTGTTTCCACCTCTGCCTTCACGAACTGCTTTTGACTTTGTCATTTTTGACCCTGATGCTGTTCCCACAGCTTGTAATCTCTCAGTCTTTTCATTAATTACAATAGTCTAATTATCTTTCTTATGTCAGTTCATGTAATAGTGGGAAGTTTTTGCTATGTGTCTAGGTTTGGATATTTCTCTTTTTCCTGCTTGCTTTCTCCCTTTTAATCTTTTGTCTATTCTAAGTTGAGTAGTTCCTCACAAGCTCCCATTGCTGTGTTCTTTGTCACAATAATAGAAAAAATTTAAAAATATACATGGAATATTTATATATTCTGGAGATTTGCATGAGTCTTATTGGGCTGTTTTTCTATCTCATACTACTTTGAATGTAATTATGATGCTTCCTTCTACATAGTTATGAAGAATATTTCTAGTAGAAGGGTAATTACATGTTTATGTATGGATATTTTGTTCTATTGTAACATGCATGGTTTAGATCAACATAAATTATCTAATAGTAACAAAGATGTGTTTTATTTAATTATTGCATGAAGAGGCTTGGAAAGGAAAGATAAGCCAAAAAAAGACACGACAAAACCTTTTGGATGCATATTAAGGTATATTTCTGAGAAATGCTGATTTCATGAAATGACAATAATTTTTATGCTAAGATTTAGTATCTAAACATAGGTTCTTAATAACATACTTAAATTAATATACATAACATCATTAAATTCTAGACATCAGAAACCTGACTTGTAAGATTTGCCAGCATCAAATGGGAAAGCTCAGTAAGCTTATCATTAGTGACTAGCTTTCAAAGTACTGAAACTATAGGTAGAAATAGGTAGTGTCAAATACTATAGGTAGAAATTAATTCTTATTCACACACAGCTTTGAACAATGCCAAGTATAAAATTGACTGAAATGAGACAATAGCTCACTACTGAAATAGTGGAATGAATGTTATAGGAGAAACCAACTACTTAATTAATTTATAATATATATTATATATATTATATTATATATTATATTTATATTTTATATTATATGTATAATATAAATCAATTAATTATAATTGATTTAACCCTCACTCCACAAGATGAAACCCATACTTTGAATCATTATTTGACTAAAATCCTGAGAAAAGAGGTCCTGGGTTCTAGGAGAGATCTACTAGCATGATGCTGCTAGATGTGCATTGTGTTAAACAGAATTTTAATGACTTATTTTAATACCCATAGATAATATATGTCTGAATTTTTAATCTGAAAACCTTTATGAGGTACATGTTGATTGCACAGTGACCCCCAACTGCCCACAGTGATGAAAATAAGATAAAACAGAATGCTCAGTTTTAAATGAATCTTATATACTGCATTCTTCACTCTTGATGCTCAGGAATAATTATAGAATAGAGCATAGAATGGATGCTACAGCCAGAGAAAGTGAATTAATAAAAGTAAACTGTCTTCTGGATGCAATTGGGAAGATGCTTACATGAACTCAGCCTGAGACTGCGATGTACGGCAACAAATTTCACATTTTTATGTTATGTAGTATCTCCTCTCCAAAACCAAATTGAAATAAGTGATAAGAAATTAAAAATAAATTGAATTCTAAAAACAATTACAGAGATAAATATAAAAAAGTTTCAAGTGTTAAGTAATGAAATCAGGAATCTGTTGTATAGATCTGATGCTATCATCCCAGTAGATAGGCTCCTCGGATGATCAAACTTATCTTCATCTAGACATTGAGTTAAGCATTAGCTCGAAATACACAAAGTCAATTGGAAAACAAATACAGAAAGGAAACCTAACCTAGGAAAGTAACCATACCCACATTTGGTTTTTGGCTATGGCTCTTTCAGTGATGTTTCTTGGGCTGTATACTGGTTGGTTTTGTGTGTCAACTTGACCCAAGGTGGAGTTATCAGAGAGAAAGGAGCCTCCCATGAAGAAAGGCCTCTGTGAGATCCAGATGTAAGGCACTTTCTCAATGAGTGATAAAGGGGGGGTGGGCAACCCATTATGGGTGGTGCCATCTCTGGGCTGGTAGTCCTGGATTCTATAAGAAAGCAAGCTGAGCAAGCCAGGGGAAGAAATCCAATTAGCAGCATCCCTCCATGGCTTCTGCATCAGCTCCGGCCTCCAGGTTACTATCCTATGTGAGTTCCAGGCCTGACTTCCTCTGGTGATAAACAGCAATGTGGAAGTGTAAGCTGAATAAATCCTTTCTACCCTAATTTGTTTCTTGGTCATGATGTTCTGTGTAAGAAAAGAAACCCTGACTAAGGTCAGTTCCTTATGCAATAAGGTGGCTGGAAAAGAAAAATTACCTTTGTTGAATGCAGGTCCCTTGGCAGGTAAGTTATAGGATATTCCTCTGAAAACAGAAGGGTATTAGAAAAACAGGCAAAGGAGGCAGTCACAGCGCATAAGCCTAAAACATGAATGAAGGCTTTCTGATGAAAATATAAAACATCATCCAATATTTTCTTTTTTAAAATTCACAATTTTCTGCTACATCCTAAAGGAGGGCGTGAAGCTGATGGCTGTAATGACTGTAATAACCATGACATCAACAAAGCTCTTTTTCATCCTTATAACTCCCTTAGAACAAATAATTCCTGTAGGTATATTCTCTAATGTAAACTCTTACATTATGTAAAAATAATTTTTACATACACTCTTACAAATAATGTAAAATATTTGCTTTTATTACAACATGGAGCAAGCATGTTTATATAAATAAAATAACTGTTGTTATGTTACTGTCCCTGTATATTTTAAGACATTCTTTTATTCTCAATATCCCTAGAGTATACATATTTTGCAAAGAATGTTTCCTTTAGATCTATGCTAATACGTACTTAAAAATAGACTCTTTTTCTTTGAAACATTTATATATCTATCAATTATATCCCAAAGATTCTCTGATGTGCCTTCCTATGTTAATTCAATTTACAAATTCAGCCTTATTTATTATAATTATATATTTTTACACTGGAAAATGTAAAGTATCATTATAGCACAATCATACCCAAAATATTTTAAACATGTATTTTTTGCTAAAATACATTCTAAACAAAGTAAACAATTATGCACCAATATGTTTTTTTTTTTTTTTTGTTCTATTCCAGTGCAATGAGGAAGGTTATATTTTTTTCTAAATTTTGTTTTAGTTTTTCTTCTCATAAACTTTCCAATTAGGATAACTGAATACGAGTCCATAAGGAATGCTCCACGGGGTATATAGTGGCACAGGAAATAGACGAGAGGCTAAATAAAACAGGAAAGAATGCAATGTAAGCAATGGTATATAGTTGTGACATGGCTTCCAGAAGTGTTTTCAGTACTCTTTAAAAAGCTGGAAGAAAAATAAACTCTCCACAAAAGAACAAAACCGTTAGTTCCCCCCATTTCTTCACACCATATCAAAACTTGATTTCATTCATCATTCTCTCTGTTTTCTCAGCCAGCTGCTGCGTTCTCTCAGAAGTAGAAACCTAGGTCTGTGCCTTTCAGATATCTAGGAGTTCTCTAAGGAGAGCTGTTCAGAAGTACCTGGATATCAACAGTTCACGTTGCTTTTTCATCTTTTATCAGTACAGCTGAAAAGGAGAGTGCCCCAGGAAAAATGTAAACCCGATGTGTTTTGGCCTGATGATAGTGATCAAGATTTAATTATGTACTATAGCCATAATGAAAATAATTCATCAATGGATTGTCATACACACTTATGAGAATGCTGTCAACAATGTACTAGTGACGTCATTGAATTTTGTGGCAAATTACAAAGTGGAGATTCCATCATGTGTGCTCTGTACTTGACACAGCTCTTGCCCAAAATAAATCCTGTGAGTTAAATTTTGCCTTTGTAAACAGTCTCCTGCTCTTACCTTGGGTTAGCTTCCTGAACCTGATTCACTCATTTATCTTAGACATTATTTCTGATTTAAGATTTATAAAATATAGTTCAGAGTTAACGTGTCCTATTTTTTCGAATGATGGTATCTTGTAGAAGAATAAAACAGACATGAGATAAAAGTGTACACATGTAAAAATTGATATTTGTCTGCGTGAATACCATTTAAAGGTACATTTTCTCAGGCCAGAACACAGATAAATATGCACAACAATCAGATCAAGACCTATAAAAATTTATTTATTTTATATACATGAGTATTAGAATATACTTTTTATGCTTATTAATTTTTCCTCTTAAACAATTTTTAAAATGTATTTTTGATTTTATATGTATCATATCAGCATTATATGCATCTTCTATGCTTAGGTGAGTCAATTTATCAGTTATGTATCAATTTTGATTATTTTTAGACAATTATGGAAAATTCTGCAAGATCCTTGGTACCTAGTAACACAATGTTTGACTTTTACCTAGAATTTTAATCCATTTCCATTCAATTCATTTACTGATATACTTTGATTTTCATTCACTTCTTTCTCTATATTTTGTTTCTTCGATAGTAATCCCTTGCCTTTTGAAATTAAATCACATTTCACTCATTCCTCCTTATCTTATTTGAAATTTTCAGTTAATAGTTCATTATCTTTTTGACAGCTATGTTTACAGTTAGAAAATTCATCTGAAATTTACTTGCTTTTATGTGCAAAGTGAATCTGTTTTAAATAAAAGATATTTTAGGATATGTTTAAAAGTATCTCATTGATTAAATCATTTTATATTTTGCTGTGCATATTTTTACATATTAACTTTCTGGGTGCACTTTATTGTATATCTATTCTGCTAGAGTTCCTTTGAAATGGCCTTCTAACCCTCAAGGATATGCAGTTGTTTATTTATTTATTTATTTATTTATTTATTTATTTATTTAGAGCAGAGTTCTTCAACCTCAATATCATTGCTGCTTTTTGCTACATGATCACTTGTGGAGATTATAATAGAGTGTTCAGCAGGATTCTTCATGGGTTCTACTGGGTATGTATAGCATTTACCTCTAGTTCTGCCCTAGCTGTGTAACCAAAAGTGACTCAGATTTTACCAAACCTTGTTGGAAGGAAAGCACATTATTTCATTACTGACATAAAACTGAATATTTTTATTGATTAATTTTTGATTACTGGTATTATTTATCCTGAATTTATTTAAAAAATACTTTATTAGCACAGTCAGTTTATCATTACAAACCATCTAAAAATTAGTTGTTTCTACATCTGTCTAGACTAACTGGATTTACTCTGGAACCTTTCCATAGCACCAGTGGATTTTCACTACAGTCAGCAACTTTTCATGTTTATATATCAAGGGATCAACTCTTTTTTTTCTTTAATGTCTGACAATTGTATAAAATGTACTGACTATATTTTTGTTGGTATCCATTCTATTATTATATCCCAGGTCTGCTGATCCCTTATCTTTCCCAACTTGGAATCTTTCTTTGTTTATGTCTTCCTTTTTCTTTCATTTTTCCCTTAAACTTAAAATAATATTCCTAACACATGAAAATATTGATAAAATAATTTTATACCAATTTAATAAGGTTGAATCTTTTCAAGTTTATATTCTTGAATTTCCCTTATCTGCTAACAATAATCAAGTCAAATTTTTAAAATATAATACCATTTTTCAGAAATGTAGTAATTTCAGCTTAAAATTTGGAGTGTGCAAATGTAACATCTACTTACTAGAAGAGTCATGAATAGACATCAGTAAGAAATGATTCATTTCAGCTTGGAAAGTCCAGGTACTTAAGGAAGACTTCAATAGCTGTTTTAGTACTGAGAGGTCCTCTGTCACTTTAATCAAACAAACAAGAGAGATGGAATGCACATGGATTCTGGGATTTGACATCTTGTTTCTAAAGTGGGGAAAATTCTTATAAGACAATCTGTAACCCTGTATGGCTTATGGATTGAAGCAAATAATAAAATACTAGCATTAAAATTTTATATATATATATATTCTCAAATTCTAACTTTGGAAATATTTCAGAGTAAGTCTAGTTAGTGTAAACAAATATGGAACAACTGATGATTAGATAGTTTGTCATAATAAACTATGCTAATAAAGTTATTTTTCTTTTCAAAATAAATCAGAGTAAGGAACACAAGGAATCATAAATCAGTCAATAAACATATTCAATTTAATGCCAGTGATGAAAGAATTTAGTTTTGCTTTCAACAAAGTTTAGTACTACCAGGAACACTTTTAATTGTGTGTGTGTTCTATATCTATATTCTAATCATGTCCAAGTTATAACACAAGTGATATCTGGACTGGGGACAATGTAAAAATGACACATTATCATAATCAGCAGTAAGTCCACAAGCAGACTGGAAAAGTATCTTTTATTCACCTGATGTAATCTCCATTTCAGAGGAATACTGCTGAATAATCTCACCCTTTCGAGTACTTTCTGAACTCTGGCTGGCTGGTTCGAAATCCTCTTCAAGCTGACACATGCAGTCTGGCTTCTCTGGGCTTCCTGTTGACCTGTTCTAGTTGGCCTCAAGGAACCAATGGCAATTTATTGTAATCTTCTAGGTCCTTCATATTCTCTGGCTTCAACAGTCTCTGCACAAACTCAGGAACAAACTCAACTCCTCTGCACTGCATTCATTCAACTGAACTGACTCAACCTGTACTCCACTGCATTGCCTGAACTCAAGCATACTGCACCAAACTGACTCAACTGAACTGCTCTTAAATGCAATGACAGATCTCAATGGACTGATCACCAAACTGCCTATTCATTCAATTGCCCTCTATTTAGATGTAAACATTCCAACATTGCTGCTTCCTTCCATAAAACAATCTTACTTTCATTCTTTATGATTAAAGACTTGTACTAAAAGAGTGTTTGTATTCTAGCCAGATTACACTGTAATCCAGGGCATGTCTGCATTCCAGTCAGGTCACCTAGAAAGTCTTTGGCTCTGATCTCTTGGCAGGCAGACATGTTGCTAGAATAAAAGTCCTCTACACATCTAACGTGAATTGACTCTTAGATAAATCAAATTAATCATTTAATTATACACTCATCACTAGATTACTTTGGGTAGTCTAAATTGTGTAAACATACAAATAGCAGTATTTTGTTGATGGTCCTGTTGTGGTTCCCAGAGAGAATTGTTGTGTTTTGTTATTTCCAGTGGTCTCAGAATAGGTAGATGTTTTAATATTATCAAATTAGATTTCATTTCCTAGAAGAAATCAGGTGCAAACCAATGTACTACTATAAAGAAAACTTAAGTCTTCCAGGAACCACATTACATGTATTCCTAAAACATAATACTCTCTTAGTTCCTTGAAAACAATTTTAAAAAAAGAAGCCAGGAGAAGCAATCAATATTCTCACCTCTGTATTCAAATGTGTAATGTCATGGGCTGAAATGACAGGCAGAACATGCAGACCACTGTTAATTAGATATACTACTAGGAAGGAAGAAAGATGGTTATTATGACTTGTTGACTTTACTGGTGGGGTTGAAAGTGACCACATGGCTCCAGAGTACTGAGTTAAGTTACTAGGTATCCACAACCCTGAAGTGTGGAGGGCTGCCTTAGGCTAATTACCATGCACTGTGTAGGAGCTAATAGGGCTTACACTAAGTGACAGATGACGCTTAAGTAATGGATTTTCCTTTAGGCGATAACAAATCCTGTTATGCTTTTACCAAAATGAGAGGAAAGAGAAGGTTTGTAAAATTCATGAATGAGATGTAAAATCTTGGTGACATGGGAATAAATTGAGATGTTTCTTTGATTGCTCCTATGAAGAGAGTACAGTGGCTTTATCTGTTTTTGTGAGTTGTTTATTGTATAACATTTTGTTATTTTAGTACCACGTGACATCACTTATTTTAAAACTATGTTTGCCTGTCATCTGGAGACCATTCCACCTGGGTATCCATCCCAGGTTCAGTCACCTAAGCTAGACACTGATGTTGATGGCTAGAAGTACATGCTGTCAAGAACATGATATAGCTGTCTCCTTAGAGGTCTGCCAGAGACTGACACATTCAGAGGAAGATGCTCACAGCTAACCACTGATATGACCAAGGGTTTCCCAATGGAGAAGTTAGAGAGAAGACTGAAGGAGCAGAAAGGATTTGTGACCCCATGAGGAGAGCAACAATACCAATCAATCAGAGCTCCCAGAGTCTAATCGACCAGCCTGGGAGCACATAGGGAGGGACCCATGACTCCAGCTGTATATGTAGGGGAGGATGGCCTTGTCGGGCATAGGTGGGAGAGGAGATTCTTAGTCCCATGAAGGACAAACACAGAGTGGGGGGAGAAATGTGAGGGTGGGGAGGGGGAAGTAGGGGAGGGGGTAGGTGGGGCACAGCCTCATAGAAGCATGAGGCAGGGAATGGGATAGGTTTCTGGGTGGTGGGGGGAAGTGGGGGGAGGTAAGGGGATAAAATCTGAAATGTAAATATAATACCCAGTTTAAAAAAAAACTATGTTTACCTGTTACAGATATTGTTTTGGCTTTATAAATGTCTTCCCTTGGTTTTTCTAAAAACATTATTTTAAATAATATATTACTTTCATGTTACTTTATATTTTCAGTTAAACATTTAAAATCATATAGATACTTTTAAAATAAGTATTCCAGGTAACATATATGTATGCACATAAGCATATATATATATATATATATATATATATATATATATAATGTGTATATGTATATATGTATGTAGATCTGTATATATGTATAACCATGTATTTGTGTATATATATATATATATATGTATATATATGTATATGACTATATATGTGATTCTATATACATAAATAATCATATATACTTACATAAATATATATGTACTTATTTTAACTTCTATACTTTAATTTTGAAATAAATAGTAATTTTAATGAATGTAATTTTATAAGTGTGTACATACAGACTTAAGGTTTTCTCTTTAATATATCAAATTAAGATATTTTTAAGTAGATTTTTTTTTTTTTTGGTTTTTCGAGACAGGGTTTCTCTGTGTAGTCCTGGCTGTCCTGGAACTCACTCTGTAGACCAGGCAGGCCTCGAACTCAGAAATCCACCTGCCTCTTCCTCCCAAGTGCTGGGACTAAAGGTGTATGCCAACACTGCCTGGTATAAGGAGATTTTTTTAATCCCAGAGTTCATGGTTAGATCTCACAAATTACAAAAAGTTTCTTTTCCTGCAAATGAAATCATCACAAACATTTATAAAGAGAACAGATTCACAATTTTTACAGATTATCAGCACTTTTCTCCTGTCAGGAGCAGCCTTGTTTATACACTGAAGGCCTACATTGACCATGGGTCTGAGTTGGCCATGCATGCCTGCTAACACAAAGTCTTGGTCTCTGTGGAAAAACACTGACCCTACAACAGGTAGCTATAGATCTTGTAGACAAGTAGCCTTAATGGAAAATTACCAGCCTGGATAAGAACAAGTAGCCATAGGTCTTGTGTATAGGTAGCCTTGGTGGAAAGAACTGGCTTAGATAAGAACAAGTGAATCATAAACAGAGTCATAGTGACCTGTTCTCTGCTTCTTCACACAGCCAATACCCTGTTCTGAAAGATATCTGTACTCCCCCTGAGAACACCCACACTCCTACAACATTCCCTTCCCCAAATCTTGCCTCTATGTGTATATAAGCCATGTGTGAAAAAATTAAAATGGAGGTTTGATCAGATTATAGACAAGCCACCATTCTTTGTGCTCCCCTGTCCTCCAGTTTTCTCTTCCATTTCCTCCAGAACCCAGTTTAACGTCCAGTAGGACTGGGGCATTTTCCCTGGAATCTTGAACAGGTTACTTCGAAGTAAAATTTACAGTGACAAACTAACATTTAACATGCATCCAGTGTAATGAGTGTAGAAATCAAACTTATAATGATACCCTACATTTCACACCAAGGACAGCATTTGGGAAACATTGGAATGATCCAATTGCCCTGTTCTCAATATGAAGCATAATGTTTTGAGATACAGGTAGTTATCTGGTGTGACTCAGGTTCTGTTCTGAACAAGATCTAGAAACAAGAATTTATCCAGTACTGTAGCCCTACATATCATGCAATTCCCCAGGTATAAAACTCAGGTGCTCTCCATGTCCTGTAAGGTGTAGTTGTTAAATATGCAAGACGACGTTGCCTGCCAGAGCAGCTAAGCTAAGCCTTGGAGGATCAGTTTGCAGTGGAGTCCAGGTCACTTGTCTTGCTACTTCCCTGTCTGTAAGTAATAAATCTACCTCACATTTCTTGTATTGATGAGTGTTCTGTCTCTCTACTTGCAGACAAATTGATAACCAGTTCAGAATGATTCTACTAAAAAACAAAAGTGCCTGTAAACAGGAAGATAGGCACCAATAAATCTTGGGAAGTGCGTGGATTTTTGGAGTGGCAATTAATTATGAAAAGAATGTGAATTTGCTTATCTTGAGTGTATGTGTATGTATACATATGTGTGCATATGTGTGCATGTGTGTATATAACTTAGTATTTACTCTTCTGCTAATTTAGATGAATGCATATTCATGTATATTAAAACTTACATTAATAAAGCAGGTATTCTAAATAAAGCTAAACAAAAACATTTGTATAAGCCCATCAGTTGAACAAACAATAAGTAGATTGTGATATATTTAAACAACATAATATTACATGGCCATGGAAAAGTATTGTCTACAACTGAAGCTGGTAACGTAAATGAATGTAGCAAAAGCATAATCTTGAGTAAAATATAATAGCTGTAAATATTTTAATAGTATTGTTAATACCACACGGTGAGAATTAAGACCACTACCAAAAGTTTGAAACAAATTTGAAACAAGTTTTATTAAGTACTGGCCAAGATGTTGGATACTAGCCAGATTAATAACCAGGATTCTTAGAGACAGCTGCAAGTTTCATTGGGGACATAATGGCAAAACTCATAAGACTAGTTCACCTGAATGTTTATTTTTTCAGACCCCTCTTTCTCTGTTTTTCTGATTATAATGAACCACTAGATTTTTTGTTTTAATACAATAGCGCGAGGTATCAAAACAGAAGCCATGATGACATTTTTACTCAGAAATTCAGGCACCTAGCATAGTATCTCACAAATTATCTAGTGCATTGCTTAGATGCAGGAGCAGCCACCAACATGTGAATTCCTCATTTGTCTCTGTCAGAATTCTAACCCCACATCCAGCCAGCTGCAGTATTCATTCCAGGAAGATAGATTCTGATTTCTCCAAGATAGCAACTGAATGAATGTTGGAAAGTATAAAAATTGACAATGATTTGTCTGCAAATTTGTGGTATCGAAGTTATGCTTTTAGGGTCCAACCTGCTATGGTGGAGACCACTATATTAGTCAATTTTTCTATATATGTGATCAATTACTTGTCACAGCAACTCAAGCAAGGAAGAAGGCATCCACAGTTTAAGTGTATATCCAGTGATGGAGGAGAATGCAGGCAGGCAGGAGTTTGAGGCAATGGCACATGGTTCATCAACAGTCAAGGCACAGAGTTTCCTTTAGAGAGGAACAATTCTGGGTCAAGGATTTTGAAGATGTGTGGGTGGCCCCATGCCTCAAATGGGGGCAATGTTTATGTACTGGAGGTGGCCTCTTCAGGTTCCATCTCCCCATTGTTGGGCATTTTCAGCTAAGGTCACACCCACTTGGTCCTGGAAGCCTCTTATATCACTGGTATCAGTGATTTTCTAAAGGATCTCCTCTCTAACTCTTCTCTACTGGATAAGGTATAAGGGAGACAGAAGAGAAACCCAGAAGGCTGGAAAGATAAATATGCAGTTTTTAACATTGTTTTCAAAACCACTATAAATTGAATATATATTTTATGATTTTTTTCAATTTTCAGAATTAACAGTTATGATGCATGCACCAGAGTGGGTTTGTTATTTTTGAACATGTAATAAAAATAGCAAAGTACATTCTGTATATGTGCATTAGATTTGTAGGACACACAAACATCTTAAGACCTTTGTATCTATCCTAGGAGTCTGAGAACTAAGAGAATGCATAAACAAAAAAAGAAGAGAAGGAAAAGGAGGTCAAAAGTAAATTAGAATCAACTGTTCGCTGTGTGGTGAGGAGTATAATTCTCGCACAGTTTCAGAGTGAGAGGTTTTCCTCCATGGACAAAATCATAAGATACAATTTTTGAATAAGTGTTTTAGTATTCTTAAGAGCAAGATTAAAATGATGCATTTAAGTTACTTTGACATAAAGCCAAGCAATGATGAGAAAGGGGAAGAGAAAAGACTCTCTTTAGATCACTGAGAGCATGCTGTCAGTTTAGAAAACAATGCACACAGTCTAATAGACTTGTCTTCTAGCCTGATAAGTAAAATTCCCCTGGGATTCAGTATTTTTTTTTAAATAAAACTGTATTGTTTGTTAAATTATAATATATGTTTAATGTTTGCAATTTTTCATTTGTCCCACTATTTCTTTTCTTTCTTTTTTTAAAAAGATTTATTTATTTATTTATTTATTTATTTATTTAATGTATGTGAGTACGTTGTACGCTCTCTTCAGACATACTAGAAGAGGGCATCAGATCCCGTTAAAGATGGTGGTGAGCCACCAGGTGGTTGCTGAGAATTGAACTCAGAACCTCTGGGAGAGCAGTCAGTGATCTTAACCTCTGAGCGATCTCTCCAGCTCCCTGTCCCACCATTTCTACTCAGACTCAAATATTTCCCTTCAGAGCTGTGAAGTATCAGATCTATTTGTAAAACAGATCCAAGTTCCTGAGTCCCAAATTGAGTAAATCCTCATTTCCAGTTCATTGTGATTTTGATTTCTGTTATTTCTGTTAAAAAAAAATATTAATTCTTTGACTCCAGGTATGTTTCAAAGCAATTGCTTGAAAAAAAATGTTGTTTTTGTTTGTTTATTTTAATGCTTTTAACTTTTATATCTTAGTTCAAATTTTCCACTATTACGAAAAAAAATGTAACTTTTGGTTCAAAATTATAAAGTCTCAGCTCCCTGGATTTCTCTAGTTTCTGATCTTGTCACAGTGTTATTCAAAGAACACTCTACTATGAATGGGAGAGTGGGAGAATCTCAGCAAAGAAGAGGCAGCAGGAATGGCTTTCTTTCCTAAAATTTTGAAATCTTCCTGATCTGAATGTACAATAGAAAATACATGCTATTAATAGTAGAAATCTGATATGTGTTACTATATTCCGTGGATTTAATACACTATGATTATGCAAGTTAAGGGAGACAAATCATTATTTATATATTTCCTGTGTGTGTGTGTGTGTGTGTGTGTGTGTGTGTGTGTGGTGTGTGTGTTTGTGTGTGTGCTTTGTATGACCATGCATGCGTATTCACCACTGTCTGCATATGTGTATGTGAATACCCTTGACCATGAAGCATGGAGGTGTCATATAACTTGAAGCTTGTGTTAGACGTACTTTAGAGCTGCTGAACCAGGATGCTAAAAAATGCTAGGAAATAAAGTTAGGTTCTTTGCTAGCATCGGATAGGTTGTCCCCTGCTGAGCCGTCTCCCTAGACCTTCACTTATTTTATTGTGTTTCACTGTTTTTTCCTGGACTACATTAAGAGTAGCACTTCCATGTTATTTTCAGCTAACCCATGTACAAAAATAGGCCCAAGCATGTACATGCAAAACCACTCACAATTTCACACATATTCAGATCAGACACAAATCTTGAAAATGTACAGATTTGTGATAAAATACTTTAGTAATACATTAGGTTTTTAGTCATTTTCGTTGCTATTTCCCGTGTCTCAATTGAAAGAGAAATTTGCAAGGTAATATGAAAACCCTTGATTGAGAACTTCAGCACAGGAGGAACAGGGAGCTGAAACCCAGACTACTTGTTTTGAGGTGTGATTGTGCATAAATCAAATTTAATGAACTTTCATTCAGTCTCATAAAGGGAGTATGTGAATTATTTAAACAAATCCTTATAATAACTATGTATTTTTGTATGTGTTAGGTATTAATAATATTTTTCTTGGAGTTATTTGGTTTATTTTCCAGTAATCTCAATCACATTTACTGTCTTATTGCATTCATATTTGATCACTCTGAAATGAAGAAAGGCCCCATAGTATGGATCATTATTGGTTTAAAACCATATGGTCAATTCATTTCATTTTATTAGTCTAAAGGTTAATGCGTGATCTAGTAGAGGCAAGGGAATATATGAGAAAGAGTCATAAGATAAATTATGCAGGACATATTCTCCCTGAGAAAAGTGAAGCGTGAAGGAAGGGAAGGAACGTTAATGTGTTCTCTGGGTTCTCTGCTTTGACAAAGACTGAATGACTTCTGAAGTTTTGAAATGTGTTAGCTTGCTTCTAATCTACAAGGACTGATTCCTAAGGACACAGCCGAGCAAAATGAAGTTTCAGCTCCTTCATAGTGTCAATCCTTTAAAACCATATAGGCGCTTAGCAGTAGACACATGTAGTTACTTATAAGATGTGGTTGGTTCAGCTCGAGCATTTTCAGTTCAGAATGTGTTCAATGTTTGGATTACAGCAAATATTCTTTTGGAATTCATGTTTTATTTTTAATAATTTTTAAAAGTTGAATTTTTGAAAGTACCATTCACCTTCCACTTATCATGGAATGATTATAATAAAAATATTAGAAAGAAACATCATATAAAGCATTCATTGTGAATTTTCTGTCACAACATTACTATTTTATTTTTTAAAGTAAAGATTATAGAATAGCAAAAACAACCATTTTTATAAATTCTGATAAATCCCTTAACTTGACTATTGTATACTTCATAGAATTATTTTAAATGGTTTAACATGTTTTATATTGCTATTATTTCTTAAAAACATTGATTTATTAGCCTTTTTATTGAGAATTTCACACTTGTATATAATGTGTTATTATCAGATTCATCAGTCATTTCCTCCCCTCTAATTTCTCCCCATTCTACCATGACTTTTATGTGACATTCAAACTGAATCCAAATTCTTTCTCAGAAATGTCACTTGTCCTTTCTGTAATTACTGCAGTTGACCTTTGCACACCACAAACAGTGTATCAGTACCATGCCAATGACATTGAACATAGTCTGACACTTATTTCACAAGACAATAATAGTAAATATACTGTTGGAGATTTTGTTCTTTTAATAATTTTTATAGAAGAAGGCACAGCTATATAAAAGCAAAGGATAATTTATCCAAGCTTACTGAGCTAATCACGGATAATTAGAAAGCACAGGTGTCCAAAATGACCATATTACCCATATTATAAATTAAAGTACACACTTCATAGTGTTGAAGCAAAGTTGCTCATTTAATGATGGCTGCAATCAGAGAGAATGATAGGGATGATGGGAACTGGAAAGATAGAGCATGAAGGGTGTACCTTCCACAGTCCTCTCCCATCCAGAGTGGCCACAGTATCCTAACAGCCTTCTTAAGTTTTGAAAGTCAACTTTTCTTAATTCATTATCATTTCTCAAAAGATTCATCTTTGAAAACATTTCCAAATTTAAATGCTGGCTTCAGAAAGGAAATAAGAACACAGTTATAAGCAAAATTTTTTCTCCTACAACAAACTGTCTAAGAAAGAAAGCAAGGTCCCAGAAAGAATAGCTTAGTTAATTCCAAAGCCAGTCAATTTGATTATCTGATATTTTTGCACTAGAAATCACTCATTAAAGGTTTCCAGTGTTCATTATAAACAAGCATCTAACTTATAAATTATTGACAAAATTTTAAATAAATTCAAGCAATAATCCAGACATTAGGAAATTTCATAGATATTATGTTTGTTAAAGCAATAATTACTTTTACTGGTGTTCTAATGCATTGTCTGAAAGAGGCAAGAGGAATGAGGAGTTTATCCTGGCTGCCAGTGTGATGGTATCATCTAGCAGGCTGAAGAATTCAGGATAGCAACAGTGTGCAACTGAGACATGAGGCTGGTGTTTTTGATTTCTTCCTTTTAGTGAGTCCTGGAGTCTACTAGATGATACTCCTGGGTCTTGTATCCTCAGTTTAACATCAACGTAAACACCTTCATAATATTCAGAAATGTGTTCCTGTGTAATTTAGAATACTGTCAAGTCAATAAGCAATGTTAATCACAATGGTTACTTTTAGGGATTTAAGATTCAAGACAAGCTGCTTAAAGTTAATTGCTCAATTCCTATTTTAGGTATTTTAATAACTAACAAAATTTATTAAAACAATTATTTTTCTCTGTCTGCTATGTTTTCTTTGCTATCACTCAAAGGCTATTTTCTAGGGCTGGATTCTAATTAAAGACACAGTTTCATTTAAGATTTTTCTCTCCCACTAGTGTTCTCTACTAAATTTCAGAGTAACTTTCATGTCTTCATAGCCATTATGTAACAAAAATGAGAGTATAAATATGTATGGAGAAGAAGTATTCCCATCATCATCAGTTCTGGAGTATGGGTCTGCTTTCCACAACAGCAGATAACAGCCTTTTTAAAAATGTACAACAGTATTTCTAAGTTAAAAACCTTAGCACTATCCTTCTTTTACTTCTGAAGCTTCTCATGATACCTGTTGAGTTCCCACTTTCTACCTGGACCAGTGCTGTTCATGACCCATCCTAAATCCACAGCATTCGGGTTTACAAGCTATTGTGCTTCTTCCATAACTAGGAATACTTCCTACCTGTCATGGTATTACCTCATAAAGAGATAAGAAGAAGCATGGGTCTCTGACTCTGCTATATTATCTAATGACTGCTTAAAAGGACTAGAATATTTTATGTACGTCTTTGTGAGCAATGTTTCTTATAAATAAGAAGCCAGAAGACAGAAGACAGGAAAGCTATGGCAGATTAATTGGTCAGTCTTTCTTTCAGAGGTGGGATGTTTTGGAACAGTCTTTTGGGAAATTTCTCAGAGGCCCCTGGCACTTTTCTGAGTTTTTCTTGCTCAGCTATCAAGAGTTTAATGGCGAATCACTCTGTATTTCTTCACATTTGTTATTGTTATTTTTCAAATTCAGTTACTTGGTCATTTGTCCTTCTCTGGAAATTTCTCTGTCCAAATGATTTTAATCACATTGCATCTCTGCCTCAGGCTCTGCGTATTGTGGAACTCACATAATAGTGTCTAAACTCTACAATTTTTGTTTCATCTACACAGATGCTGAGAAGTAGGCCCTGGGTTACATTTTATACATGATAGTTTTCCATTTTCTCACTTTCCACTAAATGTATGTTTTATACATGTGAACCTGCTGAATTCTCTTTAAAAGACAGAATTCTTTTTTATTGGATATTTTATTTATATTTTAGATGTCATCCCCTTTCCCCATTTCCCCTCCCTAGAAAATCCCTATCCCATGCCCCTTTTCCTTTTTGCATTTATACAATTTTTTAAAATTTTAATCAAAGGTTTTATAAGTATGGTAATGCTCAATCAGAAGTGTAACCCAATACCCAACCTAGATATGTAAACTATCTTTGACTGGTGGAGACACATGAACATCTGCCTCCATGCCCCCTATCTCTTTCTCTCTCTCTCATTACCTAGCTTCTACTCTACTTCATCTTCTCCTCTCCTTACTCCATCTCTTCCTCTCGGTGCTCCTTCCCCCATAGCTCCTCCTACATATCACCCTTCCTGTTAAAATAAAAGTTTTCTCTCAAAATACAATTAGAGCATAATTATTCCTATTTGTACCAGTGAGGTACAAGATAGTCTTAATACCCAGTCCATCATTTTGTTGACTAACCAGAACCTCTGTCATCTCTCATGACTAAAACACTTAGTTTTGAACCTGGCTTTTTCCTTGGCTTTAGAATGAATGTCAGCTGAAAACCATCCACTCAGATCTTTTCTCTCAAAGTAAATAGCCAGGATTGGCTATAAAACTATAGGTCTTCAACCCCATCAGAAATCTAGAATGACTGAGTTAACTGAAGTTATGGGAAGCACTAAGCATAGCTTCTAGAACTTAGCCTATTTATATACCGCTGAACACCTGGACAGCCCCTATACTATAATTTCTGTTTGGCACCTGGATTCATGAAAGAAAATCTGTTAGAAAGAAAATACATAGAAGGAAAATAATAATTAATATATCATTTTTAAATCACTGTTAACTTATGAAAACCAGTAGCAACATCTAATTTTTTATGTGATTGGCATGCATTATAGTAAATTAAAGATTTATACTACAAATTTAATGGTTTTTTTTGTGTGTGTGTGTGTGTAGTTTAAGGGAAGAACTGGAGATAGGAATAAATCATTGGTACTATCAAGAGAATGAGAAACAAAATTTCTATACAAAACAATAAAGACTGAAGGCAAAGAAGCTAAAGAACAAAAATTAAAGATAAAATTCTGAATCTTCAAGGTGTACTCCTGGTTTCCCCGAGCTTAAGAATCTCATACAACAGATAATCTGCTAAACTGGAGATTTCACCCAAAAGTATTTACTTACAGGAGGGCTAATTCATAATACTTTCCAAAATGTTCTCCAATTTAGAGCAAATTGCCTCTGTGAAGAAAGACTATAGCAAACTCCTTGTACCTATGGATGTTTGAATGGAGACACTCCACTTCTCTCAGGAAAAAATAAAAAGAGTAACACAGAAAAGAAGACATTTACCAGCACATATTTCTGGTTATTTAGCAGAGCTTTTTCTATACTTGACTTAGTCTTATCATTGTGCACATGATAGATGTCTCCAAAGACAAGGGGAAGTTTGAACTCTCTGCTCTGAATAAGTGGCCTGGTTTCAGGGAAAGAAGCAGCTTCAAGTCTGACTGGCTAGCATCTTGGGAGTTCTTCCTGATCCTTAGGTAAAGTCAAAATAACTAAACCAGTCATTTATGTGTATTTTATAAACATGATTTAAACCTGGAACAATTGCAGGAGCCATAAAGAGGAAGCTAAAAACCAGCAGATAATCTTCCTAAGATGGTTCAACCAGTGAGTGTTAAAATTAATTGCTGAACCTCTTCTTCAGGTAAGACCAAGGAAAATTTCATTCTAGGAATGATTCCCGCTACTAATATGCATTTTTCTGTTATTATTAAATATATATAATCAATCAGTAGGTATTACCCCATACTTTTAAGCAGATCTCTGCAGAAAAATGAAGATGTACTGTCTTGTATTGATGCTGTAGGCAAATAGACGACATCTTATTTCTTAATGATAACCCTATAAACATTTCTAAAATTATATTGGTAATTATTAAGCTCTTTAATAATAGGACTGCTTTTAAGTCTTTCTGATTTCTAAACTGCAATGAGGACTATGCCAGTCTTCAAGTGTCAGAAGTTAATTGCTTCTGAGGTAACAAGCAGGCACCTACAACTTGGATCACATTCCAAGAGGCTATAAAACAACTAACCAAAAGTCATAAAGAGAGAACTAAGGATATGTGCAAGGACAGAGATAAAATATTGACTGGATTTATGTATATGAAACTTCACTAATACCTTAGTCACAAAAAATATGACTTTTAACTCTCCATGAACCTGTAGAGCTGGTGACAGATTATGAATGTTTAGCCAGAGAATTACTCATAATGGATATGCACGTAAACATTCTCCATTGTAAACTTCTTATTCAAATTTATCATTTGAATTTATGCATAAACTTGTGATGAATAATGTAATAATAATAATAATAATAATAATAATAATAATAATAATAATAATA
>JANHMN010000011.1:59884160-59969983 GCA_030674055.1 Rhabdomys pumilio | reverse complement strand
AATAATAATAATAATAATAATAATAATAATAATAATAATAATAATAAATAATAATAATAATAATAATGTGAGGTGTGTTGAGTGGAGGCATGTCTTCTCTAAGAGGTCCTGGAAGCTCATAAAAATGACCAACACAAAAGGTCCTATAAGCTCTTAAAAAGCCCTACACAAATCTTATCATCCCTGAAGAAGTTATGTTTGAAATACTATTTACCATACACACACACACACACACACACACACACACACACACACGATGTTTAAACCAGTACACAGAGTACTAATCAGTAGTCAGTACTTTAATTAGTAGAGAAAGATTTTTTAATAACTAAGTTTTGACAAATACTTAATAAATAATCTAAAAAGCATAAAAGCTTAAAAGTTCCCATTATTTCTCATAATAAATGTTGGCATCACTTCAGTACCTTTATTTTGGATTTTTCTACTACTTGTTAATTAATGTTTCTAAATTAAATATCTCTTGTATATTCCAAAGCATTTCTTAGTGCCTAATGAAACAATTTTGCTGTTTTTGTCAATATAGATTCATCTTTTATACCTCTCATTTAAAAAAATAATTAAATGAGCATTATTTAAAATGCAAGCATGCAAAACAACTTTCAAAATAAGGAAAATGTTTTATATATATGTATATGTGTGTGTATGTGTGTGTCTTTATTAAATATTTGAACTTAAAATGACAAAAGAATTATTAAACAGAAGAATGTCATAAAATTAGCTTTATTTAATATTTTATTTTCTTCTAAATGTTATATAATTATTATATCAGAGATGTAATTAACATCACTATCTAAAAACATTTTTTTCTCAATATTTCAATTTTTAAAAGGACCAATACTTCAATTTATACAAATAGTTTGTGCTTGTACAGTTAATGAAATTAGGATTCTTACCTTTGTGGCCATATCCCTAAGAATGGAATTCTTAGTAATTATTCTCAACATTTATACTCACACAATGTTGCATATTTAGAGAAGAAATCGTGGACAGCATTCAAACATTGTACAGACATACTAATTGCCACTATGATACTCTTTGTTTAAAGAATGTTAACATTCACAAGAAAAAGAAAACCAACCAAGAGTGGCAGCTTATTCTTAAAATTCCAACTTCTGGAGACTCTTAGCCCAGAGCCAATATAGGGTACAATTTGAGTTCCTGGCCAGTGTCAATAACATAATGATACATGGTCTAATTAATTAATTAATGTGAGCATTAAAATTTTAAGATATATTTTAAATTATTTTGCTTCAGTTTAATTTTTATTTAAATATTAAAATAAATATAACTAATTATTATATGAATCACATAATGTGATAGTTAACATTTTCAAGTATACTCAGCATTTTTTTTTGGCCATGATATTTCTAGTTTACCACTCTTTGGGAACAAGTTATAGTTCTAAATAGAACCCAAACCCATGAAATCTATGCTTAGTTATTCAAGTGTGATATGAGTCATTATTTTAATATCATATTTTTATGAAGAGCTCTTCACATTTTTATTGGATATTTTCTTTCTTTACATTTCAAATGTTATCCCCTTCCTGGTTCACCCACCCCCTGACAACCCTCTATCCCACTAGCCCTACCCTGTTTCTATGTGGGTGTTCCCCACCCACCCACCCACTCACTCATCCCTGTCTTTAAATTTCCCTACACTGGGGCATCAAGCCTCCACAGGAACAATGGCCTCTCTTCCCACTGATGCCCCACAAGGCCATCCTCTGCTTCATATGCAGCTGGGGTCATGGGTCCTTCTATACTCCTTGGTCAGTGGTTTAGATCCTAAGAGGTCTGGGGAGTCTGGTTGGTTATTATTGTTCTTCCAATGGGGTTGCAAACTTCTTCAGCTCCTTCAGATCCTTCTCTAACTCCTCCTTTGGGGACCCCACTGGGGGCATTGTGCTGAGTCCAATGGTTGGCTGTGAGCATCTGCCTCTGTATTTGTCAGGCTCTGGCAGAGCCTCTCAGGAGACAACTATATCAGGCTCCTGTCAACAAGTACTTCGCATCTAAAATAGTGTGTGGGTTTGGTGACTATATATGGGATGGATACTCAGTGTGACAGTCTTTGGATGGCTTTTTCTTCAGACTCTGCTCCACACTTTGTCTCTGTATTTGCATCCATGAGTATTTTGTCCCCCTTTCTAAGAAGGACCAAAGTGCCCAGACTTTGGTCTTTCTTCTTGAGCTTCATTTGGTCTGTGAAATGTATCTTGAGTATTCCAGAGTGTTTCACATTTTAAGAAGCGAGATTCAAATTATTTCTGAATCTTCATTTTTTTTTTTGGAACATTCGCCGATATTGCAGTTTAATATTATTGTATCCAACAAGCTGTCAAAGATTATTGTAAACTTTTTCTCTATATACTTGCTTACATAGAGAACCAGAACTTATGCTTAGATAATATTGTGCTGGTGTGGAGAGTATGGATAACTCTTGACATCGATGGAATTATTTTAACACAAAAGATATGATACTGGAGAGTCGGGACATGCAAAATTAAATAGTGATATAATGTATTATGTAATTGCTTTCATCAGAATAACACTTTTATATTGATTTTGTGTGAATGTGATCTTGAGGCAATAGACCTTAGAAGAAATGTCTGATCATCTGAGCCTTTTGTTCTGTAAGCCTACATGCCTACTTCAGTGTGTCTGTGTGCCTCTCTGTGCGTGTACCTATGCCCAATGGGAGTGGCCTGTGTGTGCTGGAATAAGCTTGGGTATGTGACAGCAGCTACTTCCTTAGCTGCTTGTAGGCTGCAGAATGAATTATGCCTCATCTCTCAAAAACTCCTTCAAGCCCCTTCAGCTTCCTGTGCTTCCATAAGCCACCTTTCCCCTGGTATTAGTGCTTATACGGCACACACTATCACTTCTATATTCCATAGAACATCATTTGTAGATTTGTCCACTATTCTGTTCACAGCTTACCAAAAATGCTAGGCTTTATTAGTGTAAAGCATGTCCTATGATGTTTAAAGGAATATAATAGAGACAGTCAGCTGGAAAACATGGTATCATAATTATGACTGAGTTCCAGATTTCTTTACAGAAAAAAATTTTCCTCAAGAAGTTTATATTATTTACCAAACATTCTCTTTCCAATCCCATGAATCCAGAATATTGTGAGGCACTGAAACAAACATTCAATTGCTTGAAAAGGTGTCTTGTCTTGTACTTAAATCCTTGATTATAGACATTTAAATATTCGTGGTTAATCTCTCTCTCCTCTCTTCTATTCTGTCTCTGTATTTTTTATGTTTCTATGTTTGTCCCAGTTTTTTATCATTCACTAAAACACTTTTAATAAAGGCAAACAATCTTCAGCTTGTTTTATTTTTTTATTTTATTTTGTCTCCTTTTGTTAGTAACATGGCCATTTTATGTAGTATTGGAATTGAGTATCTACACTATGGTGGCTGTGATTTCGTAGACATCTGCCTGCATCTGCCTCCAGAGTTCTGCCATTGAAATTGTGCTTGACAAGATGTGGTTCACCTCCATTTTTAATAAGTTTTAATATCCATTATGCTAAATAGTATAAACTACTACAAAAATAATCAGAAACTTGTATATTTCCTGGCCTAGGAAAGTGTATTTCAAAAGCAAAGAACATAGAAAAAGAATATTTATTCAATGTTATCATCACAAGTGCCAAAGCCTTGACATTTAAAGAATTCATTTATCACACAAAACAGAATTACCTAATGTTTGGTAGCTAAGTGATTAAACTCTAGAGTCTCTACAATCTGTAAGGTAAGACCTTTCTTGCTGACCTAAATGTAGGGCAATCAATAAACATGATGCCTAGAGACAGAGATCACTATACTTAAGTACCCTTTCCCATTTAGGCTGTCATTTATTCAAGGGAACTTACTCTCATTTGCTAGATGGTCCGAGGTAACTCTATCTTTAAGTACAGACAAAGAGCCAATTTTCCTAACCATGGGGAAAAATCAATTTATATTCATAGAATAAGATCAGCTAATAAAGTATTTTCTGCCCAGTAGATGTCATGAGTTAAGTACTGTATGGCATGTCCCTCATTAAGTGCCACCACCTCAAATGTCATTGAGGTAAGTAGTGATGTTGGAAAATTTCCAGAATGCCAATGAGGGCTTATATAGCTCATAACCTGAATCCTGTAGAAGCATACATCTTTGCTGAATGTTCAAAAAGTTTATCCATGTTATCTGATTCTTTAAAAGAAGTGTTACTTAATACCTGTAGTCCCAAAACATAGTTTTCTAAACAAAATATTAACTGAGTTAAATGAAAACTTAGAAACATATTTCTTTCAGTTTTGAAACTTGATTAATTGAACATTTATTTTATTTTCAGAATTTTATCATTGCTGGAAAATTAAATTTCTATTATCGAAAAATGAGGTATATTTACTTCATACGTGGTTTGCATTTTATGAATATTTGTGCATATATTTGTATATATATACATAAATACATAAACATACATGGCAAGGCAATTTAGGTAATTTTGTAGTGTCTCTTTGTTCATATTATTTAGATGATAGTTTCTTTATGATCTTCTGGAAAGCCAGGCAAGAAACAAGGGGATGTTTGGGACCATAGAAACATTATGTGCTTTTAAGCCTTAGAGTAAGAGCAAATGCATTCAAACGTGTTCTATGAAAGATGTGTCATTCATAGTGGAACAAAACCAGAAAATATCACTGTTAAGCAACTTGACCTCAAAACAAAACGCAATTCTGAGAATGAAAAAAAGAGGAGTGGAAGAAAGCATGTACTATGTTAGAACAGAACAGATGCATAATTAAAATATAAAGGAAGCCTGTCTTGTGGTCCAAAGACGTTAATGGAATGGCTAATTCAAATGGGTTACTGGAGGTCTTAAGGCTAACTTTGGAGGTTGAAGCCACATATATCAAAATAACATCTAGAAATGTTAAGATTCATCTTGTACTATCAGCTCAAAGACACAAGTTACGTTTGCTCAGTAGTGCCCATGTTAACTGTAGGCTGTCTCTCTCGTCAGCTTCCTATATATTATTCTCAAGTTTCTATCATACTAGTATCTGACAATGTTCCAGAAACTTAGGGAATTCCATGTGAGCTACCACAAATAGACTGATATCTTTAATAATACACTCTTGCAGTTCATGAATGTTTTTCACATTACCTGCTAGGTGACTTGATGCATAACCCACTGAAGGTGTTGTAGAAGAGAAGCAACGGGTGCTAATACTGAGTGGAAAGCTTGATCAATCATTCTATCTCCAGAAGCAATTTTTCCTAACATATATAAATCTACAGCATTTGCCTTTGGATTTTAATTTTTTTTCGTTTAACTAAATATGTCTTTTTAAAAAATTATTGTTTTTTTTTAATTTTTTTTTTCGAGACAGGGTTTCTCTGTGTAGCCTTGGCTGTCCTGGAACTCACTCTGTAGACCAGGCTGGCCTCGAACTCAGAAATCCGCCTGCCTCTGTCTCCCAAGTGCTGGGATTAAAGGCGTGCGCCACCACAGCCCGGCCTTAAAAATTATTTTATTTATTTGCATTCTAGCTGGTTTACTCCCTCTTGGTCACCCCTCCCAAAGTTCCTTATCCCATTCCTCCTCCCCCTTGCCTCTGAAAGGATGCTCCCCTCTTCCAATTATCCCCTTTCCCTGGGGCCTCAAGTCTCTCAAGGATTAGGTGCATCCTCTCCCACTGAGGCCAGACCAGGCAGTCCTCTGCTGTATGTGTACAGGGCTTCTGACCATCCCATGTAGGCTGCCTGGTTGGTGCCTCAGTTTCAGGAAGCTCCCAGAGGTCCAGGTTAGTTGAGACTGTTGGTCTTCCTATGAGGTCACCCTCCCCTTTAACTTCATCAATCCTTCTCCTAATTTAACCATAAAGTTCCCTTACTTCTGTCCATGGTTGGATGAAAGTACCTACACCTATCTCAGTCAGCTGCTGGTAGTGTCTCTCAGAAAACAGCCATGCTAGGCTTTTGTCTGTGAGCACATTATAGCATCAGTAATAGTGTTAGGTCTTGGTTTCCTGTTCCCGCAGCCACCATGAGATGGATCTCAAGTTGGGCTGGTCAACTAACCATCTTTCCTTCAAGATCCTCCAATTTTTGTCCCTGCAGTTCTTTTAGCCAGGAATAATTCTGGATCAGAAATTTCGACTGTGGATTGGTAAACCTACTCTTCCACATGAGGCCCTGTCTATCTACTAGAGGTGGACACTTTGAGTTCCCTCTCTCCACTGTTGGACATTTTTGCTAAGGTCACACACATTGAATTCTGATAGTCCCTTACCTCCTAGGTCTTTGGTACTTTCTATAGGGTCCCCGCACCTCTCACCCCCCAGAACTTGCACATTTCCCATCATTCTCCTGCCCCTCTGAGCTTCTTTCCTGTCTACTCATCCTGCCCCATATCTAATCTTGTTCCCCCTTTCCCCTCCTCCTCCATTTTCCCACCCAGGTCGCTCCTTCGCTCTGCCTTCCATGATTATTTTGTTTCCCCTTTTAAGTGGGACTGAAGCATCCTCACTTGGGCCTTCCTGCTTGTGAAAGTTCTCCAGACTGTGGATGTATCCTAGGTATTCTGTACATTTTGGCTAATATCTACTTATCGCTGAGTAAATACCGTGTAAGTTGGTATTAAAATAAGTGTTAAAATGTTTTAATAATAAAAATATAGAAATTGAATTATTGTGATTTTATGTCCCTACTCTCTTAACCTCTTCCCTTCACCTCTTACCATGTTCCCTCTGGCACCTTTCAAATCCATGGCCTATTAGCCTATATATTGATTTTTTTTAGTGCTTTGATTATATATATATTATATATTATATATATGTGTGTGTGTGTGTTTATACATATACATATTACATATATATATATACACATAGATACACACATGTATATATACATACATATGTGATATATACACACAAAAATGCATACATATACATATAAACACAACATGAATCTATCCATTTAGTGTTGTTTGTATACTCATCATTGCAGGGATGACCACTAGGTACTGGCTCACTAATTAATGAACTAGTTTTTAGGCATGGTTTTCTTTCACTTAAAGTATTCCTTAGTTGCTTGTGGTACTTTATGTGTCATGGGGCCATGTGAAATTTCCCTTTTATGTAACAGCATGTCTATGGCTTTCATCCTTATTCAAGCACTGTTTAGGCAGTCATAGTGTTGACTTATTATGTGTGAACTTCCCTGTCAATTCCAAGACACATGGTCTCTCAGCAGATCTTATGGTCTTCTGGCTCCTATAATGTTACCTGTTCCTCATTTACAATGTTATTGGGCAACAGATGTTTTATTTATCAACTGGGGATGGATATGCCACAGCCATTTGTTCTATGCATTTTACCCAATTGTTATTCTAAGATGGTCTCTGTCTGTTGCAAAGTGAAGTTTCTTGATTATGTGGTAGAATTATGCTTATCACTGCATTTAAGCTGAGTATTTGAGTATATGGAATATAAGGAGTTAGGAATTATGCTGTTTTAGGAAAGCATTCATAGTAAATACTCCTCTAAAATCCGTATTTTCAATAGTCAGTATATACAGCAAAAAATAGTCATGCTTAAGAAATGAAAATATATCAATGATATTCATATTTATTTATTCATCTGAACAAAATTTCTTTTGATTTTTTAACTTATCTTCAATTATATTGTAATTGTTACAACAAAAGATGTATTCATATAGTTCATCAAAAATCTATTTTGTAATATGAAATAAAACCAAGAAGATGAACTGTTAGACTAATGAATTTGTAGTTTAAAAATCACTCAAAACATTATTTATTAGTAATTGAGAAGTAACATGTTGGCAAATAGAATTCCATATTATTCATATATATTATAATATTTAAAGATATTAATATGTCAATATTTAAATTAATTATCAATATATTATTCAAAATGCAACTAGAAAACACAGTATTAGCTACTACATCAGCAAAAGGAAGAAATATTTGAATAATGTGTGTCAGTAAAGAAGAATATTGAACAAAGAAAAATATAATACACTATGGGAGGTGATGCTCATTGAGTAGTGAGTTGATAACTATACATTTTCATAACTTTAGATATAAGAAACAATTGTGGGACAAGATTTTAAATGCCCTGAGGCAAGAATGACTGAGGAATGTTGGGTCTGACATCATTACAGTCATATTGATGACAGCAGAAGAACTAAATGTCACTGAATATGCTTAATGTTATTAAGAGATATAAAGGCAGAAAAACATTTGGGAACCAATTTCACAATGTGCTGTATCTAAAAACAAGTCAAATCACCACATTTAGCTAGCCAGTAGAAGAGATTATTATAGCAGAATTTCACCATAGAAGAATAAGTCTAGGGTATCATCATTGTAGCTGTCTTTCCTATTCTTTTGTAGGCTTGTGTATCCTACCCAAATATATTTCTTTTCTTTACTTCTTGGTATCTGTATAGAAAAGTTACATGTGTATGTCACAGTTTCAATAATTTTCCAAAGAGCCTATGAAATTTGAGTTTTAAAACCCAGAATTTGATTTTTTATGGAAATGTGGTTGAGGCCATTGTACATTATGCCATTCATTGTCATGGATATAAGAGAGCAGAGCCAAACAAACAAAAGAAAGCACGCCTAAAAATATGAATAAGTCATTTAAGAAATGCTTATTCTGTTCAAAGGAAAACCATGTCCTTAATCTATGATCATTATCAATGACACTACTGCTTTCCTCACCATATTTGTTTATGCCACTAGTGAGCTCGGATCAAGTATGTGCCTCAGCCAGGGATATGTTAGTTCTTATATACGTATCCTCAAATGCTTAACTTTATTGTAATTTGTAATTTGTACTTGGTTGAGGCTTCATAAACTTTTCCTTATTTGTATGTGAACTCTGGGAGTCATCTGTGCCTAAGAACTCCACATGTAGCTAGTTACCTTGTCTTTCTATTGAGTTCTTGGAGAGAGTTGTAGTTAATTGCAATGCTACTTGTAGATAGGTTTCTCAGGAAAAAGGAACCAGAGGTGAAAAGGGAACAAACAGACTTTGGTAGAAACACACGTCGGGAGAGGATCTGCATGTTCCAAATTGTGGCCATACTGTGTGGCCTTGGTGGATTAAAAAAAATGGAACTGGAAACGGAAAATTAATGTTAAAGGGTGGTTAGAGGACTGGAGAGCCAGTGGGAGGTAGTTTTGAAAAAGTATATTATACATAAATATGAGGCTCTAGGCAATAACACAATAAACAAATGTGATATTCCAAATTATTTTTTGACATTCCTGAAGTTTTCAAAATGTTGAGGTGGTAGAAATTCACTCCCCATCCCATCTTTCTGGAAATCTAATATTGGAAAAGTTTTGGATTTAATGACATTTTTTTTCACTCACAAAACTTCCTTCTGACATATTTCTGACATATTCATGTTCTCTGTTTCATAAATAAATTAGTACCATTTCAGAGTCATCTCTGTTTTGGTCTATAGACACTGTCATTCTTTGAAAAAAAATTTTCAGAGGTTAGCAAGGATCCTTCTGTCATAGTATTTTAGATATGCCTTTAAGTATTTTGATATCTGAAAGTTCTTCGTTATCACAACGGTCTCTCAATCCTTCCTAACATGTTGCCATTAAACTGTAAATTAGTTTTATATCTGTCACCTGTGACACTCCACGTAAGTTGCTTACTGTTAGTGTGAATTTATTAATAACACTCTAAAAGGCCCAAGGTTAATTATTGAAGGACAATAAATGCATATTTTTCATGAATTTTTTCCTGGGTTATACATTTATTTAAGATATGTACATTAATTTTTCCCATATTTCTTATACATGAGGAACCTACACAATGATATATATTATTTTATCACATTTCACCCTTTTGCATTTATGACTTTATCATATTTATTGTCTTCTCTATTCAGCACATATAAATGAAATTATTTTAAAGATTTAAGTTGCATTTCATAAAGGTTTTTTTCTGTTTCTTTCTACCAATGTGAATATATGTTCTCATAATATCCAAAAGACACAAATTCCTTCATGGCATAGCATATAGCATATTGTTTTATAGTGATTTCTGACCTTTCCTTTTGTCATTTAGTAGATTATAAATTCCATGCTAACAATGCCAAGTATTAAATTTGGTTATAATTCTTGGTGCTTCTAAGACAAATGGTAGTGCTAAAATGAGTCTAAAATGTTTGAGCAAAAGTTAGAAATAATGTAGGTGTTTAATTCACAATGATATTTTTAAATCCCACTCAAATATATTAAACTGATATTTCGGTTTCATGCTAAGAATCCTTCAAGTTGGCTACCAGACAATTTAAAAATTCTCATTAAATTACATTGAATAGGAACCAAATATTTGCAGACAAGTAGTACAAGTACATGTCCCTAGTCAATGTGACAGTTAACATTGTCCTTGACACTTAAAATGTACAGAGCTGGTCCAAAAATTATTATTCTGTTAGGTTTCATGGTAGAAAACAAGCTATACCAGACTTTAAGCCTTGTCCTTGGTTTATAGAGGAAGATTAACTACTAACTACAAACACTTTCAAGTGTAGAGAATATTTTCCAATGGGCATTATGAAGCAGAAAAAGGGTCAGAAAGATTTAAACTATGAAAAATAACCTAAATGCCTGTCATTTGTCTTGAGGGAGAAAGGCTATGGAAACTTGGTACTTGAGAGATTTCTGAAAGTAGAAACATACACTCAGATACAGACTTCTAAGTAAAAGTAGCTTAAGTGGTAGAAAAAAAAAAAAGAGGAGAAATATATGACTCCCGGGAAGCAAAAAGAGGTGAGAAAAATTTATACTTTGGCTCTTATTCTGAGTTTGACTGTAGCTGAAGATTATGAGGAAATAAGGGATTTCTATTATTTGAATGCTGTGGAAAGACAAATCAAAGAGGAAAGAGAAAACACAGCCTTCATATATAAGTAATTGTGTTAAAAATATTAATTAAAACATTAAGTTAGAGCAAACCTTAGGTAGTTGGGGAGGTGATAAATGGTGAGATTCTGTAAAATATACACTATGCCAGGAATTTGGCAAAGTAGAGAAAGGATTGTCTGATGACAGTCACCTAGTGTGTAAATATAAAACAATTCTGAAAAATGGAAGAAGGGAAGTATAGAAGTACGTGATGAGGATGCATATTTTGTGTATGTTGGCTGACTTGCTCGTGATATGGTGGAAAGTTGATATCATGTAGGCTATGAGATATCTGAGTACATACTGTTGAGATGCTTAAACTTTTGGGATTAATTTAATAGTGAATATTCAGGTTAACAAGACACTAGTAGGTTTAAAATTCATCAGTAACATAAAAGTAGTGAGAAATGGGAGAAGTTATGGTAGACTCTTCTCTAGATGACTCAGGCAATATGTGAAGAACAGACAAAACTTTCAATAAAAATATGGGAAAAGATTGGCCAAGCAATGAGGCTCAGTAACTGCATCGCCACCACACTCCCCAAATCCCCTACTCCAAAACAAAAACTAATACTAAAACTAAAACAAACAAAAATAAAAACTGTAGTTCCAAGAAACCAGAACATGTTTTTACTTACAAAATGGTCAATTTCTTGACCCTTTTATTTTTGTACACATCTTTAAAATGAAAGTGAAATTTTTAAAATGTCAACAAAAACATTCTCATAGCAATTCAAGCTACAAATATTTGTGTTTTTATCAAACTTAAAATAATTTTTAAAAGAATATAACTGTTTCTCTTAATTAGAACATTTTGTAATTTCTGCATCTACTCTGACTTTCATCTTGTCCCCTGACAGCAGTAAGATAGGCAAGGGTAATTGGTTTCTATACTGCTAGGACATTCTGAAGTCACTTACTAACCAGAACATCATAATAAACAACCCCAAAAGGCCTATTTCTGCACAGCCTTGAAGGCCAATCATTTTGGATGTGGTTTGCTTACAAAGGGAATTGGTTGATGCCAAACAGCCAAATTTTGCTATCAGGAAGTATGTCAAATTGAAGTTCTCCAAGAACAGCAAGAAGACCAGAGCTTTTATGCCCAATAATGGCTGGTTAAATTGCATTGAAGAAAATTGTGAAGTTCTGTTTGCTGGATATGGTAAAAAAGGCTATACTGCAGTGGTTATTATTGGAGTCCATGTGAAGTAGCCAATGTGCCCCTTTGGCCTTGTACAAAGGCAAGAAGAGACAAAGAGTATACATTTTGACAATTGAAATACAGTTATAAATTTTCATACTTTGAATAAAAAGAAACATTTTGGACATGCAAGATTACACATTAGCTTATAAAAATTCTGCATTTGATGAGAATAAAATATTTATTTAAAAAGCGATATTTCCAAAGAAAAATTCAAAGAAAGTATCCATTAAACATTCAGTATCTGACATCAGTATTAACACTTAGGACCATTTCAGCGAATCCTTTAACTTTTAAACTACATTTTATTTTTAGTTTTGAATCTTGAAAGTCCTATTATAAAGTATGCTGTTCTCTATAAATCATGTAAACCAGCACATGCCATTTATGATGACAATAAAATTGAGGAAAATGTTCTAATGACTTCTTAGTATAGACTAGCACCTTAAGATTCGATAAACTCTGAAAATTATGCCAATTATATGTCTATTTTAATAACTATAAAAGTATAATAGCCTCAAAGTACAAATCATCTGGCTACAAAATAGGGGGGACGTGCACACACACATACCACAATCTCCCACTCACAGAGAGAGAGAGAGAGAGAGAGAGAGAGAGCCATCATTTATCTACATAATATATATATTTACATATACAATACATAGATATTCATAAATATAGATAGACAGAGAGAGATAAATGATAGATAAATAACAGATAGATATAGAGAAAACATGAGATCTTTGTTCTCACAGAGAAGCAGCAGGCAATTCCACAGAAGAGATGTACAACCTGTTTTCTGCCCCGATAGACCAGGCCATACCTTAATCCCCTAGGCTATTATGTTTATCCAAAAGTCTTCTTCCTCAGACCTTTGTCTTGACTGCTGTTTCTCCATCAATATAGCCATCCTATGGGAGATGTCACATATATTTACAATCTTCTAGGTGACCTTTGTATTATCTGTACTGCCAAAACGCACCTGATTCAACAGATTAAGAAATACTTTCTAGTCATATTTCCTATTTTAATCACTCTTATAATATATATTTTGCCTCAGGAAAAAGGACCTATCTTTATGGAAGAGGTCATATGTATTTTAAAGAGTTTCAACGTGATTATGTCTTCAATTTTGTTGTAAACAAGAAATTGGATTATTAGCAAGAATCTTTTTTTCATAATCATGGTGTCTTTAAATATGTCTAAAATAAACTGCCCAATGTCAGACTTTAGAAACTTGAACCAACAACCAATATGCTAACACTGTCTACTGAGTAGTGATGAATTGAATTTTATTTATCCTCATATAGAACATGACTCTGCTGCCCTAATATTTGCACATATATATATATATATATGTATACACACACACACACATACACACATACATATATCTATACATATATCTATACATATATATGTATATATATGTATAGATATATGTATATATGTATATATATGTATATATATGTATATATGTGTGTGTGTGTATGTGTGTGTATACATATATGCGTATACACATATATATACATATATATGTAGATAAGTATGCATATTTTTTGTATGCATAATTTGTGTGCATAATTTTATATGTGTATAAAATTCATAATATGTGTGCATAATTTTATATGTATATAAAATTATATATACACATATGTATATATATGTATATATAATTATATATATATTTGTGTATAGATGTGTATATATATTTATGCATATATATGTATATTTGTGTAGTCATAGTAACAGGAAAATATTAGTCATAGTAACAGAAAAATTATTAATACAGATAGCATGACTTTGTTTATTTCTATTTTGAAAACTGGTTACTTTTTCTTCTTTTGTAATTGATGCTGAAATCCTTTAAACACAGTGCTGTGCATTAATTTGAATTTTCAAATTTTCTATGTCATAACATAGTCCCATGTGTGGGTTAGTGTTTATATCAATTGGGCACAAAGGTTTTTGGGAGAAAATAACCTACTTGAGAAAATTTCTTCATGTGATCTGCTTGTAATCAGTCAAGTCTAGGAGGCATTTCATTGATTATTGTTTTGGAAAGACATGCCACTGTGGGTGACTCCATTCATGAACAAATATTATTGAGTTGAATAAGGCAACAAGATAAGCCAGATAGAAATATCAAACCAGTACATTGCTCTCCTCCATGACCTATGCAATAGTTCCTTGTCTAGGATTCTGCTTTTTTATTTTGCCCTAACTTTGCTCAGTGAATGTGTTTTAGTGTTTTATTGCTATGAAGAGACACCATAACCACTGCAACTCTTATAAAGGGAAACATCGAAATTGTGCTAATTTACAGTTTCAGAGGCTTAGTCCATTATCATCATGGTGAGAAGCATGGTAATATCCATGTAGATTATGGGATTGGAAAAGGAGCTAAGAATTCTACAACTTTGTCCAGAAACATCAAGGCATCTGTTCCACACTGGGCAAAGATTGTGGTTAGGAGAATTCAAAGCCCAACCCCACTGGGGACATACTTCCAACAGGACCACACCTATTCCAATAATACCATGACTTCAAATAATCCCCCATTGGTCAAGCATTCAAACACATGAATCTATGGGGGCTATACATCTTCAAACCACTAAAGAAGGACTCTTACTTGGAAATAGAAGACATATAAAATGTTTCTTCCTATGGTTGCTTTTGTTCATGATATTTTAAACTCTAACTAAGACATCACACATTCAAATTTTCTATGATAGAAAGATATAGCAATTGATTTAATGATGCCAAAATCACAGAATCCATTTCTCAATTATTTTCTTTCAATTATCTGATCCAAAATGTCATACTCAAATATAGATAAGATATGCATTGGTATTTTTAAGCAAAAAGAAAAGTAAAAAGAAGCTAATTAAATACAGAGATTTCTATATATTATAGATCATCTACACAGACATTTCAGTAACATGTTTGAAGGCAAAAGAGTTAAAAATTTCACAGAAAGAGGATCCAAGACCAATAAATAATAATGAAAACTAAGTTGAGAAGAATATTATTCTTGTTACTACTTGAAATACTTTAGAGAATGGAATTCATTCTATTCTGTGTTTTGAAATGCTTTTGAGTGGTCAAATCTAATGGAAATCATGAAACATGATACTTTTTTTCTTTAGGATAAATCCATTTACTGTAATTTCCATTCCTTTAAAGTGCTTTTGCACTGATTTAGTTACTTAATGCTATAAATGTTTCAGAATTTCACAAATATTTTAATACATTGATGGATTGCAAATTGCCAAATGGATGTATCCTCTGACATAAATAACAGAAAAGTCATTTCACGTCGCTTATTTCATGTTGTTTGTAGCCACTTCTGTATGAGAATCTAAATAATGACTCTCAATGCATCTCTCTGATCTCAGGTTGTAGCTTGAGTCATCTCTCAAGGCTTTGATCTGGTAATTATATTTGCTGAGAGAATATTCTAGAATTACTTTTATTCTGTAGCTTAAATGTAACCACAATAACTAAAGGTAAAGTCAAGTCAAATACTGTAGAAGCTTCTGGCCAAATTAAAGTACAGGTGAGTGTTTAGTAAGAAATTACAAGGTAAACACACAACAAAAATATTGTGAATTCATGGGACTTTCCTTGAGTAAACCAAGTTGTGGCATTTACCTTTATTTTCCGACACAGTAATTAAGAATTGAGGTCCTCAACACTTCAAATTTACAATGTATTTTCCTTCTCCTCAGTGAACTTGGGCATACTGCACACTTAGATCTTAATAGCTATTTAACTAACACTACATGCTATTTTGATTTAATAGTTGTTGTTATGACATGCGACAAGAAATAGTTACTTTATAACACAAGTGACTTTAAAGTTCAAGAAAAATGAACCAAAGTGATGGATTTAGTGAAATTTATAAATATTTGCAGAAAGCAATAGTTTCATTAACTGTGATTTAGAAAAAAAAAAAAAAAAACCTCTCATACATTTTTAATAGACACCGAAAACTCTTAACGTGTGAAGAAGATATAGGTTAGGACATAGCACACCCAATTAAACAAGTTCCTGTGCTGAAGATGTGACTCACTCCTTAAGAAAACATGCTATTCTTGCAAAGGAGCTGAGTTTGGTTCCTATCATCCATGTCAGGTATCTAGTGACCAACTGTCACTTCAGATTGAGGGATCCAACTCCAACATAGAAAGAGAAGCATAGCAATAGGAGGTTCAACCAGACCTTTCAGTACATCTGCAATGTAGAAACCAAGATAACAATGAAAATGTTCAACTGGTTTTCACCTTTGTATTCATTACAGGACTCTACACATGAAAGGATGACATCATCCACTTTCAGTGTGTTTTCTGTCCCGTTTCTGGAAGAATCCTCATAGGCATAACTAAAGGTGTATTTTCATGACAAGAGTAAATGATACCCAGTTTACAATGCACCTTAACAATTACAGTGACCTTTGACTAAACAATAGTAAGTAAAATAAATGATAGATAATAAAAGTACAAGTAGAAAATTTAAATGCTACTTTGCAGAATCTTTAAACATGCAGATACACATGCAAATGTGCACATACATGCACAAATGCATATGCATATGCACACACTGAAGGCACAATACTGTTTCTATGTTTATAGAGCAATGATTCTCGACTTTCCTAATACTGCAATCCTTTGATACAGTTTCTCAAGTTGTCGTGATCCCTAACCATAAAATTACTTCCTTTATATCTCTTAACTGCAGTCTGTTCCTGTTATGATCGTAGTGTAAATATCTGATAGTCAGGAAATCAAATGTGTGACCACTAAAGAAGTCATGACACAAAGGTTGAAAATTGCTATCCTAAAGTTTATTGTACTCCTGTTGACATCAGTCATAAATCAGCTCCAATTCTAGTTACTTCCAGAAAACTTAATTCATGAATATTAGTATTAAGGAATTCTACTTCACCTGTTATCACCATATACCAGAAAGTAATTACTCTTCATAAGTAGGTTTTTGATATTTTAATTGTATTTTCTAGCTTTCCTAGTCATCATTCTCAGTCTCTACGTTTTTTAACTTTTATCATTATGTTTACAGATCTATTTTTTTTTCCTGTAACTAATGCTACAGAGGATTTTGGTTAAACGTAGGGTAAGTTACAGGGAAGATTCAATTGTGTTTTTACAATAACAATTAGCAAATTAGCCATACTACAGGAACAATATATCTACTTAACTTGTATTCAGCATATTTTCTTCTTTCTTCTTTCTGGGCAGCTACAATGTTAAATGTTTGCTCGTGTCTGAGTCACATAATTTAAAAGTCTTTTTATTAGGTTGTTTTGTGAAAATTTCTCTATTCTAACCTACCAGTCCTTAACAGCTATAGATGCCATTAAGCCAAAAGTTATCAACTTAGTATTCATGACATTATATGCCGGAAAACAAGGAAAAAAATTAATCAGAAATGAGCACAACTCATAAAAATGAAAACTATAAATATTAATCCTCTGAGGCCAGATCCAATTCATTGTATCACAGTAGGAATCAGGGAACTTAAGGGGAAACTAAGTATTTTCTGCATCATTGAGTAAGGACATTTTCTTCATCATGAAAATAATATAGAACTGAAATCTTAGTATATCTCATCTTATTAAAATAGAATACAATCAGTGAAATCCTCTCAGGGATCATTCATTATAAATAGTGTTGCTGCATGGATACTTCCAATTTCAGATAAAAATAATAGAGAAATTATATTAGAATTTGGACCAATACAAACCAAGGAACAAATTGTGGACTGTTCTATAAAGTGAAAGAGTAAGTCCCAGGGTTTTCAGAGGCTAGATTTCTATCATCAGAATCATTTCTTTAAATAAAATGCTTCTTTAAAGTTTACCTTACAATATAGAAAACATAGTAATTATGTTAGCTATCATTCTTTGATGGCTTTTCAGATGTTGCATAATAACAAATGATACTGTGTCATTCATTAATTGAAATAATAATTACTTCAAGTCAAGCATTTTGCTACATATAACTCAAGAAGTAATTTTTATATAAATGTTAGGATTAATCTAATGCGTGTTAAAATACTCTTTGTTTAAATGCTCTTTTGTTATTTAGAGAATTCTGTAAAGTAAAAATTATTCTCAGTATTGACAATGTTCATCTGGTCACGAAGAGCTGAAAACAAGTTATCAAAATCACATTTGAAAATCATTCTTAACTTCCTAATGGATACAGCACATAGTTTATTTCATAAATATAATTTTGGTATTTTGAACAATCTGGCATAATATTATGATCTGCTAACGTGTTATTCACATGATTTGAAAATAATATTAAGGAAAAGAACCCGAACAATAACAGGACACTTTATCACGTTCTTTCACTATTGAATGCAAATACTTCTGGGCTGGTGGGTCTAAAACACTCTACATATCTCCACTCATTAAGTCTATGACAATTTGTCTTCTTGGAAAAAAAGTAGCCAAATACTTTGACATCTTAAAAGGGATAAAGACATATACATTAGTATGTAGAACAAAAAGAAGGTTAAAGCACTGACTATGTGAATTGGTAATACAGGCAGATATTCTATAAAATAAGAAAACATTATATAGAATATTCAATGTGTATACCAAAAAAAAAATGAAAAAGAAGTATAAAGAGCATAACAAGATAGATTTTCCTTTCAATTTATTTGCACTCTTTTGTTGTATTATATTGAAAATAGATTCTGTTCTCAAACACTGTATCTTGATTATAGTTTCTCCTGCCTCTACTCCTCACAGTTGGTTCCCCCACTCCCTTCCCTCTTGATCATCTCAATTATCTCTCTCAATAAAAAAGAACAGGCTTCTAAGAGATACTAACCAAACATGAAAAAGTAAAGCATTATAAAGTGAAAGAAAACTATCCGATTGAATTTGGAAACTACAACCCAACAGGAGGAAAGAGTCACAAGAGCAGGGACAAGTGTCAGAGACCACTTAGGAACACTAAGCTCATTGCTATAATGTATATGTGGAAACTCGGGCAGACTCATGTAGGCAAGTTCAGTCTTGAATAGGCTTGAGTAGACTAAATAATCTTGCTAATTCAGTCTCTGTAAGCCCATAGGCACTTTGCGGAGCTGATTCAGAAGAACTTGTTCTTGTGTTGTCCTCCATCCCTTCTAGCTCTGACAATCTTTCCATCTACTTTTTTTTTTTTTTTACCAGATTTTCTGAGTTCTGGGAGGAGGGATTTGATGGAGACTTAAAAATATTCTTTATCTGGACGATGAATGTCTCTGTGTCTCTGTATTTGTTCCCATTTTTCTACTTAAGGAACCCTCTCTGGCAGTGAATGAGTAAGGCACAACAGAATATCACTAGAAATTACTTTTTGGATTATTTTAGAGCATCAGTGTTTGGTTTTACATTGGGTCTTTGGAATATCTAGTCTAGTCCGTGGTTACTTAAGCTGTGTTGAGTATAAGTTCCTTCTCATGGAGTAAGCCTTAAGTGAAATCAGAAATCAGATTTTTTTTCTGTTTCTTCAAGTTCTATGCCACATTGCCTGGCATACTTTACAGTCAGGACATGTTATAGGTTAACTGATTGGGTTGGTTGGTTTTTTTTTATCTTTTGTAGAATGCAGAATAATTTCTGGAGGCAAGGAAACTAGGATGTAGCCCTAAGGGCCTCATGGAGCCCCGAGCTCAGCTTTTCCATGTTCAGTGAGTTGTGTGAGTTTTTTTCTTGAGATTGGGACCCAAGGTATTACTTTGAGGAGAACAACCCTTTGTCCTAAAAATAACCTGGGATTTAAAAAGACCCCCTTTTCCAAAAATTAATTGAATGAAGCCCACTTCCACCACTAGAGGAAATCTTGTCTGGCTACAAGAGATGGTGAACTGGCTGGTTTTGTGTGTCAACTTGACACAAGTTGGGGTTGTCACAGAGAAAGAAGTCTCCTTTGAAGAAATTTCTCAATGAGATCCAGCTGTAAGGCATTTTCTCAACTAGTGATGAAGGGGAGAAGGCTCATTGTGGGTAGTGCCATCCCTGGGAGGGTAGTCCTGGTTTTTTTTTTTTGTTTGTTTGTTTGTTTGTTTTTGTTTTTTTAAGAAACTAAGCTGAGCAAGCCAAGGGAAGAAATCCAGTAAGCAGCATCCCTCCATGGTTTCTGCATCAGCTCCAGCCTCCAAGTCCTATCCTGTGTGAGTTCCTGTCCTGACTTCCTTTGGTAATCAACAGCAATGTAGAAGTATAGGCTGAATAAAAGCTTTATGCTCAACTTGCTTGTTGGTCATGATGTTTTGTTCAGGAGTACAAACCCTGACTAAGACACATGGCCAGTTGAGACTTGATATCCCCATTACTCAATCTTCATTAGTAACACCTGCATAGATTTCAGTAAGTTTTTGTTGCACTAGGTGTCCATGTTATCCCCCCAAATGCTTATAGATTTCAGTCATTTCTCCATTCATTCTTTCACTCTACCCCACCTCTCCAACCTGAGACACTCAATCTAATCTGCACCTGTCCTCAGTTTGCCCATCAAATTTATTCTTTCCCAAATCCAATCCTTCCTAGACACCTCCTTTTCTTTACCTAACCTGTCTTTGTGTACAGGTGGTAGCTCTGCTATCATTGTCTTAATGTTTAATGTCCAGTGAATATATACCATGTTTGTCATTTTTAATTGGGTTATTTCACTTGTGATTATGTTTTCTAATTTTATCCATTTGACTGCATATTGCATAACGCCATATTTTAGTAGCTCAGTAATAATCCATTCTGTAAATTACCACATTTCATTTATCCATTCTTCTTTTAGGCAACACCTAATTTTTTTTCCACTTTCTGGCTACTAGGAAAAAGCCAAAATGAAGATAGTTAAGCAAGTGTCTTTGTGATAGGCTAGAACAACTTTTGAGTATGTATCCAAGAGTGATACAGCTGTGTCTTCAGGTTGCTTTCCATAATAGCTATACAAGCTTTCACTCCTGGTAACAATGGAAACTAATTCCTCTTGCTCCACACTCTCCCCAGTATGCTCTCTGACTTGTGTTATTGATCTAAGTCATTCTCACTGCTGTGAGATGGGATTACAAAATATTTTTAATTTGCATTTTCTGATATCTAAAGACATTGAAATTTTATTTAAGTCTCAGTTATTTGAGATTCTTCTATTGCGATATCTCTATTTACATCTGTATCTCATTTTAATCAGATTATTTGTTTTTTTTTTTCCTTTTTTTGGATATCTGGTTTCTTGAGTTATATATATATATATATATATATATATATATATATATATATATATATCAGGCAGTGGTGGCACATGCCTTTAATCCCAGCACTTGGGAGGCAGAGGCAGGCGGATTTCTGAGTTTGAGTCCAGCCTGGTCTACAGAGTGAGTTCCAGGACAGCCAGGGCTACAGAGAGAAACCTTGTCTCGAAAGACCAAAAAAAAATGTGTTTGTGTTTGATAATGCACCATTTTAATTGTACATCATAGTGTTTGTTCTATGATTGTTAAGTTCACAAAGTAGTTTTGCATGTCAATGCATTCCAGGATATTCTCTACTTTCTTTTCTATGAGTTTAGTAGATCTGGTTTTATGCTGAGGTCTTTTATCCTCTTAGATTTGGGTTTTGAGCAGGGTGATAAATATAGAACTATTTATATTCTTCTATATGTAGATACCCAGTTTTACCAGCACTCTTTGTTGAAGTTGTTGACTTTTTTCCAGTGTCCATTTCCAGCTTCATTATCAAAAATCAGATGTTTATACGATTTCTAGATTTATGTCTTGGAATTCAACATGTCTGTTTTTATGGCAATACCATTTGATTTCTATTACTATAGCTCTGTAATAAACCTTGAAGTTGGAAATTATAGGACAGCCAGGAATTCTTTTATGGCTCAGGATTATTTTATCTGTCCTACTATTTATTCCATGTGAAGCAGATGATTTTCTTTTCAAGGTCTGTTATTAATGTGTTTAAATTTTGATGGAAATTATATTAGATGTGCAGATTGCTTTTGGTATGATGGTCATATTTACTATGATACTACTACTGATTCATGAGCATGGGACATGTTTGTTGGTTTTGTCCTGTTCTAATATTTTAGTTTCATCTATTATTTTATTATATGTTAATTTATTATTATCCCTTAAAAGCCTATTTATCCTATTGTTAGACAGAAAAGGGTTGAGTATGAGTCATATGAAGGCACAGAGAACCTGAGAGGTATAGAGAAAAAGAAAACAGTAAATAGGATGTAATGTAAAAGAGAAAAAAACCTGCCTGAATTGTTAACTTAAAAAACATAAGTGAATAAATCTTATTTCTCCTGGAAATAAGAAGAACATTTATCTATTTTATGTGTGAGTGGAACCTTGTATAGCTACTACTAAAGCTAATATGAATGTCCCACAGAAATTTTGAAATTAATCTACCACAGCTATATGTAACTTAGGAATATACCCTCCAAAATGGTACATCTTACCAAAAGAATATTTGCTCAACTATGTTTATTACTGCTCTATTAATAATAGCCAGGAAGTAAAAATAACCTGTATGCTCCTCTACAGAAGAATGAATAAATAAAATGTATGCATGTAGTATATTTACACAATAAAGTATTTCATGGCTATTAAAAATGTCATAGAATTTAAAGGTAAACTGATAGAACTAAAAATAACAGCCCTCAAGGATGTACACAAGACTCAGAAAAACAAATATGAAATATCCAAATATCCACTTGTGTGTGAATATATATATATATATATATATATATATATATATATATATATATAATTAAATCAGTGATAACCAAGAAACATTTGTAGGCCCAGAGAAATTATGATAGGACTGGGCCTGGGGTGACCAAGAATCTGAGACTAGATAGCTGAGAGATCTAGGGTAATGCTAAATATAAAGATGTAGCATTAATATGACTTGTAATAATAGGCTGTTATACACATAAATCTGTGTATTATTCAGAGATTATCTCAGAAGTTTCTTCTTTCAGCAGGTGGAAAAAAATACATTCCTACAGCAAGAGAGCAAGAGAGAGAAAAAGAGAAAGAGAGAGAGACAGAGAGAAAGACAGAAAGAGAGACAAAGACAGAGAGAAGAGGAGAGACAGAGAGAAAGAGAAACAGAAACACATACAGAGAGGAGGAGAGACAGAAAGAGAAAGAGACAGAGAGACCTTGAAACTAACAGCTTTAAATGGAGAAATCTCTCCCTAGGAGATTAGGAAATTTTATTAAAGTATGTACATGGCAAGGAGGACACCTGGAGACCAATGCTCTCTAAATCAACTGAACAGAGCTCACATGAACTCACAGAGACTGAAACAGCAAACACTGGGCCCACACTAGTTGACACCATTTTCTCAATACTTACATTAAAACTCTTGTGTTAGTATTTTTGTGGGATGCCTGAGCTTATGAACAAGTGAGTTTCTCATTCTTGTCTTCTCTTGGGTCTCTTTTCCTACAGTTAGTGTGTCTTGGACAGCTTTGATGTAATGGTTTTCTTTTATCATATTTTATTTTGTCATGTTTGCTGTTATCTCGTAGAAGCCTGGCCTTTGCTAATAGAATGTGAGTGGATTTGAAGGGATGGGATTTGGGTAGGAATTGGGAAGAGTAGAGGGAAGGAAACTATATAAAATAAAATATTCTATGAGAAAATGCTGTATTTTTTAAAAGTGAAGAATTTTTTAATTATAATAAAGGGTGTGGTGAGAGAGTGAGGAGGAGAGGGGTAGAAGAGGAGAAAAATGGGGAGAGAAATGGAGAGAGAAATGGGGATGCAGATACAGCAACAGAAGTGACAGTCCTGTACTGTGGTGATATTATTTGTTTGTGCTGAGAGTGACTTCAAGGCCAGCTGGGATACAGTTATAACAGACAGAGTATACCATGGCACAGACTCAGGTAGAGTTTGGTCACAGATACAGGAGCAATATGCCTGGCATTGCTGAAGCTAAATCTGATTTTTGCTTGTTTGTTTGTTTGTGACTATTTTACATTTATGTATTTAGAGTGTGTGTGTTTCCAATGGTGGCCATGTGGAAGGACAACTTTGTGTAATCAATTTTGCCTTGCATCATATATACTCTGGAGATGGTACTCAAGTCAGATAGCTTGGCAGCAAACACCTTTATCCATGAACGATCTTGCTAGCTCTCAAAGAATAATTTTATTGTGATAAAAATTGATATGTTTTGGATTTTTTAAGTTAAAAAATTTCAAAAGTAAGATAAAACATCCATTTTTCATAAAACAAAACAACAATAACAAAACAGAACAGAATGGAAAAGACAAAGATGACAGATGTCATGAATTTAAGAGAGATGTCATGAGTTTAAGAGAGAATAAGGAAAGTTATATAAAAGGGGTTAGAGGAAATAAAGAGAAAATAGAAATGATGCAATTATATTTTAATACAAACAATAAAATATTGATTATATATATATATATATATATATATATATATATATAAATAATATTAATGGCAATCATCATAGGACTATATTGTGGCTTATAACTGCTTAGCTAAAGTTATGAGTACATATGGGTCAATGGCTCTAAATTACTAGTATATCACTAAAGTAAGTGTTATAATTATGACAATGATATGAACAGAATACAATAAAATAGTATTGAAATTTTATGATTGGCTTGATAAGTAAAAAAATTAATAATGCTAAAAGTAATAACACACATCAATGGAAGGATAATTTTCTTCAAACATTTATGTAAGCTATTATAATATAGAAAATTATACTATCTAATCTTGTACAGAATTTATAAGCTAATAATAACATGTACAAAATTTGGACAAAATACTAACCACTTAAGCAAATGAAAATGTATAGACTTCATTTTTAAAATAAGAATAGAAGTAGATGACATAAATATCTAAGGGTTTGTATAAGAAGTAAAACTATAAATTTACTACACAGATATGTATCAATAACTATTTTCAGTTTCTTCCCCAAAGAGCCTCTGCATAGAGCATATGATTGAGCACACATTGAAAAATGTGGCAAAAGATGGCACCCTGTCCTGATGGAATCAGATGCTGAAATCATTTAAATTATTTTATAATGTCAAAGATAAAAGGATGCACAAAAAACCTCATGTATATTATAATGACACATATAAACTGTAAAATGACTGAAAATGTATATTGGACAACTAAAATTTTACTAAAGATGAGCAGAAGAGAGAAAATGAAGGTAAAATTAAAATAAGCTTTTATGGACAAATAACATTCTTTGAAAAAATATCACAATCGTGTGACACATCTGAGAGATAAAACGTTGGATATGAGCATAAAATTTCCTCTTTCAACTTGATTCTTTAAAAGCTACAATTTGTATATGACTTCATCATTGAATACTTCATTTTAAATTATCTTATAATAATGTGTGTCCATACAATTATGGTTAATTGGGTTCTTGCAAAGTTGGAATGATTATATGTGAAATAATTTACAAATAGGCCTTCAGTGAAAGTCAAGCAAGTGCTTTTTCCTTGTAATATACCTGAATTGGATTGATAAGTTTTGTATTTGAAATTTTTTAATGAATTAATATGCAATAAAAGATGCTTAGAAAATGACGGTGCCTGCCACCATTCCACATGAGCTGAGTTGGATCCCTGGTAAACAGAAAGAGAAGGAGAGAATCAATTTTAGACAAATTTTCCTCTACTCATATGCCATAGTCCATGCACACATATGTGAGAATAGGCACCCACACACAAAAACAGACAAACAGACACACACACACACACACACACACACACACACACACAGAGAGAGAGAGAGAGAGAGAGAGAGAGAGAGAGAGAGAGAGAGAGAGAGAGAGAGAGAGAGAGAGAGAAATAAGTTTAATTACAGTTCCATACCTATCTTAAAATTATCCTTAGGAAAAATTTGTAACTTTTATCCTAACATTTCCACTGTGCTTTAAAAATGAAACACATCCCCTTACATATTTTATGTAACAATTGAAAATACAAAGATTTGCTGCTAGGCGAGAATGTACAGTCATAGGTCAATTCCCTTCCCTTCAAGTCCTTGCTCTAATTCTGTTTTAATTTCTCCAAAATCCTTTGGTTGAGTACAAGATAACATATCAGAACCTCTGTGAATGCTAGTTCATGTTGTATTTCATGGAGGTACTGACTGTATTTACGTGTGTTTCCAATGCATGGGAACATACTTAATAAAACATATCTTCCGTTTTCTACTGTAGAATAATTTATACCTAACCTACCCATATATTGGTAGATTTAATTTTACAGACAATGTATATAATCTGCTCTGTGTTTTCCACTTAGTGTTATCCCAAACACAAAACATACCTAGCACTTTCTCTTTGCACTTTCAAATTGCTTTTCTCTCCTGTCTTGAACTTGAATTTAGAAATGGCAAAGTCTCTATAGAGGTAGAGGGTAATTTCCCACAAGACCTGGCTAATTTATAGCTTTCAACACACCAATGACCCCTGCAATTTGGCAGTTGCTTCATTAATTTCTCTACACCTGCTCCATTTATCTTGAAAAAAAAAAAGACAGATAAAAGGCATGGTCTTTTTCAGTGCTGCTATTGTGAGGAACAATTCTTTACCCATTCCTGAAATAAATTGTACCCCGCATCCTGGAGAACAAAAAGTACAGCAGTGAAAATAGATGGTCCTTGTTTGTCATGGGGACTAAAAAGAATAGTTTGAAAGGTTACATATTTGAAGTATTATTATTATTATTATTATTATTATTATTATTATTAATTTGTATTATTATTATTATTAAAAAATTAGGTATACTTAAGGAACAGTGCATTTTCAGTAGATAGAGATTGGCATTTCATTCTCATAATTTCAGGATTTGATCAAAAACTAAATAAAATTTAATATTTTGGATGCCCTGGGGTTATATAGATACCTTCATAACTATTGACATTTTTCGCTGTCTATCTACTATCTAATTACTGTTGAAAATACATAAACCTAGGTTTAGATTAGATCTTCAATATGATCACTGTATCAAAAAAAACATTTGCACAAAATATAAACTATAATGGGGTACCTAAGGAGGACAAAAATGTAATTCCCACCACTGAGAGAAGAATTAATTAAAACAGTACATTTTAATGTTAAGTTAGTAAATCCTCTATTTTGCTGAACAGTATAAAAGAAGGTGTTTGCTCATTTTTTAAGATAGAATACGATTACAATAATTCTTTCTTCCCTTTCCTTCTTCCAAACCCTTCTATACATTCCTATCTTTTCTTTTTCAAATCTATGACTTCTTTTTTCTCTAATTGCTGTTGAATGAATAATTTTATCTCATTGTTATTTCAACTTCTAAAGATTAGAGTCCATGAAAAAATAGAATTTGTAGAAAATAATTGTAATAGTGTCATCTTTACTAGATCATCATTATGCCTTGAACGGTAATAACAGAATCAGCTATTGGTAGCAAGAAAGGCATTTAAGATTTGTATTTAAGACATGCTTATTATGCACATATGTGTGTATGTGACTGAATTCACATATACATATTTATGTATATGTAAGTATATATGTATCTGTATGTGTTTAATGGGAATAAAGTTAAGTCAGATACATATTTCTCTTTCTAATATTCTTATTTAATGTAGGTCATGGAGAGTTCACAGTCATATCAGTCTGCATAATTGATTAATTCTTCCATACAATACTTATTTCATTAGTGATAAAAATATTTTAATATGTGCAGAACTGCATGCATTCTTTTCATACATGCATGTGACATATTTACAACTTACAGGTTGATGACAAAATAAAAACATAATAAATAATATTTTCCTTCTTTAGTTACTTAAATTAGCAACTACTCTTCACGGATGAAGCATGAGGATTTTCATATATTATGGTTTCTATTCTTTATTTTCTAAATGTTATATGCAGGAGACATGTCAAATCTACCGATTCTATAAAATGAAATGAAATCGATACCTAGTAAATGCTAAATTGTTAGCTAACTATAGTCAGTACTAGACTTTAGAAAGTGAAATAAGAATTGGAATCTTTATGTTTCCTACAGATGGATGGGTAATGAAGAATCCTGAAATTCACTAGCTTAACTTGTAACAGAAATAGTCCAATATTGTCAGTAGTCTTTCTTACAGTCAAACAGCTTCAGTAGTCTTCCTTTTAGAATTGTCTCAGTATTTTCTATGCTGCTAAATATTAAATGACATAATTCATTTAATTACTCTCACATCATTGGTCTTTTTTATTCCTCCCAATGCTGTCAATTCCTTAACTCTCTATAAATTCCCTTCCCACATTTATGGTTGCTTTGTTTGTTTGTTTTTTAGTTTTTTGTTTGTTTGTTTGTTTTGCTTTATTTTGTTTTATTTTAATATACTAATCTTAACAAGTGCTGGCTCTGTGACCATGGATTTTGTGCTACCCACTGGGTATGGTGGGTTCATTAGTTAGTACACAAAGAAATACAATGACTTATTTTATCCCACAATCTATCAGTAGAGTGTGAACTCTTCTTCCATGACTGCTCCTGACAGAACCAATCTTTTACAGGCCCAGTGAAGACTCCGTGATCTTGCTATGAGTTAAGATTGAGTGACTATGTCATGGCTGTGGATGAGTACTGAATGACTGTGTCATCTTATGAGATGATATCTGTTTCTTCTTTTTTTTATTGGATATTTAATTTACATTTCAGATGCCATCCCCTTTCCCCAATTCCCCTCCCTAGGAAATCCCTATCCCATGCCCCCTTTTTCCTTTTTGCCTTTATACAATTTTTTAAAAATGTTAATAAAAGACTTTGGTAATGCTCAATCAGAAGTGTAACCCAATACCCAACCTAGATATATCAACTATCTTTGACTGGTGGAGACACGTGAACATCTGCCTCCATGTCCCCCTCTCTCTTTCTTTCTCTTTCTCTCTCTCTCCTCACTTAGCTTCTCCTCTCCTTCTTCTCCTCCTCTCCTTACTCCTTGTCTTCCTCTCACCTTAGCTCCTCCTACATATCACCCTTCCTGTTAAAATAAAACTTTTCTCTCAAAACACAATTAGAGCATAATTATACCAATTTGTACCAGTGAGGTACAAGATAGTCCTAATATCTAGTCCATCATTTTGTTGACTAACCAGAACCTCTGTCATCTCTCTTAACTAAAACACTTAGTTCTGAACCTGGCTTTTTTTTCTTGGCTTTAGAATGAATGTCAGCTGAAAACCATCCACTCAAATCTCTTCTCTCAAAGTAAATAGCCAGGATTGGCTATGAGAGGTGAGATGACATTTTGAATTCTGTCCTCCTATCTTTTGGTTCTTACTACATTCAACCTCTGTTATAGTGATAGTCTCTACGGTTTACAGGGCTTGTTATAAATATCTCACTTAGTACTAAGCAGTCAACTGTAATGTAGTCTTATCACCTTGAACAAATATAAAATTCTCAATTTTTTTTGATTAAGTTATTTATTTACTTTATATCCACATTTCAGTTGCCCCTTCTTTCACCCCACTGAGTTCATTCCTCTGCCTTTTCCACCTATCTCCCACTCCTGAGGCTTTCCGTGGACATTATGCAGCTTGGCATGTCAAGTTACAGTAAGACACGGGGACATCTTCAATTGCGGATAGACAAAGCAACCTAATTAGGTGAAAAGCATCCAAAAGCAGCCAACAAAGTCAGAGACAGCTCCTGCTCCTGCTTTAGAAGTCCCACAGGAAGACTTAGCTGTACACCTGTTACATATGTGTGGAGGGCTGAGGTCCATTTCATGAATGCTCTCTGACTGGCAGTTCAGACTCTGTGAGCCCTTACGAGCCCTACTAAGACAGACCTCTCTGACAAATGAGAGTAGAATTTGGCTGTGTATGAATGTAAAATTTTAGAAGTTAGTTTATTACCATAGCAGTTTACCTACATTACAAAATTAAGTTATGCCCTATGGCCTAAGACCTTGTCACCCATACCTTGCTAAGTTTATATTATCAAGCTTCAAATCATGCTGCTATTACATCTGTGAATCCATACAGCCTGAGATTTTTGTATTATAGTATGTAGTGTTCACATCTGGATAACGTTATTGATGCTTTTTCTACCCCACCAAGATCGCATGCAACTTCTGTGATTACAAATGCTATCCATTAGAGAGGAAGTTTTTATTCTAATATTAGTTACATTGCTTCGTATCTTTCAACCAAGGTGTTTGGTGTCATCTAGAAAAAGTAGCATTTAATCTGCTAGTTCTGGTGTGATTCCAACAGGAATGGCATGAACATTTATTATTCTGGATCCTTCCATACCAACAGTATTATTTCTTGCTTGGTAGGGGAATTTTAGTAGAAGGACAACATATTTTATGTTTAATATTGTCTAGGCATGTTGTATATATCCTCTCTAACTTTAAAATATATCATATTTTAAATTAACTTACAAACTACCTACATGACTTAATCTATCATGTGCTTGGTTTAATTTCTGAAAGATAATTTTATGTGACATCTCCCTTCAATTGGTTTGAACATTTTTTGTGTGTTGTTATTGTTGTTGTTGGTGGTGTTGGTGGTGGTGGTGGTGGTGGTGGTGGTGGCAGTGGTGGTGCTGTGGCTGCTGCTGCTGGTAGTACAAGCTGTAGTGGTGGTACTGGTGCTGCTGCTAGTGGTGGTGGTGGTGTTGCTGGTGGCAATGGTGATGGTGGTGGTGGTGGTGGTGGTGGACCTGGTGGTAGTGGTAGTGCTGGAGCTGGTGGTGCTGGTGCTAGTGATGATGCTGATGTTGATACTCATGCTCATGATGGTGCTCAGTTCTGATGCTAGTGGTGCTGGTACTGGTCATGCTACAATGGAATGCTTGATTATCACTGAGAAGGGGAAATAGAATTGTTATCAAGGGTAGATGAAGTGAGGAAACTGGGGAGCAGGGTGTTGACTGGAACAAGAGGGTTAAAGTATGAGGAGAGATGATGGAGCAAGTACTAGGAGAGAAAACTTGAATATGTGGCTGGAGGCAGCTTTGCAAGAAACTAGAAACCTAAGGTAATAGAAACTATGAGGAATCTATGAGGCTGAACCTAGGTAAGACTCTTAGCAATGGGGAATAGGGAACCTGAAATGGTCATCTCTTATAACCAGACAAGACTCTCAATGAAGAAAAGGAAACATCAACGCAGACACAAAACCTTAGAACCACATTTTCCCCTACCTACAAGATGTGCAGGGCTAAAAATGGAGTAGAAATTGTGAGGATGGCCAAGCAATGACTCATCCAACACAAGAACCATATCATGAGCCAGAGCCCACACCTGACACTATTAATGATATTCTGCTGTACTTGCAGACAGGGGCATAGAATAACAGTCATCTGAGAGAATTCATGCAGCAACTGAAAGAAACAGGTGAAGAGACCCACAGCCAAACATTAGGAAGAGTTTGGGGAATCCTGTGGAAGAGGGGGAGAAAAGATTGAATGAGCCAGAGAGGTCAAAGACAGTACAAGAAAACCTACAAAATCAACTAACCCTGGCACATAGCATCCCACAGAGCATGAATGACAAACCAAAAATGCATAGGATGAGCTAGACCCTCTGCATATTTGTCCTGGTGTTCATTTGGGACCAGTGAGCAAGGGCTGTCTGTCTGTGACTGTTACCTGCCTTTGGACTTTCCCCTAACTGGTCCGCATTGTCTAGTCACAATAGGAAATGATGAGCCTAGTCCGACTGCCATTTAATATGCCATGGCATGTTGATACACACGGGGGTCCTCCACATTTCTGAGGGAAAAGTGAGGGGGTGTGGGAGACATGATATGAGTGGGAGGGACACGGAAGAGAGAAGGGAGGGGAGACTGGGATCAGATTGTAAAATAAATAAATTAGATGATGGAAAAATAGCTCAAATCAATAAACTTGTCTCGGTGATAGCTTAAACTTGTATATAAAGGGATATGCATTCCTCATAAGGAGCCTTACGGTAAAAATGATGAAAGCACAAATAAAGTGTCTCCTGAATGGCTTCCAATGAATTTACATTTTGTGTCTAAGTCGAAGGGTGATAAATTTGTAAAAACCAAATGTTATGAAATTCTTTTCGTGGAGGAAATAGAGCTAAGGTTCTCCAATCTAGAACACCATTGAAGAATAATTCCAGGTCACAGAATGGCCATGAAGTTCATGAACTTATATAAATTCTCAATAGGAGTTCAAATATAGAGTATAAAGTGAAGGTGTTATGCTTTTGGTGATACTTTCTTTAAATGTAGGAGAAATTTTATGAGACAAAGTCATACTTTCATAGTTCATTATTTCCACCTAGTGCTTATGAAATATAAATTCAAATGCATTATTTGGTAATATATCTTTGATATATGAATAGTTAAATTAATGTATTAGCAGAATTATAAAAAGCAAAAAGAAATTGAATAAAAAAAAGAAAAGTAAATTATTCTTCTTACAAGATAAAGCACAGGGTTAGTCATAAAAATGCACATTTGGTGCCAAGAATAATTTTAACATTGGTGGATTTCAATGAAACAAAAGACATTAGGAATTTCAAGAATATCTTGAGAACAAGTCTACTGCATTTATAGTTTAGGATTTGAGAAAAACTTAAATTATATTTAATAAAATATCAATGTTATTAATGTTGAGATAAAATACAAAGTATTTTAAGGTGCAAATGAAATTGACTCTGCAGATCTGCTTTTTCCATTAATTTTGTTGAAAATTTTATCCACATATGCAATGCATTGTGATTATATTTCCTCCCAATTTTTTCCTTTATATCTCTCCAACTCTACTTAACTTCTTATATTTTGTATCTTCTGTGTGTGTGTGTGTGTGTGTGTGTGTGTGTGTGTGTGTGTGTGCGTGTGTGTACATCTGTGCAGATTTTATGCAAGTATCTATACCTGCCTTTTGCTATGACTTCAATGGTCATTTATATCCAGAATAAAGTGTTTGATCATGCATCTCCACATCCTTTGGTTGATGCTCAATAGTCTCTGGACTGTATAAACAATCATGTTAATTCTGCAGATTCAACATCCATTCATTCTCTGCATTTTAACCAGTTCCAGCATTGAGTATCTTTATCAACTTTCACCTCATCATGACTGTGGAAAGTAGCCTCTATAAGCAAGACTGCGAGAAACTTTAGATGGTAGTTAAAAATTCTTAGAAGGCAATTTGATGTCCATTTAGAAAAACCTCAGTGCTTTTCTTCTTAATGTATTAATTTAAATACCTTCTTCAAGAATACTAGAAATTTGTATTGAAGACCTATCTACTACAATTGTGCTGTCTCATTTGAGAAATAAGAAATCAAACATAAATACATAAATTCATAACCATGTTCACTAGATAGTTATGACTAGTAAGCATTCATATACCCATAAATATGCAAACTTACATATACATACAACACAAATACATATACAAACACACAGAAACAGATACACACAAAATCATTAATAGACTTAGGTATGATTGCTTGTTAAAGAATTAAAAATGTCATAATATTTGCAAAAATGTGACAATGCTGGAGCAGCAAAGGAAAAAAGTAGCCTTACTGACGGTTTTCTGTACCTTTAGTACTGTCTTAAGAGGTTTTTAGTTGTATCAAATGTACACAACAACACAGTCTATGACAGAGCCATATTATTCATAAAAGTGATGTTTGGTATGTCTTCTTTACAGAGGTATTTATTTGTTTATTTATTTATTTATTTATTTATTCTTTTCTAATATATTACATCCTGACAACAGTTTTTCCTCCGTCCCACTATTCCAAGACTTTCCTCTTCTCCTCTCTCCCCACGAATCACTGTTTCTTGACTTTCTTATAAAAAAAAAAAGCATCATTTTAAAGATATATACAATAAAGTCTGCTCCCATGAAGACACAGTATCCTGAGCCATCCTAGAGGAGTCATTGCTCTCAGAGCAGAACATAAGGACCCTCTCCCACTACCCTATGCCCCAGAGAAAAAACTGGGAAACTGGGGCTCTCAGGATCCATAAGCCACCCAAACCCTGCCCCTCCAGAATACCACTTCCTTTCTGCCTCTGGCTTGGTCCTTTTGGCTGGGACAGACACCTAACGGATTTGCTCTGAGGTAGACACCTAGCTGGTTTGCACCCATGAAGACACCATATCCTGAGCCATCCTAGAAGAACCACTGCACTCAAAGGAGAAGGATTTCAAGATCTCCAAGGTGGCCAGAGTCTCAGGAGTTCTGCCACCCGAAGCTCAAGATCACAGGATCACAGAGACATCTGGACCCTGAGGAATTCTGACACAAGCTAGATAAATGGAAAGACAGGCTCCAATCAGAGACAGTGAGTAGAGGTAGCACTAGAGTTAACCAGATGGTGAAAGGCAAGCACAAGAACATAACCAACAGAAACCAAAGCTACTTGGCATCATCAGAAGCCAGTTCTCTCATCATAGCTGGTCCTGAACACCCCATCACACCGGAAAAGCAGGATTCAGAATTAAAATAATTTCTCATGGTGATAATAGAGGACATTAAGAAGGACATAAATAACTTCCTTAAAGAAGTACAGGAGAACACGGGTAAACAGGTAGAAGCCCTTAAAGAGGAAACACAAAAATCCCTTAAAGAATTGCAAGAAAGCACAACCAAACAGGTTAAATAATTAAACAAATCTAGCCAGGATCTAAAAGGGGAAGTAGAAACAATAAAAAAAATCTCAAAGGGAGACTACCCTAGAGATAGAAAACCTAGGAAAGAGATTAAGAGTCATAGAAGAGAGAGTCTGAAGAGCAGAAGATACCATGGAAAATATTGACACAACTGTCAAAGAAAATGCAAAATTCAAAAAGACCCTAACTCAAATCATCCAGGAAATCCAGGACACAATGAGAAGACCAAACCTAAGGATAATAGGTACAAATGAGGGTGAAGATTCGCAATTTAGGGTCCATAAATATCTTCAACAAAATTATAGAGAAAGACTTCCATAAGCTAAAAAATGTCCATGAAAATACAAGAAGTCTACAGAACTCCAAATAGACTAGACTAGAAAAGAAATACCTGCCATCACATAATAATCAAAACATCAAATATACAAAACAAAGAAAAAATACTAAAAGCAGTAAGGAAAAAAGGTAAAGTAACATATAAAGTTAGACCTATAGAATTACACCAGACTTCTCACCAGAGACTATAAAAGTCAGAAGATCCTGGACTGAGATCATTCACACCCTAAGAGAATACAAATGCCAGCCCAGACTACTATACCCAGCAAAACTCTCAACCACTATAGATAGAGAAACCAAGATTGTCCATGACAAAACCAAATTTACACAATATCTTCCCACAAATCCAGCACTTCAAAGGATAATTGATGAAAAATGCTACAAAAGGAGGGAAACTACAACCTAGAAAAGACAAGGAAATAATCTTCCAACAACCACAAAAGAAGATAGCTGCACAAATATAATTCCACCTCTAATAACAAAAATAACAGGAAGCAACAATCATTTTCCTTAATATCTCTTAATATCAGTGTACTCAATTCTCTAATAAAGAGATGTAGACTATCAGACTAGATACATAAACAGGACCCAGAGTTTTGCTGCATAAAGGAAACTAACCTCAGTAAAAAAGACAGATAGTACCTCAAAGTAAAATGATGGAAAACAATTTTCCAAGCAAATGGTCCCAAGAAAAAAGTTGGAGTAGCCATTCTAATATCAAATAAAATTGACTTTCAACTAAAAGTAATCAACAAAGATAAGGAAGGTCACTTCATACCCATCAAAGGAAAAGTCTACCAAGATGAACTCTCAATTCTGAACATCTATGACCCAAATGCAAGGGCACCCACATACATAAAAGAAACTTTACTAAAGCTCAAAGTACACATTGACCCTCACACAATAATAGTGGGGGATTTGAACACCCCATTCTCAACAATAGACAGATCATGGAATCAGAAACTAAACAGAGACACAATGAAATTAACAGAAGTTATGAACCAAATGGATTTAACTGATATCTAGAGAACATTTCATCCTAAAACAAAAGAATATACCTTTTTCACAGCACCTCATGGTACCTTTGCCAAAATAGAATATATAATTGCAACAAAACAGTCCTCAACAGATACAAAAGATTGGGATAATTCCTTGCATCCTATAAGCTTACCATCAAAAAATTCAAATCTCTGAAAAAATAAATTGAAGATCTCAGAAGATGGAAAAATCTCCCATGCTCATGGATTGGCAGGATTAATTTAGTAAAAAAGGCCATCTTGCCAAAAGCAATTACAGATTCAATGTAATCCCCATCAAAATTCCAAATCAATTCTTCACATAGATAGAAAGAGAAATTTGCAAATTTATTTGGAATAACAAAAAATCTCAGGATAGCAAAAACTATTCTCAACAATAAAAGAACTTCTGGGGGAATCACCATCGCTGACCTCAAACTGTACTACAGAGCAATAGTGATAAAAAACTGCATGGTATTGGTACAGAGACAGGCAGAAAGACCAATGGAATAAAATTGGAGATCCAAAAATTAACCCATTAACCTATGATCATTTGATCTTTGACAATGGAGCTAAAACCATCCAGTGGTAAAAGGACAGCATTCTCAACAAATGGTGCTGGTTCAACTGGAAGTCAGCATGTAGAAGGATGCAAATCAATCCATTCTTATCTCCTTGTACGAAGATCAAGTCCAAGTGGATAAAGGACCAAAACCAGATACACTGAAACTATTAGAAGAGAAGGTCGGGAAGACCCTCCAATACCTAGGCACAGGGAAGTATTTCCTGAACAAATTGCCAATGGCTTATGTTCTAAGATCAAGAATTGACAAATGGGACCTCATAAAATTGCAAAGTTTCTGTAAGCAAAGGACACTGTAAATAGGACAAGACGGCAACCAACAGATTGGGAAAAGATCTTTACCAGTCCTACATCCTATAGATGGCTAATATCCAATATCTACAGAGAACTCAAGAAATTATACTCCATACAACCAAATAACCCTATTAAAAATGAGGTACCAAGCTAAATATAGAATTCTCAACTGAGGAAACTCAAATGGCTGAGAAGCACCTAAAGAAATGTTCAAAATCCTTAGCCATCAGGAAAATGAAAATCAAAACAACCCTGAGATTCCATCTCACACCAGTCAGAATGGCTGAGATAAAATACATAGGTGATAGTAGATGCTGATGGGGATGTGTAGAAAGGGAACACTTCTCCATTGTTGGTGGAATTGCAAGCTGGTACAACCACCAATCTGGAGGTTTCTCAGAAAATTAGACATAGCCTTACCTGAGGACCCAGCTATACCACTCCTGGTTAAAAAGATGTTCCAACATATAACAAGGACATATGCTCCACTATGTTCATAGCAGTCATATTTATAATAGCCAGAAGCTGGAAAGAACCCAGATGTCCTTCAACAGAGGAATGGATATAGAAAATGTGGTACTTTTACAAAATGGAATATTACTCATGTATTAAACACAATGAATTCGAGAAATTCTTAGGCAAATGGATGGAACTAGAAAATATCATCCTGAGTGTGGTAGCCCAATCACAAAAGAACACACATGGTATGTACTCACTGATAATTGGATATTAGTCCAGAAGCTTGAAATAGCCAAGTTTCAACTCACAGACCACATGAAGCTCATGAAGAAGGATGTCCTAGTGTGGGTGCTTCAGTCCTTCTTAGAAGTAGTAGCGAAATACTCAAGACAGCAAATATAGAGACAAAGTGTGGGACAGAAACTGAAGGAAGGGCCTTCTTGAGACCATTCCACCTGGGTATCCATCCCATGTGCAGTCACCAAAGATAGACTGATGTGGATGTCAGGAAGTGCATGCTGATAGAAATCTGATATTGCTGTTTCCTTAGAGGTCTGCCAGAGTCTGACATATTCAGAGGTGGATTCTCAAAGCTAACCATTGAACTGATCAAGGGGTTTTCAATGGAGGAATTAGAGAGAAGACTGAAGGAACTGAAAGTGTTTGCATCCCCATGAGGAAAGCAACAATACCAACTAACCAGAGCTCCCCAGGATCTAAACCACCAATCTGGGAGCACATAGGGTTGGACCCATGGCTCCAGCTATATATGTAGAGGAAGATGGCCTTGTCGGGAATAGTTGGGAGAGGAGATTCTTGGTCCCATGAAGGCTAGATGCAGAGTGTTGGGAAATTCGAGAGTGGGTAGCTGGGGGGCACATCCTCATAGAAGCAGGGGGAGGTGTATGGGATGGGGGTTGCTGGGCGGGGGAGGGGTTATGGAGTAAGGGAATAATATCTGAAATGTAAATAAAATACACACACACACACACACACACACACACACACACACATATATATATTTAGAGTAAGTCAGAGATTTTTTAAGTGTATACTAGATATTTTCTGGTGTGATGGTGCTCAGTTTTCTTACCAGTATTCAAGGAGCAGAGCCTGGTTGATCACTGTGAGTTCAGGGCCAGCCTAGTCTACAAAGCATGTTTCAAACAGGTCAAGGCTTTGTGGTGTGCTATTGTCTCAAAATACATAAATAAATAAATAAATACACTTATAAAAATTAAAAATAAAAGCATAGAAAAATGAAAGAAGCAAAACAAAGTCTTAAATGATTTTTTGAGATTATAATAGAGTTATAATATTTTCCTTTTACCTCCAAACTCTCATACAAACCCCTGCTTGATCATTTTCAAATCCATGGCTACTTTTACAGTAATTGTAATTATACTCATCTTTGGAAAGGAAAAATAATATGTCTTTAAGTGTAAATTTGCATTTTAGTTTTTTCTGGTTGTTTTGTGTGTTGATGCCTTCTTGAAAAATGTTTTTCAGGATGTTATTTTCATATTTGAAGTAAGTTATTGTTACTCCAAATTCAAAGACTCCACTTTGGTAACACACAAGAAAACAAATAAGAAAAGATTCTTGTGGGATGAGATATAACAATGAATGTAGCTAGCAGTCTCCAAATCTATCAAAAATACAGTCCACTGAAGCATATAATGAGTGAAGAACTTTTGAGATTAACTTGTGCCACATTCTTATCTATGGAAGCATCCAACTGGGTTGATTAGAGGATAAACACTAAAAGCTGCACACTTTCAGATAAACTCCACAGGAAAGGAAAAATGATAACGGTGATGCCGTGCCGCTATGTTTAAACTTCGACAGAAATATAAAATTGTGTCTACATAGATGTGATTAGGCAAAATATGAAATTACTTTTAATTCTATCATTCTAACTTCTTTATTGGTAGAAACATTAAAAATTTAATAACTGCTACGAAGTATAGTTGTGTCTATTTTAATAAGAATATTTTAGTTATCTTTACAAGTTGCATTACGAAAGCATGAAGTATAAAATATATGTGCCTACGATCTGGAAAAGGAAGCAAATTTACATCAGAAATGGAAGCTATGAAAGCTGTCAATTACAATATGTGAAACTGTAATATACCTACGATTCTCCTACTTCAGCTGCCCTCAGACACTGTGCCTATCTTAACAATGTATTGTGTCTTACAATGACTAGGACGTACCTGTTCCTTTCAAAATGGAATTATACTAATAAGAAAAACATTTTTTTTGTTCTTCACTCCTTGAAAGTTTCCTGATTTATTATTTCTATTATCGTTATTTCTTGACTGTATATTACATACACATTTTAATATTTCTCCATCACCCCAGAAGTACTCTGTAAGCACACTATAAACAGATAAATAATTCATTAATCTATTTCTCTAGTAAGGTTTTATAATTGTTCAAGATTCACATTCTCCTATGTATCTTAATGTCCACACACACACACAGTGCAAGTAATGTGCACATTATACATTCAGAGCAATTTTGAACGAAGGAACTGCCTACTTAATATATCATAGTACAGAAAGTCAATGTTAGATAAACAAACTTGAAAGCATTATTAACACTCACAAAAGAAAAGTGATAATAGCTAATCCAAAATAACATAGTTTTTAAAAAGAAACAACAAATTAATATACCAACATTTTTAAAAGGACAATAACTTATTCCAATGAGGAGAAAAAAATCAGTTTAAATATATTTACTATCCTATGGTGTATATGTATATGAAAAGTAATTGACATAAAAAACAAATAGAACATTTTACTTAACTTATTTCATTTCATTTACACATTTTGTGTTGGTTCAGCTTATCCCTTTATAATTTTATGTAATATATTTTGACCAGAATTTTTCTTATCACCCAACTTCAGTTACATGTGCCTTTACATAAAGTATAAAGCAAGTATCAATTATGTACATATATGTCATGCATATATATGTATGACATAAAATATTCCAAATTTTAAGCAAGCTTAAGCAACTACAAGAATAGAATACAAAATTTCATATATGTCTGTGTGTGTGTGTGTGTGTGTGTGTGCGCGCTCGCAAAGCAGAACTAGCTAGATTTGCATTGCTTTAATAATGAAAATAACTAATAGAATCTGAGGAACAAAATTTATTTGGCTTACATAACTAAGATTGTAGTCTACCTATGGAAGCCAAGGGAAGAGGTGAGGCATGAGCCATGGAAGAGTGCTGCTTACTGGCTTGTCCTCCCTGGCTTCTTCTAGCTGCTTTTGTTATATAACTCAGGACCACCAGTCTACCCTACAGCAAATGTCACTGCTCTCAGTGTGCTGAATGAATGAGTAAATGAATGGATGATTTCTGAATCAATCAAGAAAATGCCTTGGAGAATTTTCTACACACAATATGATGAAGACATTTTCACATTTGAGGTTCCTTTGCCCAAATAATTCTACATAGAGGCAAGTTGGCAAAAGTGATGAGGAGGGGCAACCAGAACAATTGGTCTCTTAACCCTGCACACAGTTAACACCTTGTCAACCTGATACAGCAATACAACACTATTAAAATTATCCTGTTTTCTTTGCTTATTCCCAAGGACATATAGTAATATTAAATGCTACAATATTATATATTTTAATTATTCAAAATTCCCCACTCTTTATATATTTCAATACTTAAAAATACAAGGTCTCTTATTTAAAAGGCCAAGGTTTTCATCTGAAGTTTTGTAAAAGAAGAAGCAAGTAACATACTTTATTAATCCAAAACAGAAGAAACAGACCACAGTCACACTAAAATGAAAGCAAAATCAAACATGTACTGTGTAAAATTTTTAGAGTTTGGTGTCAGGCTTCTGTTCCTTTGGGTTCCATTTCTCCAGCTCTGCAGCATATAAATTGTCTCAATGAGTTTAGACTAGCTCTGCTCCACAGCTTCTGTTATCCTTGGTGACTGTCCTGTGGTTCTTTTATTTGTAAAATGCTAGAGTATCCACTTACACTGAGGCCTTACCTTGATCTGTGGTTCTCATGGCCTCTCACAGTATTAACTGTCAACTTCTCTCCATGACATCCTTAAGCCTTCCAAACCAGTAACACTCAGGAGAGATGCACTGAGTAGCAAGTTTGACTGCGTGAGACATAGCATTGGTGTCCTTTGAACCATGATTTTTCTGTGTGCTGATCTTGATGAAATCACCGTAGACTATTTCATGTCAGTTATGCTGATCTTATAATGACTGAAAACTTCTCAGCTTCAACTCAGCAGAGTCAACTGTACAAGTAAATAAAGATTTCTCTTCAGTGGTGCTGTTTTCTTTTTAATCCTAGATGATTCTTCATCCCCGGTTCACCAGAACAACATATTCTTAACCACAATAACAAATTCTTAATTCAAAACATCACTTGAATGGCCTTTATTTCTGTATGTTGTTTAAAACATTAAATATTGATATAAGAGGAATCTTCCTCTTAGCTTTGTAAGATGTTAATATGGTGCTTTTACTATCCTCTTATATTTTGAGGTGATTTAAATTATTGCTATGCAAAGACCATATTCATACCCAATTTCTTATGCTATTCAGCACAATAATCAAATTCTAATTCACAAGTAGTTGTCATGTATATTTTCTATGTTTTATTTCCAAAATTCCCTTCTCCTTGATTTAGTTTATTACTTTATGACTGGAGAACATTTGCATTTAGATAAAGCCTATCCAGTACGAGAAATTTCTGTTCATTTGCAATTTTGTCCATATTGGTAGGCATCAATTCTAAAAATATTATTTTTTTTATCTTTAATCATTTTTTTTACAGTACAGTTTTTATTTTTCTCCTGGTCAGACCTCTAAAGGTTCCTCATCCCATTCCTTCTCCCCTGTTTCCAAAAGGATGATACACCTTACCCCTCCAGACTTCCACACTCCCTGGAGTCTCAAGTCTCTCTATAGTTAGATGAATCTTCTTTCACTGAGGTCAGACCAGGCAGTCCTCTGCTGTATATTTTATTTTGAACTTGACTTTAAAAGTTCTTTTCTCAAGCTCAGGATTCCCACTTCCTGTGACATATATTGTGTACTTTTGGGTCTAACAGCAGCCTCACCCTGAAGCTATTTCTTGGTGGACTGTGTTTGTAGAATGACTCCTGGCTTTTGGAGCACAGTTGAAGTGCTCAGTGATGTTTGAAGAAATAATAAAAAAAAAATATGTACTAAAAATAAAACTGAAACAACTATGGAGCTCTGTGAAGGATTCCACGGAAGGAATTCTGTCATTTTTTTGTTCATCCCCAAGCTATTGTCCCTTTCACTTCTTGATTCTTTTAAAATAAATTCACTCCCACAGGGCTCTTTCTCCCATGTCTGCATCAGGGATGTAGAGAGCACGACCTAAGCTTCCATATTATTTCTCTTCTGTTTGGGAGAGCTTGAGTTAATGTAAGTTGGTCCCTGTTGTTTTATTTATGTGATTCATTCACAACAACATTCCTTTTTTCCTATTTTGAGAAAAAGAATAAACATATTAGATCAAGTGCCTAATCTGACGAATGTAAAATTAAAACATGATTGGAACTTGTTTTTCATGAGAGAAAAGACACAAAAGACAATGTAGAGTGTATTATCAAACATTACATAACTTGTTTTAAGTCATTCTATGCTGTCAAAACTTCTATGCTTTCAAAATGATTATATTACATAAAAATGTATACATAACTTGTTTTAAGTCATTGTTCTATGCTTTCAAATCTATACTACATAAAAATGCATAATTATAGTCTAAAACCATCTACAGATGAATTTTTCATACAGTTCCCAATGTTTTTATAAAATGTATACTATTTTATTTACCGATAATGGTCTTCATTGAACTAAAGTGCACAGTTTCAAACTTCCTTTTAATGGCTTTCACATAACTTCTATCTCTTACTCACCTTTAGTTTAGGACTCCATTGCTTTCTAGACTAAGCGCCAACTGAGGGGAAAAATTCAGGACCTTAGGTCTTTGGAAATATCTGTTTTGCAGTTCAAAATTTAATCCTTTACCTCCTGAAACAAAGTCATTAATGTTTCATGTAATTGAACTCAGAGATCAGCAAATGATCTCTGGAAGAGTAAACTGATAACATCTACTGAGCTTTTCACTAAATCGACTCTATATCTATTTTGCTTGCAGAAATTCATCTACGAAACTGTGGACCTGTAAGAGTAACGTTGGATAGGTCTCTGTGACTGTGACATGTATACAGGTGCCCTGCAATGGCAACCTGCACCTTACTATATCTGTTTCAAGGAACTTAATCCCGCCTTTGTCACTACTTTCACAAATTTACAAAATTCTGTGTTCCTGACATCAGCTCTACTTTTCTCATGACATAAGAAATTTGCAGTATTATAGGGTCAGAATGTGCTTTAAAGAAAAACAGAAAGAGGAAATTGATCCTTGTAAGTAGAGAAACAATACAGGCCTTGCTTAAAATGGGTCCAATCATGATCAAAATACATACACACAAGCAAGGTATTTGCAATACCTTTGTACTAAAGAGCTGCACACTAAGTTTAGACATGATGGTTTTTCCTTTCATGGGGTTTAGCAGCTGCCGGAGGTAATTTACTTAAGTCTACAGAGCACAGGCTCCTACTTAAATATTGCTTTAAAACCAACTGAAACGACGTTTGCTTCAGTTTCTCCCTTTGAAGATTTTCTGATTGAACAGATTCTGATCACCTTGGCAGATCTCTTTTATATATCATTGCTTCCAGCAACTTAAAATACAGGACAATATCTCATCAGTTATTTTTTAAAAAAATCTAGTATACCCAGTATGTGTGTACCCACATGTATACATACATTCTAAATACATGATTTTAAGAGGTCAATTTGTACAAAAAATTTATTTAAATCCTACTTTTAGTGATTATTGCTTGGAAAATTGTTTCTTTATCAAAAAGTGTACTTCTTATCATTGCGTGTGTGTGTGTGTGTGTGTGTGTGTGTGTGTGTGTGTGTGTGTGTGCTGTATGTTAGTGTATGTGCACATGACTGCACATGTGTGTTAATGTAGGTCAAAAGTCATTGTCCAAAGTTGTCTCTATTGTTTTTCACATTGTTTGTTATGGCAGAGATGTATACTAAATTCATAAGTCACTGACTAGGTCAGACAGGCTGCTCATAAGACACTAGGGATGCTCCTGTCTCTGCCTCATTCCAATGGCTTCATAAACACACGTCACCACAAAAGGCTGAAGATAAAACTCTGCTTATACATCAGGGGACTTTGCCACCTGAGCTATATTCCAAGCCAAACGACTCTTAAACATTGCATATAATTGTGTGTAGTTTTTTTTCTTTCTTTCTTTCCTTTCTCTTTCTCTCTCTCTCTCTTTCTTTCTTTCTTTCTTTCTTTCTTTCTTTCTTTCTTTCTTTTTTTTTTGTTTTTTTTTTCGAGACAGGGTTTCTCTGTGTAGCCCTGGCTGTCCTGGAACACACTCTGTAGACCAGGCTGGCCTCAAACTCAGAAATCTGCCTGCCTCTTCCTCCCAAGTGCTGGGATTAAAGGCGTGCGCCACCACCGCCCGGCTTGTGTGTAGTTTCTACAGCTATCATACATAGCTTCTATTGCATTATGCAACAGATGATACACACTCAAACTGACAAAATACCTGAAAATTAAATTGGTATCTGGTTCAATAATGTTGTGCTTTAAGATAGAATAAGCAAAATTTCCTTATAATTTAAAAGAACACTTCAAATATCACTTATTTAAATACCACTACGACCATCTATCAACACAATGAAACAGGGCTTCAGTAGGAAACAGTTGTTTGTCATTCATTCAGGTTGAGCTGAATTTCAATCTCCAGAAACAGTATAAGCCAGTTGTGATAGTTCAAACTGCAATCCTAGTGCTCTGAATACAAGACAGTACATAGAGACAGAAGAATTACTCAGAGCTTAAAGGTTGTATTAGCTGTTGTGCTGTACACAGAAGGGAACAACAATGAACCTTGCTCTAACAATGTGGAAAGTAAATGCTTCTACCCAAGGTTTCCTCTGATCTCCAGATATTTTCTAAACATGAAAGTGCCTCCACCCACACATGAATAGGCACATACACACCCATGCATATGCACACAAACACACTGAAACACACATACATAGACATATATACCATTTACATTGAAAGAAAGACTTTTAAAAAATAGATATCAATTTAATGTATTAGCTGTGTTATTTAGTACTAAACTATCCCTTAGAGAAGACTCTAGGAAAGCACTGGCTTTAGCAACAAAGCCATAGTAGATAGCCTTCCTGGAATGAGGTATTGTCTTATGACATATGAAATAATCCAAATTTCTTACTGTATCTTTAGTATTGCTTTGTTCTTTATAAAACACATGACACTATTGAGTAAAATTACTGCCTTTTGAATCTTGTGTTTTAAATTTAGTTTAATATTCATTGAGCTAAATGCTAGAAACGGACAACAATAAAGCACCACCTCTATGTCATTTGAAAGTTAATTATGGGCTTTACTTAAATTTTAGTCTGTAGTTTGGGGAACTTTGAGTTAAAGAGTAGCAATTTTTCTTCTTTAACAAGAGAGGTGACCTCAGCCTTCAGTAAGTGCTTGGAGGAAGCATTTAGCACAGCAAAATTGCAAGAGCATCCCAGGAGAAAATGAACTGCCATTGATACCAATGTTCTTTTTAAAACAGGAACTTCAAAACACATTTTTCCCTTAGTGAAAGAATGGAGATAGAACTGATTAACTCCAAACTAATCAAAGACTTGGCCAAAACACTAAGTGCAATAAGCTCAAAGCCTTTTCAAACAAAAGTAATCAGGAACCTGCACCACACTAATGACTTTTATTATAAGACTGAATCCTCTTAGATCTGTAATTTCTAGATATAGGCTGTCCTTAGAAACAATCTATTGCAATATGTACTTCTTATATATAATGGCAATAATATAGAGTACTAAAGACCTGTACTCCATCAAAAATTATCATTTGTAAATCTCAGAAGGTGCTAAATGTAGTAAACATATCATAAATACACACTCACACACACACACACACACACACACACATATGCACACTCAAATCAAAACAAAACAGCAAAGTTTGATACATATTTATGTTCTCCTTTACATACTACATTTATCTGTAAACTACATAATGAATAAAAGTCACTTATAACCTCAATTTAAAAGCTATTATCTTTAGCTTTGAGTACTAAATTCTCAGTACAGGTTTTGAATTTCATCATTAAAACTAACCATTATAACAGAGTCAATTTCAGAATGTCATATATGGATCTTACATGATCCATAAAGAAACCTCACAGGAAATACATGCAAGTACAGTCTGGGTTATTCTTGACAAAAATAAATGTTATTTGCTTAAACTGATGATATCAAGTGATCCAAGCCCATTTGTATCATCTAGAGACTACACACACACACACACACACACACACACAAGGAATACAAAACAAGGTTAAGAACATATTTTTATTAATTAAATAATTTTATGTGTCAATAGCACATTTCAATTATTCCATTCAAGTTTATTTTTTATTATTTGACAGTTTTATACATTTATATTATGAATTTTAGACATTCTAGCCCCTATTCTCCTCTCCCACAAGAACTTTAATTTTAAAGAAATCCCTTACCTATTCTAACACTGTGTGTTACACTAAGTTTAAGTGTAATTTATTGGTTGAGCATGGATGAATGGTGACTCATGGTGCTTTAGTAACTGATCACTCAATAAATCACTAAGGAAAATGGTACCGTCCCCACAACCCATTGCCTCTCAGGAAGGGATATATCTACATGACCCAAGCCTCATCCTTGTTGAAAGGTTGATGGACAATTTTGTGTTAAGTGTTGTGCACAAGACAGCTGCAGTGTGTTCACAAGGATATTGTCTAACATTCTTCATGCTCACAGGTTATAGTCATCTCCTCTTTGTTTCTGTGATATCTGCTGAGCCTTGGAAAGGTGAACCAGCTTTTACGCAATGGCTGAGCACAGCATGATCAATTACTGTGGCACATTTTCCAGTGATGGCTTTGTGTATTCACCTGCACCTTCTGCAATAAGAATCTTTCTCAATTAAGGCTGCATGCAGCACTAATCTGTGAGAATACACTTGAGTACTTAGAAGGCTGTGCGACTTGATGATCATTTAGCAAACCATTAGTAGTAGGTTTCCCTCTCAGACCTATGACCTGTCACCCGATGGTATTGATCAAGATTAGAACATCAGGTATGAGTTCTTGTCTCTTGATCAGGCCTTAGAACTAATCAGAATATGATTGGTTACCTACCCCTAATAAACATAGCACTAATGCTCTAGAAGGCACATTCTGACAAGTCATTCCTGTAGCTTCAGTGAAGAAATTTAGCGCAAGACTAAATTTCTGTTTTCAGTGCTACCTACATTACTCACTTAGTAATTTGCTAGGTTTATGCATCACCTTTCATACTACTAGAGTGTTTAGTGTAAAGCAGTTCTTATTTTATTCAATAATGGTCCCAAAGCACAAAAGAGGTACTGGGACATAAAATATAGAAAGCCAGATTGATTGTGGTGCTCTGTGACAACAATACAGAGAGAGCTTTTTAGCTGAGAGAGAAGCAGAAAACACTCAGGTGGAATGTGGGGTTTGCATATCTCCAAGGATCTTTCTGGAGTCTCTAATAGGAGTGACACCCTGTTAAATAACAGCTACTATTTTATACTGAATATTATTGAACTCTACATTGAAATGAATGAATTATTCTGTATGAATTTCATCTCAATAAAATATCAAAAATTAAAAATAAATATTTAGGACCTATACATTGCATATAGAAAAATTTTTTTCACATGTGAAATGAGAATAAAGGAAATATATTTACTTCATTCTGGACCAAATATGAGTTGCCTACTTAGGATTGATGTTTCTATATAGCAACAACAAAAAATGAAGGTTCAAGGTCACACAGCAAAGTACATGGTAAATTGTGACATTTAATAACTTCATATGGTATCTACTAAAAATGGGATGAAATAATCAGAATTTCATAAAAGTGGAAGAGCCTAGTGATGGTTGTGTAATCTCTCACATATCAGTAACTATAATAAATCTCTGTTGCCCACTTATTCTGTCATGTAAAGGTATTATGTAATTAAGGAACATTAAAGTTGTTTATTTAGGCTTTCCTTTTATTGAACTGAAGTTTCTATCTTATGCTAATTCCAAAATGTAAGAAAATGACTTTTGCATGATAAAAATTATTCTGGAATCTAGTTATATGCTTGCACTTTAAAACATTATCTTTTCAGAAAGTATTGAAATTTTTGAGGTGGGAATATATGCGTTGTAGCACCGCACACACATACAACCAAGGAAAGATAATTTACTTTATCCTCCTGTTCTCAGAAAAGCCATACTTCATCCTGATGTATTACAATAGAAATATGCTTTCAAGATGATGTAAGGAAGACCTGAAGGCAAGTTTGTCATGATGAAAAGGACAAGGGAGTACAAAACAGAAAGTGAAACAAGACCCATAAATGGCAGTTGAGAAACTTTTGAAGTATAAACTCCACTGGAGTATTTACTAAATTTCTACAAAATAAGATGATATTTAGAAAAACCTACTATTAAGAATCAGCCAGATCAAAAATAGTAAAATTTATTTATTCGAATGACAAGTTGATTTCCTGTTTAAAATAGATGTAAACTTCTAATGCTCTAATTTAATTTTTATAAGTATTTTTAAAACCTCCATTATATATCAAAATGTCATTTAGAATTTTTCATTTATTTATTTATTTATTTATTTATTTATTTATTTATTTATTTATTTACATTCCAGATTTTATTCCTTTCCTGGTCCAGTCTCTGATTCTTCCACATTCCATATCCCCTCCCTCCACCCCATTACTCCATAGGATGTCCCCATCATACACCACGCACTCCACCAAACCTCTAAATTCCCTGGAACCTCCAGTCTCTTGTGGGTTAGGTGCATGTTCTATGACTAAGCCCAGACCAGCAGTACTCTGATGTATATTTATTGGGGGCCTCATATCAGCTGGTGTATGTTGCCTTGTTGGTGGTCCAGTGTCTGAGAGATCTCAAGGATCCAGGTGAGGTGAGACTGCTGGTCCTCCTACAGGGTCACCCTCCTCCTCAGCTTCTTCCAGCTTTTCCTTAATTCAACCACAGTGGTCAGCAGCTTCTGTCCATCATTTAGAATTTTTAATCGAAAGCTACGCAAGAGAAAATATATGTTCTTATATTTTTAATATATAGTGTGAAGTTATTAATTCTGAAATGTGAGAATCAGATTTAAGTGTAAAACAACCTGAAAAACATCATAAGCAATTTTTAAGAAAATATTTCTCGCAATAAATCACTGTACAGATACAATAAATTATCTCCTTATAGAATGATATTTACTTAAAAATGTTTGATGTCATTTTTTAAATGAAAGTAAATTCTTGACAGGTAAATATATTTGATGAGATACTTGTTGTTGTTGTTGTTGTTGTTGTTGTTTGCTGTTTTATTTTTACTCCTCTAATTCTTTACTTGATGTTAAGAATCAAAGATTGGACTCAGAACTTCTATCTTGTTAGGCAAGCTTTCTAACATTAAGCTTTAGTTCCAAACTTTCTATTTTGTTTAAAGCTTATGTATCTGAAGTAAGAAATAAGCACAAAGGAAGTATTTTCTGAGGTACATTTAACTATTAAACATATCCCTCTGCATTTTTTGTGATTTGTATGCTGTACATTTTATTACCATTTGTCACTTCTCCAACTCCTCTCAGACTCAGTTTCCCACTTTCATATCTAATTAATTTTGTTTCTAATTTTCTTTTAGACTCCTAGAATCCAAATTGTGTTGTCAATAAAATGTTGGGTGTGTAGTTATCCAAGGGAAAATGGTTGACCTATCTAGTAAAGAAAACCATAAAGAAAAGTAACTTCCCCTCCCAGCAGCTAATGATTACCAATAAATCCTAAGCTATTTGTGAGACTTTCTTATGTCATACATACCCCTCTCTCCGCACATAATCTGGGATTTTGTTTTAATGCAGCTTCTGCAACTCTTGTGCGTGCCTTTACAATCATTGTTAAGTTCTATAGGCTAATACTTTATTGTGTTTAAAAGAAAATGTTTTTCGTCTAGACATCCAACTTGTTTAGTTATTACAAATTTTACACTACCTCTTCCATGTGCCCTGGAATCTTGAAAAAAGAGAATGTGATCTAGATATCCCTCTTAACATTGAACATTCTACAGCCTATGATTCTCTCCATGTTGACTAATTTGAGGTTTCTGTATTAATGACTATCTACTGTAAAGATAAGCTTGCATAAAAGTTGGGGATTACACTGGTCTATGTGTATAAACTATATAAAGGCAACTTAATACTGTTTCTATGTAGCAGAATAATAGTAGTAAGTTCTCCTCCAAGGCCTATAAAGTTTCTATAAAATGGAGGCCCCTCTGCACTGTCTTGCCCTTCCATGTCAAGGATGAAGTGAAACTCCATCAACATAATAAATGAACAGTGTTTGATGATTCCTGTTAGTTTTGCTGTTGTTGCTTCTTGCCTCAAGCTTCCTCTTCTTTGGATTCTTTGCTGGTCTGGCATTATTATTACATGTGTTTTTTTTGGGGGGGGTACAGTTAATCTTTTTAAGTTGGAGTTTTTCTATGATTTTGTCAAAAATATTTTCTGAGTCTTTGACATATTTTTCTCCCTCCTCCTCTGTTTATTCTTATCTATTATTCTCAGGTTTGGCTTTCTCATAGTGTCTGGGATTTATTTCCTGAATATGTTTTGCCAGGAGGTTTTGTTCTTGTTTTTGTTTTACGTTTTTCTTCTTTATTGGATATTTTATTTACATTTCAGATGTTATCCCCTTTCTCCATCCCTCTACCAGAAACCCCTATCTCATTCGCCCTCCTCCTGCTTCTATGAGGATGTGCACCCACCCACCCACCCACCCACCCACTCCCACCTCCCTTCCCTCCAATTTCCCACATTGGGGCATCCAACTTTCACAGGACCAAGGACCTATTTTTTTTTAACTAATGTATCTGTATCCTCTATCATGTCCTCAGAATCTGAGATTTTTTTCTTTCCTCTCTCTATCTTCTTAGTGAGGCTTGCCTTCGAGGTTCCTATTTATGTTCTTATATTTTTCATTTCCAGATTTTCCTAAGTTTGAGTTTTCTTTATTATGCCTTGTTTGTTCTTTGACTATCGGTGTTTATTGTCTTGCTTGTTCCTTGACTATCTGCATCTATTCTCTTGCTAGTTCCTCAACCTAGAACTGATCTATACTTGCATGAAATTGGTATAAAAACAAAAAGAAGGAAGAGAGATGGGATAGATAGGGGGATGGGGAAAGGGGATAACATCTGAAATGGAAATAAATAAAATATTCCTCCCCCCCAAAAAAAATCTGCCCACCTTCAGCTCTTGAAATATATTTTTCATTTCTTTCTATAGTTTGTGTTTTCCTAGGTATTTTAGGGAATCTTCAGTGAATGTTAATCATAAATTAAAGAAATTTATTCATTTCCTTTTAAGTAGCTCTACCATATTCACAAATTCTATTTTAAGGTCTCTATCCTGTGATTCAGCTACGTTGTAATACCTGAGGGTCTACTGTGGTAACATTGCTGAGCTATGATAGAGATTTATTGTCCTTGATATGTTTTGATTATGTTTTTATGCAGGTGTCTACGTATCTGGGTTTGAGAAGATTGTAATTCTTGATGATTCCTGATATCTGATATCTAGGTTCTGATATCTGGTCTTTTCTTTGTTGAATTTCTGTTTTATTCCTTTGTTACTTTGTCATCTCTGGTACTTAGAAGAGTGTGATACCTATGTTTTACCTGGTAGAAAACTCTTCTACAATTCTGATAGGTATGGCCACTGAACTTTCTGTGTAAAATGCATCTCTAGGTATTGGGAGATGACACTTAGGAATGGATGAGTGGGCCCACAGAAGGGAGGAAAACAGTGTTCCACCACTTTCTGAAGTCTCCTAGGCATATGGATAGAGGGTGACACAAGAACACAATAGGCAATCTGCTACGAAGCAGGAGATGATACTGAGGGATTGGATTTAGAGGGAGAGAGAGAAAGGTGAGACTCTGCAACTGGGCTTCCTCCTTTCTTATACTACTTGTTTCTTTTTAGGTTTTCTGGTAGTTTCACAGAGAAAGCCTACTCAAGTGAGTTGGGGGCTGGGATAATGGAATGAGTTCAGAAGAATCCTGGAGATCTTCATGATCCCAAGGACAGAGGGATAGAAGGAAGAGGGAGGCCACCATCGGTGGCCTGTTTCAGAGGCTTGGATTTGAAGGAAAGGCAGGAGAAGGGACGATCTGTTGCTAAAAGAATCATGGGAAGGAACACTCAGACTAAGTGTGAATACAAAGTTATATGTGGTATATTACTCAGTGCCTATGGGTAAGGAAATGACATCCTACAGAACGTTATAAAGAAATAATATGAATTAAATATATGTTTAAAAGAAGAAAATTCTACTTTTATACTTAGAAGGGCAAAACTGTTAATAAGAGTGAATTTTGAAGGAAAAGCTCAATAGAATTAGAAAACTAAACAAAATATATTGAGAAGATATATCCACCAAGACAGTCGAGACATATCTCATTTTTAAGTCCCCATAAATCAAGTACTAAGAGGAAGATCAGACTGCTTAGTGGAAGTGCATGCCAGACTGATTATAAATTTGGGATATATGTCAAATAAGAAAGAAAAGAAAGACAATTTTACACATAGTTAACTGCATGAAAAGGTCTGCTTCTGAGAAATGATATTAACTTCAGAGTAATGCTTATCACACTGAAAATGGATCACCCAGAAAGCAAAGGGTTTCTATTAGACTGTTGCTGGCACTCAACTTCCAAGTAAGAGGCAGAAATTGCATTTGCAGTATTCCCCAGAGCTTTTCTTCCTTCTATCACTTTGGTCTTGGCTGCACTGACAGTGCAGCCTTGCACAGTCCTTTGCTTTATGAAAAGCTCGAAGAGGGTAATTGAGTACAAGGAAAGAAAAGAATTCACTTCAAGGTTGTGTTCAAACTATTTAACATTGAATTCCACCAATAAGAAATCTGCTGGTCTGAAGCAAGTTGAGCTAAGCAAAATAAATGGGCTCTTTGTGGGAAATGGTTAAAGTCAGTATTGTTACACGGATTTCATGTTAGACGGTTGATCTGTGCATAGGAGTTACAAGAACTGACCTATGTAGCCTAAATGACATTCAATAAAAGTAATGAGGACAGAAAGATAAACCAAATAAAGTATACATAATATTATCAAAAATATTAAATTATTTCAAGTCACCAAATTTATGCATATTAATTAAGATCAGAAGGTTATTTATCCTACATTCAGTGAAATAAGCAGTAATAAAATATAGCTAAATATTATACTGCATTCCAAATGTACTAGTAATGTAAACAGATGTATCAACTGTTCTCAGAAAGAATACTGAACTTAGAAAACAAAAAGAAAAACAATAAAAATAATTGTTAGTTATTTGAGGGCATGAGGTTGCTAAGATCTCATTGAGTACTTATGAAAGTGAAGCATATAAATTAAATTCATTTCACAATTATTAAGCAAATCATTTAACACTATTAATTTATATTTTTCTATCAGAAAAAAGTCAATAATTAAAGAATCTATTTAGTATTAAAATGCAAATGATGATCATGTACTAATTGTTGCAATGCCCAATATTATGTGTTTAGCCCATAAATAAACCCAAATACATCTGTCTTAAAAGTTTCACATATTTTGGAAGTTAGTATTCAAATACAATTCAGTACAATCTTATTTTTAGAAAAATGAGGAAATGTTCCTACAAACCATGCAGATTGTGAGAGCTTTGCAAGAAACAGGCACAGAGCAACCGCAAAGAGACATTTTCAAAGACTTTACATTGTAAGGACGACCTTGCCATTACTGGAACTAAATTGAGCAAATTGAAATAGAAGTGCTAAAAAGAGTAGTTGTGTCTATTACATGAAAAACAGACTTAAGACTATGAGTTTAATTTTTTTATTTCATATAGAATTGAAATGAAGGAGTTATATAATAATTGAGCATTACTTATCAATATACTGAAGTCTCAGATGTGTACAGCTCCTTGCAGTTATTGTATTGCAAAATTTGTATGTGTTTGTGTGTGTGTATGTGGACACCTTTTTGGTGTGATACATAGTGATGCCGCAAATCATGTCAGAGGACAGTTTAAAGATGCCCTAACATTCTACCTTATGTTATATAGACTCTTTTTGAAGCTTTTCCAATACATATTCTGATTTAGCTGGCCCATCACCTTCACTGTAGAATTTGGGTGGTGAATAATCTTTTTCTTTGTCCAGATGTTATATAATTCTGGGATTTAAACTTACTTCTTAACACTTGTGTTGCAGGTAAATTATGATCAATCTCCTCAGCTGACAGCCATCTTGTAACTGATTTATTTCCACAGATATGTTTCAAATCTGTGTGTTCATACTGTGTACATTGGGTAGGCTCTTCCCATTTTTGAAAACTCAAAACCATTAGTAAAGCATCATAGTCAAATTGGAGGGTTTAAACAGCTTCAGAAGAAACAAATTCTCTTCAAATGTGGTTTGTCTACATTTAAGTTAGAATTGTCTTCAGGTGTTAGTATAGGACTAAAATATACTTTATCTTATCATTTTATCTTAATTTAGTACCAAAGTTCCCACTATGCAGTGTTAATCTATATATAGATAGATCATCAAAAGACTTAAATATTTGAATATAATTTGAATTATTTGCTTACTTTGTTGGATATTTGTTTTATATTGATGAAATATTATATTTCTATTACCTGATCTGTCTTATAAGACTCGAAAAAAACTCAGACAATCACAACTCATCATGTCATGGAAGTATTAAGCTGTGTCATCTAATTCTACAAAATCTATGACAGGCTTGTAGAAACATTATATTAAGGTTAGAATTTTTTGCAGATAAAGTATATGAAAAGAGGAAAATAGTCTTCCCTTTTCACATCATGACCTGTGAGTTTTATCAATCGTGAAAGTGTACTTTTCCCACATGAAGGAACTTGAGTGTCCTCTTCAAAAACATGTTCTAGAAAGAGTGATATTGACATATGTACAACACTTTCAGATCACCTCATTAGTGGTTGTTCTATGCTACTTACAGTTATTTAAGGAGAAGATACGGTGTCAAAATATTTTTTAAATTCATGAGTTTGTATGAGTATAACTCATCATACTTGTGTTAGTGCTGTATGGAAAGTTCTCAACATTATTACTGAAACAGAGATTAAATTTTCTTTAATTTCCAGTAAACTCAAGCTATTAATATGGGACCTGCCATCCATAACAGTATCTGTTAAATTCAAGAAATAAATACAGTTTGAAATAGAACAAGTAACACATTTGACACTTCTACTTGAGTATCAACCAAACATATTTGATCATCTGAAAGTGAAGTACTATCTACTATTGAAAAGAAAAACACTACAGTATACCTAAAATTGTAATAAATTATACAGTAATTGCACAGGTACAGAGTTCTTTGCTGATAATTGTACAGTGGGATAAAGCAATACTCACTCCTAAATCTCTTCACAAGTCCAAAGGTTTCTACCTTTGCTTTCCTTTGGGGAATCTATGCTGTATGTATTTTAAATATAACAAAAGTAATTATACATTTCCAGAGAAGTCAAGCCAAGTAAGAATACACACTTTAAATTTGAACTCAAATTGCTAAGTTTCCACAAAGCAGTTTTCTGTTGTGTGCAGTCATAAAGCATAGCTCATAATCCCTACATGGGTCTCTAGTTCCTCATTTACTAATTTGTTATCTGTGGATGGAGTGACTTTAGCAAAATGGCATCATTTCAAAAGAAAATATTACCACTTTCTAGGAGGAGTACCAAGAAAATCAAAAGATGGACAGGTTTGCACTGAGAAGACCCAGTTTCCACTTACTGGTGTCTTCTTATACTGAAAACATATTCATAACGTATACTGGCTCTAGTTACAAAACTGGTGTACAGAAATGAAATGATCAAGGTTTTAATATCTCAATAAAATAACGCTTTGAGGTTCTGAAGGGTATACTGGTAGCTTTCTTCAATCTCATACTAATGCAACTTGTTTTATTCTATGATGTTAAAATTATGATCTTGATTTTTATGTAATGGGACATTGCATTACTAATATACAGTTCATGTTTCTTTCCAGAAAAGGCACATTGTGTCAAGTGTTATAAACAAAGTGTTTTTAAAGAAAGCAAAGTCTACTATGCAATAAGCACCATTGTGGGCCTTTTGAGATATTTAACGTTCTAAACAAGAGAAGGAAGTTATGCTCAGATTGAGCTGTGCAATGGAGAATAATGTTATGCAATTAAATGTGCAGTAGGCAAACTTTATTTTTAAATTTAGAATGTCAAATCGTGTTGTTTTTAAAAAACAAAAAATTCTTCTATCCTGAATGGTAATCAGTGAGTAATTAGAAAATTTTTTCCTTGCAGTGTACAAAAGCTCACCAAACATTGTAATTGCTGTTGAGTGTCTATACACATTTTAGAAGGAGGAGTGTTTCTATGTTTATAATTATAAAAGAAGATATCTTATTACATGCTACAGAGATTCTGAATAATTAACTGTAATCGGATCTGAGACTTTAATAATTGGTGTCAGGAGCTAATGCAGTCCACATTGAGGCTATCCACTCAGCCATTGAAAGATGCATTCCACAAAATAGACTTTCTAGTTTTGTAAATGAAATTGAACACATTATATCATGTACGATTTACATTGAACTTATAGTATGAATAAAAACATAAGCTCAATCCAGGTACAACAAAACTTGCAGAGACTGTGATAATAATGATATCGATTTTGAAATGCATTGTTATAATTATTTTATTATTTTACTTCTATTACAAACAATGTTGCTATATATTGCTACTTTTGATACTTTATTATAATGACATAACTAACACATTATTCATGTAGCAATGTTTTGTTCATATATGGATGTGACAGAAGCATTAATTCCACATATACAGTTTTGTAGTAAGGATATTCACACACTATCATTGACATGAATTGAATAGATTTAATTAGTTATTTACTTAGCTTTTATACTGTGACCTAATAATTTAGATTTTTAAACTATTTATATGCATCTAAGGCATTGGTTATCAATCTGTCAGTCACAAATCCAATTAGGTTGCCATATCAGAGTCCCTACATATGAGATATTTATATTACAAATCTTCACTAACAAAATTACAGTTATGAAGCAACAACAAAATAACTTTATGGTTGAAGGTCACCACAATTTGAGGAATTGTATTAAATAATTACAGGATTAGGAAGGCTGAAAAACACTGCTTTAAGGGTTTCCACATACTGCATGAATGATTCTTCCAAGAAAATTGTTCCATTTGCAGCTAGCCAGACTGGCAAAACACAACTGAATTCATACATTTCGTTAGGGGTATTTATATTCTGTCTTAAATATTGTACCAAAAACTCTAGTATGGAAATCATGTATGTTATAATGACTGACGAAATTAAGTCCTAATAACAACTCCATGAGAAAACCTCTCGTTATTTTGCTATACTGTCCAGATTTGTTCAATAGAACCTAACATGTTTCCAAAAATGTTTTCATAGTCACTTCCATAGAAATGGCTTTGGATGCAAAGAACTCCCTTCCAATTCTGTAATATATTTTGTTGCAAAAAAAAATGCTTATATCTATGTAGACTCATGTAACTTGAGTATGCTTTTGGAATTCAAGTATCACAGACAATGTTGTCTTACAATTGTATCTACATAGTGGTCTACAAATCTCATTCAACTGACTCTTCAGTTTTCTTTTCTTATTTATTGAATGATGAATCAAAAGTAATGTGAAATTTCTTTAACATAACACACTCTCTTTTATTCTATTTTCTATTTATTTATTTATTTATTTATTTATTTATTTATTTAATTTTTTATGCTCCAGATTTCATTCCTCCTCAGTCCACTCTCTGACTGTTCCATATCCCATATCTCCACCCCACCCCCCTGTTTCCATGAGGATGTCCCCAACCCTCACCTCCTACCGCACCAGGCCTCTAAACACCCTGGGGTCTCCAGTCTCTTGAGAGTTAGGTACATCATCAATTATTGAACACAGGCCCGGCAGTCCTCTGCTGTATATATGCCACTTATCAGCTGCTGTATGCTGCCTTTTTGGTGATCCAGTGTTTGAGAGCTCTTGGGGTCCAGATTAACTGAGACTTCTGGTTCTTCTTTCAGCCTTTCCCCAGTTCAACCACAGTGGTCAGGAGCTTCTGTCTATTGGTTGGGTGCAAATATCTGCATTTGACTCTTTCACCTGCTTGTTGGGTCTTCTGGAGGGCAGTCATGATAGGGTTTTGTTTTGTTTTGTTTTGTTTTGTTTTGTTTTGTTTTGTTTTGTTTTGTTTTGAGTGCTCTGTAGCTTCAGTAATAGTGTCAGGCCTTGGGACATCCCCTTGAGCTGCATCCCACTTTGGTTCTGTTGCTGGATCTTCTTTTCCTAAGGTTTTTTGCAATTCTCATTTCTGTAGAGACCTCAGTCCCACTTGGGAGAGAGAAGAAAGCAATTTCAAGTGGGGAAGGAGGAAGGGACCTGGGAGGGAAAGTTGACTGAGGTCAGGAGGAGTGGGAAGCCGGATCTGGTATTGGGTGAGAAAAAAATGACTGAAGTCCTGAGGGTTAGCAGAAAGAATGGAAACAGACAACTTAGGGAGGTAGGAGGTTGTGAAGACCCTCCAGAATGCACCAGAGACCTGGAAGGTGTGAGACTCCCAAGACTCAAAGGGAAGAACCTTAGATGAAATAGCTGACAATAGGGAGACGGTATTTATAAAGCCCACCTCCAGCAGGAAAACAAACTATCAAATGAAGGATGGGTTTGCCAGCTTACTCTCAGTCTTCAGGCAATCACATTTACCAAAGAAGGTTTCTTGTTCTTTATCCTGTTAAACATATCCCAAATAAAATATGGGCTGGAGAAATTTGTCTTCAGTATTTTCCCAGAGGACCTAGGTTCAGTTACCCAAACCCATATGAGAGCTCACAAGTATCTGTAACTCCTGTTCAAGGTAAATTGACACCATAATATAGACATGCATCCAGGCAAATTATCAATGCACATAATAAACAACATTCTTGATATTTTATTTACTGCATACATGAATAATCACAGGAAGAAGAAAACATCAGTTGTTGAATGAAATCAAATTAATTGGTTGATTTTGTTTCAGTAGTATTTTTTATTGGTTATTTTATGTATTTACATTTCAAATGATGTCCCCCTTCCCAGTCTCCCCTCCATAAGTCCTCCATTCCATCCCCCAACCCCTTTGTCTCTATGAGGGTGCTTCCCCACCCACCCACTTCCACCTCATCCCTCTAGTATCCCACTACACTGGAACATCAAGCCTCTACAAGAACAAGGGTTTCCCTTTCCACTGATGCAAAATAAGGCAGTCCTCTTCTACATATGTAGCTGAACTCACCCATGTATACACTTTAGTTGGTGGTTTAGTCCCTGGGACCTCTGTTTTAGTGACAACTGAGTATATTGTACTGAAGCAATGTACTTAATCTAAAGTAACTAAAAATAGAATATTCAAACTGATTTTTCAATTACTGTTAAACAGAAATTGGACTTTGATTTTGTTTTTATGTGAATATAAAATTCATCTCAATTCTCTTTTTATTATGAATCATTGCCATCAAAGTATTTCTCCAGATGATTAATACATGACTGTCAATATTAAAAGTAAATTATTGATGCTTCAAAGTCAAATTTTGATGAACATGTCAGTATTTTTATTTTTCTTGGCTTTTAGAAAACAATCTGAACAAATTCTATCAGACATGATAATCACCCAATAATATGGTTAATTCAAGTAAAGCATGTGCATATTTCTGTAACCAGTATTTTACAGTACATTTATATAGCAGCAGCACCTCCTTCCATATTTCTTAATTGATTCATAAATTTTCTGTGTTTAATTATGTTAGAGGTTGTGGTTTATGACCCTTTTCTATAATAGGTCTCTCCCAGCATCGACTTTCATCTTAAGCTCCATTTTCACATATAACTCTGCTCCTTTTTCAAGAGAGAACTGAACTCACCTGTTTTACTAATTTAGTTGAGTAAATTAAATGTCATTCATGGAGAAAACATTTCATTTTTTCAGTCTAATTAGAAAAATATACTTATTATATATTATTAATGTCAAAGAGGGTGATATCAAACATAAGTGTGATAGCAAAAGCACACTGTAGGTTTCGAGCTTTTAGCCTTAACATGGAACAAACTTGGAAATGATCATTTCTGTGATTATGTTAAACAAAAGAAAAACACGTGTTTGGATTTGTCAGATTATCAAAATGACAAGGCAAGACACACCTAAGCAGCTTGGAAAGGTGAGAGAAAGAGAAATACAGAAGTAGCTCTTAATTAAAACAGAACCACAGAGAGTGGTGCATTGACAGACACAATGAAGTAGAAACCTTATCAACTTGCAGGGTTGAAATCTGAGAAAGTTTGACTGTAAGGCATCAAAGCTAAATGGGAAAGTCAGTGCCATGCACTCCCACATAGGGGCGTTAGCTTCAGAGACTCAATATGCTCAGAGGTACAGACTGAGGAAGATGATTTGGGCACTGATAAGAAACAATAGAGTAACCACCATGAGTGGTATAGTGTATTTAAAAGCCTCATTCCACATGACTTAACAAAGACTTGTGCCTCACCAGAGACACAACCAAACCTTCACTTACCTGCAAATGGGCCAGTTCCTTCTATTTCACTCAATGTAGATTTCCCATTTCAAAATCCATATCAAACAAAGAATAATTAACAAAAATATTTCAGAGGCCAGTGAAAAAGAAATATTTGTTTATAAAGCCATATCATATTTGCTGGTATATAATACTGTGTTATGACTGAGCAAGCAGGGTGGCAGAATTGTTCTAAAAATGGTATTTATAGAAGTCCAAAATAAATAAGGAAACAAAACCTTTGAAACCTACAGAATCAAAAATATTGAACACATTCTAAATTCTACACAGATTAACATAATAACTACATTGCCTTATCTTTTTCATCCACAGGGGATGATGCTACAAGATCCAACATGTAGTAAGAGAAAACCATATAACATATATGGGAGGTGACTTCTCTCTGTGTTTTTATTTTACTTTACTGAGAAAGATTCTCACTATGCAATCCTGTCTGGCTTGAAAGTCATTATATAGACCTGACTGCCCTTGAACTCATGATAATCTGTTTGCCATTTATTTTTGAATGTTGGGAATAAAAATGTAAGTATCATGCCAAGCCATATGCATATAAGCATTAAGCATGCAAAACTGTAACAATAAGAGTTATATGAACAGCTGGATATGGTAGCATGGGCATGCAACCTTTCACTGAGGAAGGTAAGAAACAAGATTTGCTAGTACAAATTCACCCTCATCTACCTAGCAAGAACGACTTTCAAAAATATAAAATTCAAATTAACTGTTAAAAAGGTACAATAAATGAAAAATCCAGTAATTCCACAATATGGCTTCTTTTCTTGTTTGAAGTAGTTACTTGAATCATTACACCAAAAATAAAAAAAAAGTTGTACAAGTTTGTGAAGTAATGAGGCATTTACTAACATGTGTATATCCAGTTATACTTCAATAAGGTTCAACATTTATTACATTACAATTGTATCATTAATTTTTTGTAAACATTAAAAATCATTTTTTACACTTTTCACAACACAGAGAATATTACTATTTTATGTAGAATCTATTCACAAAACTTTGGTAATGGCCAAACCAAGTTAAGACACCGAAAATAAAAGATGATTAAAATTCAAAAGTATGCAAAGTTTAGTTGATAGGGATTCTCCTCATGGGTAATGTTTCCACCAAACAGTAAGAAATAGAACCAGTAAAATTCTGAAAGAATACATCTCCAGGAAGGATGAGAGCAGCAGACAGTGCCAGACGGACAAAAGCTTCAGGGCAGTGGAGATTCCATGGCAGAATTTCCTCTGCTTGTGTCATGTTTCTTTGTGATCAGACTGGTTGCCCAAAGGAAACTTCTTTGGCTAATCGCCATGAAGCATGTTTAATTTAATAAAGTCACAGCTGCCATACTTTCTAACAGGGAACTCTCTTGAGTCTGCATTGCTGGAGGATATCAATATCCATAAGCCATAGCATTCTTTTTTATGAAGATGAACTTGAAATAGCTAGAGAATGAATGGTATGAATTTACATACTAGATGCTGTGAATTTAATTTTGAATGAAAAATTAAGAGCTCTCTGAGATGCATTAATTTTTTGTTTAATGATAAATATTGTACATTTTGAAACAGAATAAAACATTTGTATTGTGGAGCCGATGTTCAATTAGTTCCAAATATTCCATCAGAATATATGATTCAAACTTCACAATTTTCCACTCTCTAGCTGATCCTGAGATTTCAGGAATATGCCTGTCAAATAATTCTTAAATCAGTGAACAAACTTACCAAATTTCAAGAGATCAAAATCAATCTATCCTTAAGAAAATTTTCACTGATTTATACTTATTAATTTAAATTTTAATTTATTTCATGTCATTCGCAATTTGTTAACAGTAGTGAGAAATAATACTGTTTAATCATATACTAGACACAATAAATTAAGATATTGAAAACTACAGTACAAATAAAATATCTTAGAAGACATGATATATGGAAGACATAATGCATAGGAGATCTTTCTATCTTCTGAGGTCTTCAACTTCTTTCTTCAGAGACTTGAAGTCTTGTCATACAGATCTCTCACTTCTTTAGTTACACTCGCACCAAGATATATTACATTGTTTATGACTATTGTAATGGTGTCATTTCCATAATTTCTTTCGCAGATCATTTATCCTTTGAGTAGAGCAAGGCTACTGATTTGTTTGAGTTGATTTTATATGCAGCCACTTTGCTGAAGTTGTTTATCAGGTTTAGGTGTTCTCTGGTAAATTTTGGGGGTCACATAAGTATTCTATCGTATCATCTGCAAATAGTGATATTTTGACTTCTTCGTTTCCAATTTGTATACATTTGACCTCCTTTTATTGTCTAATTTCTCTAGATATAGTTTCATGTACTATACTGAATAGATGGAGACATTGGGCACCTTTGTCTAGTCCCTGATTTTAGTGGGATTGCTTAAAGTTTCTCTCCATTTAGTTTGATGTTGGCTATCATAGGTTTGCTGTATATTGCTTTTACTATGTTTAGGAATGGACCTTGAATTCCTGCTCTTTCTAAGACTTTTAACATGAAGAGATGCTGAATTTTGTGAAATGCTTTCTCAGCACCTAACGAAATGATCATGGGTGTTTGTGCTTAGAGTTGGTTTATATAGTAGATTACATTGATGGATTTCCATATATTGAACCATCCTTGCATCCCTGACATCAAGCCCACTTGATCACAGTGAATGATCATTTTGATGTGTTCTTAGATTCAGTTTACTCAAATTTTATTGAGTATTTTTGCATTGATATTTACTAAAATAACTGGTCTGAAGTGCTCTTTCTTTGTTGGGTCATTGTGTAGTTTATGTAGTGTAATTGTGGCTTCATAGAACAAATTGGTTAGTGTTCTTTCTGTTTCTATTTGTGGAACACTTTAAAGAGTATTGGTATTAGATATTCTTTGAAAGTCTGATAGAATTTGTGACTAAACTGATCTGCTCCTGGGTTTTTCTTTCTTTTTCTTTTCTTTTCTTCTTTCTTTCTTTCTTTCTTTCTTTCTTTCTTTCTTTTTGTAGTGAGACTTTTAATGATTGCTTCTATTTTTTAGGGGTTATTGTACTGTTTAGATGGTTTATCTGGTTCTGATTTTAAATTTGGTATTTGGTATCTGTCTAGAAAATAATCCATTTCATCTAGATTTTCCAGTTTTGTTGAGTATAGGCCTTTGTAGTAGGATCTAATGATATATTTTTTTAAATTTCTTAGTTTCTGTTGTTAGATTTCACTTATCATTTCTGATTTTGTTAAGTTGGACTGCCTCTGTGCTCTCTGTTTAGTCTGGCTAAGAGTTTATCTTTCTTGTTTAGTTGCTCAAAGAACCACATCCTGGTCTTGTTGATTCTTTGTATAGTTCTTTTTGTTTCTACTTGATTGATTTCAGCCCTGAGTTTAATTATTTTCTTCTGTCTACTCCTCTTGGATATATTTGTTTCTTTTTGTTCTAGAGCTTTAAGAATACCTCAGAAGATGGAAAAGTTTCTCATGCTCATGAATTGGCAGAATTAATATAGAAAAAATGGCCATCTTGCCCAAAGCAATCTATAGATTCAATGCAATCGCCATCAAATATCCAACTCAATTCTTTATAGAGTTAGAAAGAGCAATTCAAAATTCATTTGGAGTAACAAAAAACAAAAAAAAATAACAAAAACTATTTTCAACAATAAAAGAACTTCTGTCTGAATGAGTACTGCAGAGCAATAATGGTAAAAACTCCATGATATTGGTACAGGGACAGTCACACAGATCAGTGGAATTGAATTAAAGACCCAGAAATGAACCTATATACCTATGGTCACAAAATCTTTGACAAAAGTGATAAAATCATCCAGTGGAAAATGGACAGCATTTTCAACAAATGATGCTGGTTCAATTGGCAGTAACCATGTGGAAGAATACAACTTGATTAATTCTTATCTCCCTGTACAAAGCTCAAGTCCAAGTGTATCTAGGATTAATACATAAAACCAAACACACTGACTCTAATAGAAGAAAAAGTGGGAAAATGCCTGAAACACATGGGCACAGGGGAAATTTTCCTGCAGAACACCAATGGTTTATGGTCTAAGATAAAGAATCAGCAAATTGGAATTAATAAAATTGTAAAGCTTTTGCAAGTCCAAGGACACTGTCAATAAGACAAAATGGTAACCAACAGATTGGGAAAAGACCTTTACCAATCCTACATTCAATAGAGGGCCAATATCCAATAAATACAAAGAACTCAAGAAGTTAGACTCCATAGAACCAAATAACCCTATTAAAATGGGGTACAGAGCTAAAAAAAAATTTCAGTTGAGGAAACTCAAATGGCTGAGTAGCACCTTAAGAAATGCTCAACATCCTTAGTCATCAGAAAAATGCAAATCAAAACAACCCTGAGATTCTATCTCACACCAGTCAGAATGGCTAAGATAATAAACTCAGGTGACACCAGATGCTGAAGAGGATGTGGAGAAAGAGGAAAAGTCCTCCATTGTTGGTGGGATTACAATCTGGTACAACCACTCTGGAAATCAGTCTGATGGTTCCTCAGAAAATTGGACATAGCATTACTCATGGACCTAGCTCTACCACTCCTTGACATATACCCAGAAGATATTCTGACATATATCAAGGACATATGCTTCACTATGTTCATATCAGCCTTATTTATAATAGCCAGAAGCTGGAAAGAACCCATATGTCCTTCAACAGAGGAATGAATACAAAAAAATGTGGTACATTTGCACAATGAAGTATTATTCAGCTACTAAAAGGGATAAATTCATCAAATTCTTAGGCAAATGGATAAAAGTAGAAAATATCATCCTCTTACTTGGTCCTTGAGGCTGGGGCAGACACCTCGCTGGTCTGCTCCTGTGAAGACACCATATCCTGAGACATTCTAGAGGAGCCACTGCACTCAGCGCAGTAGGTAAGAACACTTTCCCACTACCCTATGCCCCAGAGCTACACCTGGGAGCAAGGGGCACTTAGGACCCACCAGCACCCAAATGCCTCCCCTGTGGAATACCGTTCCCTTCCACCCCTTACTTGGTCCTTGTGGCTGGGGCAGACACCTAGCTGGTTTATTCCCATGAAGACACCATATCCTGAGACATCCTAGAGAAGCTACTGCACTCAGAGCAGCTGACACCTAGCTGGTCTACTTCCATGAAGACAACATATCCTGAGACATTCTAGAAGAGACTCTGCACCCATAGCAGCAGACACCTAGCTGGTCTACTACCGTGGAAACAACATATCCTAAGATATCCTAGAGGAGCCACTGCACTCAAAACAGCTGGAACTCAGAATCACAGGATCACAGAGAAATCTGGACCCTGAGGATTTCTGACAGAAGCAAGATAATTGGAAAGACAGGCTTCAGTCAGAGACAGTGTATGCAGGTAGCACTAGAGTTAATCAGATGGCAAAGGCAAGTATAAGAACATAATCAACAGAAACCAAGTTACTTGGTATCATCAGAATCGAGTTCTCCAAACAAAGCCAGCCCTGGACATCCCATCACACGGGAAAAGCTGGATTCAGAATTAAAATCACTTACCATGAGGATGATAGAAGACATTAAGAAGGACATAAATAACTTCTTTAAAGAAGTACAGGAGAACACAGGTAAACAGGTAGAAGCCTTTAAAGAGGAAACAAAAATCCCTTAAAGAATTGGAAGAAAACAAAAAACAGATGAAGGAATTAAACAAATCCATCTAGGATCTAAAAATAGAAGTAGAAACAATTAAGAAATTAAAAAAAATAAAAAAGAAATCTCAAAGGGAGACTACCCTGGAGATAGAAAACCTAGAAAAGAGATCAGAAGTCATTGATGAATGCATTACCAACAGAATAAACAAGACAGAAGAGAGAATCTCAGGAGCAGAATACCATGGAAAACATAGACACAACTATCAAAGAAAATGGAATATTCAAAAAGCTCCTAACCCAAAACATCAAGGAAATCCAGGACACAATTAGGAGACCAAACCTAAGGAGAATAGGTACAGATGAGGGTGAAGATTTCCAACGTAAAGGGCCAGTAAGTATTTGTCAGCAAAATTATAGAGAAAAACTTTCCTAACCTAATGAAAGAGATGTCCATGAATATACAAGAAGCCTACAGAACTCCAAATTGAATAGACCAGAAAAGAAATACCTGCCATCACATAATAATCAACACATCAAATATACAAATCAAAGAAAAAATACTAAATGCAGTAAGAGAAAATAGTAAAGTAACCTATAAAAGCAGACCTATAAGAATTGTACCAGACTTCTTACCAGAGACTATAAAAGCCAGAAGATCCTGTACTGATAACATCCAGACCCTAAGAGAACACAAATGCCAGCCCAGACTACCATATCCAGCAAAGCTCAAAATCACTATTGATGGAGAAACCAAGATATTCCATGACACACCAAATTTACACAATATTTTCCCACAAATCCAGCACTTCAAAGGATAATGGATGGAAAACTCCAACACAACGAGAGAAACTACAACCTAGAAAAGGCAAGAAAGTAATCTTCCAACAACTCCAAAGGGAGATAGTTACACAAACATAATTCCACCTCTAATAACAAAAATAACAGGAAGCAACAATCATTTTTCCTTAATATCTTTTAATATCAATGGACTCAATTCTCCAAAACAAATACATAGACTATCAGACTGGATACATAAACAGGACCCAGAATTTTGCTGCATACAGGAAATGAGCCTCAGTAAAAAAGACAGACATTACCTCAGAGTAAAAGATGGAAAACAAGCTTCCAAGTAAATGGTCCCAAGAAACAAGGTGGAGTAGCCATTCTAATATCAAATAAAACTGACTTTCAAATAAAATTAATCAAAAAAGATAAGGAAAGACACTTCATACTCATCAAAGGAAAAATCTACCAAGATGAACTCTCAATTCTGAACAACTATGACCCAAATGCAAGGGAATCTACATACATAAAAGAAACTTTACTAAAGCTCAAAGCATACATTGCGCCTCACACAATAATAGTGGGGGATTTCAAAACCCCACTCTCAGAAACAGACAGATCATGGAAACAGAAACTAAACAGAGACACAATAAAATTAACAAAAGTTATGAATGAAATGGATTTAACTGATATCTGTAGAACATTCCAACCTAAAAAAAAAAAGAATATACCTTTTTCTCAGCAACTCATGTTACCTTCTTTAAAATAGAACATATAATTGATCAAAAAACAGGCCTCAAAAGACACAAAAACATTAAAATAATCAATAGAACCCTATCAGATCACCATGGACTAAGATTGGTCTTTAATAATGACAAAAACAATGTAAAGCCCTCATAAACTTGGAAACTGAACAATGCACTACACAATGATGACTTGGTCAATGAAGAAATAAAGAAAGTTAATGACTTTTTAGAATTTATATGAAAATGAGGACACGTCATACCAAAATTGTGGAATTCCGTGAAAGCAGTACTAAGAGGAAAACTCATACAAATCAGTAGCCTTCCTCTACTCAAAGAATAAAGAGGTGAGAAAGAAATGAGGGAAATGACACCCTTCACAATAGTCACAAATAATATAAAATATCTTGGAGTGATATTTTAACCTCAAGTGCAAGATCTGTATGACAAGAACTTCAAGTCTCTGAAGAAAGAAATCGAAGAACTCAGAAGATAGAAATATCTCCCATGCTCCTGGATTGACAGGATTAATTTAGTAAAAACGGCCATCTTGCAAAAGCAATCTAAAGATTCAATGCAATCCCCATTAAAATTTCAAATCAATTCTTCATAGAGATAGAAAGAGCAATTTGTAAGTTTATTTGGAATAACAAAAAACCCAGGATAGCGAGAACTATTCTCAACAATAAAAGAACTTCTGAGGGAATCACCATCCCCGACCTCAAACTGTACTACAGAGAAATAGTGATTAAAAACTTCATGGTACTGGTACAGAGGCAGGCAGGAAGATCAATGGAATAAAACTGAAGATCCAGAAGTGAACCCACTCACCTACGGTTACTTAATCTTTGACAAAGGATCTAAAACCATTTAGTGGAAAATAGACAGCATTTTCAACAAATGAAGGTGGTTCAACTGGAGGTCAGCATGTAGAAGAATGCAAATCAATCTATTCTTATCCCCTATACAAACCTCACGCCCAAGTGGATAAAGGACCTTCACATAAAATCAATAGAATAGAAGTGGGAAAGACGTTCAAATACATAGGCACAGGGAAAATGTTCCTGAACAGAACACCAATAATTTATGTTCTAAGATCAAGAATTGGTAAATGGGACCTCATAAAATTGCTAACTTTCTGTAAGGCAAAGGACACTGTTAGTAGGACAAAACAGCCACCAACAGATTTGGAAAAGATCATTATCAATCCTACATCTGATAGAGGGCTAATAGCCAATATATACAAAGACCTCAAGAATTTAGAATCCAGACAACCAAATAACTCTAATAAAAGTGGGGTACAGAGCTAAAAATATATTCTCAACTGAGGAAACTTGAATGGATGAGAAGAACCTTAAGAAATACTCAACATCTTTAGTCGTCAGAGAAATGCAAATCAAAACAACTCTGAGATTCCATCTCACACCAATCAGAATGGCTAAGATCAAAAATTTAGGTGCTAGTAAATGTTGATGAGGGTATGGAGAAAGAGGAACACTCCTCCATCTTTGGTGGGATTGCAAGCTGGTACAACCACTATGGAAATCAATCTGGTGGTTCCTTAGAAAATTGAACATAGCATTACCTGTGGACCAGATATACCACTTCTGGACATATACCCAGAAGATGCTCCAACATATAACAAGGACATACACTCCACTATATTCATAGCAGCCGTATTTATAATAGCCAGAAGCTGGAAAGAACCAAGATGTCCTTCAACAGAGGAATGGATACAAAAAATGTGGTACATTTACACAATGGAGTATTACTCAGCTATTAAAAATAATGAATGTGAGAAATTGTTAGGCAAATGGATGGAACTAGAAAATATCACCCTGTGTGAGGTAAACCTATCACAAAAGAACACACATGGTAAGCAGTCACTGATAAGTGGATATTAGCCCAAAAGCTTGAAATTGCCAAGATTCAACTCACAGATCACATGAACTCATTAAGAAGGAAGACCAAGTGTGGATGCCTTCGTCCTACTTAGGTAAAAATTGTTCAAGAAATTTGAATACTAAATAATTTTGATAACATAGACTTAACAAATACTGGGACAAGTTTTTTTTTTGGGGGGGGGGATTGTTTGTTTTTTTAATTTGTTGCCAGTATTATAATAGTCTAAAAGTATAAAGCTAAAGCTTCTGAAAAGTGTAAAATTCAAATCCAGTGATTGTCTTCTACAATCCCTGATTTCAGCAAAGAACAAGAAGAAAAAAAGGAAGTGGAGGGGTAAGCTAGCTTAAAAAGACTCAACTGAAATTGTTTATAGTTTTGTATATAAAGAGTTACTGCAGCAAGACCTATGTGTGAAGTGAGTATTAGATAGGAAAGAAAAGGATTACATATATCATGCAACAAATACTGTGCCGCCAGGCGGTGGTGGTGCACGCTTTTAATCCCAGCACTTGGGATTCTTAATAGGTGAATATTATTTCGTTGTGTAAATGAACCATGTTTTCTATATCCATTCTTCTGTCTTGGAACATCTAGTTTGTTTCCAGATTTGGACTAAACAAATAAGACTGCTATGAACATAGTGGATATGCCCTATGTTGCATATTGGCGTATCTTTTGGGTATATTCTCTAGAGTGGCATTGCTGGGTCTTCAGGTAGATCTATTTTTCAAATTTCTGAGGAACATCCAGACTGATTTTCAGAGTAGTTTTACCAGTTCGCAAGCCCACCAGCAATGGAGGCATGTTCCTCTTCCTCCACATCTTCCCAACATTTGGTGTCACCTGAGGTTTTGATCTTACCCATTCTGATTGGCGTAAGGTGGAATCTCAGGGTCGTTTTGGTTTGCATTTCTCTGATCACTAAGGACTTCGGACATTTCTTTAGGTGCTTTTTAGCCATTCAAGTTTCCTTGGTTATGAATTCTCAGTTCAGTTCTTTACATCGTTTTTTTTTTTTTTTGATTGGGTTGTTTGTTTGTTTTTTTTCCATGGATAGCTTCTTGACTTCTTTATATGTTTTGGATATTAGTTCTCTATTGGATGTCAGGTACATGAAGATATTTTCCTAATCTGTATGTTGATGATTTGACTATGTCTTTTGCCTTACAGAAACTTTCCAATTTCATGAGGTGCCATTTATCAATTCTTGATCTTAGAGCATGAACCATTGGAGTTCTGTTTTGGAAATTTCCCCTCGTGCTAATGAGTTCCATGGTTTTTCCCACTTTCTCTTCTATTAGCTTCAGTGTAGATGTTGCATGGTGAGGTCCTTGACATAACTATAGATACATGTTTATTTACTTATGAAGGACTATATAGGGTATTTGGATTTATCAAGTAATATTTTCTTTGATATGTGGTCTTTTGTATGCAGAAGGATATGGTTTGTAAATTAACTGGCTCCTTTATGGTTTCTGATTTTTCAACTTCCTAATTCCCCTACCTATCCTCTATTTTATAATATACTCTGATAAAATATTCTGATAAAAGTGACAGAATGAAAAAATGGTTTTTAGTCTTGAAATTCAGGGTAGAGTTCATTGATGCATAGAAGACCATGAAGCAGAAACCTGAAGCAACTTGTCTATTATCTTGAATATCATAAAGAGGAATGAATTGGAAGAAAGCTACTACTAAGTCATCTTTCTCCATTTCCTCCATCCATGACCCGGCATGAAATTCTGCCATTCACTCTAGGCAGATCATCCTACCTCAATGAATATAATGAAGTCAGTTCATGAAGGTATACCTAGAACCATCTCCCAGGTGATTTTAGATTTTGGTAAGTTGACAATTAACAGTAACCACTATACTGCCTTAACATCTAACTGTAAATGTACAGAAAAAGTGTTCACAGTGTAAACTTTGTTTACATGCCTTGTATTCAGAATTTTTTTTAAGATACCCAAACTGGTGTCCTACAAGTGCATATAGAGAAATATTTCAGTTCCCTTATTAAGAAAGGCATTAATTTTTACTTTTTTATTTCTATTCAGTAATTTTTATGTAATTTTTCATTACAAAATATCTTAGCTAATGTTTTTCTTTTTTACAAAAGAGTACATGGCAAAAGATTAAAATTTATAAAGGAATATTTACTTAGGTTAAAACAAAGAGATAAACAAAGTTTCTGGAAAACTACTAAATAATGATAACCATTGTAGCACACTAGAAACATAGAATCAAATACAAAAATAATAAAAGGATCTCAGACCGGGCAGTGGTGGGAAACATAGAATCAAATACAAAAATAATAAGAGGATTTCAGACTGGGCACGCCTTTAATCCCAGCACTTGGGAGGCAGAGGCAGGTGGATTTCTGAGTTTGAGGCCAGCCTGGTCTATAGAGTGAATTCCAGGACAGTCAGGGCTACACAGAGAAACCCTGTTTCAAAAAAAAAAAAACACAAAATAAATAAATAAATAAATAATAAAATAAAAGGATCTCAGATATAAATCATATGTAATGTCAGATTTGAGTTGCAGGCATCTCCTTCCTGTGAGAATAAAGGATATTTTATCCAATTATCTGAAATTGAATCATAAAATAAGATACTTTTGTTTCAATTTTGTATCACTTATTCCCATTTGACAGTCCCTTTCTTACTAAGTACATAAAACATAAATATTTAGTGTGTATCTTTATGAATGCCATGGGTTTACTTTCCGATATTAGAATATCAAGTTGTAAGCGCTTGAGGATTTTAGACATAGAGGGATTCTTTCACAATTTAACTTGTAAAAAAAAAATAGTTTTCAACATGCTTGGCTAGCTAGGGCCATCAACCTAGATATATCCTATTAAATAATACCAACAGAAATCTTGTATGAGTCACAGTTTAAGATAGAAAATGATTTTTTAAAAGACTTATTAAAAATCAAACTTTTCCTAGTTTAATCAACAGTGCCACCAGGTGGTTACATTAATGTAAAAGTAATATTGTTTATAGGATTTAATTCCCAAAGATGGTTTGGGGGCTTGTAATTCACAACCGTGTAGCACAATTACAACACAATTATTTGTAACTTAATGAGAAGTAGCCTACTTTTTTTTTTACCTGACGGCCATTGTTTTATAATAAGTCATTATTAATTCTCTAACGATTAAAGACTTGCTAACCATGGAAAACTAGCTGTATACAATCTCTTCTTTGTTAGTGAACACAAATCTTACTTTAGTCACTTTTACCATTTCAAATACCAGGATGTAAATGGAGAACAAATGCTCCATAACTAATACAGTGAACATGTCTGAAATGATGTAACATGATTTGTCATATATCCTGTCACTTTCTCCAAATTTTGCCTTAGAAGCATTCTTTGTCTTTTAATTAACATGTGATTCAACTTCCTCAAGATTAACTGTGTCTTCATCATATTATCATCAACTCTGTGAGCTGCAGATAGTTCAGTATTTTACTGTATTTTTTAACCTTCATTAAATGATCATCTCATCATTTCTTCTCTTTGTTTTCTGTTTGTATGCCTCTGTTCATTAGTGTCATGGCTGTGGAATTTGCTATTCTATTCCTAAGAAAAAGATATTAAACTGTTAATTGGTATATTTTATTGGACATGTAACTGTGTGTGCACAGTTCTTCTCCTCACTGTTCTAAATGGAGCCTGTCTTAGCAAAAGAGAACTTCAGATTTTGATTACTTTCTTGTTTTGAGTGAGCTGTATTTATACATCTGTGGCAGCCCAGGGGTTGCTTTCTAGATCATCAATATGACCTAATTCTAGATAATTTAGGAGCACAGAAAACTTGATTCTGAGGTATATTCAATCATTTAGCACTTTCCATAATAATGTAATGTTAATATTTTTCCTGACACATTTCTTTGTTTACTAAGTAGATCATCTCTACCACACAGGGGGAATCACACATTCGATGAATGCAAATGAATGAGTACATGTACAGTTTTGGAACTGGTCTGAGATAACTGTTGTAGTAACTTCATATGGGATTGGGGGAAAGGAAATGGTTGTTATTTTAAACCACTGAATTATGAGATAATTCCTACTAAGAATCAAGATACAGTTGAAATGGGTAAAATGGGGAAGAGGGATTTAATTGGAGGGAAGAAAGGAGATCAAAAAAAGAGAAAAGAAAAGAAAGGAAGAAAGAGAGAGAGAGAATCAATACCCAGGATGTTTGAAAAAGTTTTAAAGACTGAGATTATTTTTATTTTACTAAAATTACAGTACATATATGCATATTATGTCATATTTTTAAGGTTTTATGTGAAACTAAACACTAATAGTTGTCGTGACACAATAGAATGCTTTAACATATCAACGAGTATAGGAGTGAATAGCAAAAACATTTACGAATCTCAGATAGAAATTAAGCACAGAATTGTCACCGGGAGCACACAGGACATTCTAGCAAGAAACGTAGGGAGACCAACTGTTGTCTATATCTCCCTATTTTCCTCCAAGTCCAGTTCTCCTGTGTCGTGCTCAGTACTATAGCAGACCACCTGATGCAATCTTTCTCCAACGTGCCCATCTCCAGTGGATCTCACAGATAATACCCTTTAAAATTTCTTCCCCAACTCATTGCAGGGAAACAGGGAGGATAATTGAAGATTTTCATATTTCCCTCCCCTCTGACAATTGTAATCCCAGAGATTCATCCCATCTCTGCAGATGGACTGTTGTCGTATCCTCCTCCTCTTTGCCCCTATCTCCAGAAGATAACACAGATCTTAATTCTTTCTCCTTACTTATTTTAGTATACCAGCCCAGACTTCAACAGGCTTTCTCTGGAAACCCATCGGGCAAGTCTGACAAAGATACAAGGGGGTATGCCAAAGAGGTAGACCAGCTACAGATTCTCATTCTCCCTCCTTTCCTTCATAGCAAAAACCCCAGTCTCATCCCCCGCCCTGTAGCAGACTACATGTATGGTTGCACCGCTTTCCTCCACCCCCGCCAACTCTGTCATTCCAGAGGAGTAAACAGGTCCTTTTGGAGGACCCTGCTTTCTCTTTATCCTAAAGAACCCCTCCACCCACCCCAGTCCATCACCATTCATAAATGTCAGTTCGCAACACTTAGGAACACATTTACCCAAAAGACCTAATGGCTACATCTATCAGAATCCCAGTACATCTTCTACCATGCACCACACAGTCAGCATACTTTCCTAAGAGGAAAATAGAAACCAGAGAATAAACACCCACCCAATTAAGACAAGATGCCGGCACCTAGAACTAATGTCTTTTCAAACTAAGATGCATAAACAGCAACATAAAATCATAATACACTACAGGAAGGATAATATGTCTCCATGAGACGAGCAGTCAACCCGGAGTATGGCATTATAGCTAAAGCACAAGACAACGACCTTATAGTAGCCTTTATGATTATGCTGGAGTTCCCCAAAGAGGAAGTGAATAAATCCCCAAAGAAACCTATGAAAACACAAACAAAAGCAATGGTAAGAAAGAAATAAAACAGTGCAAGACGTGGAATCAATAAAGAAAACCCGGCCTGAGGGAAATCTGGAATTGAAGAATTTAGAAACTAGAACAGGAATCTCAGATGCAAGCCTCACTGACAGAACAAAAGAGACAGAATACAGAATCTCAGGCATTGAAAACATCAGAGAAGAAGCAAATACCTTAGTCAAAAAAAAAAAAAAAAAAAGTTCCATGTTAAAACTCCTGGCACAAAGCATGCAGAAAATCTCAGGCACTTTGAAAAGGAGGCAGGAAAATGTGAAGAGCAGTAGATCGGGAAGTCTATTGGGGGGTTGTGACATGACAATGATATGACTGCATAAATACTACCTGAACGATACCAACACCCCAATGTGTTAGGAGGAAATTCAGGCTAATAATAAACTCTGAGTGGAAAAATAATTTTTCCCTGGCCTGAGGCCCATAATTGGTTATTCAATATCAAAGTGACAACCTTTAAATCAAATACATATAAACAAACACTAAACTAAATTATCAGGTTCTCTTTATATAATTATGTGTGTACGTATATAAACATGTATGTGCAACAATAATTAAAGAAACAGAAGCCATGGTTTTTAAAAGGAGTGGAAGTGGAAGGGGGAAGGGTTCATGGGAAAAGTTGATGGGATGAAAGGGAACAGAGGTAATTATATAATTATATGTTAATTAAAATATAAAAAATTAAAAAAGAAATACATAACTACAAACTCACATTTTCTGGATGAGAAAAGATTAGGCATCATGTCTATAGATTAGCAAAATGAACTGGCTAAGTTTTTGATTTCTTCTGTCAATTGGTAGCCTGAGGGGTTTTTCTATAACAACATATGTATAAGTGCCAAAATGCTTATTCATCAACATTATTCACAGTGATGTAGCACACAAAGAGGCAGTGTAAATAAATAACTCATAGTCTGTCCCATCAGCCACTGTACGCAAAACAGAAGGTTCTAAGGAGAAAAGTCATGACATGAGGAATCTCCAAAAGTCTCCAAGACAGAGCAGTTAGTATTATTTCTAAGATATTGCTTAATTAGCTATGCACTGCAACTTCCATTTTCTCTCTCTTCTTTGATGATACTTTTCTTTTTCTCTTCTTATGTTCATTGACATGATTTCCTCAAAATTCAGTCAAGTTTTGTCTCAGACAAAATATAGACACATTCGGTGTAGCAGATTTTTGAAAAATCAGTGTTGAAGTGTTCAAGAGAAAGCCAACACAAGCTAAAGTTAATTCTGTGTAGTTGTTACAAATTTATATTTAAATTATTTTAGCTATAGGAGAGCTATAAGAAGTATGAAAAGTTCATTGTTTTCCACATAGTTGAAAATTTGATTATCAGAATATAGAATCTTGTATGATTTCTCAAGGAAGAAGGACATGAGTTTCCTTGTAGTTGATTTGAAACTTAGGTGATGCAATGTGAATACTGAGAGTAGATATTAAGAGTATATCACAAACCTGATAGATAATTGCATATGCATGATAGAGCACTTGTTTATAACAACTTTTTCTAAAAATATAAGACTTCTCAGTATAGCTATTCTTTATTTCTGAACACTATACTGGGTTCATCTACCCAGTATTACTGGAAATTTGGGAAATTTATGTCAAGAAATGTTTCAGTAGCAAAATAATTCAAACATTGTCTTAGACAAAATAATCTTAATTTCTTCTTTGTCCAAATATATTGATATAGAATCATGAATATATCTTGGTTGTGTACAATTTGAGAAGAGTCAAAGTTCAAACTGAGGGTGACCTGATATCATATTGTGCCAGAAATAGCACTGAGTATATGAATTATCTCTGATCATGATCAAAGGGAAACTCAGAGGTTTGCCAAGTGATAAATTGAAATAAATAGAAAGAAATTCCAAGAAAAACTGAAGAAAAAGGATTTTGAATGTACAATTGACCCATTGAACACCATATTCAAAAGATTATTATTTAAAACTAAATTTTGCTTCTAATAAAGCAAGGTAGGATCATCCTATATTTTTGAAGTAATAGAAATAACTACCTTTGAAGAAAGAATTTTGTGTTTCATTTGTCTGTTAGTTTTTTGTTGTTGTTTTGCTTGTTTGCTTGTTTATTTTGTGGATATAAGGACTCACTATGTAGCTCTAGAATTCCTAGAACGTACTATGTAGAACAGCATGGTCTTGAACTCACAGAGATCAACCTGCCTCTGCTTGCCAAGTTCAAATATTAAAGACAGAGCTACATTGATAAGCTCCTAAAAGAATGACTTAGAAAATCTTGCCAATGAACAATATTAAAAATTATCTAAAAATTCAATTGAATATATTTATTTCTTTTGAACAAATGTTTTTACTAATTTTGAACACATCTTTCTACTTATTGTTATTAAATACTGCCATAAACACTGATTATTGAAATTACAATTTCAGAATTATCTTAATTAACGAGAGTGTCATCTACTGATTTCAATAGGAAATTTTCATTTTAGACACTTTGACAGAGAATTAAGGCTGGATTTATAGTTCATCAGTTTTCAATTATTCCAAAAAGTTGAATCCAATATGACTTCTCCATATAATGGAAGACATTGGCAAAAATAATAACCCTGATGACTTCATAAAGAGGTTCCAAGCCATTAACATACAAAGTTAATAATAAACATTTAGCACAGGCCCCTGAGGGGGACCAGATGTTTCTGCCTAATTAGAGAAGACCTGACCTTATATGACAATACATTTTATTCACATTTTAAAATAAGCACAATCCAACTTTAACTGTACTAATGGAGCCCATAGCTATGAACTATTATGAACAAGAAAGAGTCAATAAAGGGTCATAACTGCAAAAGGAGAGAGTAAAAATTAATACCATCACAAGTATACAAATTGGTCTTCCTCTTGTCCTTCTAGGAATGTTGAACTTTCGTTTTTGCTGTTTTAAATAATTTCTTACGAATAATAAAATACTACAAATTAAAATATGAATGATAGAGCAAGGAAATATTACCAATAAAAGCACATAGTTTAGAATCATAAAGTATAAAAGATTACAAAATTACTTACAAAGTAAGAATTAAGACATATTGCAATCCAAGAAGTAGAAAAGGTTTAATAGGTATGAACATTATCCAATTAAGCATATAATGAAAGTTGAATTACTGTCTAAAATTTATTTGAAGCTTGATTGAAAAAGAATGAAGATGTTATGTAATCAAGTAGCATTAGCTATGACAAACCAAATGGGAAAGCATGAAAGGGAAGTAAAGATAACTCAAAGAATCTAAAGTAGGGGCACACAATCTGTAGCTCATGCATCATTACATTTCCCATATTTTCTTTCTTTCATTACAACATAGTCATTTCTGGCAATGAGTCTATATACTGGAAGCAGTGAGGTATATTTGTAAAGTATAAAAGATTACACAGTAGGGTGTACTAATTGTGCTAGTAGAAAAGCATTACTAATATGCAAAATAGAATAAGTGCATAATCTAAGAAGGAGACTAAGGCGAAAATAGTAATGAATATGCTAACTGATGCAGAAATAATGAAATCAGGTGAACAGAATGCTTGGGTAAGTTGAACTCTGGGTAGTATATGCTACACAAAATATTAAAAATAATTATAAAAATAGATTAAGAAAATGATAATATATAAAGAGAGGATAGACGACTGGTAATATATGAAACATTGATATATATATATATATATGTATATATATATATATATATGACATTTATCATAATATTTATTAAATGAAAATAGATGCTATAACCAAGAGAATACAGGAGTAATGTGAAACATTTTTTATACCCCTTAAACACAAGAAGAAAACGTTTAGCAATACACATATAAGATATATGTGTGTAAATAATTATTATTGTAAATAAAGTAGATACATCAATAGATGACATTTTGAACTTGTAAAAACACTTCTATAGCCTAGCTTCTTAATGTATTCATCAAGTTTTCCTTTTTAAGCCAGTAATGCATCTACTTTTGCATTCTGAATAATGTGGTTGCAATTTGTTCTTGAAAATATTATGTATAAAAGTGCATAGTAACATGTTTACATTACTGGTTTTCAATATTATGAGTGTTTTTATTGGACACTTTATAATCATTTTCATAAAGTTATTTATGTGCTTTAAAATTTTAGTAAGGTTTTACCTTCGATAGATGGCAAGAATAATTCTTTTTTTTTCTAGTATTAAACTTCTAATAGCCATCATGAGTAATACTCTTAGGTATATCCCACTTTGAGAATTGTTTCATAATATAATGCATGTTTATTATGTGTACTTTCTATGGTACTTCATATTTCACAAAAATAAACTGTTGCATACAAACAAAATGAGAACAAAAGCAACAAATATGAAGGCATTACAATCTATTTTAATGTTAAATGTGTTCAGACAACAAATGGCTTTATAGATTTAGTGCCTATTATAACATAAATCTAAATTAAATTTTAGCTCCAAAGGAAAATACATCATTGAGGGAAGTTCACAATTTCAACTAATCAAGTAGATATTTCTGTTTCTTTTATATTTTTGTTTAAACAATTCTATCCATATTATCATTAAATCCAATTGAATAAGGCAATTTCTCACAAAGTGATGAAGGCAGAAACACTGCATGGTATTGAATAGAAAACCAGTTTACTAAAAAAATACCTATATATATGATTCACAATTAAACTTTTAATAAAATTTGTTTTTCTTAGCAAGAATGAACTATACGTCCAAAAGAAGCTGGTAAGGAATTGTGATAGCTTGTTCCTCATTTTCAGTATAAGCATTAATGTTTTAACACAGTACTATTAAAGATTCTTTAAACGTTATTTTAAAGATAATGCATCTGCTATGTATTACCACATACATTTGTAATTAAGATGTGAGCCAGAGCTGTAACCACTGGAAAGTTTTGATGAGTCTATCACCGGGTTTTCACAGAAGGCCTATGACTCTTGACAAGTTCACTTGAGTGTTTCTGTGGCATATTACTGGGACCTGAGTTATCCCAGAAAGTGAAGTAAAGACAGCAGAAGGTCTCCCATCACCTATCTTTCATGGTACTGTGATAACGCATCATTGTCAAATACAAAATTAATTCTGACTGCTCTGCTTGTGCACACATATGAACAAGACAAACAGTCTACAATCGAGGCTGCAGTATTGACATTCCACTATTTGGGGAAGAAATAGCCAGAAGTTTGGATGGTATCTTCTAAATACTGGGAAGGAAAAAGTATAGTAAAATTTCATATGTGTAAAAACAGATATAATACTGATGTATGAGCAGTGAGACCCAACAGATTTATGACTGAGTTATCAGAACAGTTGCCGAATGCCTTTTTAAGAAAACGTGGCAAGCATAATAACTGCTGGTCTCAATAGCATTAAAGTAGTGATTAAAGATTAATCACTGATATTTTAAAAGATAGTACTGGTCAGAGACTGAAGATGGCTCTTTTGATAAAGAGTTTTCTGGGTTTGCATGAGGAACTGCTTTCTGACCTCCAGCACTCATTTTCAAAGCTAAGGATAGAGGAACACTATTTTATAATTTCAGGAATGGATCAGGATATTACCTGGAAATTGCTTAGTAGTTCACCTTACTGGTTTGTTGAGCTCTAGATTCAGCTAGAGACCTTCTATAAAATAAAATAAAATAAAATAAAATAAAATAAAATAAAATAAAATAAAATAAATAAAATAAAATAAAAAATAAAATAAAATAACCAAAATGGTTAATGTAATAGATGAAGACAACAACTACAAAGTCTGCCCTCCATATTTCCAAGCTGTGTGTTCCCCTGCACATACAGAATACATCGGTATACACACACACACATACACACACACACACACACACACACACACACACACACACACACAGGATTGTACATGGGTTTGAAGAGACACCTCAAATGTTGAAAGTACTTGTTCATCTCATGGATGACCTGGATTCCATTCCTAGAATCTAAATATAGTTACAAAATATCTCACAACTTCTTCTGGCCTCCACAGGCTCCTACACATAAACTCACATAAGCCTCCATACACATGGAAACTTTTACAAGCTAGAGTACAAAACTTTTGTCTATATAAGTAATAATTTATAAATCAATCATCTATCAATCATCATTTATCTGCTGTCTCGCTACCATCTCTATTACTGATCTGCCCATCCATCTATTTATATTTGAATATGAAACGTTCCCTGTAGGCTTATATTTTAAATACTAGGACCACAGCTTAAAGTATTTAAGGTGATGAAGATCTCAGGAAACTGCTGGTAGGTGTAGGGAGGTCACGTTAATTTTAGCATATGTGCTTGTCTCTGTTGCTTGCATCTTTGCATCTATGGCTCTTGTGTAGCAGCATGAGTCTCTCCAACACAGAGTATTGTTTTCATGTACTTCCCATGCTTCTCCCTCCATGATAGACTGAAATATTTTTAAAACAACCACTAATATAAAATTAGCCTCTCCTTTTTGTGTTCTTTTTGCCATAGTAACACATAGATGTCTAGGACATTTTCTATGTGCCCATCTATCATAGTCTATTAATGCTTCAATCAAAATAAATTTTGATATAACATAGAGAAGTTTTATTCAGAACTACTGCAAATTAATTAACTCTCATTTTATTATTTTATCTTCTATGGACCAGCCTCAGCACGGAGAGGGGTTCTGGGAAAAGGGATGTCTGGAGTGGGAAAAAGAATGACTCAAAGTCAAATCTTGGTTGCAAGCTGAAGACCTGTGTTCTGCTTGATACAGCTTTGCCAGCCTGCTTTTCATTATGTTCTTCTAGAGATTTCTCTATCTATAGTCTGCTTGCTTGCTAGTTTCAGAGATCTCTCTGTCTATGTCCCAATTGCTTGTGAGGGTGTATGCCTCTCTCTGTGTGTATACATATCTGGGTGTCTGTCTGTGTATGTGCACATCTCTGTGTGTGTCTGTCCGTCTATTCTCCAGTTATCTTTTTATCCTAAAATAGTTCTCTGGATAGCTCTTCTACTACAGAACAGAAGTCTAGGCTTTTATTTTACATATCAATCCTGTCATTTACTCCAGTTTTTAAGAGACAGTAAGAATACATATTTTTCTTAACATTGCAAAATAATTCAGAGTTCTGTCTGCCTTTATTAAGCACAGATGATAAGCTAGTTGCCTGAGACCCTGCCCTAATTTAGCCATTTCTACCACACTTGAGTCTAACCTTGCTGTGTCCCAGGCTGACCTTGAAATTAAGAAGCTGACTGCCTTTGTATCTTTCTGACAAGCTGCCTCATTAATGCAGCTGCCTTTGTTCCTTTAGATTCCTGAGGACACTCATAATTCATATTACATCCTTATATTTTGCTCAGTTGAAAATTTATATATATATATATATATATATATATATATATATATGAAATATATACATATATATGTATGTATGTATTATTAACTCCCTAATATATCAATTCCCTTATATATATTCCATATATCTATCTCTATCTCTATCTCTATCTATATCTATATCTATATCTATCTATATCTATATCTACCTCATGTATTTAGAGCCCTTTTCCATAGCCTTAATGTCTGTCCTAAAGGTCCAAGTATTCCAAGTGTTTACCATTTTGTTGAGACACTAGCCTCACCTTCTCCTTCTGGACTTGCGCTATCTGGCTATTATGGAGTCATTAACATTAACAGAGCAGACACACCTTGGAGGAACATGAAAATATATACACCATTATACAAACAAACCTTACACCTACAGAGGCCATGGACACTCAATGAGGCTTACACCCAGGCTCTTTCCCAGCGGCAGGAACTATGTCACTCTGTCCCCAACATAGTTATTCAGGGCTGGACATTTATCTTTTATATATGTATGTATTTATGTATATAAATATGTGTGTTGTGTCTGTGTATACGGTATGTGCATTTTTGCACGAGTGTGAGTGTGAGGTGCATATTTGCATGCGCCCCTTGGGAAACCAAGGTTGACATCTGTACTTTATCCCAATTCCTCTCTAGCTTATTAATTGAGGCAAGGTCTGACCGTGAATCTTGAGTTTATCAATTACTAGTAGACTAGTAGTCTAGGTAACTAGCTTGCTTGTGTAAATGATCCCCTCTTTAAACCTTTTAAGAACTGGTATTATAGCCTGTTTAAAAAAACCCAGCAGGCATTTATGTGGGTTATGGAATTCAAGCTCCAGTCCTTAAACTTTTCCAACAAGTGTTTTATCCTGTTAGGTAAAGAGGAATCTGCTAATTTTAATATGGATAATTACATCTCACATCTCACATTTTGGGAAGTTATTTCTTAATATCAATTAGGTTAACAATGTGTTTAAGTTATGAAAGAAATTAAACTGAATGTAACCTCTTTCAAACTTTTAAGATGATAGAAATAAATTTATTAGTAAAATTAATAAAACATATAAATATTTCTATGACTATAGTGGCAAACAAATTTGGGTCAGGTTTCTGATTCACATTTTGGCAACTGTTCATAAGCTTGTATGTCCTATTAATTCCCTAAAACATTGTCTAGCCCATGTAACCTTCTTTCATTCCAGAATAAATTCTTTACCCAATCCTTTGCTATTGAACTGCCATGTTTGGGGGATGTTTAACTCTGGAAATGTTAGGCATTGGTACTTTGAATATGGCTATGGAGTTTCCTAGTTTCTAATTATTTGACTTTCATAGGTCACAAATAGAAAAGTCAGAATAGTTATGATTACTAACTGATTATGGTGCATTTTCTTTGCTCATTTTGGAGCAAAGACTAAAAATGGATTGATCCAACTTTAAATAGAAAAAAAATTTAAATATTGACAACAAGAATTGAACTGCTAACTCTAAAATAATGAACCAAGAATCTGTGAAGCGAGTTATTGCAAGAAAGACTTTTAAGTGAGAAATCCACTTCACATGTGTTTTATAGGCATGCAGTGCTACAGATTTCTCACTCAAAGTAGAGACAACAGATTTGCAAACAGTAACAATTTCTGAAACTTTTATTTTTATACTGTTTTGTATTTTAATTGAACTATCTCTAACGCACTTTATGAAAGGCCACCATTATCTAATGCATAAGAAATACATATCTTGTACAGCACAAATGCTCATAGAATTCCATAGAAAAATTAAAGAAAAACATGAATATTTGAAAGATAAGATACAGAATGCCAGTTCTCAAAATAGCAAAAACTGGGTTATGATTACTTAGAGAAAACAATTTCCTTCCATATCTACAGGCAATATGTAAAACCTTGTCGATTGATCTTCTTTTGATAAAAAAATTAGATTAGTATTAATAATGGTAGCCTTGAGTAGCATATTTGTTTTTTATATACACTATATATCTTTGTTATCTAGCCTGCAGTCAGCCAGAGTGATTGTGTGTGTGCGTGCGTGTGTGTGTGTGTGTGTGTGTGTGTGTGTGTGTGTGTATGTGTGTGTGTGTGTGTGTGTGTGTATAAAGAAATTTTGTAATAGGTCACAAATCATCTTGAGCATTTTTCATTAAAAGTCTCAGACTAGTAAAAAAGTTCAGGTAGAAAACAATTGCCTAGCATGAACTAAGCTTAGGTTAAATAAAAGTACCATAAATGAAAAAAAAATCAAAACAAAACAACCTATGCAAAAGAGAGAGAGGAGGGAGAGAGAAAGAGAGAGAGAGAGAGAGAGGGAGAG
>JANHMN010000011.1:59861636-59884150 GCA_030674055.1 Rhabdomys pumilio | reverse complement strand
GAGAGAGAGAGAGAGAGAGAGAGAGAGAGAGAGAGAGAGAGAGAGAGGCAGTGGACCCTTTGCTGAGGACTCATATGAGGAAAATGTTTCCAATCCCTAAAAATAGAATTATTCGAAAATAATGATTCTCATTAATCTTCCTCATACCTCCTTGTAACAAAATATTTGTTTTTGGTCCTTGAGCACTTAATTGTCCAGCACAATAATTAGTTGTTGTAAAAATAAGTCTGTATCAGTATCAGTGAACATATTTTTAAAAATCATAGTAGCATGCTGCTTAAATTCTCTATTTCTTTTTTCTATTTTTAAATTATTCATTTATTCTTCTACACTCCAGATTTTATTCACCCCATCCACCCTCTGACTATTCCATGAGATCCATACTTCCAACCCATCCCCCAGTTTCCATGAGGCAATCCTCACCCCGACCCCCTTCCCTACCTGACCTTTAAACTCCTTGGGGCCTCCAGTCTTTTTTGGTTAGGTGCATCATCTCTGATTGAACACAGACCCAGCAATCCTTTGCTGTATATGCATCGGGGCCCTCATACAAGCTGGTGTATACTGTCTGGTTGGTGGTCTATTGTCTGAGAGATCTCAGTGGTCCAGGTTAATTGAGGTGGCTGGTCCTCCTATAAGGTCAGCATTCTCCTCAGCTCCTTTCAGCTTTTCCCCAATTCAACCACGGGGGGTGGGGGGGGGCAGCAGCTTCTGTTCATTAGTTGGGTGCAAATATCTGCATCTGACTCTTTCAGCTGCTTGTTGGGTCTCCTGAAGGGTAGTCATGATAGGTCCCTTTTTGAGAGCACTCCATAGCCTCTGTGATAGTGCCAGGCCTTAGGACCTCCCTCTGAGCTCCATCCCACTTTGGGCCTGTCACTGGACTTTCTTTTTCTCAGGAACCTCTCCATTTCCAACCCTGTGATAGCCAGAAGCTGGACACAACCCAGATGTCCCACAATAAAAGTGGATATAGAAAATGTGGTTCATTTACTCAATGGAATACTACTCATCTATTAAGAATGAGGATATCCTGAGCTTTGGAGGTAAGTGGGTAGAACTTGAAAATATCATCCTGAGTGATGTAACTCAGACCCAAAAAGACATGCATGGTGTGTACTCACTAATTAGTGAATATTAACCAGAAACAAAGAAAGTTCAGAACTCCCGAGATACAGTCCACAGAACTCAAAAAGATCAATAAACTGAAGGGCCCAAGTGAGGACTCCTCAGTCCTACTAGGGTAGGAGAAGAAAGCAATCACAAGTAGGGAGGGAGGGAAGGACCTGGGAGGGAAAGTAGATGGGGGTTGGAGGGAAGAGGATCCTTTGATTGGGTGAGAGAAAAGGACTGAAGCCCTGAGGGACAGCAGAAAGAATAGAAACAGGCAACCTTGAGAGGTGGGAAGTTGAGGGACCCTCCAAAATGTTCCAGAAACCTGGAAGATGAGAGACTCTCAAGACTCCAAGGGAGGGACCTTAAATGAAATGATGGACAATATGCAAAGGAAACTTACAGAGCCCAACTCCAGAAGAAAGACAGGGCATCAGATGAAAGAGGGGGTTGACATCCCACAGTTAAAACTTTGACCCATAATTGTTCCTGTTTACATTCTGTATTTCATACCCACTGTTTCTCCATTTTGGATGAAAACTACTTATATTCATCTTTAAAGTATACTTGGCATGATAGTATAAAATTTCTTTCAGACTAGTTTTTTTTTTCTTTTCAAACTGGATTTTTATTTTGAAATATAAAAACATATGATAGTTTGGTTTTTTGAAACTAATATTTCTTTCACCTAAAAAACAAGTAGGTGAACTGATTCTGTGATGAATCCTTAGTGTGGATATAAAAGTATTTTCAGTACATTGACCCTGCCCAGATTTAGTGTTTTATGGGGGAAAACAGTTCCATGTTTGATTTTAAATGAAATCCCCTATATATTCGGATCCAAAGGCACTCAGGTACTTAGTGGGCACAATGGAAGTATTTCTTGGAGTAAACAAGTTTAAGTTCCATAAATCACGTACAATTATGTATAGCTCCTGAGTAAGTTTTTTGGCTTTAAAGTATGTAATCCAAGTGCTTCTCTTCTACAGACACCACTACAGAAAACAACCAATCAAAATACAGATTTGTAAAGCTTCACCCTGCATTTAAGGCTTAGGGATATTGTATGAAAGTTTGTGGATATATTTACCTTTCTTTCTCTATGTCTCTCTGTCTGTCTCTCTGTCTGTCTCTGTCTCTCTGTCTCTCTCTCTTTCTTTCTCTCTCTCTGTTGTTGTGGTTTGTGTTTTATTTGAGAAAAGGTTTTGTGGTGTAGCCCTGGCTTTCCCAAAACTCATTCTGTAGACAAGGCTGACTCAAGCAACGAGGCTGGCATCAAACTTAGAGATATCTACCTTATCAATCTTCCACTTGCTGGAATTAAAGGGATGTACTACACCACCCAGCTTAGATCCATATATCTTAAGCTTCCTAAGTTCTATCACTAATTTTCTGTATTAATTGGATTACAAAACAGGTTTCATAATATGTTTCAACATTATTTATGATGTCTCTATGAGTCCAACTGTATAAAACAAAGGATCTGAAAACTAGAGAGAGGGATTCACTTTCATAGCTGCATCTTCTCTTCTTTAGTGAGATAGCATCATGTCCTTGGTCTTTGGGTGAGATAAGACAAAAATGATGCAACAAGCTTTCTCATCTCTGACTTCCAGATGTCCCATCAGGATACTTCTGGGTCACTTCACTCACATGAGAGATATAATCGAAAATAATTTTTAATAAGTGTGTAAGAGCTGTGATATATTAGTCTTAGTTTTTTTTACCTGAGTATAACCATAATTATATACTACAAAAAGATTAATTTTCAGAGATTTAATTGTAATATCCAGTTTTAGTTATGCACAGCTTATTCCATTGTACAATAATACTAATTTTTTATTGCACCTCAGACTTTAAAGACCTGCTGAGAGTAGAAACAATGTTCAATGCAAAGAGACTTGTGTCAAGAGTGTCAACTGAGCTGAGCCAGATGTAATGGATCATGACCTTGAAAAAGCAGAGAAAAACAGACAATTTCAGTATGATAAGAATCTGCAGCATACAAAATCAGCCACACGCATGGGATACAAGCTGTGAGCTATAAGAAAACAGTGAGAAGCAGTGGAAGAAAGTTCACTTTAAAGTGAATATGAGATAGCTTCTATTATGAATTAAATTAAACCTTGAATGTTATACCTTTTAAAGGGGGAAGATTGCGACAGTTTAGACTACCGACATTTATTTCCAAGAATTTCTTTTCTCCGAAATTCTAGTAAAAGTGTTCTTTCTGTGTAGGCTATAAAGCTTTCTTTTAGTAACTTGGCCTTTATTTCTAATTATCCTGAGAACTCACCTTGTAAAATAGTTAATGATCAAAGAACTTGTACAGTCACTCATTAAGTATATATTTTCTTAACTTTCTCTTATAAGTCAAGGGAAAATAACACGCTCTTAGAATAGTTTACATCCCATTTCTTTTGTGGATTAAGCTTTACTTCTCATGGCTAAGGCTATGAAGAGAATTTACATTTTATTTTCTAAAGATAATTTTTAAAATAATTTTAATTAATAATTAATTAACTTAATGCCATTTTAAGAAAATAGTTTGTCTCAGACATACACATTTTCTGCATATGAGAATTGAAACCTAATTTAAGGATTCGTAAGAATAATAGTGTAATTTCATCTGAACACATGTGAATTGCTGTCATTGTTTTGAAACAGGATGGGACTGGGAACCCCTGCCTGGCCTGCTACCAAAGTCTCTCAAATTAACTTTGACTTACAATGATGACTCTGCATTATTCTGCAAGTTTCTGGGGTTGCAGCATGTGCCTCATACCTAATTTACAAATTCAAAATATTAAGCATTGTTGAGTTCCAATACACTTCAACCCAAAGAGTCCAAAAAGTTACTGAATTTCTAAATTCTAGAAACTTAGTATTTTTCATTAACAAAAAATCTGTTTGAAGAGGTTTTTATGTGTAAACAACAACTATACAAGGAGAATACAAACCTAGGAATTGAGATTAATGTACAAACATGTAGGAAAATAATGAATAATAAAAGCAAAATAAAATCCTTACTGTAATTATGAATGGCTTCTCTCAGCTTTGTTCTTAATCATATTCTTGATATCAACCTGTGTTGTTTCATTCTGTCCACAATATCATATTCTAAAATATTATATTTGCTTAACTAAACACATCACTAATATGTGTCTCAGGGTCTGGTTCTCTCTCTAGATGACTTCCCTCCCTGGTCATACCCATCAGTGTTGTCTCCTCAGTCATATCTATTACTTCACAATAAACAATGGTATCATATCATAATTAACATTTATTATAAATCATGCAAATGATAATTATAAATTCATGTCTATATTTTTACATCAAGACAGTCTGTTGTTTGTGTATATTTTCTGAAGTAATATCATATGGACAACTGGACTAAATACATGTGGTACCGATACTTTCACGCTACACTTCAGTGCAATGCTCAGAGCTTCCCTTCTTCCTCAAGATTCACTCTTTTTCATCATACTATAGATTAAAAACTTACTTTTACAACTTTTAAAAATATTTTCAGAGTTTCTAAATTAAACTCAAAATTTCTTGGGCGAGCTCTCTAATATCTTAGGACTTTTTCTACTCTTTCTTCCATTCCTATCACGTGCCCATTTTGAAACTATAACTTCAACTTTGCAATCGTTCTCTATTAATAGACATGGTAATAGTCACTCGAGATTTTTTTGGTGTATTTGTTTGAGGACTTGTAAACTTAATTCTGTTGATAAGGCATAGAGAAACACTAACAGAGGTAAGTCCAGCACTCCCTTCAGGAGGCAGAACTACTCTAATCTCTATGAGTTTGAAGGCAGCTTGGTCTACAAAGCTACACTGAGAAACTCTCGAAAAACCAACCAACCCACCAGTCATCCAGCCAATAATCAAACAAAGAAAAAAAATGAAAAAAAAAAGAAAAAAAGAGAAAGAAAAGTAGTTGTCTTGTTTTCCATGTATAATATATAAAATCTTAAGGTACAAAGATGTAAAGCTCTTTCAAAAGGCAAAACTAACAATACCCAAGGAGGAATGGGATGAAGAACTGTGCCAGGGGGTAGTGGGAGGTGTAATGTCTGAAATATAAATAAATAAATAAATAAATAAATAAAATGATTAATTTTAAAAACATTTACATGTATTTATTTGTTAAACTAGTATGTCTTTTTAATCAAATATTAATATTATGCAAATTTTCTTAAATGTGGCACTCAACGTTTCTTTACTCTGGTCTGTGTTCCTTTATAATAAATCATTTTTCATAAATGCTGTCCACTGTTTGATTCATTAGCACACACACTGTGAACATTCTCTGTCCCAGAGCAGAATCAGTCACCTCCTCAAAGTGGACGAGCTCATTATTATAAGGAAATAATATCAAGAAATGATATTCTTTCAATTATTTGCACTTGCTTCTTGCTTATTCACTGTGCAGAACATAGAAAAGTTTTATATTTTTATACTCAAAAGCACATTTGTCACCAAAGATGGTACATGAAAATAAAGTGAATAGTACAATTTAAGTAATGAGTTTTCACTTTTTCTAGCTTTGAAGCCACCGAAAGCCTTTTGAGGTAAGGAAATGTTTTGAAATTCACACCCAAAAATCTATTAACCCACGGGAAAATAATGATTCATGATTTAGTTACAACGTAGTTCATAAACAACTCAAATTTTCTTTTCAAGGTTATGTCATAGTGGAGCAAAGGTGAAATACAATCTCTTTTCCAAACGAGGACTGTGAATATCCTAAAGGGTTTTTACAAATCTGATTAATAGTCAACCTTGAATTTGTGGTTCAATATTTATTGCCAATGCTTGAATCAGTTTCTAGACATTGGAGATTAAGTGAATGATTTATGATCAATTGGAAAATTGTGAAGAAATGTTTAAGGTTATAAAAACTGTTTTAACATCCATTACCCAAGGACAAAATTAAGTTATTATATATCACCTTTTCAGCACTTGTACAAATTTCAATTTTTGTCTCTATTGCCATCTCAAGAAATGTTTGGCATCATGTTAATTTTGGTTGAAAATTTGACTCAATAGTTTAAAATATCTGCCAGCTCATGCAATTGTAATAATTTCCATTGGGTGTTTTCTATGTCCTCAGGTTTAAAAGCAGCATATTTTAAAGACATTCTATTTGTATCTTATATCTAATAAAAACTGCAGTAATTAAATGTTACATTTTTGGGGTAATAAGATTATTATGGAATTTAATTGTTTATAGATTACTCATAAGAAGTTATATTTGTTATTTTTCTGTTGTACAAAAATTCCATGATCAAAACCAACTTAAGAAATAGACAGTTATTTTGACTTATGGCAGCAAGCCGTTGGCATGGGTTTAAGAACAGGAAGCTGAGAGATACCATCTCAACTGCAATCATAAACAGAGTGAGCAAACTGAAAGTAAGACAAACCTATAAATTCAAAAATATCCTGCAAGTGACTTACTTCCTCAAGTGAGGTCATATATCCTAAAACATCCAACTGAGAACAGAATGTTTAAATACTTAAGCCCTCGGAGGACATTTTGTTTAAAATTCAAACTAACATGTTCTGAGATATATACAATTATAATAAAATATAATTGTTCATATTTTAATTTATATGGCATTTAATATATAAGATTTTTCATACATTTTTGCTTTAGATATAAACCCAGTATAAGTGAGTGAAGCGTTTCAAGGTATACTTATTTGTGGTTTATAAGGACAAATATTTATAATAAAATTTAGAAACATGCTAGTTTATTAAGATAGCAAGTGTAGGTTCTTCTCCAAGACCTATATGTTGATTTTTCTACATGATCAAAGTGTCAGAGGCCAGAAATCTGAGACAGATCAAGATGGGTACATGGGAATAGTTGGAGAGAGAGAGAGGGAAGGCAAAGAAAATGAAGTATTCACAGTTTAAGTTAAAATATTTCAAAGTATACATATTTGTTTGTATTTTTTATATTACAAATTGTTAAAATAAAATAAACATAGCTTCTGGTGCCAGGAAACCTGATGAATGGCCATGCTTCACTTATCTGAGTTTGCCAAGTTCATAGACTAAGCAAGCTATAGTTGCTTATAGGAGGAAAAGAGAATGCACAGAACAGATAATATCCTTGATGGAAGAAACTTACATGTTTATAGAAATGTACTAATTTTTAAGTTAATATATTAACAAGAACATTTTAAAGAGAGGTGAAATTGTAAGAATAAAAAGTAAGCAGGATGTTATATTTAAATATAAGTAATGTGAAGCAGAATCTTTAAGTTTTTTTTTTTTAAATAGCATGTGATACAGAGAAAAGTGGACATATTTGAATTGAATATTGAGATTGAATTGGCTTAAATAGAACAAAAAAGTTGAAAAAGTTCTGTTGATTTATAGTGTTTATTTTTTCCTTACAGGGAGTCTTCTGTTGGCAAGAACTTGATGCCATTTTATATTCTTCTGTATAGAACACTGGACAAAATTTTGATCTGGAAAATTTTAACTTGTAGACACCTATTAAACATGTAAATGGAGTTACCAAAAAGGAAGTTGGCAGTAAGTCTAAAGTTCAGACTCATTGAAAGTATAAATATGTAAATCTTCAGCAAACTTCAAAGTATAAATATGCAAACTCAATTCATGAGCTTCCTGTCATGGTAGAGACATCCATTTCCCTACACAATCAGCATCAGTATATATGCACAATGATAGATATATATAACAAAGATTTAAAGAAAATAAAATGTATGTTGATGATTGCTAACATGACCTAAATTATGATCTAAATATAAAACAAAAAACATAGCTGTGGGCTTTGGAGGAAGGAACTCTTCGATGTGTGCTACATTACATTCCAGGAGAGAAGAATGCATGAAGGACAATTACTATGTATACAATGACATATAGCCTAATCCCCTGGATCACGTGAAGCTAGACCTCTGACATTGAAAGGTGGCTGAAAAAAAATGTTGACAAATCTCATGAAGATTCAAGAGTAGTCTTTGCAGTATAGACATTCAAGAAAAATTTAGGTATAAATTCTGCTGCATATGTAGAGATTAAAATAGCAGCAAAGTAACACATGACACCTAAAACACAGGAAGCAAGCCAATGTAATTCGGAGCTAATATAAAAAATACATCTTAAAATCAAAGATAAAAAGTAATCTCATACAGGATGGTTTTGAAAGATAAGTGAAGATCATACAAGTCAAATTATGAGAGTTACAGTACACCAGAAGGAAGAGAAAGCCCGATAATAAGCTTAGAGAAAAATGTGTATGAGGAATGCTGCAAATATAAGGACAGAATGTTGCAGTGCATAAAAATTATAGAAGAATTCAACAGACAAAGACTTTATTCAAGACTACTGAAATACAGATCAGTATTACTGGGGCAGAGGAGAGGGATTATCCACTTCAATTGAAACAAGAGAATTATGAAGGTTGGAGTGAACATTTGAAATTGTATTTACACATATTTTAATTAAGTATTTGTGTTAAAAGAATACTCATAATATTACATTGGTCTTAGAGTGACTATAACAGATTCCTAAAGCAAGGTAGTATATACTTGGTAGCAGGCAAACATAGGTCTCTTTGCGTGGCTATCATTTCCTTAAACAGGAATTGTCAGACTTGTTTGCCATCTGATTATGTTCAATTATTTCTGGTTCAAAAAACAAACAAACAAACAAAACAAAACAAAACAAAAACAAGGCCTCTTAGGGTGTTTTCTGATGGCTTAAGAAACAAACTATCCCTTTGTCATCTCTTTCTAAAGTACATCAAATCTTTCATGGCCTAAAATAGGACTCCTAGTGATCCTACCTTAATGTCATCACTCTAAAGTTAAAGTTCGATCACATTAATGAGAGAAGAATACACATCCAGCTAGTTATAAAAATGTTTTTCTCATTCACATGTGTAAGTACTAAGCTGGAAATTGGGTCTAAAGGTGTACTTAAGAACAGAAAATTGAATTATTTTACACATTTCTTGTGTATAACACCTAAAAGATTAAAAGGAGAAGTAAAATATAGAAGACAAATGAAAATAAAGGATATGCATTTGCAGAAATGTTGCTGTGAAAAATTTTTAGGTGGGGAAAAAACAGAATGCAGGATCAGACATGGAAAGTTCTAGAGCAGTATTTTGACAGGTAAAAGGACAGGACTGTGAAGGATTTAAGTGTACTGCCAAGATGATGAAGACAGGAAAACTACACTAATGACCAACTTACTATTCAGCTTCTAAATATGGGGACCGTGAATTACAAAAGGTTCCATTTATATTGCAGCAGGAAACAAAGTTAATAAATATCCTTTTATAAAATGGTTGAATTCATCACATAGTATAACAAAACAGATACTATGTTTTAAAAAGTTAATGGTAGCTGCTGATGCCTTCTCTGATGAATGAATAAGAAACCCTTTGAGGACCTAATGATAATCTGAGGTAAAAATCATCATAGTGAGAATCACACGGATTGATGAACTCCAGAGAAAGAAAGCAACTGTCTTATTTTAGACGCACAAATAGGAAATGTGAACTATAGCTAGCTGGAAGCAACAGGCTCTCTACTGAGTTGGTCAGTTGGGCGGGAAGAGAGTGACTTCAACCGTCTTGGAACCAGAAGCAACAAGGAACCATTCACAACTAATCACTTACAAACTGACTGCAAGTGAGGAGACAGAACTCCAGGTGGACTGGGGAGAGAAGAGCAGCAGAAGACAGTACAATGTAAGGGAGACCAAGCAAAAGGAGGGACCACGTGCATGAAGGAAGGGAACGGGCATCAGTGGGGAAAAATATGAAAGAGAGCAAAGGAAAGAAGAAACATCGCAACGCAGTTAAGTAAATAGGCAAATGTCACAGTGAAACCCACTACTTCCGATGTCAAATTAAAAAGTAATAAAAAGTAGAAAATGCTGTATTCTCAAACAAGGACCGCTAAAGTGAGAAGTATCAACTTTTTTTTTTCAGAAATTATATTTCAGTCAGAAATATTATGAATTATGAGTCCAGATAAATTTCAAAAATAATTCAGGAACTAGTTTATCAGTACATTTCAGAAGTGCAGGATTACAGCAGTTCACTCGCCCAGAAAATATTTATTGGACAGTTGCTTTGAGACAGAAGCTTCATTAAGCACTGAAAATATATCAGATAAACCTAATGCCTACTTTGTATTTTTAACTTTACCTCTAAACTACGAGTTGTAGAATGCATACGTAAGATTCATTGCAAAAAGCAAATGGCATCATCTGTTATATGCAAATTAATACGTAAATACATGCAGAAGTAGAGGCAGCGGGGAAAACAAAGGGAGGAGAGGGGTCTGGAAAGAGAAAAGGTAATGCTGAAGACAAATAGATTCTAAATCAAGAAGGATGACTTCAGAATCCCAAGAATGTCTCTGCAGAATTTTGTTTTGCATGGCTGTTGGTTTTCCCAGGCTTTGATTAGTTTCAATGAACGTACATTTTCTAAGCTTTTATGCTTCCTCTTTCTTCACAAACAACTTAATAAAACTTTTGCTGACTCCATTCCTGATTGTGCTGACTGTCATATCCTTAGCCAATGTTCCCGCCTAATCTCATACTTAGGATACGTAAGACTTAGTAACTACTTATTCTCACGGAAAAGTCTGTCCTGTCTGCCTTCTTGTTGCCTACTGTAACCAGAAGCTCTTTTGAACGAGACTTAGAACTGAATATTTTTAATTATTTCTCTAATTTTTGGAGATTATGATCAATTACATCATTTCTCCTTTCCCGTTCTTTCCTCGTAAACTCCCATATACCCCTCCTACTCTTTATAAATTTATGGCTCCTCTTTTTGGTATTATTGTTACATGCCTATATATACATGTATATATGTGTATATAAGTATCTCTAAACATATCATACTTGTTCAACATACTACTACTTTATGCATATTTTTAAGCTTGACTATTTGATAGTGTTTAATCAATTGCATTCTTCCTTGACAAAAACTATTTTTCCTGATCTTAGAATTCCAGAGTTGCCTCTAGTTTTTGGTGTAGAGATCAGGCCTCTGGACGTTTTTTTTTCGCCTTCTTCAGCATGTCTGTTATCGTTGTCCTGGATTAGCTCATGGTTAGGCCAGCCAACTAGTAAGATGTTATGGTTGTGTAACAAAGTTGGAGACACAATCTTAAGCCGAATGCCTGGATCCTTTGGTTCTTACAGCATTTGTGTCCCCTCTTCAGCAATGTTCCCTGAGCCTCAGAAATAACAATTGTTTCGGAGAAGGAATCACTGGGACTGGGCCCCAAAATGGTTGTGTTTCTCTGTAATTATGTTCAATAAAAGCACAAAGGCTTAGAAGGTAATTGGAATACATGTTCATTTTAAGTGACCTATAAAGAAAGGTTCCGGAAATGTAGGATATGATGTAATACATCTCTTTAAATAGATAATATTTTAATTGACAGGAGCAGCCTTTCATGTAGATTTTACAATTATCCTTACAACAAAGGCTGTATAGTGTTTTGAAATATCTGCCTCTTTAGTATTCTTGTCTAATTGCAAAAATCCTGTCAGGCTTCAAAATGTCAACTCTCATACCAAACTAGGTTATTTTTTTTTTCTCATCAGCTGGAATTGTCATTACAAACTCTCCATGTTAGTGATTCAATACTTAAGGCAGGGGCTAATGCAAACCTGATTTTAATCTGACTTGCATTGTAACCACAGCTCAAGGGCATCTTAAAGACTATTGATGAACATGAAATCTATTCTTTGTTATAATTAGTTTTTAATATATCATGACACTGGATACATGCCGGCAGCCAGAAATGAATGATCTATGCCTCGCTGAACGTGAGTCAGTGGTATATTTGAATTAGAATATTTTGCAAATGTACTCTATGACCTTAAATGCTCACTGAAAAATATGAGCAATTTAATCATTTGTAAGAGAAAGTCCATTACAATGCCAGAATAGAAGCCACTGAGAACTTTATGTGAGGATAATGCATGTCTTAAATTGAACATGAGCATTGAGCAAGTAAGTACAGTCAATGGAGCGATTATGTAATGTTCTCAGTCGGAATGATAATGAGGCCTCCATTTCCATTCATTCACAGCCTGCAAAATATGCACAGTATTTACCAAGGCCCTTAATTGGTCTCCGGAAGTCTCTGGGTAATCACTTCCATCTGGATCATTTGCTTTTAAGCAGACACCTTCCTTAGCTCCTTGTATCAGTGTCTTTTAATTAATCTATAAATAAGACAGTAATCTTACTTTGAAAATTGTCTTTTGTATTCAAAGTAAGTATTTAATTATATTCCTCTCATCAATGACATAATTTAAAGGAAACATACATTTTCAAGGGTAATAACTATAGCTTCATAAGGTAAATACCTCCATTTGTATTCTAGAAATTTCCAAAAGAAAATCTCTAATGAGAAATCATCTTTCTGAAATCTGAACAGTTTGTCTCCTTTTTACAAAGTCTTAACTCAATGTCCAAAGAGGAGACAACTAAAAAAATATTTGCTATAAATTTTAGCTAAGAAATAATGAATTATTCAATTAGAAAGGCCCCAGTTCCATTAAGAATGTAAACAAGTCTCAGAAAATTACAATTCATCATATTAAATTTTATGTTCTTAGCTTTATAAATTTATGAATATACATGTAAATTTTAGCATTTCATCTAGAAATTATCATTTTTGTTCAGACAAAAATATTCACAATATTTTATTAGAAGTTTCTGGTTAAATAGCTATGAAATTAGTAGATTAAACATGTAAACGGTTTACAAGGTAAAATGTGCATGACTTATAAGAGAAAATAGAACAAACCCCCACTAAAATTTATGTTTTGCTCAAAGTCATGTTCTCATTCTCAACTTACTTTTGGTAACTTCTTGCATGGGTCTGTTCTGTCTTTTATACTGTGTAAAATAGTCATGTTTCCCATGAGGACAAATGCTTAATTTTTAATTTGTAAGAAAGTGTCAAAGTAGTTACCTACTCTTATAACTCTGAACTATATTCTTCTTTAAGAAGACAGTTTTGGAGAATAATGCAACTTATTACACCTTCATTGTTGATGAAAATGCAACCCTTCAACTGAGAGATAAAGTATAAAGCTGGCATTCAGATTATAATTTCATAGGAGTTAATTAGCACATAAGCATGTACTCCAAGTTTTGTTTCAGATTTAGGAATTCTTCAGACCTGTCACAATTAATATTTATTCATCTCTATGGCACCATAAGCAAGTTCCTATTTAAAATTTACATATTTTCATCTTGTTAGACAAATAGAAATATAAGTTAATTTTGCCTATTCCTTTTTCATGTAAGCAATAGTTTTGAATTATACTATACCTATATTCACATTATTTATGAATGACAGCTTTAGTTTCCTTTTTAATTGTTAATCATTTAGGTTTTGATCAAAATAAAATGACACCAGTCTGTAGTTGAATGGAAGAAATAATTGTTACAACTAAAGGGAAATTCCAATATTTCAATATCCAGAATTAGAGTTTATAAGATTTAGTCCAGACATTTATTCATTATAAAGGATACTTTTAAATATTGATTTATTATAAAAAGTTATTGAATTTTATCAAATCATTTTCCTAAATCTAATAAGTAAATTTAGTATATTTTCAATATGAAAATGCTTTCTTTGTCAATTGTCTACTCCAAGAAAAAGTTTCCCAGAGGTGAATTCAGTTGAGAGCTGAACTGACAGCATTCATCCTCTATGCTACTCTCTCATCCCCATCCAACACCCTCCAACCCTTTCTCTTCCTACTCATTTTCCTAAACTCATGTCTCTCTCTTTTATTTTTCTCTTTTCTTTCCTTCTCTTTTCTTTTCTTTTTTTCCTTATTTTTTGCCAGCTGAGAAAATCACAACAGGTATATGCTCATGATTTCTCATGCAATGCTTTATCCATGTGACAGCACCTGTCTTACTCATTCATCCACTGGCTTCCACATTCTTTCTATTTCCCTTCTGCGATGCTTCCTTGGAAGTAGTGATGATGATGATTCATTTGAGCCTGAGTATTTAATAATGACTCGTTTTAAATACTCAGGAAGAGTTTTGAGCACCTACTACTCTTATAAGCCATTGGTACTGTGGAAAAAGCATCTCAGATCAATGTTTAGAGATACACTAGCCTATGAACACCTGGAAGATAGTTGAACTATACATCAATTTGGCCAAACATTAGTAGTAGGTTTCATCATGGGACCTGTTATCTCCAGATCCTTTGGCTTTTGCCCATTTTGAGAAGGTCCAGCATGAATTCCTTTCAGTAAAGCAAGCCTTACCCCCAAAACTGGAAGCAATGGTTGTATCCCAAATGTTGATTGTCTAATATTTTCTACTGTCACACACAGGGTTAATGCTGGTGAGATCCTGATGATTTTCTCCTCCAAAACCCTGAATAGAACCTTCCAGAAACATACAGAGAAAAACAGATGAAACTGGCAAAAATTATTCTGAGGGAGGGAACTCAGTCCCACAAATGCAAATATTGTATACACTCTTTCATATGTGGATCTTAACCTAGAATTTTAAGAGATCTGTGTCTTAAGATGGAATGATACATCAATAACGGACAGGTAGCAAGAAAAATCGGTGAGAAATAGATATAGAGCAATAGACTGAATGGAGTTTGACAGAGTAAGACATAGTCAATAGGAAGTTAGAAGTGATAGACATTCGTAGGGAAGAGGTTTCAAGTAGGAGAGAAGAGATATGAGGGTTTCAGTAAGGGTCAATAAAATTAAGTATATATAAAAGAGCCATATAGAAGCCTACTAGTTTCCAAGAGAACTGAAGTAAATAAATCAACTTCTTACTAAGGTGCTTAAGTAAAGACCCACACTCTTCCATGGTTAATAGGTTGGTAAGTCGGACTCTCAGAGTGGAGAGAGAGACATTTGCCCATGATTATTCAAAGTCACAGAGGCTTCCCCCAAATGCAATCTAATTCCGTTGATCATGTCATTTTTAAAAATTCTTTGTTAATGGAAATTGTGTTCATTCATTACTCATTTATAGTTTTTCCTCTATGGCTGCATTTATGGGAATGTTTTGATCATGTGTTATATTTCTTTTATAATCTATTCTTCCTTTTATTGTTTCCAGGTGAAACATTTGTTATATTACACCACAAAGACTTAAAACTTCAACACATCATCTAAACATAGATGAAAATTTGCACTTCTATTGTATTTTATGAGATGATAAAATTAATGAATCATCATAGGTCTTCTGGGTTGCTAGTGTTGTTGATTGTGGTGGTTTGAGTAAGAATGGACTACATAGGATCATATATTTGAATGCTTGCCTATTGGGGAGTAGTGTTATTTGACAGGGATTCAGAGGTGTGGTGGTGTTGGAGGAGATGTGGCCTTAGAGGAAGTGTGCTGCTGGGGGTAGGCTTTTGAGTTTCAGGTACTCAAGCCAGTCCCAGTCCTTCTCTCTTTGGTGCCTATTGATACAATATTGTACTCTCAAATTCCTGTCCAGCACCATATCTACTTGCATACTGTCATGCTTTTCACTATAATGATAATGGGATAAACCTATGAACCTGTAAACCAGCTTTAATTCAATGTTTTCCTTATCAGAGTCTGTGTGCTCCTAGTGTCTCTGCATAACAATAGAAAATCAACTAAGACAAACGTTGGTACCAGGGACTCCAGTATTGCTGTGATACACCTGACCGTGTTCTTGATGTCAAAATTTGAAATGCTGTAGGAATCTGGACTAGAAAAGATGACTGGACACGAGCTTAGTGGGCCATCCTAGTAGGAGCATAGGAGACAGTGGTAATGTGGGTGGTCTGAACTGCAGGGGCAGTAAGAAGATTCAGAGAAGAAGGATACTAGTAAGTGGTCTAGAGACCATTCTTGTGATATTTTGTCAAAGTTGTGGCTAGTCTACAGATTTAGAATTAAAAGAAATGACAGATCAGCTCACTTGCAGCAGAAGACCCAGCAGTTTTGGAGATTCCAGTGCCACTGGATGACCACCCAAAAAGCAGCAGCAGTGGAGTGGAATCAGTCATAGCCTAGAATACAAGGTCTGTGTGACACAGAGGGCAGAGCTGAAGAAGTCAGCCAAGCTGTTTGGAGGAGCCTCAGATTTATTCCCTAGCTACTTCCTAACAACAGTTAATCAGGGATTAGTCTGATTGCTTCAGATGTACTTTTTTCAGATCATTTGTGATTATTCATGGTCTTGCTTCAGAACAGCCACCTTCGGCTTACAATAGTAATTCTATTAGATCCTTGCCAGGCTAAACCCCTCCTTTCACTTACTCCCATTCATTATGAAACCTTGTCCTGCTGAAGGTTTGAGACAGTTCCTCCTTGTCCTGCTATGTCAGGGTTGCATTGGAAGACAGCCCAAGCCTGTAATAAAGACAACCTAATGAGATTATATTGAAAATGGCTCCTTTATGGTCTTTTGGGGTTCACGAACACTTTCTGGAACAACATCACCATAATAAGTTGATTCAGAGGTATCACTGTGTATATAGTAATAAAAAATGCTTAAATCTTAGGTCAAGTTATGCCAGGGTTTGTTATTATAGATTATAAAAGAATATGGTCAAAATTATTCAGGAAAACACTAAATGTTTTTTCTTGTTATAGAAATTAAAAGAGCAAATACAAGTCAGAATTCAGCTATCATGGACATTACGACTAAAAAAAGTCTCAGAGAGTGATAATTTAATTTTAATATTGCTAATTACTTGTATTATATTTCTGTATGCTCATAGTCATTTGAACCTTGTAAGAAAAAAAAAATGGAGTCCTTGTTTTACAGCATTGTGTGAAAAGAGAGGGTATTTTTAAAATGAAAGAAGTGATTTGGCTAGGGAGACAGTTCACTGAATAAAGGGCTTGTCATGCAAGAATGAAAACTAAAGTTCAGAGCCACAAAATTCATGTATACATCTCACAGTTCCAGTGCTCGGAATGCAGAGCTGGCATCTCTGAGCAAGCTCTTTCCTAAGATTAGTCAGTAGGGTTGAGTTCTCTGTTCATTAGAAAGAGCTTGTCTGGATGAACGAGGTGGAAACTTATTAAGGAATATACCCAATATCATCCCAGCCCTCCACATGACACATTAAACACACACACACACACACACACACACACACACACACACACACACACACATATTTTTTTTAAAAATATACATTTTTAATGTTCCAGTGGTGGTGTATGTGTATGTGTATGTGCGCACACACATGCATGTGTCTTTGTATGTGTCTCTTTCTGGTGTGTATGTATGTGTATGCGTGTGTCTGTGTGTGCGTGTGTGTGTGTGTGTGTGTGTGTGTGTGTGTGTGTGTGTGTCTGTGTCTGTGTCTGTGTCTGTTATTGGTCAGTTCACATTAAAAATAAGCCATCTGGAATTTTGTCCTTTTGAAGCTTTTCAGGGAATTTTAATATAATGAGTTTATTTTAAACTTGGTCTATTATTTGAATGCCGGCTAAAATCTCAATAAAACTGAATCAAAGCATCAAGCTGTTATCCAATAATGTGCAGACCAAAATTATTTTTTTAAAAAAGGAATATTTTCCAGATACTAAGGTTGTTAACTTTAGTGCAACAAACTGGAACTTGCATACTCACCAATTTTAGAGTCAAGGTCATTGTAATTGACCATATATGTCACAGAAAATATTCTTGGTCTTCTATGATTCATATTACATTCCAAAGTTCAATTTGTCATTTTCAGACCTTAAGATATATAAAATATAACACATGAAAATGTCATTTTCATGTAAAGAAATTTTTCCTGATTTGTTTATTAGCCTGGATATGACATCCTTGGTTGTTATTTTATGAATTTAAATTACCTTACACCAAAGATAGTATACTGTTAGAATTATTACTTTTTTTCTGAGCAGTTGGCTATTTAACAAATCTTTTAAAACTTGGAATATTACCAGTTAGATCTCTGCTGAAAAATATTATAGCTATACAAATTGACTACAGAAAATGGATAAATTATTCAGAATATGTTTTATGTGTGACACATTTTGACTTGAGCTTTCCAAGCTTGTCTTGAAGCTGTTTCTGCTTCCAATTTATTTTTTAGAACAAAAGTACTTATGTTACAATAAAATATTGCGGAGTTAATTAATATAGTTTATTTCAATGGACCACTCTGTTGCATTTAACAACAGTATCAGAGATGTCATGGCAGAAATTTCTGTCATCAACCATCTGAAAAACTGTTTTATAGGTTTCAAACTTCTCCAAGGATTAAAAAAAAAAAAATGAAAGCACAGTTTACTTTCAAGTTTCTGTTTACCATATTCACAATCCCAGATGATTCTTGCAGTTCACAACATGAAGCAACGCTATCACTGTTCCAAAAGTAAATTTTGTTTGTAATTTCAAGGTCAGGAAAGCATATAATACTTGCTAAGGAACCCTTAATATCGCCTTACTTTTAATCCCATTGTCTTGAGAATAAAAGAATCAATTACACAGATACAGAGGGAATATCACTGTTACAAACCTTTACAGGATGATGTATTGCCTGGAGTTGGAGCCACTTAAAGAAGCAAACAAATCTATGGCATTGTCTATTCATAAATTTTACTGTTAAAAAATAAGACATGGAGGTATTTGAAGTTTTCTTCAATAACAAGTGATAATGCTAAGAGACCCTAAAACACTAAGAATATCGAATTAGAACTAGTCTTTTATTTGAATATTAAATTTCATAGTCTTTTCTGTCATATACCTTGGCCCAGACTTGCAAGGATATTGTTCATATACTAACAAAATAAACACAATTCTAGGACCATTAGCAAAGGGTTGATATGAGATATAGAAACAGATTGATATGATACCAATCAGATTTTGTTTGGTATCATAAAGTATGTGGTATTATTCTTTTCTTAAATCCTCTAGTGTGGTTATTTATTTATTTATTTTGGGTTAATGTGATGTAATTTAGAATCATCTGAGAAGGAACTTCCACTGAGAAAATATCTTTACCAGATTGGCAGGTTGGCAAATTTGTGGTAGGCAATTTTGATTAATGATTGACCTTGGAGAGTACGACACATCACCTGGTGTAATATACGCCACATAGTGAGAAGTAAAAACAAGCCCAGAGCATGGTGAAAGTGAATTCATGAGCACAGTGTTCAAATATCAGAAAAACCAATCCGATAACTAGTACCACTGGCAAATGGTGGGTCTGAAACATAGAGATGGATCAATTAGAAACAGCATGGATGTTGTATATGAATATGAATGTATATGAATTTCATATACATTCCTGGGATGTATATGAAATTCATAAGGAAGAAGGCATCAAACAACATTCTTCTAGTTCTTCCACAGTCTGCTTCAATTCCTGCCTCGCATCCAGTTTCCTGACCTGCTCGAGTTTCTATGTTGGCTTTTTTCAAAGAGAAGTTCTAAACCAAACAGGTAGTTTTGGATGGTGTATCATACACAGCAAACTAGCATATATAGGCTAATTCTACTAAATCTGAAAAAGAAAAGATATTCGAAATATCAAAAATGAAAAGACAGATGTTAGAGGTTCAAGATAACATCCGGAGTTCCATACAATGCACCGTTGATTGTCACTACTAATCTTTTTTTCTTGAGGTAAACATACGTCTGATTTCTGTTCTTGTTTCCTGTCATCTTCCATACTGTTTCTAATTGATCCGTCTCCATGTTTCAGACCCACCATTTGCCAGTGGTACTAGTTATCGGATTGGTTTTCCTGATATTTGAACACTGTGCTCATGAATTCACTTTCACCATGCTCTGGGCTTGTTTTTACTTCTCACTGTGTGGCCTCAAGGCAATCACGGAGTCTGAATGCTCCCCTTGCCAGTACACCATTGTCATCTAAGAGTACCTATTGAATTTCTGACAGAGTTAATATGAAAGCTCTCCCTCGTTATGTCATCGAATGAAAACAGAAACGTCTAATGCTGTCTGAAGCACTGTTGATTGCCCTCAACGTGTTTTGCTGTCACAACTTCCTGAGTCAAACTATTAAATATTATTTCCAATGCTTAGCTCCTATTGTTAAAACCGAAAATTTGGAGCTTCGTCCGAGCTTTGCTGTCTTGCTCTCCATGGACATTTACAACTGAAATAAACTGAATGGAAATGCTAATGCTTTAGCACATTGTAAAGCTTTTGCTTGTAAGGTCCTCTTCAGACTCATCACTGTGCTTGTCACCCGTGTGCAAGACATGTTTTAGTAAATACAATTGGAATATGTATTGCTCACCAGATAAAAATAAACCTCCTTCAAGGAATTTTTAAAATAAAGAATAGACAGATTAAAACTCTATTCTTGTGATTGTTGTAATGACAATAATTTTGTTTCTTTACCTTGAGTGTTCTTGAAGAAAATTACAGGTTCATCCTACAAGAACCAAAAGATTAGGGTTCATTGGTAAGTTCCTGTGCATTTCACTGTATTCTGACTTTCTCATAATTTGACTGTAGAGTCCCATCACTAGATTAATATCTAATACCCTTAAGATGACATTTTAAATTTAAATATTCATAATTTCTGTGTCTAAACTACTTACCTTTCACTGCTGAAATCAAATTTTGATTCTCTATCTGAGAGTAACAACAACAGAAATTATGTCATAGCACATAAATGATCCCTTACCTATTCATGAGTTTTAGCCTACGTTCTGGCATCTGACACTACCACACAGGAGTAAAACAAAACAGAACCTTAATGAATAAAGTATGTCACGAAATAAATTCTCCTGACGAGCTTATTAAAATCCTTATTGACATCTTCCTGCCCCACCTACTGATCGTCATGAGTTGAACCCACCACATCTTTCCTACCACAGTACATGAATATAGCATCAATGTAGTAAGATGCCATAAAACAAATTTTCTGAAACCAGAAGCAAATGAAGACTTCCCTCTTTAAAGTCATGTCACATATTTTTGTACAGCGAAGCAAACTAGAAATGGCGCAAGCTTAAATGCCCAATGCAGTGACATACCTGTGCTAACAAACCACACCTCCTAATCTTTTCCAAACAGTTCCCTCAACTGGGGAACAAGCACTCAAATACAGGAATCAATGGGGAACTCTGTCATTTAAACAAGCACAGCCACTGACATATTTGATGTTTGGATTTTCAGTCATAAAAGTTCTTCAGCCAGCATGAAAATTTGCACCTAAATTGAAGAATACTGTCTCACATTAGAGTAAAGAAAAAGCTAGCAATGGATTTATTTATTTATTTGTTTGTTTATTTATTCATGAAGAGGAGAGTTGGCTAAAAGGTTATTGTGAGTTTTAAAAATATTATATATTTTTAAATATATTATAATTTTGGTATTGTTATATAATTGCACCAGTTTCCCTCCTCTAACACTTATCAAATACCTGTCTATGCTATTTTCCAAATTTATCGCTTCTTTTTTCATTAATTGTTGTTAATGTATAGGCAAATATGTACATAAATGAAGCATACATAAAAATATAAATTTAGCCTGCTCAGTCTGTATATTGTTACTTGTATGTATCAATGTTTTCAGGGCTATTTGCTATGGTATAGTTAGTTGATGTACTTTTTGCTCAGGAAGATTATTTCTCCTGTTCTAAGCATTTATGAGAGGCTTCTAGTTCTTTGTGTAGTGTTGAGGTCTCCTGGGCTTTCCCCTCTCCACATTAGTACGTCTATTGCTTTTAGTAGCTCATGTTTAGGCAGTCACGTTGGTAAGATTTTATAATGTAGCTTCTGCTAGTCCTTGGAGATATAGTATTTATTCTGTACATTTAAAATTTTGAGTTTCTGCAAGCATGATAGCTGGCACAGAAAATATCCAGGTTAGGTAAAAATGAAACTCAGGTCAGCATAACTTGCTGGTGCTGGGTCAAAAAACAAAGCAAAACAAAATCAAACAACAGAAACAAAAATCCAAGTGCATTATTTATTTACAAATTTGAGAAAATGTTTCATTGTGATGAGAATCACAACAAAACTTTAAGTACGGCTACATGGAAACTCCTTTGCCAAGTGCATATCTTTAGCAAAGCATCTGTGACCTATTCTCCCAGAGCTCCCAGGGACTAAACCACCAACCAAACATGGTTCCAGTCGCATATGTAACAGAGGATGGCATTGTCTAGCATCAGTAGGAGGAGAAGCCCTTGGTCCTGTAAAAGCTCAGTTCCCCAGTGTAGGGCAATGCCAGCACAGAGAAGTGGGAGTGGGTGTGTGGGAGGGGGAGCAGCCTCACAGAAGCAGGGAGAAGAGGGATGAGAGAGGAGGGGTCCAAGGGGGAAATGGGGAATAGGGATAACATTTGAATGTAAGTGCATAAAATATCCAATAAAAATGGATTCTATTGA
>JANHMN010000011.1:59854136-59859136 GCA_030674055.1 Rhabdomys pumilio | reverse complement strand
ATATACTCTGATTCAGATCCATTTAAAAACACACTCTCTGCCTCTTCATTTCTTCCAGTGTGAATGATCCATTGGCCCGACAGAACTTGTCATCAAAGGGAAAAAAATCTGAGTTATTTCAAATTTCAAACTATCGTCCTCTAGTCTCACCCCGCCCCCACCCATTGTTCTCATCACGTTGGCGATCCATTACTTTCTTCATCAATATCAGAGCACGGTGGTCTTTACTCTTCCAGTAATATCTTTTACCTCTAGCTGTTACACCGCTGAAAACGTTTAAACCTGCAGGACAATTTGATGGTTAACCCAGAAATCTAACCCCTTTCCTCTTAATCTAAATTCCAATTAAGTTATTTTAGTATTTTTTTTTTACTATTGATTTTTCTCTGAAATTAGTTCACTGATCATAGTACTCACTGGGTAAACTTGTAATTAACATCTTATCTGTTCATTACTACATTCAAAAACTTAAATTAACATAATAGTGACACCCTATTAAATATAGAATGGAATAATACGTATTTTTCAATGGTGTTGCAAGCCTATACCAAGTCTTCTGCAAGAATAGTAAGTACTCTTAACCACAGAGCCATCGCTTCATGTCTCAAATATAAGTTTTAAAAACCAAAATGTCTAATGTTTCAGGATATAGTCACATTATTATTTCTCAGATAAAGTCTGTGATGGCTAATTTTATGTCTTTGGAGTGGACTGAATCTCAATTGAGAAAATTCCTCCTTAAACCTGGGCTGCAGGTAATCATCAGGGGCATTTCCTTAATTAGTGATTGATGTGGGAGCGCCCAAGCCATTGTGAATGGGGCCACCATTTGGCTGGTTGTTCTGTATTCTAAAAAACAAGGAGGCTGAGAAAGCCACGTGAAACAAGCCAGGAAGCAGTATCCCTCCATGAGCTCTGTATAAGCTCCTGCCTCCAGGTTCCCGCCTCCTTTGATTCCTGTCCTGACTTCCTCCCCAAGTTGCCTTAGTCACTCTATTGTATATAGTCCTTAGCAAGTAGAGAAAGAGAGAGTCAGAGACAGAGATATGGAGACACACAGAGACACAAGAGACACAGGGACAGAAAGAGACAGAGAGAGATAGAGATATAGAGACACACAGGGACTCAGAGACACTTATAATGACTATGTCAATATGAGTCAAGAAGAAAAAGAGGGCAGTAAAGAAACAGAAACAGAGCAGAACAACTTTATTCTGTAGTAATTCTGATAAACATGACAATTAGCATGTACAAAAATAGCCTGTTGAATAACTACCTAGTTCTAAGCAACAGGTAACCAACAATGTTGTGTTAAGCTAAAAAGAAAAAAAAATACAGCAATTTAAATTCTCTATTCTGCTCCATACTCCTAAAAATATCCCAATAAAGAAACATTTAAATAAATATTTATAATAATTAAATAGCAAACTTTATTACTTTCTAATTTAAAGAGATTAAGCTGTGCTAGTCTCTAAATAAATAAAAGAATGAGTGATTACATTATATTTAAACTGATAAATTTGTTCAATTGTTTTTTAATTGGACAAGATAACATGTTTTCAAAATATCCATTCTATTTTACAATAATTTTAAAGTCAATTTAAATTTTCTTAATTGAAAATTTCTCATAATATTTTATTAAAATATAAATAATAGACAATTTTTGTGAATAATTCACAACTTTCCATTAATATGAAAGGAAAATTCCAACTTATAATTAATATGAAACTATTTAATAATATACTCATTAAACTATTAACTTAAAATTCAGAAATTTATTTTATATATTTTCTCAGGAAAAAAATCAAGACACTATTTTAAAATGTCATTGATTTCTGGTTTCTAATTGAAACGATCTCAAGGTTTAGGGGTCATTTTAGAACTGTATATGTAGTTTTGAGTAGTAGACACTTTACCATACTGAAAGTATATCTTACTCGAAGTTATGCTACTTCATAAATATCTTAGTAATTTATAAATACACTTTCGAAAAAACAACATGGACATTCAAATATCTGTCATTTTTAATATTTAAAAATATATGCCATACATTTACATGTAATATATTACATGATATGTAAGCAAATATAATTAAAAATAATATATTTTATATTTTAATATATATTAAAATGACACATATGCAAATATTACAAAGCCAGTGTATTTATGCTGTGCCATGTTAGGTGAATTCACATGTCATACTTGTCTACTGAAATGTTGATAAAAGCATTTTGGAGGTGCTTGCTGTTAATATAACAGGGTCCACTCTAACTTGCTTCAGCCTTTATGCTCTCTGGATCTGCCAAGGTAATGACTTTAAGCTCTTGTTTGGTATTGCTTACATTAAGACTCTGTAGCTCATGTTTTATGGGGATTGGTGCCTGGAACAGATGCTTTGTAAAATGCCAAGGTAGTTTTCTGCTGCAATCACTGAGTCAGAGTTTAAATCCGACATCTGGCATGATTTGTCAGCACCTGAGGTAAATAACGCTCAGTGATTCAGTTGTCTGGCCCAATAAACATACTCGTTTGAAAGTGTCATTGAGAGATGTCATGATTCATTACAACTCATGCGTCTTCAAATCACACAATCACCCAGTTTTCAATAGAATATTTACACCGAGAACAATGCTAGCAATTGTCACATCATGTTTCTTGTAATCCAAGTACTGGGAAGGCAGATGAGGACATATGGAGTTGAGTAATGAAGGAATGCAGACAGAAGAGTGGTTACTTAATGACAGAAAGAAATAAAGTGTCAATCAAGCCAGACTGCTGCTTCCCTGCTCCTCAACTTCCTTCGAGTTTCAGTGTGGACCAAGTGACTGGGTCTGACTTAAGTGACAGGTTATTAAACCAGTTTACCAGCAATCCTCTTGTAAAACCTGTATCTTTGAGGTGTGTAATAGGAAAATTCCTTCCAGTGGCATGTTGGACAGAGTACGAAGCATTCAAATGAAGCAGTTTGGTGGAATAGTTAGAACAGAAGTCACCTTCACAAGCCAAATAGAAATAATAACCAAATAAATGACAATTAATGCAAATACCTTTTCTTCTTAAAAGTAGAGAGTACTTATGCCAATAAGTGATTGCAGTGTTTTTATTATGTAATAATGAATGAAAAAATATAGAACACTTTACTAGATCAACATGTTTTATAATGGCTTTTTTTCTCAGTGGTACAGGTTGAGACGCACCTGGTAAGTTAGTTTAGCTCAATTTCATTGGAATTGTGAAAATGTAGCATTTCCTTGTTCATCTGACTGCTTTATGATCTACAGATAAAACTCCTTCATGGACAAATTTTGGAAAATAAATTCTATTAGTAATTAAATATTTTCTGACAATCATCTTTCTTTGAAATGGCAACCTATCATTATTTCAATTATCAAAATGCTTCTAGGGTTGTCAGTGGAGAAATCTTGTCCATGGTATAAAAATGCAGGTTCAAACCATGCAGTAATTTATGCAAATTTCTGTCCTGTTGAAACAGTACAGGCTGCAGCTATCTATCACATACTTGCAACAAATTGACACAAATTACAGTAATAAATGCTTAAAGTAGTTAATATGTATAATGACTATTGTGTTTATTGAATGAAAACTATTTTTTACTTCTCCACAGCAAATTATTATTCATGCAAAATGAGCAGATGTTTGGCATGACTCCATCAAACTATTGGACAGTTCACATACATATACACAGTTGTTATGATATTTATTAGTGAATAACTGAATATTCCTATTCCACCAGCAAAATAAACCCCAAGCAGTAAAAGGATAGATTTTTCCAATTAAAACTACTTCTGAACTGTTAAGTACATAGTGTATTTAACTATGACTAGTGAGCTTAATAGAAACATAGCTGTCATTTAAATTGAGTGTTATTAATGATGTGAGCGTGCGTGTGCGTGCGTGTGTGTGTGTGTGTGTGTGTGTGTACTGAAAGTATGAATTAGTAAACAATTTTAAGCTGCATGCATGGAGTTCCATTTTAATGATGCTTGTTTTGATTTTGAATGGAATTTTAAAATTCCCTGGTCTCAACTCTTCATATTTAAATCATTTCTTTAGTCTTGATGAGCTTTGAAAGAAGACATTTATTTAATCAATGATAATCCATTAAAAACTATTAACATTTATGGTCAGCTATGTTTTTTTAGAAGAGTTCACTAAAATTTTATATATAGAAAACTGTTGCAAATTTATGTAAGGGCCAGTTAGCTTTGTCTTTTTTTTCCTCCAATGTGACTTTAATGCTACAGGTCAGTAAAGAAACACAAGGAGTCATGAAAGGCTTACCCTACTCCATGGTGACTTATAAACCTACCACTATTCAAAGTCAAGCATTCCTCAGGGAATAATGACTCTGAAGTAGACCTTTGATTTTCAAATTAGCATGCTATCAACTCTGTATGCTTCAACACAAAAATGCTGAATCCTGGAACTAATGGTCTTCTACATTGACAATGGATTACTTTTTATAATCAATATTAGTATTTCTCAGTTATGAAGTTGAAAGTATAGACCATTCTTACTGCTATTTAAACCATTTGCCTATGGTGAATGATAAAAACTAATACTTTCCTAAAATATTTAACACAATATCCTTTTATTACAGAAATAAAAAGGTCTAGCAGTTTTGTTGCTTAAGTTATTTTTATATAGTGAAACTGCTTAGTATTGGAAATTAGCAGCATTAGATATGCACTAGCAGTAAAGAATCCCATTGTTTATTAACTTTTTTGGCGTTTTGTCTAGCCTCTGCCCCACAGATACATGGCAACAGCCAGGTGTGCCTGACTCACTATAAAAGGGGCTGCTTGCCCCCTCCTCTCTCTCTTGCCTTCTTGCTCTAGCTCTGTCCTCTCTCTTCTACTCCCTGCACTCCCCTGATTCCCTTTCCCCCTCTTTCTCCATGTGCTCATGGCTAGCCTCTACTCCTCTGCTCTTTCTCTCTCTCTCTCTCTCTCTCTCTCTCTCTCTCTCTCTCTCTCTCT
>JANHMN010000011.1:59828024-59854126 GCA_030674055.1 Rhabdomys pumilio | reverse complement strand
TCTCTCTCTCTCTCTCTCTCTCTCTCTCTCTCTCTCTCTCTCTCTCTGCCGTTCTCTGTCTCTACTACCCTCTCAACTCTCCTCCCCATTCTCTGAATAAACTATTCTATACTATACTATACTATACTATACTATACTATACTATACTATACTATACTACACTAGCTTGTGGCTGGTCCCTCAGGTGGAAGGGATGCTTCAGAATAGGCCTGCAGAGGCACCCCCTTCCCTCACACCTGACTACACATCCACCAAACATAGTTCTTCTCTCTCTTTATTTTTATAAAACACAACAAACTTGCTAAGGTTGAACTACAGAATTTCGAATGTCTACTAATCTTCACTTCCTGGAAGGATATGTGATCCCAGACTCCTAGTGAATGTTCAACATTACAAATAGCAAATCTTCTATTTATGCTGTAGTTTAGGGCCTGTATCCCTGAAATATTGAAATATAACATTTGAGCTCACTTCATTTCCTCTTTTAGGACTTGTAGTCTCCTAAGTGACATTATTCTTCCAACTCACCAGGCCACCATTCTTAAATAAATTACGTGTTTTTTAAACTCCTTGCTGAAATACAACAGTAGAAGTGACATTAGAGAAATCTAGTTAGTAACCAATGAAATGATAGTAATACTCACAAAAACACAAACAACAAAATTTATGATTATTTGAAAATTTATGTAAAGGTAAATTGTATTTGCCTGTTGGAATTGTCTTCTCCAAGGCTTATTACCTCAGTCTGTTAACCTAGGCCTAGTCCTGGAAGCTTTTAGTCTCGAATCAAACCTAGGCCTAGATTGTTTTCAGCCTCTGTGACATGCTACTTAATAAGCTCATCCCTTCTTCCCATTTACCTCTGATCTTGGGCTAGGTGATTCAACTCAGTTGCTTTGGCTCAAACTAATCCAAGCTCACTGATTAAATCTGACTAATCTGATCTCTCTCTCTCTCTCTCTCTCTCTCTCTCTCTCTCTCTCTCTCTCCCTCTTTCTTTCTTTCTTTCGTTTCCCTTTCCCCAGTCTTCTATTGATAGTTGATCATACCCTATTCTGTCAGATCTTTCTCTGATTCATCACTCTGTCAGCCTCTCAATTGGACAAAACTTTCAAACATGAGTGCTTCCTTTTATAAACTAACTTTACCTTTATCGTTTGGGATTAAATGTGTGTACTAAGGTTATGTCTGTATTCCAGCCAGAAAAATTAAAGTTGTATGCTAAGGGGTGGGCAACATCAGAACTAGGAACAGGTATTTTTAGTATACAACACAATCGTGGGGTTCACAGTGTGATAAAATTCTGCAACAAAAATTCATTAATGTTTTCACACAAGAATTTATCACAATGACACTATAGTAAACAACTCTATGGAGAACAACTTCCTCACTGAATACAAGTGCTAAAATTATATGTAGATGAAGTTCCATTGATCCTGGAACTTCCTGTTCAAGAAGGAAAAACAGATGATCAAATTATGTCACCTAAAAGATTATTAGCTGCATACCATTTATGAAAATCTATAAAAATCATAAAATATAAAATATAAAATAATTTTTTAAATTAAAATGTTTTACCTGGAAGCAAAGATTTCCTTTCTGATGTCATTTTTCCTGAGCAATATTATCATCCCAATCTTATTTTCTTCTTTACTGGATGAAATTCCACATTCTGCAATTTTATAAAATAAATTATATACGGTTAATTACTCCAGGTCTCAGATTTTGTGTGTTTGTGTGTGTTTGTGTGTGTGTGTCTGTGTGTGTGTGTTTATGTGTGTGAACTCTTCATTCTAAGTCACAATCATTGGAAATTCAACAAAATTTGATTTTCCGGAACTTGTGGGGTTTGGTTAATATAAACCTTCACTGTCATTTCACAAGACCAGTACAACAATAGATAGGAGAGTAAGATACCAGACTCATATACAAGAAAGAAACTAGATGTCAGATCACATACAGATACTAATATAGTAAAAAAGACACTTGGGAACTATTGAATAAGGTGCTAAAAATAATAGCCAATAAAAGAAGAACCTGTCTGGCAATGCTGTAGAATCTAACTTTATTTTGAACACCATTTTCATATTTGAGCAAATGTCCCTCCATGGATTCTTATTCCTCTGGGTAGAGTGAGACGTGTTCATGGTAGTTCCCTCTACATCCAGGTTAAGAACATGGGTTATTTAGAAGCTTTCATTACAAGGCCTGCAATCAAAATTATAGTTCAGCACAAGAAAGTTTAAAAAAAATATTGTTAATATCGCTTTTATTTTCAAGATTATAATATAATTATATCATTTTTTTCTTCCTCTGCTGGGAGCTTCCCGGCCAGGAGTGGGTAGTAGTAGGGGCAGGGGAGGGGGGCACAGAGTAGGCCTCTGGTGATGGCTTTAAAGTCTGAGGGTCCCAGGGCTTTCTAGCTCTCTAAATGTATTGAAATGCTGATAACTTCTTTTTTTCTTTCTTTTTTTATTAGATATTTATTTACATTTTAAATATGATCCCCTTTCCCCATGCCCCCACCCAGGAACCTCCTATCCCATCCCCCCTCCTCCTGCTTCAATGAGGATGTGCCCCACCCACCCACAAATTCCCCTACATTGAGGCATCCAGCCTTCACTGAACCAAGGACTTTGTCTCCTACCTATGCTCAACAATGCCATCCTCTCCTAAATATACAGCTGGAGCCATGGGTCCCCCACTATGTGCTCCCAGGCTGGTGGTTTAGACTCTGGGAGCTCTGGTTGGTTGGTACTGTTGCTCTCCCCATGGGGCCACAAAACCTTTCAGCTTCTTCAGTCTTCTTTCTCACTTCTTCACTGAGAACCCCAGGATCAGTTCAATGATTAGCTGTAAACATTCCGCTCTATATATTTCAGGCTCTAGCAGAACTCCAAGGAGACAGCTATATCAGGCTCCTGACAGCATGCACATCCTGGCATCCACATTAGCATCTGTCTTTGTTGACTGCACATGGAATGGATACCCAGGTGGAACAGTCTCCAGACAGCCCCTTCTTCAATTTCTGTTCCACATTTTGTCTCCATATTTGCTCCCAAATGTATTTTGTTACTCCTTCTAAGAAGGACCAAATCACCCACACTTTTGTCTTTCTTGTTCATGAGCTTCATGGGGTCTATGAGTTGTATCTTGGGTATTTCAAGCTTTTGGGCTAATATCCACTTATCAGTGAGTGCATACCATATGTGTTCTTTTGTGATTGGGTTACCTCACTCAGGATGATATATTCTAGTTCTATCCATTTGCCTAAGAATTTCAGGAATTCATTGTTTTTAATAGCTGAGTAATATTCCATTGTGTAAATATAGCACATTTTCTATATCCATTCCTCTGTTGAAGGACATCTGGGTTCTTTCCAACTTCTGGCTATTATAAATAAGGCTGCTATGAACTTACTGGAGCATATGTCCTTGTTATACATTGGAACATCTTCTGGTTATATAGCCAGGAGTGGTATATCTGGGTCTTCAGGTAATTAATGCTATGTCCAAATTTCTGAGGAACCACTAGACTGATTTCCAGAGTGGTTGTACCAGCTTGCAGTCCCACCAACAATGGATGAATGTTCCTCTTTCTCCACATCCTCTCCAGGATCTGCTATCATCTGAGTTTTTGATCTTAGCCATTCTGACTGGTGTGAGGTGGAATCTCAGGGTTGTTTTGATTTGCATTTCCCTGATGACTAAAGATATTGAACATTTCTTTAGGTGCTTCTTGGCCATTCGAGTTTCCTCAGTTGAGAATTTTTTGTTTAGCTCTGTACCCCATTTTAATAGGGTTATTTGGTAGTCTGGAGTCTAATTTCTTGAGTTCTTTATATATATTGGCTATTAGCCCTCTATTGGGTGTAGGATTGGTAAAGATCTTTTCCCAATCTGTTGGTTGCCGGTTTTGTCCTATTGATAGTGTCCTTTGCCTTACAGAAGCTTTGCAATTTTATGAGGTCTCATTTGTCAATTCTTAAAAGTCCTGAAAACTTTCTTGCTCTTTCTGAGGGTAAAAAACTGCTGGTTTAGGTGATTAACAACTGAAGCCTAACAATGAAGGATTAAGCAATGCAGCCTTTGTTTTATCTCAGCAGGAACTGCAAGGCTCTAACTTTCAACCTGCTAATCAGAAATCTCAGGAAGAAAAAAGGGACACTTAAAGATGTGATTTTAGAGTTTATTACCAAGTTGTAAAAAAGTTTCCTGTGAAAGCTATGTAAGGTGAAATGCAGAAAGATCCTAAGCAGGGGAAAGGGGAAAAATTCTTCTAATTGGGGAAAGGGAAAAAATTCTATTCTATCTCTTTCTCATCTCTTTGTCTTTAGTAGTTATACATTTTTTAGAATACATGATCACATGTTACAAAGTTCATCACAAATTCGTGCAAAAAAAGTCAAGTCATAAATTGAAATAGAAGTTGACAACAGAGAATGCTTACATGCAAATCCTTTAGGAGTAATTATCTGACTAAATATCCATCACCTGTCTCAGATCCACAGGTTCATTGTAAATTGAAAACCATAACTATGTTATTAGTGAAGTTGTGTATAGCTAAACACCGGCAATATTTTATCTTCTGTCCTAGAACCTATAAAAGTTAGTTCCCTTTTTTATGACCTTTGGTTAATGTTTTTACAACTTCTTGGAATGTGCTCTAAGTAGGAGAAAGTCTGATTACTATCTAAGAACAAATAACTGGTGACACCTGAGAGACTGGTAAGTTCTTAGTGCAGTTTTTTGACTATCAGAAAAGGACCTAATAGCAGTCTGTCCCACTATAAAACAGCTTAATAATTTAATAATTATTTATTAGATATAATTAGATATAGATATAATTTTAGAAATTCTTATAGGATGATCATTAAAACTTAAGAAGTCATCTGTTTGTCTATATAGCATCACACTACAAAGCAGTACATCTTCCTGGACCTGCAGAGATCTGCTCCAAAGGGTTGTGCTATTACTTAGTGATTGTTATATAAGTTTAATAATAATAGAAAAAGCATATTTGTAGCAGAAATCTTTCCCAAAATGAATCCCTTAAAACCTTGCTTAATAAGAACACACCTGTCAGAGATTATACAATAACCTGAAGCAGGACATTTCAGGATGATCACCTGCTAGTTATTAGCTTGTCCCATTATGGCTCCTGATATTCCTTTCTTTAAATCCCACCTGGAAATCTCTCCTAGTGCTTTTTCAGATTCATGGACTCTCTTTAATTAATCATGCCTACTCATATATTCAACATATATTTTTAACACACACATATATATTTCTAAATACATAATGAAGTCCATCTGTATAATATTATTTGCGTGTAAGTTTTCAGGGCTGATCATAAAATTCTGGATAGCATATGTATGCTCTTTGTTATAGAAGACTATTTCTCTCACTCCTAGCAAGAGTTTGTTGTCTGAAGTTCGTAGTTACTTGACAAGATAGGTTGAGGGCTTTTGGGGTTTCTATTGTCCACATATACTGCTGTTGTACTCATGTTTAGGAAGTTCTATATTAATGAGACATTATGGATATAAATTTTAAAACTACTAAACTAGAAGACACATTCTCATGACACCCCTGTCCTCTGGATCTTACTATCTCTTTGTTCCTTCTTCTGCAATGATTCTCAAACCTTAGATATGGGAGTTTTTTTTTTTTTTTTTTTGAAAATGTATCCACTGGGAATGAACTCAATTCTTTATTTTGATTAGTTGTGATTTTCTGTAATGGTTTCCATGTATTGCAAAGAGTTTTCTTGATGAGGGTAAAGATCACTCTGATCTGTGGCTATAAGGATAAATGTTTAGATTATTATTAGGGATTATGCTGTTTTACTAAGTGGTAGTTGTACTTTTTCTTCCAAGAACTTTAACTACACTAACCTCAGATAACTGGATAGATATCTAGTATGAGGCATGATTTCATTCTTTTACAGTAGGTCTTAAGTCCAATTAGGGAGGTGTTGATTATTTTAGTTCATAGGCACCAGAGGTGGTTTCCGTCCCTCCCTTGGGAAAGAAGCTTGCAAGGGGTCTTCTGGCGTCATAAAAGCTGGTCCTCTTTAATGAGGTATTCAGGACACATTCGGGAACTCTAAGCCTTGTGTTTGACATGCAAAGTGTCTTCAGCAAGTGGAACATACATTTCACCTCTGTAGGAAAATCAAGGACAAAAATATTAGCCTGTAATATTTTACAAGTCTCTTAGACAAACCTGACCTACAACTCAAAAGCAGGTTCCTCATGCCTGAAGATTTCACTTGCTTTATATTTTTTGCGTGGAGTAAGACCAATGAATGATAGTAACAGAAACCTTGAATACATTGTCCAATTTTCTGGTTCCACAGTAGTAGAGAGCAAAACCACAGTCAGTTCTGTAAAGCTAGTGTTTATGTCTGCTGGAAACTATTTAAACTGCCCAATAAACTTTAACAAATTGCTTTTTGGATTATGTTAAATAAACACAATTATAGTTTTTCACTAAAGAATATTCTTCACCAAAGAAGACACACAGATGGTGAATAAATATAAAAAAAGATACCCTCTGTTTAATATCATCATGGAAAAAGCACATTGAAGCAATATCACCATACACCCATTAGTACAGTTAAAATCCAACTGACAACACTAAATGGTTATGATCATGTGGAACAAGAACACTCATTATTTGCTTGTAGGATGCAAAATGACACCATTATTTGAAAGGGTACTAGGCAAAGATTTTTAACAAAACAAAACCTGACTATACTTTCAAGTAATTTTATTCCTTGGTATTTACCTCAAAGAGTTGAACATGTATCTTCATACACAGACTGTATAAACATGGTTAGAGAAGATTTTACTCACAATTGCAATTATCCTAACTTCCAGTAATTTTGTGGATAATTGAGTTGCAGTATAATAAACAGATAAGGATTATTCTGTGGTAAAAGTGCAGTCCTGTCCAATCATTTGACCATGTAAAAGAAATGTAAAGCCATATCACTAGCACAAAATACTAATCTTAAAAAAATTACATGATTTCAGCTATTTTCAGAGCTAGCTTCACAGTGCCCCAAGCTAACCTCCAATTCAGGACTCTTCTGTCTCAGTTACTGAGAGCTAACATTGTAAGTATGCAGTAAGCCTAGGAGAAGTATGTCTATCTGTTCTTCAAACACACTTCATTTGTTCTTCAAGCACATGAAGACTTGCAGATGTAAAAATGAGTCTGAGTCTGACAATAGTCCAGACTTACCTCCAAACATTTGGAATGGCCTTAACCTACATATATTTGACCCAACATAAAGAAAATAACCCAAGATTTTAAATGTCAGAGAAAATGAGGTGTAGCTATAGATTAATTAAAACCTCTCCAGTCAAAATGAAAGTAGTCCAGTATATCAAATGCAATAAATATGTCATTCCTCAGTCCTTTGTTAAAACTGAGTGTACTGAAGGGAATGGGACACAATAGTGGAGCTTTGCATGCCATGCTTAATTTCCTGGGTTCAAGATTCAACTTTGGAAAAAATATCTCATAATTTTAGTTTTGATATTAAGGCAGCTCAGTTTACTTCCTTCATATTTCTATAATTTCTTGTTGCCTTATGACAATAAGGGCAAGAATGAATAAATCATGAATAGTGACAGAGAACATAGAAAGGAACAAAATAGTAGAAGAAAATTTCCTAACTCTAAAGAAAGAGATGCATGTCAAGGTGTAAGAATCATACAGAACTTCAAATGTACTGGACCAGAAATGTCTCCATAGCACATAGTTATCAAAACACTAAACATAGAAGAGCAAAGAAGGGCTATTAAAGGCTTCAAGGAAAAGAATATATAAAAAAAGTAATATATAAAGGCAGACCTATTAGAATAATACCTGACTCTTCAGTAGAGAATCTAAAGCCAGAAGGGTCAGGACAAATGTTCTACATATTCTAACTAACCACAGATTCCAGCACAGTTAACTATACCCAGAAAAATTTTTAATCACAATAGATGGATAAAGAAAAACATTCTGTGATGAAAACAAGACAAAACAATAAAAACCAATCAGTATCTACCTACAAGAGTCCAACACTACTTCTATAGGAAGCTGATCAAACAAAATCTTAAACCCAAAGGGGTTAATTCTTGAACAAACCCCTCCCTCTCCAACACACACACACACACACACACACACACACACACACACACACACACACGGAATAAATATTACACATGCACATAAGAAGAGGGGAGAATAGAGCCACAGCAAAACAAACAATGCCCCTTGACAATTCTCAACATCAATGGTCTCACTTCCTCCAATAAAAGGGCAGAGATTAACAGAATGTATGTGAAAACAGGATCTATTCTTTTTCTGGATCCAGAAACACTCTTCAAAATCCAGAATAGATATCACCCCAGGTTAAAAAGATGGACTAAGTAATTTCAAGGTAAGGGCTCTAAGAAATAAGTAATTGCTGATACTAAGGCCTATGTTGATGTGAGTAGCCTGGGCTGCCACCTGAGTACATTTTGATGTTTGTAGCCTGTACTCTGACAAGAGCCCTGTCTAGGTCCATGGTCCTACTGCATCTACTAGCTGTGTTGTTGTCCGTGACCATGCTGTAACTGAAGGCTATATGGATATCTGCAAATAAGGAACATGGACTATGATGTTGGCCATGGCTTAGGCAATATGTTGATGTGTGTGATTAGCACTGCCACCAGAAACCATGTTGACGCCCATGGCATGTGCTGACACCAGACAGAGTGAGAATGTCTGTGGTCCATGCTCCAGACAGAAATCATGGGCAAGTCCATAATCTGTTACCACTGCCTATAAAGGCCAAGGAAGCTAAGGACTCAATTAGGTTTAAGGGGATGGACCCTGAGAGTTTGACCATGTTCCAGTAAGTATATGAGCAACACAATTCCCTCAAGTTGGGCCTTCTTTGCTGCCTCCTCCTCCTTCTTGTCTTCATCTTTCAGGTGGGAGGATACAAAGGGGCAGGAGCAGACAGATCTGGAAGGATTAGTAAGTGAATGTGATTTAGATTCATGACATGAAATACACATAGTCAATAAAAACATTATGAAAATAAAGAAACCAGAAAGTGTAGCCATTTTTATTTCTGACAAAATACACTTCAACCTAAAACTAATCAGAAAATACAAGAAAGCACAGTACATGGAAAGTACATAATCATCTAATGAAAAAAATCGACCAAGAAGATATTGTAATAGCATCTACAGACCAAATGCCAGGGCAGCCACATTCATAAAAAAAAAAAAAACAATACTACTGCCGGGCAGTGGTGGCACATGCCTTTAATCCCAGCACTTGGGAGGCAGAGGCAGGCAGATTTCTGAGTTCGAGGCCAGCTTGATTTACAGAGTGAGTTTCAGGACAGCCAGGACTACACAGAGAAATCCTGTCTCGAAAAACAAAACAAAACAAAACAAAACATACTACAGCATCTTAAATCATATATTAATTTTTACACAATAATAGTGGACAACTTAAATATTCTACTCTCATAAAAAGACAGGTCATCAAGACAGAAACTAAAGAGGTTAATACTGGACTCTTGAAGTCATAAGTCAAATAAATGAACCTAATAAATGTTTAGGAAGCATTTTATATAAACTAAAAGAATATACCTTACAGTAACTTATGGAACTATCTTAAAAACAGAACACATGCTTGGACATAAGAAAGCCTCACCAAATACAAGAAAATTAAAACAACATCATGCTATTTGACCATCAAAAAAGAAATCTGCATATAAACAATAACATAAACAACATCATATTTACAAACTCATGGAAACTTACCAACAGAGTACTGAATGAAAGATGAACCTATATAAAATTATAGAATTATTGTAGAATATTGATCCTATGATCTACAATCATATCCTACCTGTAAGATACTATTCTACAATAGTGGCACAAAGCTAATGGAAATATCCAATCAATATTTGATTTGATTTAAATACCACTATATAAGATCACAGATCACACATATACCTGACATTGCTTGGTTTGCCAATAACATGTGTCTGAATAGATAGATCATGGACATAAACCCAAATAATACTGATATGTTAAAGAAATTTTTAAGCAAAATGAATCTTAATGACATTCTGCTATACTAATAGATAAATATATTGATCATTTACTATCAGAAAAGCTTTCTCCTTCAGGAAGATGGAACAAATATTGAGACCCACAGTGATATAATATACAGAGAGTGAGATATTTTGGAACACTCAGCTATGAATGAAATACTTCACTCAAATTCCTCCCCTATGGATTAGGAAACTCAGCAGAAGGGAGGGTTGAAACAGCCAGCTGAGAGGGAGAATACCTAGGAAAATAGGCCTCTCCACAGCACAAAATGCACATATAAACTTAAGAGAGAATGTGGCAGCATGCTGAAGACCTACACAGGAGGCAGTCTTAGAGTTGAAAAGAGATGGGGACATATGATCCCATCTCTAACCGAGAAGATATCTCTGCTTGATAACAACGTGAAAATGAAAGATTAATTTTCTCCAAGGAAGCCTGGCTGCAGAAACACAGCACTCTTAAGGGTGAGCTCAATTCCCAGAAGTAGATGTCTAACACAAAATAAACCCATAGCGTCTCAGAAAGTTTGTTGTTTCAAAGTGTTATGGATTGGCATTTTCTTTCTTGTCTTTTACTGTACAGTTCCTCTGTGTGAATGTTTCCAGCTTTGTGTCTTATAGAAGGAACTCTTGTATGTGAGAATGAGTGTGTCTCTCCAATTTGTGCTTTTCATTCTGCTCCTTTTGTTTGTTCAGCTTTTCTGATTTGTTTTATCTGATGTTATCATTATTCCTTCTTAGATGCTTGTTTTCTAAAGAGACACAAAAACAGTACAAATGTGGATAGGAAAAAAAGGTCTGGAGGAGGAGGGAGGAGTGTAGAAGGGAAACATTGAACTGAATATACGGTATGATAAAAAACATGCTTTCAATAAAAGAGAAAAAATAATCATTACAGATTCCCAAGAATAAAATCAATGTAGATAATACAGATTTTATGCTTTTCTTAAGTATCTGTTATTACTCTCATGGTCGTTCTATTTTAATGTAAGAAAATTATAATTTCAGTAATATTCCATCCTATTAATATTGATGAGAAGTGATAGAATATGTAAATCTCATTCATACTTGTGCTCTAAAATGGCAACTTTAATTAACTCATGGACTGAAAACCCCTATGTGCCCTGCAGCACTTTTCCTTGCAGAGAATATTGTAGAGGCTGTCTACTCTTAATGGCACAGAAACACAGAGTACAGATCGCTGGCCAACACTTTAATTTCATATGGTGCAGTGTCTGTCTGAGGAATTTATTACAAATGAGTAAATGAATGAACACAATGAAGTATGAGCAGGAGGGCATGACTACTCCTAAAGTATGGAGATTTTTATTGTAGATTTAGGACAGAAAGTGGTCATAGGGAAGAGTCCAGGCTAAACATGGCGAGCAGACTAAATAGGAAAATGAGAGGAGGGAAAAGGTGGGAGAATAAGAGAGGATCTGCTGACTTGGAAACATCCAGGGCCAAGAGGCTAAGACATCAGTGTAGACAAAATGGCTGGGTTATATAGGGATTAGGCTGGGGGTCAGTCCTAGAAGTGAGAGGTTTAGGGTAGAGTGCAGGATGAGAAGGGCTGAGAGAAAACACAGGTAATGAGGGATGCTGGGAGAGCTGGCCAGCATCCACTTTGTTATGTTAATAGCACATTAGTCAGCCACTTGCTAAGACCTAACAGTAAACTGTTACTAATATTTGTTGAGGACTTTTAGGTCATCTTTAAGAAATAGTATGCTATGTTAATTTAATGCATAATTTTTGCAAACCTTATATTTTTTTAGGAGTAATTAAAAATCTCAGTGTAGGAGCCATTGAGATGGCTCAATGGATAAAGATACTTGTTCTGAATTGGAAACTGGAACTCAAGTCACAGAACATGAGCAAAGACGGATGGAGAAGGCAAGCTTGTAAAGTTGCCCCCTAAACTCAGTTCTGAAAAAATAAATAAAATAAAGTATACTTTTAAAATATAAACATAGTGTAATTTTAAGCATATACATACATATATATATATATATATATATATATATATATATACACACATACATACATATATATATGGATTCCCGTATCTAGTATAAACTTTACCTGGAAGAGATTTAGTTTATGATGAGGTATCCTTTTAGAGAGAGATGGATCAATGGATAAGGAGGGAACTGGGTGGGGGAAGGGATGGGGTGAGCATCATATGTAAGGAAAGCAGGGAAGAGAGATGAGAGTTGGCTGAGAGACATGGGCAATCTCTAGGACTTTTTAAAGACCTGGGATAGGGAGAGACCCCAGCAGGTCTAAGGGGACGACTCTAGCTAAAATTCCTATCAGTGGAAGATATGGATCCTGGAGTGGCCATCTGCTGTATCAGGAAATACTTCCAGTGGCCTGGTAAGGACAACAAATTTTCAATCCAAAATGTGTTCTTCCTACAAGATGTGCAGTGACAAAGATAGAGCAGAGTCTGAGGGAATGGTCAACCAATGACTGCCCCAAATTGTGACCCATCCCATAGGCAAGAACCATCCCTGATACTGATACTGTTAATGTTACTCCGTTATGTTTGCAGACAACAAACTAGTATAACTGTCCTCTGAAAGGCTCCACACAACAGCCAATGGAAAGAGATGCAGAGACTCACACCTGAACAGTAGATGGAACTCAGGGAGTCTTACAGAAAAGCTGGGAAAGAGATTGAAGGACACAAAGAGGACAGGAACTCCACAGGAAGATCAGCAGAATCAACTAGTCTGGACCCTTGGGGGCTCCCAGAGACTGAATCACCAACCTCTACACATATGTAGCAGACATGAAACTTGATCTTCATAGGGGTCCCCCAAACAACTGGAGCAGGGGACGCCTGTTGTGTCCCTTCCTGCCTGTGGATACTTTCTATCCCTAAATGGACAGCCTCATTTAGCATCAGTGGGAGAGGAGTGGGTGGCATAGGAGGTTGACAACCAGAGGGGGCTTCTTTTTCTAGGGACAATGGGGGCAGGACTTGCCTGAGGGGGTACTGGGAGGAGAGGGTGGGCTGATATTGGGTTGTTAAGTGAATAGATAAATTTAGTATTTTTTAAGAAAAGAAAGAACTCCTATGCTCTTCTCAGAGGACATAAGTTCAGTTTTCTCTATTGCTACTGGGTGACTCAAACCCACCTGTATCTCCAGGTGCAGGTGATCTATTTCCTTTGAGTTCTGCAGTTATCCACAAGCAAATGAACATGCCCCTAAATTGACACATATGTATCGTTTTCAAAAGGTGAGGTATCAGGTTGAAATCTTCACAAATATTTTTATGAGTCATGACAGGTCCAAAAGTTTTTATTTTACTTTTTCTTTTATTAGATATTTTCTTTATTTAAATTTCAAATGTTATCCTCTCTCCAAGTTTTCCCTCCAGAAACCTCCTATCCTATTCCTTCTTCCCCTGCCTCTATGGGGGTGTTCCCCCACCCACCCACTCACTCCTGCCTTCCCACCGTGGCATTCCTCTACACTGGGGCATCAAAAGATTTTAACTTTGAGATTTAAACAGCAGTTCTCAACCTGTGAGTTGAAAAAAATTTTTCACTAATTAGTCAAGCAAATATCCTACCTACTTGACTACAGCTCAATTTGATACAGGGTTTTTATCAATTGATGTCCCCTCTCCCCAAATCACTCCAGCTTGTAGCTTGTAAGAACACGACAAAAATAAACAAATAGAACAGACAAAAAACTACAAAATAATTTCTCCAAAAAAAAGTAACCAGCAGAAATCATCCATTGACAGTTTTATACTCAAGTATGTCACTATGAAATCCTAATTTTCTCTTTTTTAGTTTCCAAGATGTTAATTTTAATATTGCATCATAAAACAGAATGAACATGAAAAATCACACAATATTTTAAAACTCTAAATTGAAAAGACCAAGTTCTCTTTAAATATCCAATAATACTTTCAAAATCAAAGTCTCTTAACAGGGGGCTTCTTAAATGTCAAAATCAATTAAAACCGCTTTCATATTTCAAGAGTGATGAACTAGGGCAATCAAATCACTTTGAAAGCCAAATCTAACCATAACAATTTCAGTTCAATGTCTGTGATCCACTAAATAGTCAATGGACATAAGAAGATCTTTAAAGGACTTAAGAAGATCTCTTCTGGCTGCCATCCTGACATTTTTATCTTGTTCTCCAGGCTCAGGTCAGCTCACTCTACACCTGCCAGTGTCCTTGGTAGACATACTTTGATCTTAGTGTCTTCAATACACTGCTCTCTGTAACTAAGATTGCACTTTCACTGATGGCCTCTTGATTGTTCTACACTGTCTCCAAGCTCACCAATGGTTACAAGTCTCAGCTTCTTTCTATAATCTCTTAAATTCTGTGGTTTCTAGTGCAACCAAAGTGCATCTGCACCAGAGGCCAGTCCTCAGCTTCACACTGCTTTCGACAGCTTTGTTAGTATACAGCTTTCATGTCTTCAAAATGAGTAGCATATGGGAGACTCTTACACATTTGCAAGTTCAGCTATGAGCCTGAGATGCAGCCTCGTATGCTTTCTGGACCATAGATTCTGTGTACTGATCCTGAGTAAATCTTCCCAGACAACTTCAGTGATGCTGATATCTTTTTTATAACAGCTGATTTCTCAGCAGCAGCTAATTACCTTCAATTGTCTGGTTAAAATAAATATTTTACTTCAGTGGTGTTGGCCTCCTATTAATCATAACTAATTCTTCAACCCAAGACCAGAAACTCCAAATTCTCAATTCAATGAATGGTACTAATGCAACATTTGAGACTCTCAGACATCAAACATTCCTCTGAAATACCACAAATCAGTCTTCCAGAATCTGCATTGTTCTCAGAATTGTCTTTAGAGTGCTAACACCAGCTCATTAATCTCTGATCACTCAATGGATTTTCAAGTCTAAAGATGCAAATACTTCCACAAAACTCAGAAGCAGCATGCTATGCTGTTACAGCAATACCTTTGCTTCTGTGATTCCAGCTTTCTTATGACAGAAGCCAGAGAGAGAAGGATCTCACAAAGCCCCAGAGAACAGCTAGCCTGGTATACATATCAGTGCATAACAAGAGATCCTGCCTCAACAGTGAAATAAGACCCAAACCTCAGGATATCTTTTGACCTCCTCATGTGCACTGTTAGATGTGCATACACACTGGGGTAAGGAGAATGGAGAGGGAGAGAAACAGACAGACAGAAAGACAGACAGACAGACAGACAGATGACAGACAGAAAGATGACAGACAACAGAGACAAAGAGACACAGATTGAAAAACATTATTTTTATTCCTAAAGGTACTCTCACCATGGTTTTCTTCTGGAAAATTTATTGAATGAGTTTGTATTGCCGGGTTCCTCAACTGTGTAAGAATGTATACTTATGCTAACATGTGATTTACATGACTATGTAGTTTATATCACTTCAGAAATGTAAAAGGTAATTTAGTTTCCTGTTTGTTATCAAAAAGAAAACAAATTTATAATAAAAATTTTCATCCTCATCTTATAATTCTTTTGTATTTTTTGCAGTAAATGAATATATACATACATACACACACATGTATTTACTCAGATGAACTTTATTTTGGAAATTAAAATCTATGTATGTTTTTAGTACTCATTTTTGATTGTATTAATAAAACCATGTCTCTCTCATAGAAAGCAAAACCACTAACAGTTCAGATATTTTATAAAAGATACTTTATCTTCTGAATACACTGTGCCCTGGCTACACTTCCACTGGGCATCTAAATGACTACTGTTCATGTTATACAGATTGAGTACATTGACACAGGTCGTGTTCAACCATTTCTTTCATTACACACCCCATTAATCAGGGAATTGCTGCCTAGTTCTACTTGAAAGCTTTTGATGTTATGTTCCTTTTTTTCTTGTAAGTAAGAACTTCTGCCTCATCTTTTTTGCTTGCTTATTGTTATTTTTAATACTTCTAGTCTCATCAGTTCTTGATGCCCTTCACTCAATTGGCATCATCAGTTTGAGTGGCAATTCTTCTCACTATTGTGGTGCTAAATTATTATATTTGTTATATAATATATGGCATACTATGTTTGTTATGGAATTTGATCAGTGCCTGTGTGTGTAAAACCTCATATTTTTTTCCTACCATACCTATATGTCTTCAAAAAACTTGTAACCAGAAACACAAAGTAAGCAACTAGAATACTTGCCCCAAAATTTATCATTCTGTGAATATAATATTGTGAGAAATTATTGGAATTGAAGTCTAGCTAATTTATGATTTTTGCCTTGATGTACAGTTTTAATTTTACCTTTAACCTTGATGTTACTTTTTTAACTCATTTGTTTAATTTGTCCATTTTAAAAATAAAGCTATGACAACTAATGATACATTAATCTCTTTCATAAAACCCTGGACACATAGAGTTATGTAAAATAAATAAGTCATTGTTTTCTCTGCATTTTCATTCTGGAGTCTTGTTCTTAATCTGCTTTCTTCAATATGATGCTACATGATTTAATTTTATCTAACATAGCAATATATATGTATTCCTAAAAGAAAACTTGTAGTGCCTCAAGAACTGTTCTGTGCATATTATCTTATTTTTTAAAAAAATACTGAAAATTATATATACATATAGTGTGTATATATATATATATATATATATATATATATATATATATATGATTAATCTTCTATGTAGTTAAAAAGCTGTATAAAATTTGAGGGTCATAGTAAAACAAAAGATGTCTAATTCCACGCCATTTTGCAATGGTATTACATATATTCTAATTTCCAGAATGTTAGTGTATAACTCAGATATTTAATTTATTCTGATTACTTTCTCAAAATTTTAGGTCGTCTATAAACCTATTCTTTCAGGAATTGGAAATTAGGTTTAGAGTAATTTTCTTTTGTTTTAATTTTGAATTTTGGTTATATCATAATACTTCCTAAAAGAGATTGTAGTACAGCTCTTAACTTTTAAGTATAACATATTTATTTTGGTGTGTAGTACCACAAAAATATGTGTGTTGAACTTCAAAAAACCAGACAAGAGCTGATCTGATGTAACTCACAGCAGGGTCTTTTTATTCAAGCTAGGTTAACACCCCCTCGATCTACACAAAAATGTTGCATATACACACACACACACACACACACACACACACACACACACACACATATATATATATATATATATATATATATATATATATATATATATATAAGCTGTACAAATAAATATGTCTTCCTAAAATTTATATGTTGAAATACTAATCTTTAAGTTACTGGTATTAGGAGACAACATCTTTGCCAGGATTGTAGGTGCAAAGGGCAGAGTCCTCCCAAATAATATCTTGCCATTAAGTGATTCCCAAGGAAGTTCAGTTATTATTTCTGACATACAGCCTGTGAGGTCAGCATGAGAGAGTTTGTCCATGAATGAAGAAGGTTCTAGTTGTTGAGAGTGTAAACCAGAAATGGACTCGCTCTTAGAATTCATCACTTCTAGTTTTATGAAAAAAATATTGAAATAAATTTCCCATTTTAAGATTATTTTTCTAGACTTTTAACATTAAATTGTTTATTTAGTTACTTCACATATATATGGAATACATTTTGACCACATTTATGCCCCCAACATTTCCCCAGCTTCTCAACCTAAGACATTTTGTTAATGCATCCAAAATATTGTGCTATGAATAATCTAGCTAACTGTGTACTTTACTAGAACATAATATTTATAGCCAGAAGGAGGTGTTCACACTCACAAAATGGTGTAGTTGGCTGGTCTGAAAGGTGCCAAAAGAAGCGTGTGCAGTGTGCAAACATCCAAATCCTATGGCCCCGTTTCCCTGGGGAAGCCACTGAGAAGCATGGGGCTTATATCATGCGAAGAATAAATCTGTGTTCCTCCTCTGGCTGTTTATTCTTCTCTTGTTATTAGCATAGCCTTACATGACACTGGTCAAAAAGCAATATGGATGATCTTTAGTCCTTGTACAAAGATCACATTGGCTAGTCTACCCTGTCTCCTACTACCTTTGTAGCAGTGTCCATCAAACTGTATGCCTCAGGCCAGCTTCTTAAGTATGAGGAAGTATTTGTAATTAATTTTTTTCTTATTTATATTTATAATTCATGATAGTTTAGTTAAAATTTCTAATTACCTGTATTTTTATTGGAAAAATGATATAGACAAAATAAAAACCCCAAATTTGAAAATGTTTATAATTTTTAAGTGAAAGACTAAATCTATCTTTTAGTCAGTATTTAGTACAGTATTATATATATATATATATATATATATATATATATATATATATATATTATTGGATATTTTATTTACATTTCAGATGCCAATCCCTTTCCCCATTTCCCTTTCCCAGAAAACCCCTATCCCGTGCCCCCCTTTTCCATTTGGCTTTTATACAATTTTTTAAATGTTAATCAAGGGCTTTGTAAGTATGGTAATGCTCAATCAGAAGTGTAACCTAATACCCAACCTAGCTATGTAAACTATCTTTGACTAGTGGATATACGTGAACTTCTGCCTCCATGTCCCCTCTCTCTTTCTCTCTCTTTTTCTCTCTCATTACCAAGCTTCTCATCTACTTCATCTTCTCCTCTCCTTACTCCATCTTTTCCTCTCGGTGCTCCTTTCCCCTTAGCTCCTCCTACATATTACCCTTCCTGTTAAAATAAAGCTTTTCTCTCAGAATACAATTAGAGCACAATTATTCCTATTTGTACCAGTGAGGTACAAGATAGTCTTAATACCCAATTCATCCTTTTGTTGACTAGCCAGAACCTCTGCCGTCTCTCTTCATTAGAACACTTAGTTTTGAACCTGGCTTTTTCTTGGCTTTAGAATGAATGTCAGCTAAGAACCCTCCACTCAGATCTTTTCTCTCAAGGTAAATAGCCAGGATTGGCTATGAGTCTATAGGTCTTCAATGTCGTCAGAAATCCAGAATGATTAAATTAACTGAATTTATGGGAAGCAATAAGCATAGCTTCTAAAACATAATAACAAATTAAGTACAGTTCAGAGCCCAGCAACTTAAGAAAAATGCTATAGTGTCATATTTAAAATTAAATATATTTGTGTTTTTCATAAAATTGTTTATTTAATTATTTTATTTATATAAAACTTCAATAATGTAAATTTCTTTAAATTCTATATCTAATTATTATATGTACATATATAGATAGCTATATACACATATATACACTCATGCTAATATAATATATATATTATATATGTGTGTGTGTTGTGTGGGGTGTGTGTGGGCATGTGTGTGAATGTGTGTGTGCGTGTGTGTGTGTGCGTGTGTGTGTGTGTGTGTGTGTGTGTGTGTGTGTTGTTTGGGACAATGGAAAATTTTACTTGTCCACACAATAAAGAAAACATTTGGAGAAGTTTATGATTAAGTTTACTCATTCCTTTTTGCCATCTTGAATCAACTTCCATATGAAAAATACTGTTATGTGTTACTACTGGTTTAAAAGAGGGCATGTGAAATTTTACTAGTGTTTTACAGAGATTTTCTGTGCTTGTAGGCAATTCTACTGGCTGCGTCTTGTCTTAGGATCTACATGCATTCACCTAGTTAATATCTTAGTAACCAGAAGCTCAGAAGAATGAGAACTGACTTTCTATAAACAATTATCAAAATTTTGATACTTAATTCTTATATAACAAACATATTTTACCAGAAACATTTAACTTTTCAATTGGAAAATGATTGTTTGGTGGGACTGATACAGATATTAGCCAGCTAAAAAGTAGAGGGTAGAGCTAACCTACATAATTTTACATGCACAGTAATGGCAAATAAACGGACAACAATAATAAAACTGGAACATTTTTATTATAGTGATTACAATAGTGATTACAAATTAGCTGTGTTAGTTTTCTGTTTTAATGGCAAAATATGCAAGATGAATCAACTTAAAGAGGAAAGCTTATTGTTCACTTTTAGTTTCAATCAATAGCAGCTTAGCCCTTTTGTTGGGACTGTGATCACGTTCATAGGAGAAACACATGGTCAAAGTGGGGCTGGTTCTGCCCTCATGATGATCAGAAGAGAGAAAATGACATTGGAAAGTCCCAATGTTCCTTTCAAGGACATTGCCCCTAGCTACCCTACTTCCCAGGTAGGTCTCACCTTGTAAAACATCCACACCAGCAGGTGAGCTCACTTAACACATGGGCCTTTGGAGGACATTTTGGGTACAAATTTTGGCAGTACTGATTTAAATAAAAATTTCACAAATAAACTCAGTTTTTAGTATAAGATAAACTTCACTAATCCCACAAGAGAAATCACCTAGTCAACACCTTATAATTCACATTGTAAATTGATGATAGTTTTTTCCCTTGTTTATTTACACAACATTTTAAGACATGAAAGTTTCAAATTGCCAAAGAAAAATATACATAAAATAATTTAAGATATTTGGTTAGAATTTTTCAAAATAATTCCATAAGCAAAATGGTACCCTGTGGTTTGACAAATGCTCTTGCATGAATTTAAGAAGCTTCTACACAACAGAGTAAAAACAAAACCTCTGTTTTAAAATTTATTTATTCTTGTCTCATACATTATATCCGGACTGTAGCTTCCTGTCCCTCCAATCTCCACTCAATCCCATCTCCATCAACTCCACTCTCCCCCAGATCCACTCCTCTACTTTCTTTCAGAAAGGAGCAGGCTTCCCAAGGATATCATCTGAGTACAGCATAACAAGTTACAATAAGATTGTGCACAAACCCTCTTATATGAAGGCTGGGCAAGAAAACCCAGTAAGAGAAAAAGGCTTCGAGGAGCAAAGAAAAGAGTCAGAGACACATCCACTCTCTCCGATATGAGTGATATTAATGTATCAAATTATACAACAACAATATATATGCAGAAGACATAGCACAGACCTACATAGACTACAGGATTACTTCTTCAGGCTCTGTGAGTCCCTAGGAGGCCTGCAAAACACTTTAGGTACCAATTCTCTATGTGTGAACATGTTCAACTTTATCAGACAACTCAGATCAGATTTCCAAATTTGAATAGCCATAGAAAAGCAGAGAGAATAAGTATCTATTATGAAGACAGGGAGGGGGCTGAGTATTTCATGGATGTATTAAGAAAGCTTGTTCCTAAAGAGAAAAATCACATTAAAATAAAATAATGAAGCAAAACCAGTGTTAGACATGGTCAGGCTGTACTCCTTTTCTCTCTACTTAGAGAGATTTATACTTAATTCTAAGGTATTGCAAAAAATGATTTAATTATCATTAATTTATATAGAATTGACAGCCATATTTTAATATAGATCAATGATATCTAGTACAAAATGACAATTAAAATAACATATCCTAAGGCTTATTTCAAACAATTAAGTAAGACCCTGCTCCCTAGGTACACTGGTAATTAACTCATCTACAGTCTCAGTAGCATTATTCTGGGTTCAAGTTAATATAAATAAATTAATAAAATTAATCAACTGAGTTATATTGAATCTTTACTCATCTGGGATATATTTCTCCATTGAAGATGATGTTCATGCCTGATTTAGTATTACTACAAATTCAATTTTGCCTGTCTTTCAACATAGCTCAAAATTTAAACTTCATGTAACTATAAAGTATGAGTGTGTTTGAATGAGAAACTTAAATGTAATATAATTAGAGTTTAATATTTGAAAATTTTCATCTTTTTCTGCTCAAATACAAAAAATATTGATATTTACCTGTTGCAGAAATTTCTCTGCCCAATCTATTTCAAATATTAGTGCAGCAGGAGGCCTGTGATTGGACAGAAAAAAAAGGAGGCGAGGCTAAGAGGGGACAAGGAAAGACACAGGAAGTGGGAGAAGGAAGGCTACAGAAAATGGAAGTTGTGAATTCGCATGGCATGGCTTTAAGTAGCATAGGTAGATATGAAATCTAAAGATTAAGATAATTAAGATAACTTGTTTAAATTGTATGGACATCTTGTGTATTGAGATTTTACTGATATATAAATCTTACTGGTTAATTATAAGCCTTAAGAGTTTTGATTTTGCTTGGTGATGGATAATGTTGTGGCTGATCTAGGGGTGGGTGGTCCTTGCATGGGGCTGGTATGGCAGAGAAGAGAACGTGGAAGCGCTACCCCCCAGGCCCCGATCCCCACATGGAGAGCCTGCTGAGATGTGAACACCCACCCAGCTGGGGCCAGGCAGTTTGACAAGTGACTACATTAGTGCTGGAACATGCCTGCTGAGCTGGCATCCAAGCTGGATGAATCTTTTTTAATACCTCCTGCCACATTTACCTAACATATTTGTTTTGATAGGAGTTATTTTATCATTTACCTATCGGTTTAGAATATTGATTTCTAATAAAAATAATTTCATAAATATATTCGAGAGAAAAATATGTATAAGAATGCAACAGTTGCATTCTTATATGTACTAAATTTAAAATCTAATTGAGATATTTACAGTGAGACAATATTACAATATTAGTTTACTTGTCCTAATTTACAACATGATTATTTTTAATCAATATTTGCAATTCAATTACTTACATGGTCATGAAGTAAAAAGCTATTTTAGTTATGTATATGAGGCTCTTTGAGAGTATCTAACAATGATTTGCCTATTTTAATGGATTATTCTCTCCTTTACTTCTGCATAATTACATTACTATAATTGGGTGCTATTAAGCATCAGATATACATCCATATGTATATATATATTAGTAAATAATTTTGAAGTTTAAAAGTAAATAAAATTATTAAAAATATCAACGATGGCATTGAAATTTGGTTAAATTACAAAGAGCCTAAATGCCTAAAGCTTCTATGGATGGATATTCAATGTCTTTCTTTTTCACCCTAATGACTGTATTTTACTTTCATCATTTCCTGAAAATGCTTTTTTTGGTTTGATTAACGAAACGAAATATAGAATACGTATAAGCACTGCTAAACAATAAGATTCTCTGGTGAAATTTCCTCATGAAGCCCTCTAAGGAATAGTTTAATTTTTTTGTATATTTTGGTGGTAAATTATGATGTAACAAGAGAAAAATAGCTTTAAATTCTATTGTATTTTTTTATTTTAAAATAAAAATTATATACCTTAAATATTAGCAGTATCAGCTCTTAAAAGATGAGATGAATCAGTGGTTAATAGAGTTCACTGCTCTTACAGAAAAACTGAGTTCATTATCCAGAAATCTCTGGATAATTCCATTTCAAGGTGAGTCCAAAAACTCCTCTGGCCTTCATCAACACTCAAGTCCCAAGACAAATGCAAAAGTACACACAATTCAGTAAACAAATACATCATATATTATATCTTTATAAAAGAATATTCAATCTACTAAAATAGAAACTTTGATGTTATCTCAACCACTGAGGTATACTGTAGAGGTAGACCTAAGTGTTTATTAATGTCACATAATTAAAATCCCAAGTCAAACTTATTGCCAAAGGGCAAACTCATTTTTAAGACATAATTATTTACACAAAATTAACATGTGTACATTTATTTTTTTCCACAGAATTTATTTTCAGGATAGCAGAATCGGCTTTTAAAAATTAGGTGATTTTCTGAGTATGATCTACCTTCTTTGAAAATGAATATGTGTATGAAAGGTAATAAGGAATAGAATGCTCCCAGATGAAATGCTCACCCTCATAATCTGTTTCAATGGGTCTGTGTCATTACATTTAACTTATTTTTTGAAAACAGGGAAATGGAGTGGCATATGGTGAGCAGTGGAAGTGCAAAGTATTCTGTGTCAACGACTCCAGGGCAGTGATCTACACTGTATTTTTATTCTCGGATTCAAGTCCCTATCTCCCTTAATGTTGCAGTAGTAAACAATTTGGTAGAAATTCATTTATGTTTTTTTTTTCTCTCAGCCATGAGAATGCACCTGTAATTTCTGCTGGTTTCCCTTCTTTTGTTTATTTTCTTGTAAGCTACTTGGAGTTTTATGATAATTTCTGATTTTATTGTGGACAACTTACCTTAGCAGATATAACATGCAAGAAAATACAGACATAGAAAGAGGCTAATTTTGCACAGAATGCAGAATAAATAAAATAAAATTTCAGTCAAAAACAAGCAGGGGCTACAATGATAATTTTAGAATCTCTGGAAATATCTTAACTAACCATTACAAAGGATAAAAGGAATTTAGTAAGTATTTGCTAGTGTATGAGGGCATGAGCCTTAGGGAAAAACCATATGAAACAAACAAACAAAACAAAACAAACAAAACCCCACTAAATCACTTTGCTCGACTACTATAAATACTAACTACATGCTAATTTTTATTCTTATACCAAAATTAGAGTATCTATAAACTTTCTTCGAAGAAGACTCCATTCACAGCAATTAGTTATCATCTGAAAATCACTAGACCCAAAAGATAGGAGATTGTGAAGAGTTCAGACCCAGCAGATACATCTACTTCATAGTTTCTGCATTTATTGAACAAGAAACATCACAAAAGAAGAGGTAAAATAATTGAAAGTTCCAAAATACAGGAATGTCTATTGTGAACAATATCTCCTAGAAATGGCTGCATAAAGAAACTAAGGAAAATAGACTATTAATGAGCACTTTTATGTGGAAAGGAGAATTTGTGTAGGGTTCCAGTACTAAATAAAGAATTGTAGGCCACTAATGACTGCTTGGAGGAGGAGGATTAATTCACCTTTTCAAGAAATGAGCTCACTATTGGTTGTTCACTAAAGAGTAATTATCCTTAAATGATAGACACAAATAAGAAAAATACTCAAAGGGTTGTATTTATATATATTTGTGTGTGTGTGAGTGCGTGTGCGTGTGTGTGTGTGTGTGTGTGTGTGTGTGTGTGTGTGTGTAACAATAATAAAAGAAAAAGGTTTACGACTTGATAGTAACGGACATGGTACTGGTTTGAGGGAAAATAATATTGAGGGAATAGAGGAAAGTAGTACAGAAAGAAAGTAATGTTAAATCTGCTTTAATTAAAACCATATTAAAATACATAAATAAAATAATTGATACTAAAAAAGTCTATGGTCTTTTAAACCAAGGCACCAACATTATCTCCTCAATTTCAGAAACTACCCTGGGCTAGTACTAGTAGGGGGAGGGTAGTAAAATGGTCTACGCAAATGTTCTGCCTCTCTATTCTACACTACACCGTACTCATTGCACTGACTGAACTCAGCTCTCTCTTCTTTTTATAAAGAATTCTTTTTGAGAGTTGTGCATGTTTTATCTCTGACTCATTCTGTTAAGTCTTTCTCTGATTGATAATTTTTCAGCCCCTCAATAAGACACAATTGTTTTAGAATAAAGATATGTACGAAAGGAGTCCAGACAGAGGGGTTAAAGGTATACACTAAAGGTGTGTCTGTATTCCAGCCAGATCCCAAAGACTTAGAAGGTCTTTGGATAGATTAGGATAAACAGGAGACTTGATGAAAATTCCTTTATATATTGTATTCAAATTCTTGGTGATGGGTTATTTATTATACTCTCAGGAGTTGCTTACAACTTCTCTGTTTTTAACCTCACTGATGAGATTTAATTCATCTGTTATCTATTAGGGACCTTCAGCCTGTGGGTCACCACCTGGAAAATGAACAAGATGGTGGAATGTCATTCAAATAGTACAGTGAATTTATCGGACTTTGGTAGGTATGCAGGCTTGGGTATTGCTGTTGATTACAAAAAAGACATTCATTGATCATGAATGTTATGCTGTGAACTGAATTTCTCTGGGATGATTTTGAGTATCAAATAGGTTAAAATGGCATAGAAAATTAAAACAAATACCCTTCAAACATCCAGAGTTAGAACTTCTAGCTCATTATAAGAGAAAGTGATTACATTTCATGAATATTAGCACTTTGTCATTGCAGGTTAATACATTCTGCTTTCACGTTCTAAAATAGCTTCATTCAAAAACACAACATTTTACCAAAGCTATAAATTCAG
>JANHMN010000011.1:59799128-59828014 GCA_030674055.1 Rhabdomys pumilio | reverse complement strand
TTGCATTCATACTTGAGAACATTTTGTATTTGCATAGTTAAAAAGTATTGTTACTAAAAATTGCATACACTATAAGTAGGACATGTTGAACGATATTTAGCTCACTATTTTAAAGTGAAACTGAATATTATTACAGAATGTACATCAATACCTATGAGTATCAAGTAATGTCTTTATCACACCATGGCCTAGAGCCTTTGAGTTTTATGCTAAAGTAACTAAATTTACATTATATGTAGAATTTTATAAAACAGAAATATTGTAAGTACATGTACAAAGTATTTTTAAAGTAATTTATAAATATAACATTACAATTTTTATAGGATTTATAGGATAGTTATTTCATTCGAACTCTTAGTAGAAATTATAGTAAACCAGACGTAGACTTAAAAGCATACGGGCTTAATACTGATAATTGATGATTTTGTATATGTTTTGTCCCTTTTCACTGTTTGACATCTTTCTAACATTTGTCTATCTAAATGGTCCTTTAAACATATCTCTATAAGAGACTTTGTGAAATAGAGAATTCTAGTTTGCTGGAGATATAGTTGATTGTACTTGATAGGAAACTGTAATTTAGAAATTTATCCATTTCCTAATCTGTTTTTAAACCCACAATATTTCTTTGGTGTTTTGTATAGTTTTTGGTTAAATAGTATTAATAAATGAAAATATTCACTTGCAGAAATAAAAAAGTGATCTTTGTTTCGCATATTAATTGTTCATTTGAGTTGCATGAATACTTAGGGCTGGTCATAAAAATCTTAGTAAAAGTTTCCTTGGAATTGGTCTTGATAATAACAGTTTGTAATGACATAAAAAACTCAAGAACAAAAGCAAAATCATGTGAAACTAAACTAGATTGAAAGGCTTCTAATGAAAAAAAATCAAAAAATGAAATAGAAAAGTAATTCAAGACTTATGTCTGAAAGAAGATTCATATTATATCAATCATCTATCTACTGATGAACTCTCTCTTTTGATATACAATTCAAAGTACACAAAAGTCTTGAGTAGATATTATAGAACATTAGGAACATCAAAGAGTCCTAAACATCATCAATCATCAAAGAAATAATGTAGTAATTATCAAACTTTCAACGGGAAGCTAGGGCTATTGATGCTGTAAAGAAAACGATCCATGCATACTGATGCTCAGAACATATATTATTACATCATTATGGAATCAATGGGGATATTACATTTTAAAAGCTAAAATACTAATTTAAAAAGCCTACTATTGTAGAAAGTTCAAAAGTAGTCATATATTATAGAGGAATTTTAATCTAGCAACATGGCTGATCTTACAAGGGATCACATAGAAAAATCTCCTAGGTCTCTGTGGTCTGGCTTGAACACAGACATAACCAAGATTATAGTACAGGCCCAAAAATGAAAGTAAAGTTAGTTTATAGAAGAAAGTAGCCATATTTGAAAGTGACTTATAATTGCAGGGGTGACAAAGTGGTGAATCAGAGAAAAATTTGACAGAATGGGCCAGAGATAGGATATGCCCAACACTCGTAAGAGAAGATAGGAAAAGAGGACTTAAGATGAAGTGGGGAGAGAGAGAGAGAGAGAGAGAGAGAAAGAGAGAGAGAGAGAGAGAGAGAGAGAGAGAGAGAGAGAGAGAGAGATATCACAGCCATTTTACAGAGACAGGTTGCAGAGGAAACAAACAAGGCACAGGTAAAGATAGAATGAGCCAGAGAATGAGAAGGAGGAAGAAGATGAGAACAGATTACAAGAGATAATTTAAAGCCAAGAAGAGTAATTCAGTCAAAAGTCAAGAGAAGCCAATTTAATTTGAATCAGTAAGCTTGAAGAGGAGTTTGTGCCAAAACAGCAGAATTGATCCAGCCAACCAGGTTTCATAAATAGCTAGAAATGGTGAGTTTATTCAGCAATAAGCTTCTGAGACAACCATTCCATCCTGTTTATAAAACTTTTATGAATATGAAAAGAAACTAAATGGAATCAAGAAATAATAGAGAACATCCTGACCCAACTAGACATCTTAGGACACCAGGTAATGGCAGTCTATGCCTAGAATTGGGCGGGTGAGGAAACACCCTCATAGAAGCAGAGGAGGGAGAAAGGCTAGAGGTTTGGGGGTGGATGGAGAAGGGATAATATTTGAATTGTAAATAAAAATGACAAATAAAATAATTTTTAAAAACATTCTGTAAATTTTTCTGCATAGGCTTTACCTCAAACTGTGACTGCTAGCATTAATAATCAGAGATTACCTCCAGATCCTTATAAAACACTAACTTCCCCCGAATTTACAGGGTGTTTATTCTTGTTCCATGGAAGATTGTGAAATGAAATATTCATTTCAGGAGGTAGGTAGAGGTTCACGACTGAGACTCTCAACATTTAAACAAATGTGGCACGGAAAACTTTGAATCCTCAAGTGTCCAAATGGCCTTTCCTAAGGGCATAGAAGCAGAAAGCACTTGCTGAAAGCATTTTCTTACCAGTGAAGCTGCAGAGGGAAGATTCTGGGACATGTTGAGCATTCTTCAAGTAATGCTGAGAGCTGTAACAATGCACCTTTCTTATGTCATCACCAGTGTTGGGTGATGAAACTATGTAGCTATTGTCCTTGCAACTACTACGAAACTAACCCCTCCTTTAAACTCCTGTGGCCTATATTGCTGGCAACCCCAATAAAGTATCAGTGACTCACTAAACTGGGTTTTTGGTGTAGTCATCATTTTGATCTGTTTTGGATTCTTTCACTTTAAAAAAAAAACTTGAGTATCTCTCTCTCTCTCTCTCTCTCTCTCTCTCTCTCTCTCTCTCTCTCTCTCTCTCCCTCCCTCCTTCCCTCCCTTCCCGTGTGTGTGTGTGTGTGTGTGTGTGTGTGTATCTTGTTGTTGTTTCCTTCCAGTGAAAGTGACTCATAGAACACTCGTCCATCAAATTCTGAACATCGTAAGTTCCCCTTGTGATGCTTCCTTCAACAGCTCATACTAAGAGAGGTTTGAAACATATAATAATAATTGGAGCAAAATTCTCTTTAGGCTTGAAGTCCACTGAAAGTTTTTAAGAAAAATCTAGCTAGAGTTGTAAAAATCAAATAGTGGAGTGGTCAGTAAAAATTCAATTTGCTTCACAAGCATGAGGGCCTATGTTTGATCTGCAGTCCTTACAAAGTTGTAGATGTACTATGCACCTCTAATTCTACAACTGAGTGAATAGGCATATGCCTCATGCTCATTGGACAGCTTATATGACAAAATTTATCAGTTCTAGGTTCAGTCAAAGCCCCTATTTCAAAAACTAATGTGGAGAGTGGCTGAGGGAAGAACTTTATATTGACATCTTGTATATGTAAGCATGTGTAAACACATCTCTAAGTGAATGAACACACACACACACACACACACACATTGACATCAACTTGACATTAACTTTATATAAACTGAAATCTCTGTGTTGGAGAAAAGAAATTCTATCTATCTATCTATCATCTATCTATCTATCTATCAATCATCTATCTATATATTTATCTCTGTATCTGTATCTATATCTATAAATATAGATACATACATATATATGTGTGTGTATGTGTATGTGTATATTCTGACACACATAAACACATACATTAAAATTGACAAATTATTAGGTAGTAGATGAATTACTTGAAATATAACATCACTGGCATTAGAGTAAAAGAAGTCAATAATCAAGATGAGAGAATTCTCCCAGAATGAATAATTTAATCACAAAAAGCAAAGGCAATAGCTAAATAAGCATAACAAACAGGGTGAAATATCACTTAGGTATGTACAATAATCTTTCTAAAACTGCTTTAAAAAGAATAGACCTGAAGCTGCACTTGCTATAAAAGAGAATTGTCATGTTGCTTTAAAAAAATGAAAGCTTTTACACTGGAATAAATTATAGCATTGTATTTCCTGGAGTTCTTAGGATGAAGAAAAATAATAGTGTCTTAAAGCTTTCAGGAAGAGAAAGACTAATTGCATTTTCAAGGTCCTCTCCAAAACAGTAATTTTATGAATGCTTCATTAGATACAGTCATATTAAATAAAAACTGTCATAAAACAAAAATTAAGCTAACAATCATGGAAGTTACATTTTTGACCAAGAACCTTCCTTTCTAATAATTGTAGAAAACTAGTTAATCACACAATTATAAAGGAGGAAAATTGTCTATTAAAATTAATAATACCCTACAATAAACCAATAGCAAATTCATGTTGAAAACTTGACATTAACTGTATATAAACTGAAATCTTTGTATTAGACAAATGAAATGTAACACACACACACATATGTAGGTATATGTGTATGTGTATGCATATGTAAATATTTCAACTATGTATAGTTTGGTTTTACTAAAATTCTTATTTGAATGTAATTAGATTTATTTTAATGTTACCTTTTTAATTTTAGTTTTGAGATTATATTAAAAAATGTATCCCTTCCCTTTCTTCATTCCATATACACCCAAAAATTTCTCACCACTTTTATTAAAATTCACGGCTTTTTGGTATTTTACTAGTTGTTGTTTTTAGAAGATAGTTTATATATACATATATGGTTCTAAATATAACTTGTTCAGTTCATATACTGTTATCTGCATATATGAAAATATATGTAGATAACATATATATATATATATTTCATATATATATATACATGTATATACGTATGTATGTATAGATATATAGATATATGGATATATATGTATATAAATATATATGGATGGATATATGGATATATATGTATGGATGATACACATACACACATATATATGTAGGTATGGCTATATGTATATATGTATATATATATGTATACATATGTGAGTATATATGTGTATATATATGTATACATATGTGAGTATATATGTTTATATGTGTATATGTGTATATATGCGCATACATGTTATAAATATGATGTATATATGTATATATCTATCATATATAATTTAACAAAAATTCTTGTTTATATATAATTAGATTTGATCTTAATGTTTCTTTAACAATGATTTTATGGTGTTTTACAATTGAACAGAATGACTTTACTTATGTTTACATGGTTGAATTCTTTTATTCATTTAAAATTACCATTCATAAAGTTCTTTATTTCTCCCAATTTTATCAGCTACCTGCACTGATTCATTCACACTCAACTCATTTATTAACGAATATCTCATTTTTTCTGTCATTTTAATTTTATAGTATACATTTTATTTTATCTAAAAAAATCTTAAAATTCATCAAATTTTACAACGTTAAAGTGATCATATAATTACCAATAAAAATGTAATTGTAACTACATAAGGATTGCAATTACAGACAATATAACCTCTTAATAATCTAAAATGTTTAATTTTCATAAGAATAAAATCTTCATTTCATGTAGCACAAATTATGCCTTTTCCCCACAATACTATACTATAAAATGCTTATAGAACTCTGAGCTTTAATATATTTAATAAATTTAATATATTTCCTATTCAGCAACGAGAGGAAGAAATGGAGTAAGGAGAGGAGAAGATAAAGTAGAGGAGAAGCTAGGTGATGAGAGAGAGAAAGAGAGAGGGAGCATGGAGGCAGATGTTCACATGTCTCCACCAGTCAAATATAGTTTATATATCTAGGTTGGGTATTGGGTTACACTCCTGATTGAGCATTACCATACTTATAAAGCCTTTGATTAACATTAAAAAAAATTGTATAAAAGGAAAAAGGAAAAGGGGGCATGGGATAGGGGTTTTCTAGGGAGGGGAAATGGGGAAAAGGTATGGCATCTGAAATGTAAATAAAATATCCAATAAAAAAAAGAAAATGCAAATCTGTAGCTGCTATCTGCTGCCCACAAAGGCAGAGTTTATATCTTCATGCTGCATAAAGCTGATTCATTTTTTTCAATATATATATTTCCTATTCTATATTACTATTGCCTTCAATAATGCATATTCCATGATGGGTAAGGAAGACATTCTTGTCAGAATGACCTAAGGCAGGCTCAGTCTTGTTTATGAATTAAAAAGGGGGGAGAGGCAGAGAGCTTTTGGGGCTCCTTGGCAGGAATATGACACTGGCCAAGGACAAGGAAGTAGGCTTCAGGAAGTAAACGGACATTAGGCTAGAACAAAGAAGTAATTTCAGGCGGGAATTTAAATCTTATGTTAGAAAAAAGAAGTAAGCATCAGACATGAAAATAACTTTTGGCTAGGACAGAGAAGTAGGCTCAGATATTTTGGTCATCCTGAGAAGCCTGTAGAAAGAGTGATCGCTGGGGTAATCATGGGAGTGATCACAGGACTTTGTTTATTGCCTTGCCTGTTCTTTGAATATTTGTGTTTATTGTTTTGCTTGTTCCCTGACTACTTGCATCGATTATATTGCTAGTTCCTCAACCTAGAACTAACATTAATACTTGCATGTATTTAGAATAGTATAAAAGTAGATTGGGAAAAAATAAATAAAATATAATGAAATGAAAAAAAAAGAATTATTTATAAACTAAACTCCGTTAGAATACTAATTTACAAATCAGTATATTTCCTTTTATTGATTGATTATTTTATTAATTTACATTTTAAATGGTATTCCCCTTTCCATTCTCCCCTCTGCAAACCCCCCAACCCCTTTACTTCTAACAGGTTACTCTCCCACACACCCACTCCCACCTCACCCCTCTATTACCCCCTTGGCTAGAACATCAGACTTTACAAGTCCAAGCTCCTCCTCTCTAATTGATGCCAGATAAGGCAATCTTCTGCTACATATGTAGCAGAAGCCATGGACCCACCCATGTATACTCTTTTGTTGATGGTTTAGTCCCTGGGAGCTCTGAGGTGTCTGGTTGGTTGGTATTGCTGTTCTTCCTATGGGGTTGCAATCCTATGCATCTTCTGCATTTGTCTCTTCCTTATCTCTTCCATTGGAATCCCCCAGCTCAATCCAGTAATTGGCTGTGTTTGCATCTGTCTTAGTCATGTGCTGGCAGAGTTTTTCAGAGGACAGACAAACCAAGCTCCTGTCTGCAAGCAGGTCTTGGCATCAGCAATAGTTGTGGGGGTTTGGTGTCTGCAGATGGGATGGATCCCAAGGTGGAGTGATGTCCGGATGCAGACTCTGCTCCAATTTTTTACCCATGTTTTTCTTTTAGACAGAAACAATTCTGAGTTAAAACTTTTGAGATGAATGAGTGGCCCCTTTTCTCAACTGGGGGCCATATCAGTCTACTGGAGGTGGTTTCTTCATGTTCTACCTCCCCTCTGCTGGGTATTTTGGCAAATATCATCCCCATTTGGCTCTTAGAACATCTTACATTATTGGCTTCTGGGACTTTCTAGTGGCTCCTTTCTTGCCCAACCTCCTGGTCCTCTGGACTTCTCTCCTGTCTCTTTCAATAGATGGTACTGTACCCACTTTATTCCTCTCCTACCCTCTCCTACCCAGATCCCTCCCTCCGTCTGCTTCCAGTGATTATTTTGTTCTCCCTTCTAAGTGGAATAGAAAGATCTTAACTTTGCTCTTCCTTCTTGTTAAGCTTCATATGATCTGATAGTTGTATCATGGGTTTTCTGAGCTTTGGGGATAATATCAACGAATAAGTGAGTACATATCACAGGGTTTGGGTCTCAGTTACCTCACTCAGGATGATATTTTCTAGTTCCGTTCATTTGCCTGCAAAATTTGTGAAGTCATTATTTTTGTAGCTGAGTAGCTTTTAATAATTTAAACAAATGTCTGTATTTTCTTTATAGCTTAATCATACATGGTAACATTTATAATAATATAATGAACATCAGTAGTTTAAAAAAATTGTCAATATTTTATGAGGTAAGTGAAGATGGGTTTACATAATTAGAGAAAAGCCTCCACTTGCTCCATTTCCCAATCAATCAATGAGAAATGGTCTCACCAGAAATGAGGTGAATCTGGCAGTAATTATGCTGATGATGTTAATGAAGTTAGACAATCTCCATTCAACTTGACCTTTGACGGTATTAGAATTGATTATTTATTAAACTGTTGCAATTACTGTTTAAATAAAATGCTTTTGAATTTGTAACTGAAATAATCTTTAAATCCATCCTTTTTTCAGCATTTGGATTGTTGAAGTACCCTGAATACAGAAAAAAAAAATAGAAGGTGATGTGAAATGGGATTATTGTAGACAAAAATCCTCATGGATAAAATATGTCTGATGATATGTAGGGCAGTGGGCTGTGAGAAGCAGCTGGGTGTTTGGTTGATGAGTTTCGAACCCCGGAACCTTTATCGGACAGCAGGAGTTCAGCTCTGCTCCCAGGCCCTGTTTTTTTCACTTAGCTTCAGTCCTCCAACAACCCCTCCCACAGAAAGGAACGGTCCCTCAGGCTCTCCCACATGCAGATGAGGTATCTCCAAGCTCTCAGGTCAAGCCAATAGACATTATCTGCTGTCAGACACTATCCCACCCCAAAACTGTATATAAGGGCTCTATTTAGGGGAAGTAAAAGGCGCGTGCTCAAGAATCATCCTGGTGTCCAAGAGTTTTTGTCACAGGAGCTGTAACACTTGGGGAGAGCTCTGCTCTCCTGGAACCTGCCTAGGACACCAAGCTGCCTCCTTGCCAGCTAGCCGGCCCTTATCGGCCCAGCCCAGGCCTGGACTAGCTCAGTGAGGAGAGACAGGTGCAGCACCTGGGAAAGACTGGTCAGCAACAGTGATGGTGAGCTAGCAGAGGCAGCAGCACTGCGTGGGTGGGGGCAGGCAATCTCCCCTCCTGCTCACACTCTGTGTCCTTTGGCCTCGACCTCCCGCATCAGGCCAGACCGGAGACTTACAGACAGTGGAGACGCAAGCCGGAGGCAGAGAGGAGACAGTAGCGAGTCCTCCCTGCTCTCACTCTGTCCCCAGTTGGGAGATTGTCGTGGGACACCCTCTAGAACAAGGGACCCACAGTGATACAATGGCATCAAGGCTATTAACGGTATTTCTGAGTTGTAGTCATTCGATATGTCATCCGGTGTACGTTTTGTCTGCTCTTTAGGACTGCTGTGAGACTTACCAAGCTTTTTCATTCTTAGGGCATTTTGAAGACTAACTTGGGTCCACTCCTGTCTCTTTCACATTTGTAACGATACAAGAAATGGTAAAGAGCAGTTCATGACTCATCAAGCTCTGTTAATGAAGTGATGTCATGCAGAACTGCTTTAGACGAGACAGGAATAGGAGAAGCATCAATGACTAGTACTCCGAGCAAAACCCATACAACATGTGAATACACACAAAGTCACCACATGCATACAGAAAAAAAAATTATTTTCGGAATAACGTTTGGAAAGACTAAGCAAATTAACAGATGTATCAGCTTTATTTTCTACAAATTAAAAGATAATCACAATCAGGATGCAAACAGTACCATCTCAAAGATACCTCTCAGCATCAGAGTGATTCCCAAACTTGATGTGTATTGCTGTCTTCTATTTACATTAAGTAATGTGTTCATTTACACACAATGGGTTTCATTTACATTCTTGTAGAGAGAGTCCATGAATCATCTGTTACAGATCTTCCTAGTCACAATGGTGGCCAGATCCAGGGTTTGTATCCTTTTGATTATACAATAAAAAAAAACTATACTAAAGGATTAAACCTAATTGTCTAGTCCAGTCATTAACACCATAGCTGATTATTCCAGTTATTTAGTTCTGAATAATAGTATTTAGAAGTGTTTCCATAATTATCTGTATAAGTAATTAAAATCATGTATTGTTTTAAAAAATCATTTAGCAGATTTCATTCTTGTATATTGTTATTGAAGATTCTGGAAACTTCGCTACTCATAAACTTACTCTCAAGTGAGAAAATGCATAGACACTGAGGTAGTACACCTTCCATTGGAGAAGGTGAATTGTAATGATTAAAGAGGAAATCGGTGGTATTAAGTATTTCAAAATATGTATTTTAGAGGGAAAACTGGCATATATGTACAGTGCACCCTCTTCTTGCCTTAGAGAAATATTTAAAAATGAAAAATTTATCCTAGTAAGTGACACCACATGCTTTTTTTGCAAAAGAATTTGGATCAGTTCCCAGCACCTATGGGGGTGGTTCAGACTCCATGTTACTCAAATCCCAGGGAATCTAATATAGCTTTGGTCTCTGTTAACACTTGTACTCCTGTGCAATGCTCCCTCAACACATTCATAACTAAAAATTAATAAACAAACTTTTAAATGTGCAGAATATGTTAGTGAATAGATTATAATATAAGTAAATAATTATATATTAAAAACAAAAGAGAAAAGCATTCCTTTGGAGAAAGTAGATTAATAACTACTACTATCCTGGATAGTTTTATGTCAACTAGATATAAGGTTATGGTCACGTGGAAAAAAGAACTCAGTTTAGAAGATAGTTCCATAAAATATTTTCCTGTAGGCAAGCCTGTAGTGCAATTTCTGAAGTAGAAATTGATCAGGATTGACCCAGATCTCTAAGGACAGGTGATCCAGGAATGTGTAAGAGAATAAACTATGTTTCTACCTTGTTCCTGAATGCTCTCGATTGTTTCTCCCAGTACTTTCTCCCTCCTATCTCCACCTGATCCCTCCTGTTTCTGTCCCAAACTTTTTCCAACCCTAGTCCATCCACAATATCTATTCTATTACTCCTTCCCAAGGAGATCCATGTATTCTCCCTTGAGTTCTTCTGTTGTCTGTGTCCTTGGCTACTTTTTGCCTGACACTACCTGCCCTTTGGGGTTGGAGGTGAGGTGATGTAGAGTCAGTAACACAAACTCCAAGAACAGGTGAGAAATGCCTCAGCAAGCTCATCCGAGCACAACTGTAAACTCCTTTAATACCCTCCACCCATGCCTCCATTTATTCCAAGAAAGCATCTCTTTTAAACAGTAGTTCCTGATTTTATCATGATTATCCTTTACTTTGTAGTTAATATCCACTTACAAGTGAGTATATATCAACTCTCAGTAATATGTTAGGGTGACCCTAGCTAAGACATAGAGTCATGGAGAATACAGAACCTGAAGCTAACATATCATATAACCAGTCAAAGACTTCCAGTAAAGGGTTTGGGACACCAACGCAGCCACAAAACCTTCAGCCTAAAATGAATCATGCTAGCAAGATGTGCTGGAGTAAAGGTCCAGAGATTGTGGGAGTAGCTAAGAAACAATTAGCTTGAGAAATGGCATGATAGGGAGCCCTACCCTACATGGTAGACCAGAAACCACAGGCTGAATAGGTCAGAGCCCTAGGATAGAAGCAAATACAACTGGCAAAAATAAATAAATAAATAAATAAATAAATAAATAAGTCAATGAAACAATGCCCAGTGGTATTCTCTAATACTAATAGATCAGTGCCTAACCCAATTGGTAATAGAGAAGCTTTACCCCTCAACTGATGGAAACAGATGCAGAGGCCCTCAGACAAACATTAGGAGGAGTTTTGAGAATCTTGTTGAAAAGAGGTAAGAATTGTTGGAGACAGAGGGATCAAGGACAATGCAAAAAAACACAAAGAATCAACAAATTTGGACTCATAGAGGCTCACTGAGTTTGAACTGAAAACCAAGGAGCCTGCATGGGTCTAACTTACGCTATCTGTCTATATGTCAGTGTTTTGTAGCTTGGTGTTTCTGATGCTTTTGCCTGCTTTGAGGACCCTTGTCCTATTGGGTGACCTCATCTAGCCTTAATATCATAGGAGGTGCCTAATATCACTGCTAATTAATAAGCCATATTTGTCTGACATCCCTTGTAGGTCTACCCTTTTCTGAAGAGTAATGGAGGAGGGCTTGATGGGGAGGGAAGTGCAGAGGGCGAGGGAGCAGATGTGGAGAGCATCACTCCTCCGTGGTCTCTGCATCAGTTCAGTTCCTATTTGCAAGTTCCTTAACTGATTGAATTTGTGCCCTGTGTTCAAGCATTTATAGAGTGCTACATGGAATTTTAAGAGAAAATAAATCATTTCCTTTCCAAGTTGTTTTTGTTCATGATGTTTCACCACAGAAATAGAAACCCTAACTATGTCACCCAAGAAAAATTTGACAATGTTATGTCAGATATATCATGAATTATATTTATGGTTGTAAAGCTGATCAAAGTTTGCAATAAAATTAATCGGTAGGAACATACTATTAATTTTGCTCTGAGATTTGATTGGCCTCTATTCAATTGAATCTTCTGTACTACATTTTTTATTTGATCATACCTATTGCATAGCCAGATATGACTTGGTAAATAGTGAATCTCAGCTTCAGCAGATATGCTCTTACAATATCCTTTCTGATATGTAAGATATGTCTTCTGACATAAATCAGAAGTGCAAGAGAAATGTGGCTTTGTCTTACATGAGACCCTCGGTTTTTCTTCCTGTCATTTCCTGCATGTCACTAATTTTTATCAGAGACACTTTAAAAGACCATATTTTAAATTTATTAATTAAAAGATGATAATGGTGGTATATAGAATTACTGTAAACTCTTCATACAGCAGACTTTATTATTAATGTGTTACCAATACTATGACATGCTAAAATTAATGAGCCAAATTTGATGCATAGGTATATAAAGTATAAAAATAACTTAGATGTTCTTTATTTTATACTATGCCCATTTTGTCTATTGCAGTTATATCTAGAATATTACCTTTTATTAAATTATTATTTGACCTTAGGCTCCTATTAGCTATAATTTTTATCTAGATTCCTTTACTGTTTATTATATAAAAGTATTGACATCATCAAACATTCATTTTATTTTTATTTAATTGATTTTAAATTCCAACCACAGTTTCCCCTCCCTTCTGTCCTTGCTGTCCTACCTCCTCATACACCCTCTCCACTCCTGCAGAAATAGGAAGGTCTCCCATGTATATAAAGCAGCCTTGGCATATCAAGTTGCAATTAGACTAGGTGCATCTTCTTTTATTGAGAACAAAAAAGTTAGCCTAGTGGAGTGAAGGGGTCCCAAAAACAGACGACAGAGTGAGAAACAGCCATTTCATGTAGATATTTTAAAACATTCTTAGTTGATATTTCTGTCTGATTTTCTCATGACTGACTTATATTAATCATCATTTAACAATAGCCACAGAGAAATTAGATCATTTACATGATATAATATTATATTATTGGCATATATCATCATACAATGAACATGATTTATAGTCATTAATCACTAAGCCTGCCTTATTCAAGTGGTTTCTATCAGATTTCTCTACCATTAAATTAGTCTCTTGTATACTAAATTTGAGAAGAAACCAGTTCTAGGATGCTCAGAAAGGAGTTGGGAGTTACACCTCTATATTTTCAAGCTTACATTCATAGCTTGACAGTGATATTGCTCAGTGGTGTTCCATTAGTAAAGTTTAAGCCATGCTCTCATTCATAAATGAAGGTTTATAACTACTCATTCATACTTAGCAAAACTGGAGACAGCTGCAATGTTCTTCAGTAACCTTAACAAGCTGAAATCTATCTGTACCTATAGGGTTATTATTCTGTGACGAAAGAAAAGAATAACTGAAAAAAAGAAAAATTAGTTGGCGGATCAATCTTAAATGTATAAGTGAAAGAAGCCAGTCTCATATGGCTATGACTCAATTTTATTTACATGACATTCCAGAGAGCAAAATAGCATGTATTTTAAAAAGACAGTACTAGTTAATAAACAAGCTGCACAGAAATTCAAAGTAAAAATAATAAATCATAATGTAATTGATGACTGAGATCAAACCAAGAACTTTGTTCCTATTTTACCATTTATCTGAATACACAGCCTTCCACACACTACTCTTTGTTTTACAAAAAATTATTTAGGCTATCACAACAATAGAAGGCAGTATATGAAAATAACTGCAGAAAACAAACTCACTAACTTCAAGGAATGAGTGAAGTTTTTGAAGATATAAAGGCAAGATTTTTCTTGCATCAGCACTGTATTGCAATCAGTAAAGTTGTTCTCAAGAGTATACGGGTAAAAAGTGTGATAGCTCTCAACATTTACAGAAGAATTTAATAGTTGCCTTCATGGATGGTCAAGAGTGAATGGTGGAAGCTAAGTTCTTGAAATTTTACAGATGAGATACTTGTATTATCACTTCTCTTACAAAACACCATATCAAATGCATGAAAATATGCAGAAAAGTTTATTACTATAAAGTGTTATCAGAGTTATTATCTTCATGATTTTGTAGTGTTTTTAATTTTAAATTTTTATCACTATATTTCTCTATATAAAATTTTATTATCTTAGAGAAATCATTGAATTAACGATGCTTTCTTTAGTCCAGGTAATTAAACAAAATTACAGGATGAGTTAAAGGACAAAAGCTATTATACTTTAGGCTAACCTAAACCTTCTCCATTAATAGGCTTATGTTTCTTTTAAATATAAATGTTTCAGCTTCAAATATAAAATAGTAGTTAGTGTTTGAAAATATTCAGTGTTTCAATGGAAAGATTGCTTTGACTGAAAATATGTTTACCAGAGAGATGGCTTATATCTGATGAGTGAAAAATGACACATTCAAATTGTCTTCCCAGTTAAATCAAACCTTACATTGGCCTGTCCAAAAGTTAAAAATGAAAGAAAAACACTATTTTTCTTCATTTACTCAACACAAGAATAATAATTGTTAACATATATTTAGATATTTTAATTGTTTTAATATCTGATACTTTCACACACCTCATAAAATAACCATTCATGCCTAACCCATGTCTCATTCATCTACCGCTGTCCTCTCACAAATTCATAATTCATGTGCTCTCTCTCTCTCCCTTTCTCTCTCTCTTCCTTTCTCTCTCCCTTTCTCTCTCTCTCTTTCTCTCTCTCTCTCTCTCTCTCTCTCTCTCTCTCTCTCTCTCTCTCTCACACACACACACACACACACACACACACACACACACACACACACACATGCACAGACTCAGTAATCCACTAAGCTTCTGTTAATGCTGCCCAGGCATATGTCCATTGATTTGGCACCATCCACTGGAACATGGACAGTCCACCAGTGACAAATGGCAAATGCTTTAAAAAGAATGATTCTGTTTTCCTGGCAGCTGTGAACCTCTAATAGTTCCTAACTAAAGTTTGTAGTACCACAAGCTCTTCCCTCATTCATAATGCCAGGCTTGATTTTGTGTAGACCTTTTGCATATAATAGATCTGATGTGACTTGTGCAATACCCGTGGCAAGCTTACATATTTATTCAGGGATGGATCACTAGTGTATATTTTCTTTTCTACATTTATTTATGATTACTTGGCCTTTGTTCATAATTATAAAAGTAGAGCTGTACAGTTAAAAATAAAAGAAGAATATATAAAGCAACAGGGAAAGATAAATAATACTGGACAGCAAGATAAGTTACAGGAGAAAATCAGGAAATTATCTCTAACATTTCTGTACTTTTTACTGACATGTGTTTATTTGTTCTGTAATTTTTTTTCAGTAAGAGTGACATGGAGATTCCACATTGCCATTCCATTTAGACCACAAAGAGAAGGACGTTTCAAAGGCAAAATTCTATCAGAGAATATAAATTGCTTCTGAAGTCTTCAGAGTTCAAATGGAATAACCATTTACAAGAGCAAAGTAGGGAATATCAGCTGCCATTGAAATTGTGTTCACTTAAGGAAGACATCAAAGGAAATCACAGTTCTTACCCCTTCACATGGATTTAGCCAAATACTTATAATTAATTCCTTAGTACAAGAAGATGACTGAAGACGCATGCAACTGCATGACCAAGCTGAGATTCCTAGGAAAACACATGGAACTGTTATAGAGCTCAATTTTTTGTTTCTGATTATTTTGAGGGTATTATAATAGTAATTAGGTCCAAGTGTTATTTCATGCCTTAACATAGGAGGGAAAAAATTATATCATAAAGGCAACTTATTGTATCAATTAGATAAAACTTTTCATTGTTCCTAGAAAAACACATAGAAGAAGCAGTCATGAAATAATATTACATTGGCAATTTTTATCAAAATAGACAATCTAATTATATCTAAATAAAGATAAAATTAATATTAACAAGTTTAAGATGTAGATAATGTCTTTTGTACATAGATTTATTTGGGGCTATGCAGAGCACAGAGCTTGAACTCAGGTTATAGGGCTTGGTGGCATGAAGAATCATTATCCATTTTCTAAGCTATCTTCAAAGTATTCCAAATATTTTGTATCAGATTACTAAGAATATATTAATCATCTTGAAGATTATTGAAGAAGAACCCACCCCCTTCATACACAAACACACATATGCACATACACACATATACACACACACACACACACACACACACACACACACACACACACACACAGTTTCTAAAACCAGAAACTGAAACTATGGGAATCTGATTACCAGACCAAAGGACATTACCTGAGACTTCCCTCTAGCATAGTGTTTCTTAGTCTGTGAGTTGGGATCCCTAGGGAGTCACATGCTAGTTATCCTGCACATCAGAAGTTTAAATTACAGTTTATAACAGTAGCAAAGTTACAGTTATGAAGTAGCAACACGATTATTTTACAGTTGAGGTCACCATAACTTGAAGTACTGTTTTAATGGTCACAGGATTAGGAAAGTTGAGAATCACTAGCAGTGGATGAAAACATATTCAAATTAGCCATGAATATCAGATCTCAATTTAGCTGAACGTTTTCTGCAAAAGATCAAGGACACGCCATTGTTCTCTCCTGTAGTAAGTAATCCAAATAAGTATGTCAAACACCTCAACAAAGTAATGCTCTCAGGGAAAGCGGCCTGTCTCAGAGACCTCAGAAGTAGTACAAAGAAAATGTAAAATACAGATCAGTTCAACGGATTCCCTGGTCCTTGTGCATTCTCACTCCCAGAAAACTGGTATTTCTTCACAATGGTCCCTTTGTTCCCTGTTTACTCTCAACACTTCAGAGTGAACAAACCAAGTCTGTGCACAGCAGTCCCCTATACCTAATCACCATGTGTCATCTTAACTCGTTCAAAGGAGATAACAAGGACTTGGAGTCAGAGAGGAATCCAAGAGAGATTCTAGCTATAATCTTTGTTTATTCTTCTTACAACATATAAAATTAGAAGTACTAGGAAATCTCCATTTTGTTCAAGTTTTATGTGTATCTAATAGTGTTAAATGTAGAGGCTGTCTGGGTAAACTTAACCTTCCAGTGTAGGAAACTGTACTATTTTCTTTTTATTTTATTCAAATTTTTGGTAATTTACTTCTACCAATAGAAGTAAACCCAAACCATCCATAAATGAACAAAAGACATTGGAGAACAAGAGAAATCTACATGATTGTGTGTGTCTGATATCTTGGAGTGATTTTAGTATTTGAAGTATTTATACTTCTCATTTTTCCCCTCTTCATCCCTTACAGTGAGACACAGAAGCCAACATTTACTTCTTTAAATAGATCATAGAAACTAAAACTCCTTTTTGCAAAAAGCAAACCACAAAACAGAAAGGTCATCACCTCTCTTCTTTATCCTTTGGGGACTTACTCCAGACAATCTTGACTGAGGGAAAGCATACTACACAGAGACGCCATGAAAAATCTTGGCAATTTTTGTGGGATCTTCTTCTCCTCACCCCAGTGTATGTCAAACCCTCTCATATAGGCAGATTTATGTGGCTATATGATTTATCATTTATGTGGCTGACCAGTCTTCATCAATACTAAGTAACTATATATATATATATATATATATATATATAATGTGTGTGTGTGTGTGTGTGTGTGTGTGTGTAGATAGATGATAGATACATAAATAGAGAAAGAGAGTGAGAGAGAGGAGGGAGGAAGGGAGAGAAGGAGAATGGAGAGATGGAGAGAGGGAGGAGATGGAGATATAGATATATCACCTTTTCCCTGAGTCCATTGTTCTTCATCCCTGAATTCTAGCATAACATTAGATTTTGACTATGAGATTTTGTTATGCTTTTCTCTCATTAATCCATCTCTATTTATTGGAGTGTCAGCTCTGTCTTTATGAAAGCTAAGGAAAGAAAGTGCATCTTTTTTTTCTCTTACTGTAGTAAAATAGACAAGAATTATAAAGGCAACACTTTATAAAGGTTAAACTAGACATACTCAAACTCAAAGTGTGAATTTCCATTACAGAGAAATGCTTGTTTTCCTTTCTCATCAGTAAATTGGATGTTGGTCTATTTACCTGCTCTGGTCATGCAGGCATTATAATTTTTTGCATGCACTTTCCTTGTGTAAATCTTTGCTCTGTTGTTTCCAGCTCCACAAAGAGCTGACTTACTTATCTGAATTCCCAGTGTTTCTCAATTTTTGAGATACTAACCATAGATAAGTGAGGGAATGTGAAGGTCAACCCTGTGAAGGAAGCAATGGGATGGAGAACGAACCATAGGCTCCTGAAACTCCTCAGAGACTCCTGATCTGCCATACAAAGCATTAGATCTAAGATAGCTCCTGGCACCGCAGTGAGACAATAACCAATGAGAGAGTTGTGGCCAGTTCCATCATCTTCAGGAAAGTCTTAACAGGGGATGATTCTTCCTCAGCTCCATCTGAGGCAGGGCTCATTAGGCACAGCTTTCATTGGAGCTTGGTGATATTGTGGCAAGATATGATTGGATAAGGATTTAGGGGCTTGGGATTGATGACAATCATAGTATTTAAGCTTATGAACAGGGCAATAAACTCAAATCAGAATCCTCTGCTGGTCCCTGGAGTCAGATTTCCCACGACTTGTCATGTGACTCCATCACTTCTCATCCCAATCATTGGTCCTGTTCCCACATGTAAGTACATGCATCCTAGTGCAAACACTGTACCTAATTATTGCAGACCTATGCTTTTTATAAAACTTCATTGATGATTGTGAAGTTATGAGTGCACTTATATACATTAGTATAAAAACTAAGTAAGTCATTATTATTATTAATTAGAATATTTTCAATGATGTTTTGACCTTGGTATTTTCAACCATTGTCATTTAATAGAATGTTTCATTTATTTTTTGAAAATTTTATAAATGTATAAAGGTATTCTAATGATATCTACCTCCCACTCAACCTGTCCTCTACCCCTTTGTATTCATCAAATACATATCTTTCCCAATTTCATGCCTTATTCATTCTCACCTACTGAGTCCAACTAGTGCTTCCAATCTGAAAATGGTTGTGGGATCACCCACATGGGCATTGGCAGCTTAACTCCCCCACAAAGAAAAATTACTCCCCCTTCCTCAGCAATCATTGGCTACCAGTGACTTTTGCAGCTAAGAGTGAGGCTTTAGTCAAACGGTTTCTGCTCATGCTAGAATTTGTAACTAGTTAATCTTTCTGAGATCTTGTGCAGGTAACAACAGCTGCTGTGTGAGATTTATGCAACAGCCATTGTGCATCTGTTCTGCCTATCTTTCAATTCCATGTGGTTTGAATAGGCTTTGGCCTAGGGAGTGGCAATATTAAAAGGTATGGCCTTGTTGGAGGTGTGGGCCTGTTGGAGAAAGTGTGTCACTGTAGGCATGATCTTTGAGACCATCCTCTTAGCTGCCTGAGGTCAGTCTGATCCTGGCTTTTGTTGAATGAAGATGAAGTCCTCTCACCTCCTCTAGTGCTATGCTTGCCCATGCTCCTGCCTTGATGATACTGGAATGAACCTCTGAACCTGTAGGCCAGTCCCAATTAAATGATGTGCTATTTGACAGTTGCAATAAAAACACTAAGAAAAAATTCTTACTTTCTTTTTGACCCTTCTTTCTGGATGTTCCATGAGTTTTAGAAGTAGAGAAAGAGATCCGAGCACTCATAGTTGCTTATTCACGGCACTGTTAACTATTCTAACTTGCATTAACCAGTTTCCACTGCAATGAAGGGTTGAAAGCAACACAAATCTATAGGAATAAATATAACCATTTAGGAAACATTTTGACTGTATCACCATTTAACAGAAAACCTATAGAACTTCTCCCTCTTTTTTGTTTTTTGTTGTGGTTTTCTTTTTTTTTTCTGGTTTTTTTTTTTTTTTTTTTTTTTTTTTTTGTATTTTTGTTTGTTTGAAGCAGTTCAGTGTGTGGCTGTTCTGGAACTCATATAACCAGGACCTATGCTCTCCCTAATCTAGGGATTTTATGCAAGTTCTTAGGACTAGATGTGAAATTTTCCTGTGGCTCATACTTTGAATCCAATCGAGGGAGTAATTGCTCACCCCCACAAAGAGTCATTCTGCTATGGTAGCATGCAAAGTCCAGGGCTGATAATTTCTTGGATATCTTTTCTGTCCTATTAGCCCACAGGGAACCTACCAACACTGTGAAAGCTAGTCAGCAAAGTATTCTTGATCTACTGGAGATTGATTTGTCTATGTCCAGCAAACAAAGTGTGTGATGTCTTTAGCTCTAGAATCAGCCTTGGGTTAATGGTGGCCACGCACAGTGATGGTAATCATCTATATTGTTCTGACTGTTTCTTATCTTCTACTCATACCCATAAGGAGGTATTATAAGTCTGACACTGAGACATTTCATTAAAACCAAAGTCTTCTAGAAGCAACACTGTTTGGTTATAGAAAATACCTTATGTAGGATATTTTTCAATGGAGAGGGGAGGCCCTTGGTCCTGTGGAGGCCTGATGCCCCAGAGTAGGGGGATGCTAGAGGGGTAAGGTGCAGGTGGGTGAGGAGCACCCTCTTAGAGACAAAGGGTAGGTAGGGAAAAGGGATGGGGGTTGTTGAAGGGAGATCAGGAAGGGGGATATTTCAAATGTAAATAAATATAATAACCAATAAAAAAGAAGAAATTTAACAAAAGCAAAACAATTATACTTTGAAAAAGCCAACAGTAGATAGGTTTTCATAAGCTAGTTCATGCATCTTTAGTTTTGGTCCATTTCTTTCAATCTGTAACATATTCCTTGTCTCACTAATGTCTAAGCCATTTGTCATTTCAGGTACACAGGAGAGATGAAGAAGGGAAAGGGCTTGAATGAACCACTACAGACACCAAGTTTCAATCTGCGTCTCACTTAGTCCCACAAAGCATGGATAGTGCCTGCTTTTTGTAAACTGATTTGTTATTAAGGTTTTTAATATTTATTTAATAACTTGTGTATGGGGGTGCATAGACATGTGGAGTGAAAGACAAGTTTGTGCATATATGCACATTGTCACAATCACACATGTGTGTAGAACAGGGGACAATAGGAAGGAGTTGGTTCTCTCCAATTTTTGGAGTTTTCTGAAGATGGAACTCTGGATCTCAACTTGGTAACAAGCACCTTTATCTGCTGAACCATCTAAATACGTCCAATTCAGTGTTTTTAATATTCAGAAAAACAAGTTCATAGTTATTTAAATTTTTCTACTATTTTACAACAAACTATGTCTAAATATTTTGTAAGTTTAAACATAGAGAAAAAAAGTATGGAATCTTTAAATCTTTGTCAATGCTTTTTATTCATTGTGTAAATGCTTTGTTAGCTGTGTAGGTGGAATCTGTCTTACAAACGAATCCTGGTTTCCTCCTTCCATTCACCATACCTGCATGCAGAAACTCAAGAGGAACAGTTCCATCAACCTATCTTTGACATTTGTCCGACAGTTTCCATCACCCAATACACAGTGCACTGCTTTAATTTACCAACACTTCATATTGGAGAACTAATGTATGAAGGACACTGAGCCAACATCAGAACAAGACATCTGTTTCTGCTGTCTATGATGCAGTAACTCAAGTAATTATATTTTTATATTGTACACTTTGATGCCACTGCCATTCTGTAACTACTTTAACTGCCTTTAGGTTAAGAATAAAGAAATGAATCACCTTTATTTAAGAGTCACTATAGGATGGAGATTCAGATATGACTCTGGAGATTGATTTCCTTTGAACTTTTAACTTTTCATTTTGACCTCAGGGATATCACTTAAATTAATTTATTTGAAAGATATGGACATTATAATATTAATTGTAGATTTTTTATTATTAAATTTTGTAATGTTTCAATCTGGCCTATAGGACAGTATCTTACACAAACAAAGATTTGAATATGTAATAGCTATGATTTTGTTGGGTCTCTTATGTTCCAATGAGTGGCTAGGTACTAAGGAAAGAACAGTATGTTAGAACTGTCTGTTTCTACTTTGAAGTAGGAAATAGCTAAGTTAGTCTGGTACTTTCCTGTACAATGTTCTGGAAGCCCAGTACCAAACAAATCTGGCATGGTCATACACACATGTAATCCAGACATGGGAAAATGGAGGCTGAAGAAATTCAAGTCATCTCCTGTTACATAGTGAGTGTCAAGCCAGCCTAGAATAAATAATACCTTCTTTCAAATAAAAAAATAAAAAAATAAGGAAACTGCTTTTATCACAAATTGTGTATTTATATACTATATGTACATATATTCCTATTCCATTTTTATTGACATTTCATATATGCTTCTCACAAACATTAAGAAATTAGTATTCAAGTAGATAGAAATTTGTAATAGTTAATTAATTAGTGATTTAATATACATCATTTCTCTATTACAAGCGTATAAAAAGTTTTAACAACATTGAACCCATGATAAAATAAATATGTTGTTTCATGTCCCTTAGTAAACTTATTAACATTAAGTTTCTGATGGTAGAGATAAAGAGCAAATACATCTTAGGACAAACAAACTAGTCCAGTAATGAAGTACTTACTACTCAGAAATCTTGGAATGAAAACTCATTTTTTTTCCTGACAGTCTTGTGAGATCTTTTGTTTCCTCCTGATAAATAAACTTCTATGAAGGCTAAAATTCTTTCATAACATTATGTATGATATTTTGTAAGTGTGTGTGTGTGTGTGGTGTGTGTGTGTGTGTGTGTGTGTGTGCGCTCATACAGCAATAACTTAGGTGAATGTCATCACAGTTCCACTTGTAAGAGACTAGTTTCCAGCACAATGGTGTTTGAAAATACTATAAATATTTCAAGGGTGGAGCCTTTTGAGTGGTATTTATAACATTGGAGATCTTCCCTTAAAAAAAAGAACTTCACCAGAGCCATTTACTTTCCCCCCATTTACTGTATGTAAGACAACTTGACCTTTGAGCCTGATATATGTTCTCACTAAGATTTGTCACCCTCTATTGTGGTCCAAACTGATGATGTCACTCTTCTTTAGTTTCATCCTCCAAATTGCTATTTATAGGCTCCATGAATCCTCTGCCTTTACTTTCATTGGTTCATTTCACACTAAATGCAAGACGGGTTAAGATAGAACACACCAACACTGTCAGGAAATATTATTTCAGTTTATGCTAAGAAAATAGTAAAGATACAACCCAATGTTTCAAAGCATAACCAAACAGAAACATTAATGCTGATGGTTTAATAAGTAGAATTATCCTAGCATTTCATATCATAGTTTATTATTTAGAAAGATTAAGTTCAACTGAGTTATTTATTTTGATAATTTATTTATTTTGATAATGCCTCACTTACCAATCTTTGTAAATGTATCCAATTATTGCTAAGGGATATGTTGAAATTAAATCTGATTTAGCTGTTTATATTTAAAATATATCTAACATACTTGCATGGTGAGGCCCATGGATGACTATGTGTATTCATGTCTTCTGTGCTTCTTGGAAGCCAGCTGCATTAATGAAGTCTTTATGAAGTCCCCATACTTATTAGTTGGAAGCACAATGTGAATTTTCTCAGGGCTTTCCACTTACTTGTTAAAGTGATAGAAATATGATCCTGAAATGGATGTACTGTCAGTGCATATTGTGATGACTCTGTCACTTCTAAGACATTATGACACTGGTGGTGTTTAATCATTTAGTTGAAAGTGAGAAGATAAAAACTTTCCTCTTTCACCTTGACGATAAAAGTATGATTAAAAACTGATTATATAACAAGGACCACATAGTCAATCATTTCTTAGTACACACTTCCAGGAAGAATGAAATTATCATTTACAAAAAGCCTAGTGGCTCATTATTGGTGACTATAAATGGTCTGGAGTGCACGGTGTGTGTAAGCTAGCCTCATGTGTTGACCTTTGATACCAGACCACATGGGACATACGGCTGCTTAATTCTGGGGAAAAAAACTTGTTTGGTAGAATATCTATCTGCCTTGTGATAAAATGAATAACCTCATATTTCAGATCTGTAAGTGGGTTCCCTGTTTCTTGTGTGGAAACATTTCATTTCAGATGTTAATCCCAGAGAAGTTTCTTAAGATGCACTCTTGATTTTCTAAATGGTGACATCAAATGTGTGATTATGCCTGTGACTTCTGTCGCTTTACCTTTTTAGGGCAGATGTAGGAAATCCATAGTTTTATGTAGGCAGTGTGAAGCTAGGAGTGGATTTAGCTGTAACTGGGTTAGAAATAGTCACTCTGATACAAATGTCTGGAATTAGTCATTCACCACTTTCATTGTAATGAAGGCTGAGAAATGGATTTTCCTTGTGAGACCATCTGGGTATAAATACAAGTAAAGCAACAATACTTTTGATCTTTTGTTCAATGGCAATTAGTTCTGAAAATATATCTGTCATTTATTACATAGACTTTCAGGTAACATTAGAAAATATGTTTCTAATATTTTATATTACAGCCTAATATTCTCATGCCATTATTTTTCCTCAGGTTTTAAATCTAATTAAAAGTATTAAAAATTTAAAATACGATGTGAAATGTTATTTATCCTTGTATCAGGGATTATGTCTGAATTTTATGAATTGTATTAACTCTCATGACTTGCTGCAGTCAGTACTTTTTATTATTAAAAACAACTCCATGAATCACTTTTATAATTATTTTTTTAAATAATTTATTTCCTAAAAGGTAGTTGTGAAACCAGTGTAAGTATACCTCCTCAGGAGGCTGAGGCAGTGGGATTGCAAGTTTGAGGGTCACCTAGACTTTTGAGTAAGATCAAAGCTACTCTAGGCAGGGTAGCAAAACTCTTTTCGTCAAATTAAAAAAAATCTGTGAGATTTAGGATTTTAAAGAATTTTTGACTACATTCTTCTTTAATAATTATATTCAAACTTTAATGATATCAAGCTATAACAATGATTCTCGCACTTCCCAAACAGAATACATTTTAAAGTAAATTTAATTTTCTGTTACCAAGTAGCACAGCTCTAAAAGATGTATTACTATACAGAGAGTAATTAGGTCATGAAACTTTTTATTTAAAAATTCTCCAGACATAAATTATAAAGGTTATTTCAGGCAGGTGTTTTTAATTAGGTCACAACAATTGTTCAAGTATCTTCATATTGATTCACAATAATTTAAACACTGCCTTGGCTGAAAACAGTATCCTAATGAAGGAGGCTTATAACTGTATTTTATCATTCTTAAACAATTTGGTGTGAGCATTTAGAAATCGTGTTTTCTTTTTCCTATTTTAAAGTCAAATTTTATCAGATACATTATCAACAAGAGCCAGAGGATACAACTCTAAAAATTAAAATTAATTGAAAATTACCCTCTGGTTCACATAATTCAATGTTCACAATATTTCGCTTCATGTTTCCCCTCTATTGTTCAGTAGTTTTCTGTATTGTTGTTAAGCATTGTCCCCAGGGAAAATATGATTTCCCTAAACTTTATTTGAGCATGTTTGCACATGTGTTTTTCTGCCTCCTATCTGTTATTTCTTCATTTCATTATGTGGCTGTCATAACCAAAATCATTTATTGCCACTACATTCGGAAGTTTTGAATACTGCAGTTGCTAATTTTTTCATTCAGTATTTCTTGTTATTCTTTGTATGGATACTTTGTGCGATATTAATGTGTTGGCCTAAAAATCTGACATCTGAAATTCAAAATGATAGAAACATTCTTCAAGGCAGAGTGATGACTTACCTATGGGGATTGGGCTTTCCGGGATTTCAGGAACTGTAGAGAAGGCTTTTATCTTTTTTTGAAATGAGTTTGAGTGCTTCAAGTGAATGTCCATGAGACAGGTCATGTTTTTTGTTTGCTAAAAAAGAAAAAAGGAACCATTGAACTCTCAAAACTCCAAGTTACAATGAAAATACAATCTACTTTGAATTGCACTTTGAAGAAGCAGACACCAACATTTACCAATGGTTCACTCTAACATGAGAACCTGAGAGACTAAGGTCCACTTTAGAAGGAAAAGATAGAATAGGGGTACTTTTGAAAAGCTGAAAATGTGTGGGAAAGTGATGTCACTAACCTAGGTGAAGAGTTACAAAAGGGAGCCTCAGAAAATGGTTTTAGTAATGGGAAAGTGACATCCTATCATATAGAGATTCGCCTTACTGTATCATATTGTAAAAGACTTTTTCATTTAGACTTTCTAGAGGGGCTAGAAAATTTTATATACTGCAAGGATATCCAAAACATACTCTAGTGATTTATTCATAATTTTTAGTCAGTGCCTAGATATAAGCCGTAAGTGAGCAATATCTGATTTTATGTAAAGATGAAGACCCTATGCCTATCAGAGATACTTTAAGATAGGTGTCAAGTACTTCAATAAAGTATATATATATATATATATATATATATATATATATATATATATTTAAAAACAGTTTGAAGAAAATAACAAAATGTAGAATATGCCTCAAAATTTAGTTTAATAGTTTAACAAACCCAAAACAAACCTTTGGGGGTTGGGAAGGAAGCTCAGTTTGTAGAATGCTTGCCCAGCATGCACAAGGTGCTGTTTTTGATCTCTACCATTCCATAAATAAAACATGATGGCTCACCCCTTTAATCCTAGCATTTAAGAGGTCGAAGTGAGAGGATCAGATGTTCAAGATAATCCACATGTCTTCAAAATCAGCCTGTACTATAAAAGACCCCTCCTTCAAAAAATGCTTTTAAGCCTAGAAAATTCAATCAGTCTTTTAAAATATCACTAGAAAATGTAGTTTGACATCCTAACTGTGAGAGGGAGGGAGTTTAATATAGAAGGAAAAGGATTAAGGAGGAACAAAGAACATGTAGATTGATAAAGTCATAAGGAATCAGTCATAAGTCATATTTATACTGATTGTAGGGTGTGTGGATGTATATGTATATATATTTATATGTATGTATACATCTTAGATAAATTTTGCAATTTGAACTGACAGCACTCCCCATAAGAACCATAGACTCACAGAAACCCCAGCACTAGTCATGAGAGGCCTCCAATCAAGTTCTTGTTCAGTGTAATACAAGTAACTCCCCAAACAACATAGCCTATTGCTACTGTGTTTAGCTACCTTTCAGAGTTTGAAGGTAACTTAATAATGATCACCATGGCTGTGAAGGAGTAATAGAGGCACTCACATATTGATAATCTCTTAATCTGTCTTTTATTAATTCAAAGATACACTATGACCATAGCAAACCTTATATAGGAAAACATTTAATTGGAGATAGCTTACAATTTCAGAAGTTTAGTCCATTATCATCATGAAATCCTACAAGCAGACTTGGTGCTGGATAGTTAGCTCAGAGTTCTACATCTGAATTGCCAAGGAGCAGGAAGAAATAGACACAATGCCTAGCTTGGCTTCGGCTATCTCAAAGTCCAGACCCAGTGACACACTTTCTTGAATGTGGTCATACCAAGTTCAACATGGCCATGTGTCCTAATTCCTTCAAATAGTGCCCTATGAGACTATGGGGCACTAGTTCATAAAAACCACCATGGTAACCTATAGGAGTAACTTATCAAAGCAAGTCCATCTGCAATGCTGTCAGGGTTTTACTGCTGATACTTTTTCCCTGAGCTAACCTAGAATTTGACAGCATTGCTAAAGACCACTGACACTAGATCAGGGAATGGAATGAGCTGATGACACAGACTCTGGGAGTCAGAGAAGTGACAAATGCAGATTTGTTTTTTGCAGAAACTGAACAAACATTTATAACCACCTCCCAACATCTCATTAGTTCTCAAGTAGCCACCAGATGTGGTATAATCTCTTTCTCATTGGCTCATTCCATTTCTTGATCCAGCATCAGGGGTCGTTAGTAATGTTAGTAATGTTGGCAAATTCTAGGTTGGCTCAGGGAGGAAGTATCAGGATTTCCCTAATTTATGACATCTTAAACACACACATGCACATACATATATGCATGTGTGCACACAATAACACACACACACACACACTTCAGAAGAAGAGGGCATTAGTCCAGGAGACAATGGAATGTGGATGAATTTGGAGGAGAAAGGAAGAGGGAAAGGAAGTTATAATATTCACTGTAGTTATGGTTGTAATAATTTTAATTTTTTTTAAAAATTAAAAACAACAAAGAAAACCAAATATTATAATACATGAGAAACATGTAATGTTATCTTGCAAGGCAAATATCTCACGCTCCTCTATTTCAGCCTTACCACAGAAGCTGCAGCTGCCCCATGTAGAGTCTTGTCTTCTGTAACACTCTGGTCTGGGTACTTTACTACCTCTTCTCAACGAGCTTTTCTAATTCTTGTCCTTCCTGTCCTTATGGCAAATCTTTATCACATTCAGAAAGAGACCACACGTTACGAAAAACTGTGTTGGTGACACTTTGCTGTAAACAGCTTTGCTTTTTCTCACTGATTTCATTGGAGATGAAATGTTTTTAAATACTGATATATTCAGCTTTCTGATCATAGCATGCGAGTTCAAATCTTCAATGTGACTCTTACTTCCAGTCTTGATAGTAGAAAGTTCATCTCTCTTTTTATACTTTAGTTCCTTAGTGATTTATACTTCTCTCATTTTGCAAATACTAATTTGCTACCTATTTGGCACTTGAGAAAAGCATCTTTAGCAGTAAGCTCTCTCACTAAGTGAACCCATACAATGATCTCTCTCTCTCTCTCTCTCTCTCTCTCTCTCTCTCTCTCTCTCTCTCTCTCTC
>JANHMN010000011.1:59767522-59799118 GCA_030674055.1 Rhabdomys pumilio | reverse complement strand
CTCTCTCTCTCTCTCTCTCTCTCTCTCTCTCTCTCTCTCTCTCTCTCACACACACACACACACACACAGACACACACACACACACACACACACACACACACACACACACACACCAACATTCCAGAAGAGGCTAGATTACACACACTGGCTTCTTGAATGAGCATACTGAAACACTTATAAAAATTGCTGCTTGTTTATTATAACACTGCCTTTAGGTATAACGCCATAAAATGAGTCGTTGGTATTGCTAGAACTTTGGCAAAAATACTCATGAGTTAAATGGAGATAGTAAGACAATTAGGATTATTCATTTGGCTCTGGGCAGTAGAAACCAAAGTGTGGAGTTACCAGTGTTTAATGAGAGGAAAATATCATTAGCAAGCAAAAGGAAAAATCTGTTCCCTGGAAGCTGTTTGAAGCATAAAGCATTTTGTTGTGAATCGTTCATTATCACACATGCATTTCTCTCTCTTAGCTCACAGTAAGTTTATATTATGGTTGCCTTAGATGTCTTCTCATCCTTCCAAAATGAAATATGAAAAGTTACCTCAAATAATTTTTAATTAAAAAATAAGATGACAAACAGAAGCTTAAGCTTTGATGCTCACCTGGAAACATACAGTTATAAATCACACAGTCATGAGACAGAACAAAGGAGTTTTAGTGTGGAGATTAAGTGTGCCAGTTTACACAGTTTTAGGAAAGAGGGACTAAGAGAGGGAGGAAAGGAAAAAAGGGGCGAAGAAAGGAGGAAAGCAGGGAGTAAGGGATTGAGGGAGGGAAGGAAGGAAGGAGGGAAAGAGGAAGAAAAGAGAGACTTTTCATTCCTTGATCTACCCTAGCCCCCAAAACATTGGATAATAATGATGTTTGTAAGGTTGGGTTTACTTTATTCAATCTACTAAATCAAACTGTACAATACCAGAAAGATCCTACAGAAACATTAGGAAATAATGTTTTATCTCTTGTCTTCAGATATTTTTAGCCCAGTTTAAATTATACACAATTTGTAGTTATTGTGACTTCTTTAAACTGTAGTATCATCAAGTGGTACTAACGTAACATAAGCATGGTAAATACCTAGTAAAACATATTGTGTTGAAAATTACATTATACATGATGATATTCAGTGTTCAGCTATGACAGTTTGTCACCATGTGTTGTAGAATTTTTCAAAAAGACAAGTTATAGCTTGTCAAACTGGCCATTACTCAGTGTCCTGAGACTCTGTAGAGAAATCTTCCAGATACTCAAACTTAGTACTAGAATTCTTTATCTTTTATAATTCTATTACTTAAGATCGTGAACTAAATCTAATATTGATTTAAAAATTGAAAGAAATGCCAGACTTTGATAAAGATTTGCTACAGAGTCACACATCAATATTTATTAATGCATAGACTAGTGAAAATTTAAGAATATTTTTCAGAGATATTAGATTAATTCACAATTTAATAATTTGGAAATATTTAGTAAATGATATAATATAGAAGGTAAAACTTGAAGGTAAAACTTCTATTTGGACGACATATTCTTAAATCTAGAAGGTATGATTTTTAGAACTTCTAAGTACAGAACTCTCAATGTTAGGCAAATAGGAAGGAATCATATTAAGAAGACATCAAAAATGATGAACAACAATAAATACACTCCTATATTGGAGGTTACTTTGAATATTTCTACTTTTAAATTATTCAAAATATTATTTCCTCTCTACAGAAAAATGAAAGCACAACGTTTATAATAGTGTAGATAGAATTATAATGCATAACATTATATAAAGTCATACACTCTCAGAAAGAAAATATATTCTCCTTCAGAAAATGCATGTATATGTTTGAATGGTACATATTTTTGAAAGACAATGAGAGGTATATTAAGTGATTATGGAAGATTGCATTTATGTTATAGACGTTTGAGTGAAGATAGGACATGATTTAAATTGCTTTTCAAGTTTTAATTTTGTTGTGGATCTCCACTTTTAATTGGAGATGAGTGTATGTAACTATCATTGAGAGGGAAAACGTTAGAGAGAGTCAGTGGGAAGGTCCATCATTGGAACTGCTGTTTTAACTGAATAAAACTTTATCAAGGTGGACTTATTTGGGGATGATTAATTTTCTGCATGTTCTCTTTTAGTTTATTTTTGCATGCTTTCTACAGTATGAACATGAGAAGTTACCCAGTGCTGAAAAATCATAATGAAGTGGGAACATTTGTATAATAATTTCTACAGTATTTAAAAATGATGCAATACTGAAAATGCTAGTGAATAATTATAAAACCGAAAGATGCTAGACTATGAAAAAATTAATAATTCAGATTTAAAGTAATGTTATCAAATTAAAGGAAATTGACCAATTGACCTATAACCCCTTAAGTGACATAAACTCTGAAATTATTGAAAGAAAATAAGTAATTATTGAAGAAGTCTTCTACTGCTAATGAACAAAGACAGCAGGTTAAAGTTGCAAAGGCAGTTTTCTTTCAAAGCAAAAATCTGTACCTAAAGTCAATGACAGGAGAAAAGATGAACAAAATAAAAGAAAAATCCCCCAAACTCCTTCCTCATACTTTTCAAAGTCCCTTATAATCTCTATCACAAGACACCACTATATTTGAAAGTGATTGCTATAGTTCAAAACAGGGAGCAGAGCCTTTCCCTTAGAGTGTGCAATGTTAAATGTTAAGTTTGATAACATGACTTTAAATCTGAATTATTAATTTTTCATAGTCTAGCACCTTTTGGTTCTATAATACAACAATGAGTGCCAAAAATACAAACTTTTGGAGGAAGGAATGAAAGGTTTCTGAGAATGCTGGGTGTGGGAGGAAAACAACTGTCTACAGTGACTTACTGGAGCTGGAAACAATACACATTTTTTTGGATTATTCAGGAGACTCCATTACTTGTAATGTCACATAGAGAGAAAAGACAACATGGAAGATAACTTACTTACCTGTGATAATAATTCTGTGCTAAAAGCTACCTCCTGGAGAGAAATTGTTTCAGGTGTTATATTCTGACTCACATTGTACACTTGTAAGTTTAAAAGCTAGCTACTTTCACCAGCCCCCCCTTTGTGGGACAAGTCTTGGTTATTTAACTCTTGACTTTTACAGTACTTTGTGATGATTTGGTAGGTAATAAAGCAATACACACTGTCTTAGTCAGGGGTTCTATTCCTGCACAAATATCATGACCTAGACGCAAGTTGGGGAAGAAAGGATTTATTTATCTTACACTTCCGCATTGCTGTTCATCACCACAGGAAGTCAGGACTGGATCTGAAGCAGGTCAGGAAGCAGGAGGTGATACAGAGACCATGGTGAGATGTTACTTACTGATTTGCTTCTTAGAGATCCCAGGACTACCAGCCTAAGTATGGCACCACCCACAATGGACCCTCCCACCCATGATCACTAATTGAGAGAAAGCCTTACAGCTGGATCTCATGAAGGCATTTCCTCAAGGGAGGCTCATTTCTCTGTAATAATTCAAGTTTGTGTCAAGTTAACACACAAAATCAGCCAATACACACACATATATAATTTTCGGTATATAATCAATCATTTTTGTAAATATCATTTCTCCAAATCTTTTATTCAACTGTATAAGTGCTAGTGTCATTTTTAAAATCAATATAGAATAGAGTATGTTTCCTCAATAAGTATAACCTACCTCATGTTTTATTATAGTTGATATGAAGAGAATAATATACTATATGTATATAGGTCTAGGATTCATGGCTACACATAGTTTCATATATCTACTCTGGTTTACAAGGTACTACCATAAAGACTAACTCTGACGTAAATGTAAGGCCTACATTCAAATTTTCTAGAACATCTTTACTCTAACCTTTTTCTAGTGTAGGAAATATATGTGAACTTGACAAAGCAGGAAGAGCTGAGACTCCAACTCTTCTGTACGCACACACTCAATTGCTCCTTTACTGCTTTCTGCCTGATCTTGCTCCACTTCCTTTCAGCAGCCCCTTGTGGATTCTTCCTCCCATCCCTGAGTTTTTTACTCTTGAAAGAACAGCTTGCTTGTTCTTTCTGACTTCCTTCACTCAGGAGATTAAGCTCTGCTTTGCTTTACTAAGTAAATTATCAGGCAATTGACCTTTTTCTATTTTGTAAATAGACACTTATAAATCTTATAAAGTCTCTTCTTTCAGTCTCCTTTACTTCACTTCACATTTTAATTTTTAAATGTATGTTTTTAATAATTGAGTAGCCCAAAATATACATATAGGTAACATTATACAGAGTAAATAGTTATAATTAATAATGTGTATTTAAATATATATTCATATATATATATATATATGTTCGTGTACATATACATATATTTAAATATATATTTAAGAATATGAATTTGTATGTACATATACATATATGCATATAGAAACAATTAGTAAAAAAGATGCCAAAATTTTGGAAAAAAAATAATGAGGGATATATGGAAAGGTTTAGAAGAAGGAAAGGGAAAGGGAAATAATGTAATATTATTATAACCCCAAAGTTAAAAGAAAACTATATGTACAGAAATACCTTATTTATTCTCAATTTAAATTTTCTACTTATGAGTACATCTACAATTTTTTCTTGGTGAGCAGCACTTTAAATAAAGTAATTTTTAGTCTTTTTCGGCCATTAATTCCAGGATTGGAGAAATTAATAAGTACAACCAAAATTAAACAATAATTTAATTATTATTTCTACCAATAATACCATTGTTCAGTTTGGATGATGAATCTACATTCAGAAAAATTTTATGAATTGGACAAAATCCTTTACAATGGACATTTCTATGTGAATATTTTGAAAAACAAAAGAAAAAACAATAAACAAACAAAACCAAACAAAACAAACATTAAAAAACATCTCTAAACTTCAGTGCCAAGCCTGAGTTGCCTGCTACAAAGCGTCTAATGATGCTAAGTTAAATAATAAGCCTTGATTATTTTCATTCATTTGATAATTCATTCAGCATAGTAGTTATACATTAAAAAATATCTTTTTAAATTTAGCAACGGTTGGGTGTGTCTATCCTCAGTTTGTAAACTTCAAATCGAATTTGTTCACCTTACGCTTCAGCAGCTACTGTGAACTTGAGTTTCTCTGGCAAAGAATAATTTAAAAAAATTTAACTAAAAAACTATGACATGAAATATTAATACTATGTTCATTTTTTGAATCAAATACTATATTGCATATTATAGTAGTGTGTGCCCTATTAGAAGAGTGGGCTTAAAAGTAAGGTGAAATATTACAAAGCACAGAGAGAGTTCAAGCATCTCTGCTAACTTAAGCAATTATCCTGAATGATGCAGACACTCATACATTCTGAAATGCTCTCTAGCTTTATTTGAATGTGCAATGTAGAGCACAATCATGGTGTCCATAGAGGATTTAGGATTTCTTTTAACTATGACATCTTGAGAAATACACATATAACTTTATAGACCTACAATAAGACTTTTGAAAATGAAGGCCCTACCTATATCATACATATAATTATATTAGATAATACGCACACACACAAACACTCTCTCACACACACATACATACACATACACATACACATACACACACACACACACACACACACACACACACACACACATATATATATATTCCGAATATATATTTGTAGGTACTTTAAACATTATTATATATAAATTTCCATGTCAATTATATCACATATAATTTTATTTTCTTAGTCAAATTTGAGACAAATCTTACTTTAATTCTCAGTCTCACCTGGAACTTCCAATTATTTTTCCTGGTTCGCCTCCTTGCCTTCAAGAACTAAAAGTGTCTGATACCATAACTGGGTAATAGTACCACTTTGAGTTAATTATCATTTCTTAATATTTTAAGAATTAATTAGAACTAAAAGAAACAAGACTGAAATTCCACAGAGTACATGACACTGACACGCGATCTTGAATGTTGACTTGACAGGACTGAAAATTATGACACAAACAAACTCTGCACATGTCTGTGGAGGATTTTCTAGATTGTGTCGATGATGTTAAGAAGATATATGGTAAATGTGCCCAGTACCAGTCTGAGCTGGGCTCTCAGACTGTATCCAAATGTGAAACAATGTGAGTGTGAGCAATCGCAGCACTCTGTGTTTCCTCAATGTAGGCCATGTGGGAGGTATGGGATAAGCCTAGTTCACACTCTTCCTGCAACAATGGACTGTCTTTAGGAACACTAACCAAGATAATTCTTCATTGCTTAAGTTATTAGTTAGAAATTGTAAGGGAGCAATGATATACATACATAACCTTAATTATATAAAATATACAAAGTAGAGAAACAAATGAAAGTCGAAAATTAATTGAAAGATATCTACTCCATAAAATAGTGGCTCTTACCCTGTGGGTCATGATCCCTTTATGGGCAAAACAACCCTTTCATTTATGGGGATTGCATATCAAATATCCTACATATGAGTTATATACATTATAGCTAAATTACAGTTATGAGGTAGCAATGAAATAATTTTATGTCACCACAATATGAAGAACTATATTAAAAAGTTGCAACATTACAACTGTTGAGAACTACTGCCACAGAGTGTGTCAGGAGTTGAAGAGAATGAACGTGAATCTCTTTGTACAGTAACAAATGTATTAACATCAGAATTTGGGGGCGATTTATAAGCCTTTGAGTAGGGAAATACACATATCTTTGAAAGAATGAACATTATAACCATAAGTTATTGTGGTAGTTTGAGTATCTTTGGCCCAGTGAATGGCACTATTTGGAGGTTTGGTCCTTTTGGAAGAAGTATGTCACTGTAGACATTGACATTAAGAGCATTCTTCTAGTTTCCTGGAAGCCAATCTTCTTCTAGCAGCCTTCTGATGAAGATGTAAAACTCTCATTTCTCCCAGCCCCATGCCTGCTTAGATGCTACCATGTTCCCACCTTGATGATAATGGACTGATTCTCTGAATCTGTAAGTCAGTCCCAAGTAAATATTGTGCTCATAAGAGTTTCTGTCATCATAGAGACTGACTTAGTGGTGTTTTGGTGAAGAATGTGGCTTCTTATTGCTGTTGCTTCAAAAGTCTTCCTGAGGCTAAGGTGGAAAGATTTAGATTAATTGCTTTAAAATGGAAGTCTCAAAACAACCTGGCATAAACTCTGTTGTGTGGTTGATACAGCTCACTCTTATAATGAACGTTTTAATGAAAAAGAGCAAGCTGAGAAAGGAAAAATACAAAATATATGGTTCAAGTATTAAAGCAGCATCAGGAAGTGAAATGATGCTGAATCCAATGTTCAAGAAAATAAAAAGACTAAGGTAGCGGTGACTCTGGGGCAAGATACTACCCAGCTTAGCTTAGGTAAAAGTATGGTGGTACAAAACTTTAATCCTGGAAGACAAGAGGCAAGAAGATCACTGAGTTCAAGGCCAGCCTCGTATAGAGCAAGTTTCAAGTAGAGAAATAATAAAGTCCAGGAATGGTGGTCTACCATTTTGATTCCAGCATTCAGGAGATAAGCATTCAGTTCTCTGAGTTCAAATTATAGTGCCAGTAATATGATAATCAAGCTTAGATAGAGAATAAAATCACTGAAAACAGAAAGTTGGTGATAATATAATAGGACAAGGGGGCATGTTCCAGGTCCAGCAAGTAGCAGAACTCAGCAACTTCACCTATTTGGCTCTGACTTTACAGTCAAGACAGGAGACTACTGGGGCAATTGATGCCGGTTAGGTGAAGCTAAGAAATTAGTGATGATTAAGAAGAGGCCAGCATCACTTAGGTGAAATCTTCTGAGATGTATTTTCTGAGATCACAAAGACGCTATGTTCCACAGATAGCCAAAGTTGTACCCATGTTGCAGCTTTATTTAGTAATGTGTAAGAGTCACCAAGGTGGTACTGAATTTGAAGGTATAGAAGAATCATGGAAAGCAGCTGAGGCTGTGGGATGGTAGGGAAGGAAACTGGTGAAGGTGCAGCCTGAGTTGCAATTGCTGGTCCAAGACTGAAGTGGTCATGCAAAGAAGTTGAGGCTTGGCACCACGAATAGAACATATGAGAGGGTATTGGTGAGCATAGTTGCAGCAGAAGGACACAGAGTATTACAGATGCCAGAATCATGGAATGACTACTGAGGACAGCAGCAGCAGTGGAGTGGAGTCAACCAGAACCTAGAGTACTAGAAGGAGAGCTAGAGACATGACACAAGTCATTTAGAGGAGCCCAGAAGATCATGTGTGGATTCCAGACATTGGAACAAGAAGCTGTAATGTTGAAGTTAACTTAGAGACCCCGATATATTAAAGATACCAGAGACATGTGATAAGTGCCTAGGGAAGCTGCCAACAGAGAATAGAACCAGCCTAGAGAAAGAAGTTTATTGCACTCAACACAGATGGACAGGGAATGGGAGATCTGAAAACTACTTTGACATTGGACATGGAGATGAAAAGTTTCAAATTGGCTAGCTAGTTTCCTGTCTTGCTTTGGGGATTATAGTTAAGTGATTAGTTGAATCTCAAAAGAGATTTTGAACTCCGGACTTTTAACATTGTTCAGACTGCTATAGACTACGGGGACTTTGGAAGCTGGAGTAAATGTATTTTATATTATGCTATGGCTAGGTATGGCCCCCATAGAATCATGTGTTTGAAGAAGCTAATGGGGGTCAGAGAGTGGAATATAGTAGTTTGTATATGTTTGGCCCAGGGAATGGTACTATTTGGAGGCATGGCCTTGTTTGAGAAAGTAGGACACTGTGGGCATGGGCTTTAAGACCCTTGTCCTAGCTGCCTAAATGCCAGTCTTCTAGTGGCTTTTAGATGAACATGTAAAACTCTCAGCTCCTCCAGTCTAATGCCGGCCTGGATGTGCCATCCTCCCACCTTGTTGATAATGGACTGAGCCTCTGAATCTGTAAACCAGCACCAATTTAATGTTGTCTTCATAAGATTTGCTGTGGTCATGGTGTCTCTTCAGAGGAATAGAAATCTTAACTAAACAAAGTCCAGTCATCACTCCCATGATCATTGTTTCTAAGGGCTTATCAGGATAATATTTCCTTGCTTGTTTGACTATTTGTGTTTATTGTCTTGCTTGTTTCTTGACTATTTGCATCTATTGTATTGTTAGTTGCTCAACCTAGAACTGACCTTAACACTTGCATGTAATTAAAATGGCACAAAAGCACATTGGGAATTTTTTTTTACATGATCTTGATGATCTTAACTTTGTTAAGTGATATATGTCTAGAAAATTGTCTATTTCATTAAGATTTTTCAATTTTTGGAGAGTATAGGCTTTTGAAGTAAGACCCAATGATTCTTTGAATTTCTACTGTGTCTGTTGTTAAGCATAACTTTTCATTTCTGAATTTTTTTAATTTGGATACTGTCTCTCTGTCTTTTGATTTGTTTAGAACCTCAAATAAATTCAAATGAACGAAAAAAATAGTACTTTATTTTGACCAGTATTTCAGTATTTCAGTAACTTCATGTATTAATAAAGAGCTGAAGCAGGGGGGTCACCAAGAAATAAAGAAAGAAAGAAAGAAAGAGAGAGAGAGAGAAAGGAAGAAACCCTAAGACAGCTATATTCAAATAAAGAAGTGAAAAGAAAAAGAAAGAGACTCTTTGATGAAATGTGTAATTATATTACTGTATGTTAATGTTTTCGGTAATATGAAGTGAAATTTCTACTGTGTGGTTGGTTTCTTTTTTTTCTACATATTGGTTGGATGTTAATATTAAGTAAAATGAATCATACAATGTATAATTACTGCCGGGCAGTGGTGGCACACGCCTTTAATCCCAGCACTTGGGAGGCCTAGGCAGGTGGATTTCTGAGTTCGAGGCTAGCCTGGTCTTCAGAGTGAGTTCCAGGACAGCCAGGGCTACACAGAGAAACCCTGCCTCAAAAAACCAGGGGAAAAAAAAACAATGTTTAATTACTGCAAATGTAAATAAAACAATGTATTTTAAAGTTCATTTAAATTTTAAAATATATGAGAAGTAATTTTCACTTATTTCAATTCTTTAATGACATAATTACTAAATTATAATTTTATTAATTATCAGAAACATGGTATAATATATGCCTAATTCCTCTTTCATGTCACATATCATTGTTTTAATTTATAAAAATATTGACTCCTCAGGACAGAATTCAGGTTTTGTTTATTACAAATAAGCAACATCTAGAAGGTTTTCTAACACGGCAAGAATTTAAACTCATATTATTTGAATATTTGCTTATCTATTCACAGATTACTCCTTCATACTAAGTATCATTATTATCTTTCTATCCAACTAGAGACATAGATGAATATCCTGGGGAATTTTCTGAAGATTTTCAACTTTAACTTATATTTGTTTATATAATAAATTGTTTATATTTATCTTAATTGTTCCTAAGATTTATTGTGACATTACTGTCTGAAAATTCAGAAACATTTGAAATGCTTTGTATAGTTTTAAATAGCCAGATCCAACTATACACATCCATATTCAGATGCCCATGAAATCTGCAGACATATTTATCTTTACTTCTCTGTATCTATTGAAGGAGAAAAACTGCTCCCCTCACTATTTCTGGCACTTCTATCTTTCATGTTCTGTTAGGGTTAAGGATGATGGGAAATACAAAACCAGGCAAGATAATTATGTAGTGGGAAGAGAAAGAAATGATAAATCTTCTATATCTTGACATATCTTTGGCACTGAGGCAAAGTTGCTGACAGTTATTCTGGATGCTGGGAAAGAATGAGAGAGTTTGTCATGACCATGTTAAGGTGTCAGGCTTCACAGGCAGAACACAAAATTTTTTTCTCTATAAAGTGTTTATCAGCTACAAAGTTCAAGTACATGTCTGTCTCTCACTTTCAGCCTTTGAGATTTTACAATAAAGCAGGCACTGAAGTTGCCAAAAGTTAAAAGACTTCTGTTCTTCACATCTTGGTCATCAAAGGTGGTAGAATTTTCTTTAGAGCCTGTGTCTCTTGTAGTTTTGAAAGAGACTCTACAAGTTCATGCTCTCTTGATAAAAGAGAAGCCAATTAATATTTTATATCATTAGTTTTCCTTATTCCATTAATGATTATTTAGTGATGGGATCTGTTTTCATGTCTTAACTTCTTTATACTTTTATTATTTACATTATTAACAATTTCATTAAAAGCAATATTCATAAGAAGCAAACAGAAAGAACAGAAAGAACATCACATTGATACAATCATATATAGAGAGTATAGGAAAGCTTTGGAATATATATGTGTGTGCATGCGAGACATGAAAACTTGGGATGATGTATATATCACACACACACACACACACACACACACACACACACACACACACAGCCTTCCAATTTTTCCATATTTGCTTCTCACCCAATTTTAAGACATTTACAGATACACATATAGTAAACTTTAGACTATGTCTTTTTGTCTCTTCTTTCCAAATTATGTATTTTATCTCTCTTTGGTGACACTCCCAGTTCCCATTTCTGATCATTAGTAAGTCTACTGGTATCATACTTTTTCAGGAGCTCAGGTCTAGGCAAGTGACTGGTGAGACTTCAAGGCCATAGCTTCTCTGACATTTAAGGTCACAATCTCACAGAAAACTTCCCATTCCTCTGCTTCTTTCTGACTCTCTCTTATGTAATGATCACCAAAGGAAATGAACAGGGCTTTTTTATAGGTATAACAGGACTCTTGTTTGAAGTGAAGAATGTAGACTCCAAACTGTGCCTAAAAGTCTAGCCCATTTCTGCGAATCTTTCCTTGATTCATTCACTAGGACAAGGGTTAAGAAAGCATTCTAAGGAGAGTAGTTTTCTGTAATGTTTATACATGTTTCTTGATAGTTTTGTTAAAGATTATTATCATCAAAAATATTCTTATAATACATCTCAGTGGATTGAGGAACAAAAGGCAGAGTGTTGTCTGGTTGGATCAAAACAGAGTACTCTACAACATGCAATAATTTCTTTGCTTTATAAAACTGAGAGCTAGTGCACAAGTCCAAAATGTGTTCGCTCCCATCATTTTAACTTTTGCATGAGATTTATGAACCAAAGGGAACCAAAAGCAACATAAATCTCATTTTTTATGTCCTGTTATAAACAGTATTATTCATCTCTGATCCAGGGCACCACACTCTAGCAAAATCCAGGCAAGAAGACGACATCTTAGAACCTCTTTGTTCTCAACAATCCTTAAGGTGAATACAAACAGGAATACTGACTTGTAGGTCATCTTTGAAAAGAGAAAAGCCTGATCTCGTCATATGTTGAAGAATTCTTTGTGAAAATCTGATGTAATGTTTACTGTTTCTATGCCTGAATCAAGAGTAGAAATTGACAGACTATATGCTTGAATTTCATAGGATAAATCTGATCATGGAAGATATGTAAGGAGAGAGGGTCTGCTCTGGTATTGATGTTGATCTTTCAGTAGCTTTCAAGATAGAAGCAACATTCTCCATCTTTCTACTTAAAATTCCATGGCTCCTCTGAGGTGTATGATAAAATCTACCAACATCATGGAGACAATAATTTTGGCAGACTATATATAAGCAACGACAGAATGTAAACACATTTGTGATCTGTTGTCTGCTATTTAAAGAAATACAATTCTTTTTATTGTTTAAAATATATCTCCCATACAGAGAAAAACAACATCGTTCTCGGTTGTGAATATAGTGCCATATTTTATTTCTGTGAGGGACAACAGCAACAGAAGGTAGCCTTCAGCCTGCAACATTTTTGAGGTGATAGACATAGGGCCTCCCACATAGGAGTATATCATCCTTGAAAGCTATGTATTAGTTGGCTGATGAGCTGTTCTGGAAACAAATGTCTACTGACTCAACATAATTAGAAAGCAGATACTTCTATTTTTCTATAGTAACCATTAGACCTCACAGATTACAGGCTGCAAATCTTCCAAAAGGAAATGTCTTTATGCACCAGAGCACACCTGACTGACTCTGGTGAGATCCCAGCTTTATGTTAAAATTTTTATTCTCTCTCTTAGGAATTTATGGCTATATTCTCTCTTACTATACGTATTTAAACAAAGTTATTCAGTCCCAAGAGTCACATGGGTCACTTTCAATATAGATAGGGATATTCTTATTCATGGCTTACCATTATCTTATTTAAAAGCAAGATGTATACCAGAAGTTCTTCAATCTAAGTTCTTCCTCTAATGAAATCAGAGGAAATTAAGGGTATTCTTCTCAGGAGGTATGACACCATCTCTTGTCTATTTGACAATGATCTACATGTCTACATAGCATGAAAAACTACATATATCATCCATTTGAAGAAACTGTTTCCTGAGATAAGTATGAACTTAAGAGAGAAAACTGTAGGTGACACACTATGTATATAATGATTGTATGTAGACTAAGATACAACCTCTTCAGTGTTGTTTAAGATAAAGAACGTATAGCAAAAATATAAATGTTGCCATGTTCTTACTGGGAACAAAACACAGTAAACACAACAAGCTGCAGAGTTATTATCCAGCAATATCAAATGCTAAGCTAGAATCACTTCACAGTAAGCCAAAGTACCATCACCCAGTAGGAAATTGAAGATTAACACAGAAGACGCTTACAATTACATTAGTAATGGTAGTTATTATTGCAGCTGTAATAAAATCTGGATCATTTAACCAAAGAATCCAAAAATTTTAAAGTAAAAGTGGTTTGTTTTCAAACATAGTTGAAGCCATATATTTTAGGTTCAAAAGCTGTCTATATTCATTTACTTTACAGGAATAATAGACATCAACTCATTTCTGCATGGCATCAATCTGCAAAGAATATATCAATAAGAAAAGATTAAAAACTGCAAGCTATATATTTTAATGTCAAATTGATGTTACCTGAAGTAGATTCATCTTTTCATATAAAAATACAAAATCATATGAAATAATGGTGCTTTAATATGTTGGATAACAAGGCATGAAGTTTAATGATCCCCAAAAGAAAAGAAACACATGCGATGATTTTTTTGGAATTAGTTCAACTTTATATCCTTGAGAGTATCTATGCCACAGTTGGGGGCAGGGATTGGGTCCCGAGTCTGCTGGGTTCCTCAGAGTTCCCAGCTGCTGCTATGGTTGTTTGGGAGAGTACCTTACCTGTTGTCCTGCATGCAGCTGATCTCCTGGGAGGTCTGTGGGGTCTTCAGAGGAGCAGAAAGTTGATGTTCTGCCCCAGCAGAAGGCATAGGCAAGAAAGAACACAAAAGTATAAAACACAAGAGGATCTGTTGATGTGGTGAAACAGGAAACGAAGGAACATTCTCAAAAGTTCCTAGTCCCGTTAAAGTATGAATTAAGAATGGACTCAAATAGAAGCACAAGGATAATTTTATTAAACTTTAAACGAAAAATCCCAGGACAAGCAAGCTGGGAACCTCAGCTGTCTGGAACAGGCAAATGAAGGTGGGAGGGGAAAGCACGTGACCAGAGTTGTTCTGCATGTCAGACATGTGGCCAGCTAGCATTCACGTGGCAGCAAGAGAGGATCTACAGTAAGATGAAGAAAACACAAGTGTCAGGAGAAAAATGCGAAAAGTCAGATAAAGCACTCTAGGAAAGAAATAAAAGAAAAATTTATGTTATTGCACGAACTATAGAAATGATCCCTGAAAGTATAGTCTTGTTATTGCAAATAATTCAAAATGTGAGCTGACATATGATCCTTACATTGCTGCAGCCATTAATCTTGTGCTTGATAGGTAGGGATCACACACACACACACACACACACACACACACATACACACACACACACACACAGATAGACACACCAGATCACGCCTCAAAAATCAAATTAATTTTGGATAAAATTAAACTTTTTTATTTGGAGAAAAGGATGGTTTGTTAATTAGATGGAATTCAGTCTACAAACTCCATAAAGTTATTCTTTTTTTTTTTTTTTTTTAGATTGAAACATAGTGTGGTCTTTCTTACAGTATCATTTTGCCTTGTCTGGCCATGTAGTGCTGGGCGTTTGCTTCATGTGGATTTGTCTAAACAAATGATAGCCTCAGGTTGGGTGAAGCAAGGCTCCTGTGATTGGCTAGCTATTGAGGCAGTTGGATTTTCAATAAGAAATCGCTGAGATCACTTGCACACTAAATTAAATTACAGATGCATCCTCATCTAAATTTCTGTTTAAAATATTTCCAAAGGTATTTTCTATAAATTCTAACAATATAATCACAATAAAAGTTATTGTAACCAACAACACAGGACAGGTTTTTGTTAATATAAAAATCAAGAATTCCATATCCATATTAATTAAAATGTAGAAAAAAGAATATAAAGTACATCAGATGAAAAAAATGTCAGTGTTGAGTTGGTAAATTTAAATGTTGCCAAATGTCTCATTACACATCTGTGTTCTGAGCGATGTTAGCACAGGCCTTTTGTTTGTTTGTTTGTTTGTTTGTTTGTTTTTGGTTTTTTTAATTTTGTTTTTCGAGACAGGGTTTCTCTGTGTAGTCCTGGTTGTCCTGAAACTCACTCTGTAGACCAGGCTGGCCTCGAACTCAGAAATCCGCCTGCCTCGGCCTCCCAAGTGCTGGGATTAAAGGAGCCACAGGCCTTATTATAGAGGTTTTCCTACTTCCTATCTTCTCTCTGGTACTGTCTACTCTGTGATATAAAAGACTTTAATTCAGTCTTTGAATCTCTTCCTGATCAGCGGCCCAGCATGGTATTTGTTTCAACTTTGTTCTACCTATATTTTACACAGAAACAGATTAAAGTTTTATTAAACATATATCAAAATTTTGAAGCATTATAAGAGACAAAATAGTCACTTGAATCTCTGAAGATTATAATGGAAAGGCCAAATCAATACTGAAATAGATTCAGTATAGGCAAAAGTGACCTAAAAATAAAGGTGAAATAAATAAAAATGGAGTGCAATAGACTTCTATAACATTAACTTCTATAAAAAAAAAAGACTTTTAGTCAAGGCTTATTATCTATAAGTTAGAAAGGAATGGGAAGTATGAGGCTATATACCACTGAATATGGAGTGTCAGAGATGAAAACTAAAATCTCTGAGGAAGTTCATCATAGAAATCCATGAAGCAAACGACTATAGAAAAGAAAGTAAATGTGTACTGAGAGAGAGTTTATCGAATATGAGCATTTAATTTCTTTTGAGTATTTCACTACAGTCAAGTGAAGATTTATTTTCATTTTATTTAGGAAAAACATTAAATCAATACTGGGAGTCAATGCCACACTATCCCTATCTGCTTTAGCAATAAGAAGCTGGTTTAGATCTTATGCTTTCATGTAAATGAGTCTTACATTAACTCACAAAGGATTCATTTCCTCTGTGCCTTTGTGGCCTGCTTTCTTTGCTTGTTTAATCTTTAAATTCAATGTAATAAATATTCTATTGGTATATAAATATTAAATTTTTTGAACAAGTTAAAAAGTCAAATACACACACACACACACACACACACCATTCTTACAGTTTCTATAACTGCTGCTGTTTTAGAAGATATTGCAAATTAAAACCTTAAATTTAAATGCTTATCTCTTTATGCTGTTTCTAAAATAATTCATATTCTCCCTAATAGAGGGTGATGTGATCATACTTAATACTTTCTCGAATGACAAGTTAGCAAATGATAATCATGCTACAAGTCACAGACTCACAGAGGCTATGTAACTAGGAGAGTTCAAATAATACAGTCAGTCTCTATGATCACATATAGACTAGAGCCTGGCCCAATCTGAGAGGCTTCATCCAGCAACTGATGGGAGCAGATAACAGAGACTCACAGAGACTCAAACACTATGCCGAGCTCAGCAAATCTTGTGGAAGAGAGCGATGAAAGATTGTAGGAGCACAACGGTCAAGGACACCAAAAAGAAAGTGGCTGACAGAATCAACTAAGCAGGGTTCACAGGGATTCAGAGAATGAATTGCCAGTCACAGAGCCTTAATGGGTCTCGTCTAGCCTCTCTGCATATAATTTATGTTTATGTTAGCTTGTGGGATTTCTAACAGTGGGAATAAGGATTGTCTGACTCTTTGCCTGAGTTTGGGACCTTTTTACTCCTAGTGAGTTGACTTAACCAGTATTAGTAGGAGATTATATGCCTATTCTTATTTTAAACTGTTGTACCATGTTGGTTTGATATCTTCAGGAGGTTTGCTCATTTCTGAAGGGAAAAAATGGAGGAACAGATCTTGAGGAGAGGGATAGAGAGGGAGGGACTGGAAGGAGTGAAGAGAGAGAGTAAACTGCAGTACAGATATGTTCTTTATAGCAGAACATCCTCTCTCCTGGGTCTGCTTCAGCAAAACATTCCTTCATGCGCCTGCCTTAGCATTTCATACCTGCGACTATTTTAAGGAATCTCTCCTTCACGTGTTTGCCCCAGCAAAACACCACCCAACTGACTTTCCAAACAACCCTTAAGTTTTCATTTCAAAGTTCTACTTGTTGTGAAGAGGAGCATTATGGTAACAATAAAAACATTAGTTAGAGATAGTAAAGGTATCTACATAGAATGCAATGTATAACAGAAATAACAATAAACATATGCTTTTGCATTCTATTCCCAAACCAGCAATTATGTGTTGCTATGATGGCTTTGCCTGGAGACAGGTTCACCTATGTTTCCTAGTTGGCCTTAAATATGGGATTCTCCTCCCTGTTTTCCAAATGCATAGAATACAAGTAAGGTAGGTATCACTGCACTTGGCATACAAGTGATTCTTACTCTATTTTGATAATTTAAATAACATCTTTTTAGAATTATTCTTTAATTTATTTTTTTTAAAGAAATAAAACCAATTCTTTCTAACTTCATAGATTCTGATTAATAATCGACTTAAGGTTAAGTGGATAAGTATCCCTTTCATTGTTTGTGTGCTGTCTATGAGCTATTTAATGGTACCCCATAAATTAATGTCTCACAAATCAATATCTAATGCACTGGTAAATGTGAATATTTCACTAATTTTGAATTAGTTCATCTATCATAGAACTAGGGATGTATTCCGAGTGAAGTCATCCTGGCTAATGACTGATTGGTAGCAAAGAGAAATCTTACAGAACTTAGTTGACATGTTAGCAAATGATTAAATCTCATTGATATTGTCTATGAGTTTATGTGAACTTCTCAGTTTCCTCACAGGATCCTTTCCAAACTGCTGTCCTCTAATCACTTGTTTTTCCTCTCCATTTTTTACCTACCTCTTCTAGTTCAGGAGCTGTCTTTTGTGCTCAAAGAATTCCCTTGGAAGTCTCCTTTTGGGCCTCATTCTCTTCCCTTTTCCTGCTACATTTGTCCATCCTGAGTACATGAATTCAACAACTGTTTGACTAGGAATTCAGATCTCTGTCAGGATTCACCTCTCAGAAAGCCAAATTAAGTGAAGCAATGCCATTGGCCATTGTTCATACAACTGTAGTTTTGTGAAGGGAATATTTTGTTTCTTAGACAACTCAGTAGTTTATCTGCAGCGGCGTCTCTTAGACATAGCTCTTGATTATGGTGCTGGGCTCTCTCATGCTTTGTGTATTGACGGGCATCATCTGGGTTTTGGAAAGCTCAGGTCCCCCAGGTTTGATCTCTGCCTGCTCTCTGACAGGCTAACGGAGACACAGCAGATAACAAGGAGAGGAAGGGAGAAAAGACTTAAAGCTATTTCTACTTCACTGCTGACAGTTCAGTGGGGAAAAAAGTAACTCAGGAGCCAGCCTACACTTTGAACTGAACGTGAAGATGTGTTTGGTGTTTGTAACTTTTTTCTCTCTGCTCTCTGCTTACTCTGTCGTTTTTTTCTGAAAACCTTTTCAAAATGAGTAAAAAATAATGAATAAGGTGGTAGTGTACTCCAAAAAAACACCCAGAGCATACTAATCCCTTGCATACTTATCCCTGTGACTAGAATTGATAAATTTCTCCAGAGAACAGAACAAGTACATTAATTATTGTATTGAATTTACTCATCATAAGATCTTGCACCAAATCCTAGTATATACCACAACTTCTTCAAGGCACTGTGGGTTTAAAGTCAGCCTATTTTCACTTCTATGGCTTCCTTCTCTTCTTTGATAGAATTTAAACCATCTCCACTTCTCTGTTATCACAGAGATATCGCATTCATTTTACTCTCAAAGTTTTCAGTGTTATATTGTAAAACTCCTCTTCCTCTGAATGTTCTCAATCTTGGCTGCATTTGAATGGGTCTTTTAAAATTCAAAAGTCATATTAACTGACTAGGCAGAGGCCAGCATAATTAGAACATGAAATGCATACTGTCGGGTCACCTTTTAACTGCAGTGTAAATCATGGCTTAAAAAACTCCATCATCAGGCTTTGACAGGAGGGCTTCAAATAACTTCCTTATTATTTGAGGTAAGTTGTCTTTTATAAGTAGATATAGTAGAGATTGAAAATATGTAAATATTATAAGTCCTTATTTGGCTCCACTTCTTTAATACTGAAGAATCTCTTCCCACTCGGCACAGTCCTTTGTATCATAAAGTACTTTGATACATTTGGTTTTTCAAGAAGAATAAGCCATTTTGAGAGGAATCTAGTTTGTGTTGGAAAGCTTGGAAAGAAATACATGATGAAACATAAGACGAATCAAGGAACTTTTTATTAATTGTATAGATTTCAGTTTTCAAAAGAACAAATTTATTCTTAGTTTAGTTTTGAAGGGAACCACATTCACTTCATGACTGAAACTATACTGATTTTTGTCTTAAATTTTAATTTTATAACATAAAATTTTATAACATAAACATGGGAAATAAACATGGGAAAAATTACTATGTTAGAACAATGTTCCATTAAAATCTGTCATAAGCCTCCAGAATCCCTAGAAACCAGATAATGTGGTAAACCTTCAGGTCTAATTTTTTTATAATATTTTATATGTTTTATATGTATGTATATATTTAGAGCCTATAATAATGTCAAGCTTATAAGTTAGTAATAGTGTCAGATGATTTAGGTATGATAACAGAATGGGACAATTATAACTCTCCTGTGATAAAAGTTATTTTTAAAAAATGAATGATTTATTTTGGGAATTTTCCAGTTAATATCTCTAGGCCTTGGGTTGACCATTCTTAGCTGAACATAAGAAAGTAGAAGTTTGAATAAGTGGATGCTATTGTATTCCTATCAAGCAAGTAGTTACATATTTAAAAACATTGACCTCTTAACAACAGTAATTTCACAAAAATCAGAGTGGAACAGCTTTGATTTTCTACCCTGGAATTAGAATTTCCCAATTAAGTAAATTGTTACTACTGTTTGATAAAACGTATCCTAGCAACCTTAGTCAATAAGCATGATTAATTCCCAAGAGTAGGCAGAATAATAAGAGAATAAAGCTCTGAGTACCTTGAAGAGTTGACTGATGGCCGTTTTTCATCCTCATAACAAGTGGATGAAAACAGAGTCAGAAGTTCAACAGAACATTTTCCTTTGTGCATTCCGACTTAATTGTTCCTTTTCCATCTCCACTTCAAAGAATATGGAAATAACTATAAAAACTGAAGCAATACATAATAAATTATTAAAGTCTGTAAACATACTTCAATCATTTTCAGTGTCCTTTGTTTAAAAATGATGAAATGTAAGAAAAAATGCACAGCCCCTGCATTTTCAGGACTATTTGTTTTCATGTGTGCAACTGTGTTCTACGCTAATGTCTACAATTAGCACTGGAGATACATTTTATGTCCAAATATTTTTTATGATCGAAGGGGTTTTAGCACTTTAATAATTTACTAGGTTTATCATTGCTTTAAACTAAGAAGAGCTGTCAGTGAGGCTGAACAAGCATAGAAGGATGATGACAAAATCTGTGTCATGCTTTACCAGAAAGAAAAATAAAAATTAATTCGAATCGTTTCTGGTGGAGAAAGAAACAATTTACCATGATTTCATTAGCTGCATATATGTTTGTGAAATTTTATGAGAATAATACAGCATAAAATATACTTACAAATTTATGGAAAGAGAAAATTTTTTTAAGGAACCATAATACAAGAAAAATTATTTTTAATATTGTTGAATATATTTTATCAATTTTCATACTTGTTTTTAAAATATAAAGTTTAAATGAAAAGTTTCATATCTTTAATAGTTATTTAACAGGGCCCTCAATTTTAAAAACAATTTTCATACTTGTTTTTAAAATATAAAGTTTAAATGAAAAGTTTCGTATCTTTAATAGTTATTTAACAGGGCCCTCAGTCCTAATCTATGAAATAATTTTGTCTTATTTTTGCTATATGAAGCCACACTCAAGACTTACACAAGCAAACTTATAGACACTTGAAAATATTCTGCCTGTCCTGTTTTGTTAATTTTGTGATCCAAAATTTGTAAACACCTTTTAGCATTCTATAACTGTTGAAATAAATGAGACTTACAGTTAAGCTTCCCTTCCCTGACCCATCTTCCTGCTCTGAGAGTCTTCTGGGGAACCCCAACCTGCCCTGAGCAGTCTGCTTTCCCCTTGAACCTCCATTCTCAATCCACTTTTCATCTCCCTTCACCAGCCCTGTGGATCCTGATCCATACTGGTTAACACTCTTCCCTGACCCATCTCTGCTGCTCTCTGAGCTTTTCTGAGCAGTCTGATATCCTCTTGGGACCTCCATTTTTTCCACGACCCACCTGCCAACCATCATCAGACCTGTGGCTCCTAAGCTGCACAGACCTGTAGATCTTGAACAACACAGGCCAAGAATACCTATCAGAGGCCTACACCAAACTTAGTGGTAAGACCCTATTGTTAAATATATTATACTTATACATTGTTTTATGACTAGATTTATAGTATCAGGTATGTAATTTCTTCTATGGGACAGACATTAAATCCAATTAGAAAGCAATTGGTGACTCCCAAGGCATTCATGATATTATTGCACTAATGGTTATATCTTGTCACAGTGCAGTCCACAGCTGAGTAAGATGGCTGTAGCATCATCTGGCACTATGAAAGCTAGCCATCCACAAGTAAGCTTTCTTGTCAGTACTATTGTGATTTCTCCATGTACAGCAATGAAAATCTATAATATTTTGAGCAACAGGGTTTTACCACTAAGCTCTGATGGGTAACAAGGCAGGGGCAGCAGTCTTTCTTGGTTGGGGTATACATGTTTTATGTTTAGAAACTTACAATTTGTCAGAACACATTTTAAACTAAACATAAATGCCCTTGTTAATTTCGATCGTCAACTTGATTTGATTAAAAGACTCAATGGTATTATTGAACGATATATCTTGAATTGGCTGTGAGGGAATTTTCAGAGTAGGTGGATGGAAGTAGATTCCAAGAATGAAATATGGGCGACACCATTCCATGGCCTGTGCTCCAGGATATGGATAAAAAAAAAAATGAGACTAATGAATGAAACAGATACTGCTGTATTAATAAAACATGTTCTAAGAGGACACAATGTTATTTTTGTGTCAAGTATTCTTGCCATCTGTCTTGGTTTGAGTATAAAATGCCTCATGTTTTTGAATACTTGGGCCTATCTGGTGGTATTATTTTGGGAAGGTGTAAAGAAATTTAACAATTGACATTTATGTGATGTGGAGGGTGACTGTCTTTTATAATGTATAGCTCTTCCCCACTTCCTGTCCTCAGTTTTCTGTTATGCCAGCATGAGATGTGAGCCATCAGTTGCCTTCCTGTCCCACCCCCACAGCATCAAACATGGCCATGTCTTCAGTGCTGTGACAGGCCAAATCCTTCCAACTGTGACTCATTTTAAAACTCAATTTACTTTAAAGAAAGGAGGGAGTAGGAACAAACGGTTAGCGAGAAACCTCTGTGTCAAAGTGCTTGATGTGAAAAAGGAAAAATAATGGGGACATGCTCATAATGTATAAAAAAAAAAAAAAACCCTGACAGGGTGGCATGCATTAGTAAGCCCAGTACAAGGAAAGCAAGCTGATGGATCTCTGGAGCCAAATGACCAATTGGTCTATTTGAAATGATGTGTCCCATGTACAGTTAGAGACATGATCTCAAAAATAAGATGGAGGGTGTCCTTTATACATATACTCACAGGTGAGCCCACTGGTACCCATACATGTGTGAACTCCTATACACATGCTTTCTCTGTCTCTGTCTCTGTCTCTGTCTCTGTCTCTCTCTCTCTCTCTCTCTCTCTCTCTCTCTCTCTCTCTCTCTCTCTGAATAAATATGAATGAATATGACTGAAGAATAGTCTTTATTTTCTGCTTCTTGGGTCCCCAAGCTTTGAGCTGTGTCACATTCCAAAATCACATACATTCTCATTGTGATGTACCACGTGCTCTCAAAAAGTGAGGTAAAATAATCCTCCCTCTTTAGAAGCAGTTCTTCTCAGATGTTTGGGTATAATAATGAAATAAATTAATTGTTGCAATGGCCAAATTAAAAGGAGAAATTGTACGTTTTTCTTTTAGAATTTAAACCCTTGCTTGAAGGAAAAAATACCAGTGTGTTCCTACCTGACTTTGTTTAAGCTTATGTTGGTTTGTTAGAAGGTGATATTGATAAGTTAGATGTCTCTTGTGTATCACTCTTGTTTACTATGCAGTACTTCCTAGTGCCATTAGTCACCTTTTTCTGATTATTACACACAAACATTTCTCAGATCCTATCTTCGGAAACAGAGAAAGTTAAGCTCTTAAAAGGAGAAGCTACCTCTTGAAAGGATGTGAGTGTTCCTGGGAAGCTAAGTGGAAGTCAGCTTGTAAATGTAAAGTGCCGTTGGCTGCAGTTCTTCAAAGCAGTATTTCTCACTCTGTCACATAAGTTCAACAAGGTAGAAGAATTATAGACTACCCAGCGGCTTGACTTGTAAAAGATGTTTACTTGTAAGGCCATTTGACTGCACTTAGAGTACCACAGAACAATCATTTGACCCATGACTGGTACAAGGAGGACAGAATGAAATGTTACCTTTAGAAGAAAGGACTCTGTGAAAGTCAGGGACAAACAAGGCTTGTAAAACTCACTAACTTTACATTTGGTAAGTCGGGAGTAGAGACTGTAAGTTAGAAAATAAACAATTCATGCGATGCTTCAATGCCTGTCTATGGCTTATTTTTAAATAATGGGAAGGATTGATTAATTTTTATATTAAACTGTTTTTATATTCAGCTGTGGATAGAGACCATATATATTAATTGTTATCTTTGAAATATAATTCTCTTAGGGCTGGTTCAACTATTTTAAAAACATGCTAACACTAAATTATTTAACAAAATTGAGATTAACTATAAATTGCTCCACTGATTTTAAGAAGTGCATTCACTATTATGTGCCTCTAAATCATGTCACCTGTTGAAATTGATTAAATATTAGAAAATTTATTGGCAATGTTCTGTTATGCTTAATGCTATAGTGTATATTATTTAAAGCAGTGACCTTGTAGCTTTAATCCTTGACAGTTGTTAATCCACCAAGATTGTAAAGACTTCTGCACTGTTAACCTACTGAAATGTTTTCCTTTATTTTATTAATTATATGTGTAATGAAATTTTATATCACATTCAGAACTTTTGAGAAAAATAAAAATATTAATAATAATTCCAGGGCTGGAGAGATGGCTCAGTGGTTAAGAGCACTGACTGCTTGGCCAAAGGTCCTGAGTTCAATTCCCAGCAATCACATGGTGGCTAACAACCATCTGTAATGGGATCTGATGCACTCTTCTGGTGTGTCTGAATATATAGTATACACATATAAAAAATAAATAAATAAATCAATAAATCAATAAATCAATAAATCAAAACAAAAAACCCAAACAACAACAACAACAACAAATCAAAAAAATCCCCACCAATGAGTAGAAAATTAAAATAAAAAATTTATGAAAATAATAATAATAATTCCATAATCATAGATGATAAAAAGATTCTATTCTAATTCAACTATAACTCACTTTCCAGGAAATTGAACCAGAATAATTACATATTGATGGCATGTGGCTGCACATTATTCCCTTTGCCTTAGCCTGTATATATATATATACAGACATTAGTATCTCATTTAAGGAATCTAAAGATATACACCTTATCAAAAAACCCACAGAAATCCCTCCACAGCTTATGAGGTAAAGCTGTTGATAACACATTCATTCTAATTCTGGAAGTCTAGAGAAATATGAAAGAGACTGATAACATATTTCTTAAAGGATGCAGATACAATATTAATAAACCCGTACAAATAAATTCCTGATAGGAGAGTTACCTTGTGTTTAATCAAGCATTCATTCATTTATTTATTAAGATACATATATATGCACTAATATAATAGTTTTCTCATACAGCATAAAAAGATTTAAGCATACTGAAACATTGTGTTCATGTTTCTGTTAGTTGAGCGTCAGAGCAGAGGCAACAAAGGTTTACTTGACTCACCCAAGGAAGGCTTTACAATCAAAGTGAGAGGTTCAAAATCTAATTATGCAGAGCACTAATGAACTCTGCAGTGTTTATTGCCTTATAAATGTGATAATGTAGTATAGAAATTTTAATCTCTTACCAAATCTGTAAAAAGAGTAACTTTTAGTATCTGTAACAAGGATGTTGAAATCTGCATTACAGAAATCCAGATATTGTTGCAAATGGGACTTTTATATAAATACCACCATGAGAAAACACCAGAGATTGAGTTAATTTTATTGTTTTTTAAGTTTTATTTTATTTTTGTTTTATGAGTGTGAGATTTTGACTGCAAGCATGTATAAACAAAGCATGTGTGTCTGGTACTTGAGGCTGCCTGAAGAAAGAATTAGCTGTCCTGCAACTATAGTGATGATGTCTTTGATCCTTGAGGTTGAGGCTGGAATGTATACCCAGTTCTTCTTCAAGAGGAGAAAGTCTTATTAACCACTAAGCAATTTCTCCAGCCTCTTGAATATTTTATAGCTAAAATTCATTTATTAGTTTAGATCCTGGAGATACAAGAATACGACACATTTGTTTCATTAATAGTGTCTCTGATTTCTTGAAGCTATGTCCTATAGACACAAGGGATGCTATGTGAACACATGGAAGAAAGTCAGAAGACAAACCATGCATGTCTTATTCACAGTGGTATTTATCTATTAATAGCCACATAATCTTAAAAAAAATCCCACTTCACCAATCTGTAGCTTTATGAGTAATATTCTTAACACACAAATATTATGGAAACACTCATAAATCACAGCAAAGGCAAATAGGTCACAGGTAATTTTTCAATTGTCAATTAAAATGTACATTATACAAGCCTAGGACTAAACATTCATGACAACAGAGATCTTAGTAAAGAAACGTTCAATGGCAAAAATAAAACCAATAGCTTTGTAGAAATATTTATATGGCAAAGGAGGGATCTGAGCTTGAAAAAAGTCACTAAAATATATAATATAATATAAATGAGAATTTATTTTAGCTTTTCATACATCTCAAGGGACATTCCTTATGCAACAATAATTAATTTGTAAATTTAGGTTTTTATTTACGTGTTTCTAGTAAGAATTAAAACTTCAACTGTAAGAGTCTCAGCTGGTTGGTTCAGTTGGAGATAATAGTATGACATAAATATAAAAGACAAAAGGATTAAAATATTGCCAGCATTAGGAAACTGTCAGTTCTGATTATATCATTGGTTTCCAGTCATCCTTGTATTTTCTAGTTTCTAACACAAACTGAAAATATTACGGAGGATGTCATTTAGGCTAACTACAATTTAAAAGCAAGTAAGGTTAAAGTAAGCAAATGTTTCATCTCTGAAACGAAAATTAAAGGTTTATCTTCAACTGGCTGATTCTGAGAGGTATAGAGACAATGGGGTGTGTTTTTAAAATACTGGATAAGTCATGCTCAGATCTCATACTAGCAACGCCTTTAAGAATATTCAGTATTCTTTTCCTTTCATCTAGCAGAGCTCCCTTACTTCGTCGACACAATTCAACAATAATAGTAATTGCTTTGAGTTATTATTAATGGGATAAAGGTAGCACTGTGTGTGTAGAACTCTGCATTGAATCTGGTCAATATTTATTTAGTTCTTGATATTAGATATTATTTTACCAGAGGATGGAAAATGCTGAAGATCATTTTACACTTTATCTACAATTTTGTCACTATTTTTAGAGTAAAATTTTATTTTTCTCACGATGTGTCTGTGATCTTTGTCCTTTATATTTAACTTTTAATCACATTAGAAATCAAATGCATGATTCTTAAACAGTACATATTATGTTTCAAGGGAAACATGTGTGTGTACATACTTATATGTATGTACAAGAGACAATTGTTTATAGCATTTGACAAAAAGATGAGGAAATTATTTTGTTCATTAATAAATAAGGATTATTTATTTTTTTCAATACATTAAAATGCTTAGAATTTAATATAATTTGTGAAAGTGGGATACTTTTAATTTTAGGCACAGCTTACAAAACTATATTCATTTATTGAACATGAAAACATGCAAATAAGTACAATGCAATGTGATATTTCTGTTTCTGGCTGTGAAATAGCATAACAAATATAGTTATTAGCATTTAATGAAGAAAAGAACACTGTAAGAGATTGGTAAAGTTGAACACAGAGTGTACTGTTATTAGCCCATGATTTTAGATTGTCAAGTAAGCTTCAAAAAGAGGACCACAGTTTAAAAAAATCTTTATATTTAAATGATAATTGGAAGCTCCATTTTTTAAAAAAAATGAAATATGTTTGTGTTGTATTTATTTAATCAATACATATTTAATGTCTTTTTACATTAATGGACACTATTAAATATCCTGAAATCAAACCTAAAGTAGTCTTTTATTTTAAGAAATATAGACATAGATAATTACCATGAAGCAAGAGAGATGCAAGAAGAGGAATGTGGCTTTGTTGCAGTGGCAGTACCTGTTCCTATCCCAAACACCAAAGAGCAGTTAATTAGACAAAGCTCAAGGGATTTCAGAAGAGAAGGTCACACAATAAATGATTATGCAAGAAATGGCAACAGTAATGCTGGAGAAGGAGTAAAAACACTTCCCTGTACTAAATTCTAAAGTGTTAAGTAGGGATTTCAAAGAAAGGGTGAATGGGTAGATACTTTCAGAAATATTAAATCAATGTTTAAAGGCTTGAAAAGTCTAAACATTGGCCAGAATAATGAAAATATGTTATATTTAACTGTTCTTGATGCTGATATTAACATAGTTAGATTTTTTTTCCTCAATCAATTACTCAGTTATTACTTAAGTGGGTTCAAGGGAGAAACTGAGAATATAAATGTGGATATGATCACAATTATTTGAGAAATATATCATGATATTTGATTTCTACAATTTGAATAGGACATATTATATATTTATTTACATATACACATATTTATTTATTTATTTATTTATTATCATCTTGCACAAGATTTCATCATCCAGGAAGAGGGAACCTCAATTAAGCAAATGTTTCCATTACATTGGCTTATAAACAAATCTGTAGGGCATTTTCTTGATCAGTGTTTGATATGGAAGGGTCTGCCACACCATGGGCTGTGCTACTCCCAGGTATGAACCAATAAATAGCTTCTTCCATAGTCTCTGCCTCAGTGCCTACCTCCAGTTATCTTCTCTGCATGAGCTCTTCTACAAAAGACAGTCAAAAAAAAACCTGGATAGATATGGGGAAAGAATTATAAATGTATTATTTTAAGAAAAAGAAAAGCATCATAGCATGATATGATGTTAAATTACTAATGTAGGTAATACCTTGACAGGGATGAGTAGCTCCAATGATGTGCTTGGCAGCTTCAATGTGAACCTAATTCAGAGAAATTGAGATATGAACCTAATTCTAGTTTCTACAGTATGTAAAAAGAACGAAGTGTTTAGATAGAGACACTGCCTACAATGGTTCTGCAATACATTATTCACTGATCCAAGCAAATTAAATTTTAAGAGATTGAAGAATATTCTCCTCATGAGTGAGTATTAATGTGGGGAGAAGTTTATTCTAACATGATTAACTGTGAAACAAAAAGGCAAAATCATCACTGGTATGCTTAGGGTGGAATGCCTAGAAGTCACAGGCTGGCAATATAGTCACTGTCCATTTTGCATCCTTTATTTCCACGGTTTACAGTTGAATGTGTGTATAGGTGAATTAGCAGCACTTAACTTGTAAGTGAAATGGTTATGGTCTTCAAGATCCATAGCAGAATTGTCTAAACTTTGGCCCACAAAGTCTTGGCATAGTTTGAGGTGCTCTCAGTAATGAGAATATACTAATACCTTCGTTATGTGCCATCTGGTTAAGTTTAACAGCATTTTCTACAAGTCCTAATACTTGGATTAAACCAAGAGCCTCCATCATTCTAATCTCTTCCTATGGACTAAATTCCCAAAACTTTATTTACTTATTATTTTACTCTATAAATTTTTTATGTTGGGATCCCTCTAAGCTGTCTATGCTGGCTTTGAACATATTCTGTAGCCCTGAACAGCCATAAACCTGTGATTCTCCTGTCTCTGATTGTACTGTAGCAGGGTCAACATCCCTATTCCCCACCAGAATTCCCTTTAATTATGGTTTACTACTTAGGGTAAATAGAAGGAAGAAGTAAATATTTGAAAGATAATAGATAATCAGTTGACATTGTCAAAAAAAAAAGAGAAAGTCCTTAATTGTAAGCTTTGATCCTCATTTAATTTCCCCAAATATTTAGCTACCAATATAAAGGAAATGAATGCTAAGTTTCATAATTCTATAGGATGCTCTGTCCATTACTCCTAGAGACAACAGAAGACCTGAGAGAGAGTCAGTCTATTCTCCCATGATTTCAGCATTCTTGTTATCTTTTCTTTCTGCTTGTTTGCCTGTGGACTTTGACCTGACATTACACAGTAAAGCACTCCTGGGAAGACTGACTTGTAATCTACACAACGCAATAAGCAGTGCCTTATAATAAATGCCCTTAGGTCACAACCACCTCTGATATGACCTTGATGAAAATAAAATAAATCAAATCAAGCAACAAGTCTGCAATGTACATTGAAGTTGGAAAATAACATAAACCCAGGCAGGATACACACACACTGGGGAAAAAAAAACCCTCTGAGACAATCAAGAGCCTCTAAAGTGCTTCCAAGGTATGAATCAGAGATGAAGGGAAGTTTGTGTAACATGGAAAGTAGACTGTTGACATAATCAAAATACAGTGCATTCAATATAACAATATGCAATAGAAATTATGGTAGTTATGTACTAGAATTGCTTTTTCCAGGTTGTTTTCAAAGGGATTTGTGAACATATACAAGACAATCTTGTTTGGAAAGAGGGAGAAAATATCCACATTTTAAACACTGTTCATTATACTAGCTTTCAATTGGCATGAATTCTTTATAACCCAAAAGGCCATTGCAGTACTTTTCTGAGTATAGGCTTTAAAAGGTCAGCTGAAAAGTGGATGTTGGCCTAAAACCATTTATAGACAGACTGGGTAAATCTGCAAAGTTAGTCAGAAATTTTCTCTTCACTTCTGAATTCACAGTTGAAATCTTTAGGCATCACAGCCATGGAATGGATGTGCACACTGGTTCCCTGGTCGATAGAGAAAAGGCTATTATGCTAAAGGAAAAAGAGGATTTTTTTCCTAGTTCTATTTTGTTGCTATGATAAAACAGACCCAAAATCCAAAAGCATCATGGAAATTAAGGTCATTATTTGCTTGTACTTGAATAACAATCCAGAACTGAGGAAAGTCAGTGCAGGAACTCAAGAGAGGAACCTGAAGGCAGAAAAGATGAGGGGACTGCTTTCTGACTCAGTGCCTGGCTTGCTCTCTGTCTCACATTTAACTTCATTAGACGATCCTTAACCACATGTCTAGGGATGGTACTGCTCACCCTCTTATGTCAATCAAGACTCAACACAGTCTTCCAAACATGCCTGAAAGTCACTTTCATCTAAGCAGTTTCTCGGTTGAGGCTTTCTCCTAAATAGCTATAGGCTGTGTCATGTTGACAATCCAGCTAGGACAGGATCTGAATCTACTTTATCCAGAAAAAGAAAAAATACTTCATTTATAGTACCTTCCCAAACAATTATAACATTATCAACACAACCAAGATACAGCAATAGTGAGTTTTAGTTTATCTCAACTTAACAGATGATTGGAACCTGTAAAGAGACATCAGTACCAGAAATTGTTTCACAGTATGTGGAAGATAGCACACATTATAGTATTACCAAAAAATGTGTCCACTCTGTTCTTTCTAGTCTCAGATTTTTGACTACCCAAGTGGCATTGGTCATGGGTTCCATCTCATGGAGTAGACCTTAACTCACATCATATCTTGGTTAGTAACTCTTACAAGTTTTCTGTCACTATTGCACCAGGTACAATTCTAGATCAAGAATTGGTGCTTACCATTTGCATTTGGTAGTGTGCACAACATTTGACCTGACCATGATTTTGTTTTCCTTTTTGTGCACTGGTTTGGTTTCTTTCTTTCTTTCTTTCTTTCTTTCTTTCTTTCTTTCTTTCTTTCTTTCTTTCT
>JANHMN010000011.1:59736502-59766355 GCA_030674055.1 Rhabdomys pumilio | reverse complement strand
AAGAAGAAGAAGAAGAAGAAGAAGAAGAAGAAGAAGAAGAAGAAGAAGAAGAAGAAGAAGAAGAAGAAGAAGAAGAAGAAGAAGAAGAAGAAGAAGAAAAAGGATTCGTGGAGGTGAAGTCTTGGCTGAAGTGAAGCCCCAATGGTGAAGGTGTCACAAAGTGGACCTGATTCTTGACATCATGTGGCAGAGTCAAAAATCCCTAAAGCGAAATCAAAGACAAAAAGAGATGTGAGTTTGATTCAGAAGTTTGTCTTCTAACATTATAGGAAGCCTGTCTGGGGACCTGAGCTCATAAGGGACAAATGTGCAGTCTTCTCTCCATACTATCAGTCTATTTTGGATTCTATACTATAATTCTACTGGATGGAAACTGATTTCTCGAAGGACTAATGTTTATGAGTTAATAATTCCACTGACCTTATTCTATGAAACAAAAGGCAAGTGAACTGTATGACTGTCAACCACACCAGTACACTAGATTGGTTTTTAAGACCTTATTGGCATTTACTGAGCATTGTTAAAGACAACCTTAATCAAAATCCAATAACCTCTGATTTATAATGTTAACAGCAATTTCTCTTGGTTATCTTCATTCTGTCTTTACTCCACCTTCATTAGGAGCACAGTGCTCTATTATCTCAAAATTTTTTTTACTACATTTTTTCCAAGCATGTGAAACTCCCATAAAAATAATCCTCTAAACACAGACATTTTGTGACATTTGTGCTCACTTTAGAAATGTTAACACCTGTTTCATTTACTACCATAATACTCAATTCTAATTTTCACTTGCATAATCAACATAGAGAGAATCCTTGAGACTTTAATAAGCCATAAATGAAATAAGGATCAATTTCTCATTATCACTAGAAATGTGGATACAAGACATTTTAATTTATTTTGAAACAGTGTAGCTTTTAAATTTTACTGAATTCAAAACTTTGTATTTTACCAAAATTACTAGAAATTTTTATTAATATATTCATTACAAAGCTAGATTACATAATAGTCAAAAGTATAATTAATTAAACAATATTTAATGTAGGCGACAGATAAAAGACAAAGCACTTAAGCTTATTTGATTGCCACCAGCAATCATCTCATTTAACTACTGTAAACAGGGTTGTTCTCAAATGTTTATATTACCAGCCAGAAATGGCAGTGCAGACATATAAGCGAAGCACTTAAGGAGGTCAAAGATTTTAAGTTCAGCCTGAGCTTCATACATTTTTTCCATCTAAAATGAGAAAAAGCACACACAAAGAGCCAGATAAAATTTTTAAAAATCTTTATAACCTTTGTACATCTTGATCATTCTTATCTACTTTGACTATATAATTCTCAATCCTTGGTATACATATCCTACATTCTTTTTCTCTTATTTATCTTTATTCTGTCTTTACTGCAGCTTCATTGTGAGCTTATTGCTTTATTATATATGTAATGTAATATAACCATATATAATAACATTAATATAATTAATTATATAAATATATATTTATATATTACATAAGAATATAATATATACATACATTTTATTTCTATATATCTTCCTAAATATAGGATAGTTATTTTGTCATGTCAAGTTTTCATCCATTCACCCAGCCTTTAATAAACAGGTCAACATCCTATCAGTGCAGTTGCTTTCACAGGTACCTAAAATGGCAAAATAAATCCTATGATGAATAGTATATTCAGAAATTATTCTGTTAACTTTTTCTATATTATTTTAATTTTATATGTCTACAATGTATCATGGCTACATCTTTTTCTCTTTTAACCCATTAAATTCCCATTGTATCCACCAATACAGTCTCAGTTCAATTTCATATTCTTTTCTATTAACAGTTCTTGCTTATTTCTCTGACACTGTGACAAAAAACAAAAAACAAAAAAACCCAAACAAACAAACAAAAAACAACGTAACCAAAAGCAACGTAGAGAAAACAGGTTTATTTTAACATCCAGTTTACTACCTATCAGCTAGGAAAGGTTGAGCAAAAGCTCAAGGCAACGATCAAGAGGCAAGAATTGTAGCATGTATCATAGAGGAACAATGTTTACTAGCTTACTTCTTATGCTTGCTCAAACTACATTCTTAAATTAGCCAAAAATACCTAAGGGTGGCACCATCCACAATGAGATGTTACTACCACATCATATGTATGATTTTTTATAACACAACATCTATATGAATATATCTTTCTATGTATGAAGATACAAGCACACATATGTAAATACAGATTTGCTTCTTTTGGATGGCATACATCTACATATATATAAATCAACATGTACTCTTCTGATAAGGATCACTTCTTAGCACTAGGCAAAGAACTCTGTGTGAAGGAAACAAATGCAGAATGCTGAAGGCAGAAAGGTATAGTGGTTGGGGAAAAATATCTAAGAAAACTTTGAGTTGTTTATAATGCAAATTTATTTTCTCCCAAAATCAGGTAAAAATGGGAGCATAATAATGTCATTTTATATGTCTGGAGGAGCCACACAAACTCCTTTTATTGCTGTTCTTTTGGCCAACACAAGAGAATAACTATCTATCTATCTATCTATCTATCTATCTATCTATCTATCCATATTGACCGATCTCTATATGTATATGTATATCTATATCTATACATCTATACCTATACTATATATATGTGTGTATATATATACATGTGTATGTATATATATACACACATGTATATATATGTGTATGTATATACATGTATATACATACATATATACATATATACACATATACATATATACACATATACACGTATACACATATACACGTATACACATATACATATATACACACATACATATATATATGTGTATATATATGTATATATATGTATATATATGTATATATATGTATATATATGTATATACACACACACATATATATATATACATATATATATATATATATATATATATATTCTCTGATATGATTGAGAAGATCTCTGAAATATCCAAGTTTTATCCAAGTTCAAATCAATCTACCAACCACACTTTGAGAAGAGGCCATAGTTTCTATGTTAAAATAAAACTTTATTATTCATCAAAATACTAGTATCCTAGAGTTTCAATTTCAACACTGGCTATGACTCCAATTGCAATGAGTTTTAAAAGTACAAAATCAACTGACATCTTTCTGTATAGTGTCCTTTCTTATAGAAAGAAGAAATGTAGGTTTACAAATTTTAAATCTCTAATATTTGCATAAGGAAGAAAAATTCCTTCTATTTTCTTAGATTTGTAAGTTACCCTCAGAATTAAATTGGTATAGCATTGAACAAAATGTGACATATAAAAATTCAGCGTACGTTGGTATGGTATGATAGCTTTACTAAAGAAATCACCTAGAGAAATCTTCAGTATTCGAAGATGAATATTTTTGTGTTCTGTTTAACAAATAGAGACAATTGGAAAGTAAATGATGTGGAAGAACTAAAGAAGAAAAAAAAGACAATGGTTTACGCTTTTCTCTTAAAAAGTATTACTAACTGAAAAAAAGTTTTACAGTGAAACATTTTGGAATGTTTTTGCTACTCTTCACAAGTACGTACATGAATATACATATATATGTAATAGTATCATTTAAAGCTGTTTGCAAACCTGACTTTTCTTCTGTCAGGAAGGCATGGAGTAGAACACAATGTCTCTGTCAACCAAGCCATGCTGTTACATGAGCATTATTGAAAGACAGATGACAACAAATCACTTAGCATTTTTGCTGACAAGATATAGAAACTCAGGAGATCCCTGTATAATAGTTTCATGACAATAATGTCACAATAACCCATCTTAGATACTGCTAAGAAAAATATAATATAAAAAGCAAAACAGAGTTTCTTTATTTTTTTTTATTCCAACTTCAAGCAATTTATTGTACTGAACTATTGAATTATGACAATATGGCAGAAACCTCTGTTCTAGACCAAAGGTGAATCATAAAGAAACATATTGTACATGTGTATAGAAACTACAGAAGACAAGACGGAAGCATGCAAAATTCAGAGAAACGGGAGTTTACACTGAGATTCTCCCTCTTAGAGATGTCAGAGAAGATATATGCATGAAGTCTTACTAAAATAGCTGTCAAAACAAGACTTGAACAAGGATACTACCAATAGACAAACAAACACAGAAGGAAGACACCTCACAAAACCTTAGCACTAGGCAAAGAATGACAGGGAACTGAAAAATATAGAATGTCAGAGAAATGGTATTTCCCAGTGAGAAGCTCAGGAATTGCCTTTCCAATAACAAATGACCAGCCTTCTTTGAATCATATACACACTGAAGATATTGTGCTTATGTGTTTCAGAATTTATAATTATATCTAACAAGTAAAGAAAAAAAGTGTCCATTTGTTTGAAAGAAAGCAAGGGGAGGTTTTGGATGTAGTAGAGGGAGGAAAAAGAAGGAAGAAATTATGTAATTATAATTTCAAGAATATTCACAGAAAACATTTAATATAGCAAAATCACAAGCACTTGGATATTCCCAATACATAGTCGTATAACATTCTTTCCTTTAACCGTCTAGTAATTACTGAGCAGTTTGCTTTGCCATGTACACTACAAATATATTCTTTTATTTCATGAGAAGCTATGACCGAGAACTCTCAGATTGGTATGATTAATGCATATATTGCCAACACTTAAGTATGCCTATCTGGTAACATTATGCCAATTAGTTGCAGAGCAGAGAATGTTAATATTCATATTTAAAGAGCTTGGAATTTACAAGACTGTTTTTTTAAATTTACATTAAAAGATCATAAAAATCTTGGGCTCTATGTTGAGTACTAATCTACTGTTCATGGTGTGCTATACAACATGCTGCCTGACATCTGTTAGCTACAGACCAAGATATATAATCTTTAATGTTTAAAAAAAATCTTTAAATTGAATATATTAACAAATCACAGGTTAGTTAGCAGCAAAAAGATCTTTTCACATTTCACTTGATCATTTGAAGAAGAGTCATATCTTCCTTTAATCTGCAGGCCCCTATAAATCCCCTGACAGCAAAACACTGAAGCTTAGAATCAGTTTTAATAGTATTGCATGTCACCATTTATGTGTGTGTATGTATGTGCAGACATAGATGTGCATATATTATCATGTGTATGCACACATACATGTGGTATTTAGAAGTCAAATTGGAGTATCTTTCTCTCTTGCTTTTTAGCTTACTTTTGAAATGGGGTCTCTCCCCGAACTTCAGAGATTTAGCTTTAACTGATTTGTTAAAACTAATTGACTAGTTTGGCCGAAAGATTTTCCTTTAATCACTAACCTTTCACATTGCCACTATAGGTTTGTGTTCCCTGAACTGGTTTTTCACAGGGGTGCTTGGGAGCCGAAGTCTTATTGTCTTGCTTACACAGCAAAATCTTTATACACCAAGTCATCTCCCCAGCACCTTGCTATAAATATTTTTGTAAAATTAATATTTTGACAGATTAAATCAGATACAAAATAACCATAGTTTATTATGTAAGAATAGAACAAAACAATTTAAAATATGAAAAAAGAAAGAAAAGAATGAAGGAAGGAATATGAAGGAGGGAAGGGTAGAGGGAGGGATGAAAAGATGGAGAAAAGAATGGAAGAATGCTTATTATACACAGGGAAAATGAGAAGAATTATCAACATGTACTTCAAACTCCTGCTGGGTATAAAAGCACAAGAAAACAAAGGATACAACTGAGCCTGAAAGTCAGTTGGCTTGCCTCAGTACCATAAATAACTTCCTAATAGAGACCAGTAAGTGGTCCTGATGGATCAGGGCTAAATGGCGAGTTATGGGAAACAGAGCAAGCACATATAACAACAGCCTATATGTATTCATTGCCCAGATTGGGTTAGTACTATGCCCAGTGTGGTGTGGCATGGCAGACACTCGGGTAAAAACTGGATACTGTAGGGACAAACTTGAGAAAGGTTCTCACAAGCTACCCCAGATTCACTGAAAACTCAAAAACTGAAACTTCCAAAGTACTGTAATTATTGGCAAGTCCCACCATACTGGGTCTGTGTTGCTTTTAAATGAGCAATAAGCATCTAACACTGAGCAACTATTGTCTTATTTTATATAATTCTATATTGTATATATTTGATAAGTGTATTAAATACATAATTCATGCATTATATATCGCATATGTAATTATATATGCTTATAAACTAGTATGTTGACTGTTGAGTAGTTCTGGCCTTTATAAACATCCTTCATGTTGTCACCCTTTCTTACCTCTCCCTGGTTAAATTCCCTCAATTTTCCTATTACCTCTTTCATAGCCCATGCCCTACTCTATCCCTCTAGAGCCCCTTCTGACAACTAATTCCTTTGGTCTCTTTCTACATGTCTAGCTTCTTTGGATACTTCGGCTTATAGGCACACAAATTTAAAGGAACAGCTGTTGTAATAACTGATAAGCAACTTGGCTCTCTTACCAAGATAGAAGCAGATACAGAGCAGTCACAATCTGCTTACTTCTCAAGGCCTTGCTACTTGAATACAAAACTAGGAAACTTCAATATCAAAAGCCAGATAAACCTTGAAAACTAACATATTCAGCAAGTAGATACTGAGTTTTTGCGATACTGAGCTCCCTAGAGGGGAGCTGTCAAAAAAAGGGACACCAGCCATCATTTCTTTCAACTAACATTAGCAGCAAATACACTTTAGATGTTTATGCCAATGGCAGAATAGTCAGACTATTGAATAGTCTCCTAGGCTCATTTGTGTGCATCATTATAAACCGAATAGCAAGGACACTACATCACTTTAACAAAAAGACTACACCAGTAGCATCTCCATCACTGACATTTAATCCTTTCAGTATCTGGTCAGACAATTTGTCTGCTTCTCCCTTTCAAGTGAAGTCTTAATACCCCAGTCTATTTTAACTGAAAATATAGTTAGTTAGGCTAAATCATAATTTTATTATCCTGACATGGTCTCTTAGTATTTTTTCATCCACTAACCTCCATTCTGTTCCTTGCTGCAGAATCCCTAATCTCTCTGGAATCTCATAGAATTAATTTTGTCTGAGTCATCTATCATACCTGAAAATTTCAATGTATACCAAATTTAGAATTACTTATTTTTATAATTTAATACTGTCCAAAACAGAAAAGCTTATCAGCATCACCATCTACATCTCTATATTCTGAAAAACTAGTGATTGTTTGTATATAATCATGCCTTAGGTTCTAACAAGTCACTATTTGTCTACACAAAAGTAATCAAAACCGACCATTAATCTATACCAATAATTCAATCTTTGTGATCCTAGTCAATAATAGGGTAGCTAAGCATTCAAGATCAGCAATAGTATTTTTATACAATATGTAAGATATTTAATATTTTAGGGCAATTCTATCTAATGATGATTGTTATACTTAAATAAGATACATAAAATTTAAAAATACATTGTAATGGAATATTAACTGATATTTATTGGATATTTTCTTTATTTGCATTTCAAATGTTTTTCCCTTTTCTGGTACCTGAAGCCCCCTATCCCATCTCCCCTTCCCTGCTTCTATGACGGTGTTCCCCCACCCACCCAACCATTCCTACCTTCCCACCCTCAAATTCCCCTACAGACCGTATTATATTCACATAATTGTGATCTCTATAACTGTTTCTTAACTGCTCACATGCATATAACCTTCATTTTTCAATCAGCATGATAATGAAATGGTGAATGTTAATTACATTATCACAACTCAAATCACATGTATGAATAATAACCCCTTTCAGGTGTTATACTGGTTTTCACAAAATCTATGAGCAATGAGTGATTTTACCACATCAATTTGGAAATGATAAAAACTATCAATGTTCATTGCTTTTCCTATTAGGCTGCTGAGTAATTGAGGAATTACTGGATATATACTAACATATCTAATCTAGATTTCAGATAATTCTCCCATTATCATTGGGCCATGTTTACAGTAGGCTAGAAAGTACACTTATTCTTAAGATGGCATAGTTCATTTTCAGAGTAGAAAAATTTCCTTATGGCCAAGAGAATTGAGTCTCCAGCCTAGGTGGAGACATGGCATTTCAATTGGAGAGGACCAATTGCTTGCCTATGAAATAGTCTCCCTTTCCACAACATAGGCTCATCTTAGGCAATGATAAAGTGATAAGTACAGTAATTAAGCATTTAATACGATATTCTACTTTTCTTTCACAAACAATATCCACCCTGGTAGTTAGTAAAGAGCGTATTAGCTTTCCAGCATATAACCAAGCAGCTTCATAATCCACACGTTACTAAGTTATTCAGAAGAGTATACATTCTTATTTTTACCTATTGTCTGAATATGCTTTTTCTAATTCCTTGAGCTGCAGCAACCTTGAGGGATTCCTTTCTCCTTTTCAAAGGCCTTCCTCACTGCTGTCTGTCTGACATGTGTCTGACATCCATCCCAGCTATCCCAGATGTCTTTTTTTTTCTCCTCTCAGCCACTCAAGATTTACAGTTAGCTTGTGCTGGGACTTAATTCTGAAATTTTAATGAAATTGTTAAATTTCAGGAACGTTTTGAGTTTATTTTTAACTTTTTTTCTTACAGAGAGTAATGAAATCCATAGTGAACCCCGATTTTCCCTATAACTTATGGAAACCCTGAGGAGATTTCAAAGTTCCCATAGGATACTTACTGGAAAATATGCAAAGACTAATGATTTTTTTTAGAAGATGGAATAAAGTAGAATTAAAAATATAAAATTTTAGGAAAAAACGTAGTTATTCACTATAGAAAAGGCTCCATTTTTTTTTTAAAAAAAAACCTTTCCTAAATAAATTTAAAGGTCCTGAGCCCAGAATCATTTAAAATTAACAAGGCAGATGGGCTTGGCTAGGAATTTTTAATTTTGCAAAGATTATGATAAATTATATTTATTTCAAAGCCATAATGAAAACTTAGCTCATTTATTCAGGAATTTGATTAAGAAATGAGTTCATTTCCAATAAAAATATTTAAGTCAATTATTAGTGCAATCATTCATTAAATAAAGAGAGAAGATTACACTTCTCATATTAAAAATAAAACAATAAATTTATGGGATGCAGGAAATATAGCAAGTCCATGAAACCTAAAATGATGAGTTAAAGGAGATATTCTCTATCTTATACAACCTCACCGAATTTTCCTGTTCTTAGTAGAATCTCATTAATCCTTGTCTTCTCTACACAACATGTTTTTTTTGAGTAAATATCTGATAAAGATGATTTTTTTTGTATGTTTGTTTTGATACTAAGCCTCCTATCCCCCAGGTTGGCTTCAACTTGTTACAACCAGAATGTGCTCCTTAAGACCTGCTTCTACTTCCTGTAACCTGGGATAACAGTCCTGTAACAGCTCCCCTGATTCCTCATATTAATGGCATTTTATTTAAAAACTCTATGAATATGCTACACAGGTGAATCAATGTAAAATGTCAATGATGGTGATTTTAAACAAGTATTTGTGTTAGGTAAAGTTTTTACTGTTGCAGAAAACATTTGAATGTTGGGAACATGTACTTCACTGAAGTGGATCTGAGTGCCTCTGCTTCAGTAGATCATGGACGATGATAATGCCATCACAGGGGATACAACATCCTTTTTTTTCTAAACTCATTCTGTACCTGCACACATATGCACACATGCACACATGCACACACATACACACAAACAACTAAAACCAAAAATAAGTTTTTAATTATTTATTTTTTAATCTTTAATCATTTTCATAGTCCATTTGTTATCCCCCTCTCGGTGGTACTTCCTCTGACTGTTCCTCACCCTATACCTCCTCCCACCCTCTTCTCCAAGAGGATGTTTCCATCTCCCAACCCCCACCCCACCAGATCTCCCCACTTCTTGGGGCATCAACTCTCTAGAAGGTTAGGTGCATCTTCTCTCTTAAATCATGCTACACGGATTCACATGATCTATGAAGTTTAGTTGCAAGGCATTAAATATCTTTTAAAGCCACAGAACTGAGATTAATCAAGAAGACACCAGTCTTTTTTGGCAGACTACCTTGGATGCTACAGAATCTACCCTTACAAATGCTTCTATTCAGCTCACTTGGGTGCTCATCAAAGCCATAACTTTAGAAACTCTCAGTCCATCTACAGCTTTCCAAGTCCCCTGTCATGTTTACTTATACAGAGTACCCTCTTGAAAACTGAGGCTGTCTGTTCACTTGCCTTTTTTATTTTGATGTCAGACACTAGGATTTGTCTAACAGCGTAGTGTATAGCCTGAAACTAGTGATACACAGATCAGACTGTGCAGAGACATCTCCAGAGTGGAGTACTTACTGCTGTGGATTTCTCATTAGGTGATCACTACATGTGAGCATCTCGGATGCTTTTCAGTGTAGTTAATATGGCATGTGTTCTGGGAAATTCATCCCTTATTGTACAGGGAAAATGAAATACTGTTTTTTGTTGTTGTTGTTGTTGTTGTTGTTGTTGTTGTTCTTTTTGTTTTTTTTTAACCAGATTGGTTTTCCAAAGACATACTAGATCACAGAGCTTAAGGAATGGAATATTCTTATAATGGACTACAGACTTCAAAGTGATTGGCCCATTCCAAAAATAAAATAGGAAATACATTCATCTGCTTGAGTATACTTCACAGTGATGAAAGCCTCAAGGCTCGAGAACCCATAGATCAGAGCTGAACCTACCATTTTGATAAGACCTTTAGGTTCTAAAGACTAGAAACAAGAAAGTATGTGTCATGTATTCCCTAAAATCTAGAATAAATGTTTACTGAATTGTGGTATATGTTAGTGATATATGATATATGTTTTTCAAAGGTCCAAACATAATAAAGAAATTGAGACAAAAAAAATCTTTTCACTGATGTCTTTGAGATATGTTAGCTCAGAAATCAGTTGAATATCTTACCAAAGCACAGGCAAAATATTATTTCCTAATTGATTCTCTTCTTAATGATTCACTGAATTCTTAAATAGTGGCAGCAATTTCACATGTTAATAATATTTATGTTATGATGCAAATGAAATGAAAGTGATATATTTCACTGTTTGTCATGCCATTAAATTTTTTTTGTTCACTAACTCAAAAATTTTAGCTACAAACATCATTTGTAACAGTCCATAGGGACTGCCTTATTAATTTGAAGAACAAATCTTACTCACCTCAGCCCAAGGAACAATCACTAACACTCCAAGATCAATCATTTTTGTTCAAAAACTTCTAATATGGCAAAAAGTAATTCAATTAGTAATTTTTTTCTCCAGTGTCATCAATGATGTTAACAAAACTCATAAAACTATAGTAAATCGCAGCGAATATTTTGGCTGCTATGACTAGTAAGAGGTAATGATTCACTCTGAACATGACCTTTGGATCATTTCAGTCTAAAATGTAGTTCTCAATATAATTAAAGTAAAAGAAAAACTATAATGTATTTTTTTTATTCAGCTATATAGAATGATTAGTTCCTATCAGATAGGAAATTGAATCCAAATGATTCATTCTATGGCATTTTATTATAGCATTTTGAATTTCTGAAGAAGCCGTCATTTTAAACAAAATCTAGTTTAAACTTTCAATATATGCTTTTATTAGCTATTAAAATCTTTAATTAATTTTATTGCAGCTCTATTAATAGAGATCATATTATTTTCATACTATAGTATAAGAACTTTGACTGAAAAATAATGTTGTCTATGCTTTAAGCAAGCCTTGAAATGAACAAGCCTTAAGTAACCTATAAAAATAACAGAGAAATGTCAGGGATGGCTAACATAATATCTAGAAATTCCATAAAACAGAACTTGCAGATAATTGCACTTGTGCATATAGGATCATTAAATGTCATTTATTTCAAAGATGCACTTAGTTTGATACTTTTTATTATCCTGAATATAAAAAAGAATTAAAAAAGAAATTCTGCAAAAAAAAAAATGATGAGCATTTTTCAATAAATGCTTACCAAATCTATTTTTCTGTCAACATACCATATACAAGAGAACAGCTTCAAATTTATCAAGTATATATAATAAAAGTGTCTACAAATTAAAACCTTACAAAGCATATATGCTTAATAATCAGTACCCCTTCATGGTTAAATGTAAGGAAATAATTAGTGTCCGGAAGGTGAAGGATGAATTCTGTTCTGTTTGAATTACTTGATTGTGAGATTTATTAACAGAATTTTGAATGAAATACAACCGTCAAAGGACAGGTGAATCAAAACAATAAATGTTAGTAGGAGACATAAATATTACAGGATGAAAGCAGTAAGTTCCTGTTAGTCCCTAGAGTTGCAGATTCTACATCTGCATACAGTAGTACACCAAAATGCAGACTGCACATACTAAAATGATGTCTATATTGCCTCTGTACAGCTAACTTCTTATTATTATCCATTGAACAATACAGTGTGTCAAAGGTTTTCATTACACTTATATTTAGGGTATTAAAAATATTTATAAATAATATGATGTGTATTGAAATACTTAGATTTATTAAATGTAAACATTACATCATTATATGTAAGGGATTTTAAAACTCATGGAATTAGGAAACTCTTTGTTCACACCAAAACCAAACTTCCTCAGATACTAGAGGAACATGTGTTTTAATAACAATGTAATAATCAATTATATACGCTTATGGCTTAAGACAGTATACATTGGCTATGTAAAGATATCTCTCAGGAGAGAATCTGGTCATCTGCCAGCTGTGTACGCTGTTTTCCTGTATTAGTGTATTCAAATTCTGTTTGGGTGTGGTTATAGCATCATCAGAGCATGAACTAAAGAATAATCTGTTTCCAATATCCTTGTTTTCACCAATTCTCATCCCCATCAAAGTTTCCAAGGAAAAGGACCGCCCTCAGCATCCACAACCCGCTTCCCCACTATACAAGAAGTTTTCTTCTTAAGCGCAACAACAAACGGTTTTAACAGTTTTCAGTAGCATCTGAGGCACTAAGGAAAATGACCCTGGCAATGAACTCAAAGTTTATGCAAGGATTTTTTTTTTTACAACTTCAGATATTTTCCCATTTATCATGACTTTTTAACAGAATCTTATCCCATCTACAAGATGTGATATGGAAGTGTGAGAATCACTGGAGTTTCTTAACATCTGAGTGTCAAAGACATATGTGAAGATCAAGAATATTCTATACTCAACTTATTTTTTGTAAAAAAGTAAGCAAACAAACAAACAAAAACAACAAAACAGGAAAAGATTTTGTAGGAGTTCAGGGTAGTAGAATCTGCCTTAGAAACAAGGTAGACTAAAGTAAGTTGTAACTTAACGTTAGTGCAAATGACTAGTTGCATATTGACAATAGACAATAGGAAAAGTGATGATCCTTAGAGCTTTTACCATGATGTGACAGCTCAGAATCCCATCACTTATGTTAAGAAATATTATATGATAGACTCAGGCTTGCCACGTAGGTTTATCAGATATATACTCACTATTTCACTGAAAATTTTAAACCTAGTCAAATGCTTTCTTCCTGTCAGATGATAAGTTCAACTCAACAATGGTAACTTTTAACCCTTTTCCTTGTAAGAGATGTTTTCCCCTCTATAAAAATAAAAGCAATGCAATACAAATAAAATGATTGAAATTCTCAGAAGCCCCTCACTGTATTGTTATGAACAAATACATGTGGTTTATTAAGTCCCGCTGGAAGAAAACAGTGCTTTTATGAATTAAGCTTGAGGCAGTATTAAATTTTTTTTAAAAGCAACATAGTTTTGTCCTCAATTTTTCTTGCTAAAATGGAGACATTTCAGCACATTGTAAAATGGAAAATAACCTTCAACTCTTTCAAGTGAACCTCCTGCTGTGTCTTCAGAAGGGAAATATCACTGGGAGTCCCTGCCACCAGCTTCCCTCCTGCTGTAGAGATATGATAGGTTAGCAGCTAGCAACCAATTCCTCCTTTCCAAAACTTTGTATTGTAGTCTAGACCTTTTATCACCCAATGCCTAAATCCAGGGATTAAAGCCAGGGAGCAATGTGATGTAATTGTACAATCTTTTTCGTTTATCAAATCTCAATACATTTAATTCTATTTGCATCTTTAGATCAATACAGAACTAGAAGGTTAGCAGGTACAATGGCTCCTGACCTTATTTCTGTCTCGCAAAGGCCTGAGGCAAGATGATTTCAGCTAATTCAATATCATTTTGGTCTACAGAGTGAATTCCAACAAGCCCATGCTATATAATGGAGACACTGCCTCAAAAACAGTACACAAAAACAAGCAAACTCATAGGTAGAAAATATACTTTCTATGCATTTATTCTGTGATAAGCAATATGTTAGATTACAATGGGGATTATAAAGATTTATCTTTAATATCTAGCTATCAAAGACAAATTAAGCATATTGTGATAGGTCAATATTCATAAATATTAAACAACCATTACCATGTTATCTTTAAAAATCCTAGTAATATGTTCTACATATCAATTAAAATTAATTAAAACTAATTAAAATTAGTTAAAATTGATGAGACATTGGTAGGGCTCCTAGTGTAGGGATATCATGAAACAGAGTATGAATGTGTAATATATATATTTTTATATATATATAAATTATATATTTATATATATATAAAAATATATATATTACACATATATATGTATATGTATATATATAATATGTATAGTTGGATATTTTAAAATATAGAATATACATATTCAAGATATTTTAAATGCTTAGTCTGATATTGATTTTTTTCTTTAATCTTTTTCTACAGTCCAGACCTAATCTCCCTCCTGGTCCACCCTCCCAAGTGTTCTGCATCCTGCATACCTACCTCTGCCCCCTGTAAAGAGGATGTCTCCACTCCTTCCCTCCACAGACCTTCCCACTCCCTGGTGTCTCAGGTCTCTCAAGTGTTAGGTGCATCTTCTTTCACTGAGGCCAGACCCAGCAGTCCTCTGCTGTATATATGTTGGAGGTCTCATATCAGCTGCTGTATGGTGCCTGGCTGGTGGCAAAATGTCTGAGGGATCCTCAGGGGTCCAGGTTAGTTGGGGCTTCCAGTCCTCCTACAGGGTCGCCTTCCTCCTCAGTTTTTTCCAAACCTGAGGGTCAGCAGAAATAGTGGAAACAGGCAACCTAGGAAGGTAAAAAGTGGAGACCCTCTAAATGGACCAGAGACCTGGGAGTGAGAGACTTTCAGGACTCAAAGGGAGGAACCTTACATAAAATACCCTACAGTGGGGAGAGGGAACTTGTAGAGCCTATTTCCAGTAGAAAGACAGGGCATCAAGTGGAGGGATGAGGTTGCGATCCCACAGTCAAAATCTCTGACCCATAATTGTTCCTATCTGAAAGAACTGGAGGAAGAAAAATGGAGAAGTGCCTGTAGAAAAAGAAGTCCAGTGACCGGATCAAATTGAGATTCAGCTCATGGGGAGTCCCCAAAGCCTGACACTATTACTGATGCTATGGTGTACTTACAAACAGGTCCTATCATGACTGCCTTCCAAAAGGCCCAAGAAGAAGCTGAAATAGTCAGATGCAGATATTTACACTCAATCAATGGACAGAAGCTGGCAACCCCTGTGGCTGAATTAAGGAAAAGGCTGATGTTGATTCTATGTGACAAAATTAGTAGTCCAGCATATTGCTGATCCTGGCACTAGAGGCTTTTCATTACTGTGCACAAAAGCAGACATACTACACAAACAACATTTCATCGTCTGTCCTAAGCTTTTGAGAGAATATGGGTAGCCTATATGAACATGTACTACAGTTATTATTCAATGAAAGTTCTGCTTCACCAGAACGAGATCTAGTCTCCTAATATATTCTTTGCTTTGATAAACTAAAATACACAGGAAATTGTTCACCCTGGGGAAAGGATTAAATAATTCTGGCCACAAAATTCAATTTAGTAGAGGAAAGGCCATTTATAAACTATACCCTTGGCATCTGATTGAGAAACCCGAGTCAGATACCATCTACTCAAGAGTAATCAAGAAAAAGGTTTTGTTAATATTTTTGACTTAGCAAATGGTTTTATGGGGTTGGCCTTTTGATTTGCTTCACTGCAAAATTCTTAGGAGGTTTATACACTATTTTGTTTATTCACTCCACAAATGCATATACACTCAATTACCTTTGGATATTTGTTCCTCACTCTGATAATTCAGACCAAGCCAAAAACCAGCAACAAATAAGGCAAAAAGATGTTCCATAAATTTTACCACCTAAAAATGTCTTGTAACCTCACAAATACCAAGAATAATTTAATTTTTTCTCATTTAAAAAAAAATCTCTTCCTCCTGTTAGTGTCACAATATGCAAGGCCTTTGTGTGCCAACTTTCCTCAGAACACCTGGTCAATTTTTTACTGCCAGATGGACCTGCTGATGCGAAGCAAAATGAATCGTGGTAATAAATATGTCTGTGGGGGATGTTGTTGGTAACATTATTGGGTGAGTCTGCCCTGCCTAAGAACTGTAGCAGTACAGAACCTCCATTTGTCTGTCTACAACTAGCAAATTACTTACAGGTTTTAGAGGCAGAATGATATAAGGCAAGAGCTCCTGTCTATAAATTGGTAGACGCTCAATCTGTGCTACTCACTTTATTTTGAGGACTCAGTGTCCTGTCTACAATAGAATCACATTAAAAATCGACAGAATTGGATGAGATATTTCTTGGACTTTATTCTGGCTTGTTGCTCAAAATCACAGTTTGAAGACTGCATTCTTTGCCATTAGAAAACCAGGAAACTTTTAAATTGGACACTTTTAAAAGTAAAATCTACTTTTCTATGTAAAAATAAATAGGAAATATTAGTAACTTATTAAAAATATTTAAGCAAGTTTTGATATGATATTATTGCACATGGTGATTATTCATTTTACTGTAGTTGAATGTTATGCATGTTACGGTGTGCCACAGTGGCTAAAGCAGATACCCTATTAGCCCTCTTAAGTGGTTTCAGTAAATGATAGCAAAAGTGCAATTTCACACTTGATGGGCAAATGAAGAATCTTAGATGGGAAGGTTTGCTAATGAAAGGTTTCTGACACATGTAAACTGAACAGTCTTGCAGTTGGCTCTTAGGAGATGGGAATCATGGGAGTTTACTGTAAAGAACAAGATTTAGATGATTAAAATTGTGCAACATTTTCTTCAACAGCTTCAAAGTTATCAGTAGGAAAAAATATCAATTATTGGACAAAATCACTGTTACCAGAAACACAAGGTAATTCCCAGTGTAGATTAGTGTTCATTAAAGAGCTTCTCACTTTAACTGCAATACTGAAAGTATTATATGTTATCACTTTTGTCTTTTAACAAAAAGTGATATACAAACTTAACCCCAAGAGTATGGCTTGGCCTAAAAGAAATCTATTATTTCTAGGCAATCTGCTACCCTAGAATTTGGGACTCACAAGGATATCATGAAGTAAATTGGAGATCTATGTACTAACATGTGACTTCTGTACCCAAAACAGGGAAGAAACACATCACAAAGACAGTGTGCTACCTCCAGTGTGCTGTTGGATTCAGAGTTGGCCAGCATAACAATGACTAATTGACACTGCAGCTTTGTGGGTAGGAACAATATTTTATTAGCTTTCTCTCTAGAAACTTACAACAAAGAAGGGTGGAACTGGAAAGAGTGGAGAGAGGGCAGTTGTGATTGGGATGTAAATAAAATAATAATAATAAATGTCAGAGAGTTCTCTTAATAGTACTGGTAAGAGGGGAAGAAGAGAATAGTGTCTAGCTCTCAAACTCCAGCAAACTTTGGTACAGTTTCTCATGTAGTGACACCCACACCCCAGCCATAAAGTTATTCACTTGTTACTTCATAACTTTTATTTTGGTACTAGTCTGAATCGTGATGCAAATTTGATATTCAGAATATCATATTTAATATCTAATATCTAACCCATCCCCCAGGATGGCACATTTCCACCATTCAAGTGCTTCTGGATGTTCTGTTTTAAAGAAAAGCAACAAACAAGACACAAAATAATTATTTGACAATAACAGTGCAAAAAAAAAAAACCCATAGACTGCTAAAAGACTTGTTCAAAAATTATTATAGAGTGCTTTTTTACTGCACTCTATAACAATGAATTATGTCTAAAATAGTGACAGTATGCAGACTCTAGCACAGTGATGGCACAATCCCCAAATCTACAGAAGAAAGAAGTCAAAATTCAGGAGAACATATCACTGTTGGCACTCAGTAAAATCTTAGGCATGCTGAAAAAATAAAACGTATCAAAGGTAAATAAAATTTCATATTTGACTTAATTATTACTATTTACTATCACTTCAATTTTTAACTTTATATTAAGTCAATTTCAATTTCTGAAAATAAACAATAATTTTGTGAAAGGGATCCCAACCACATAGCTTAAAATATATTTGTTGAAATGGCTAATTTTGGAATGATTATTAGTTCATTAAATTTTCATAAATCTCTTGTCAAAATCAATTGGACTCACTGTAGCAGTATATTTCTTTATTTTTAAAATCTATGGTTATATTATATGGGATGACTTATTTGTGTTATATTGTGGTATTATTGGAAATGAAACAGTGGGTGTACTTTGATTTGCAAAATTTTGATACTATACAACCATGTCTTTTTTTCTGGCTCTAGAGTTTCCATAGAAATTTAAGATCAACTTGTCTATTTTGTCAATGATTAGTTGAATATGTAGGCTAATCTCAGTCACAGGTGATTTAACAGTTATACACCTCTGAATCTTTTCTGCCATAATGGAGATTATGGAGTATTCTGGAGAAATTTCATTAATACATAAAAGTAATTTATTTGCTTTTTGAGGTACAATATTAATTTGTTTTAATGATATAATTTTATTTACTTACTATTACATTTTTGGATTCCTAATAATCAAATAGAATACTCATAATGAAATAATTTGCTGTGTTTTTAGTAATATCTCTGAGGCTGTTTGCTAATGCCACTCTGTTTCTTACTTATTTCTTATGATGTTGTATTTTAATGACTGCATCTCTGCCTTTGCTTTACCTTCTACAAATCCTTACCTATACCCCTACATGTTCTGCTTCAAACTCAAAATCTCTTTAATCTCTTAAATTTTAACAGGATATTTTTTTTTAATTTTAAAGTTTCATTTTGTTAGATTTGTTAGAAGTGTCTCTGAATCCCATAAGCTGAGCACAATGTTTTAGCATAATATCACCTAGTTGCAACAATTATAATATTTGCTTCAGTGTCGATCTACATAACAAAGTGGTTTTAGATCATTAGTCATATGTATTAGTTTTTGTGGTTCCTCATTTTCATCTCATTACTATGATTTTCTATGTTGGCCTGTATTTCCCTAATACTTATCACAGCTTTGGGTAATTGCCATGTTATGAAGTATAATTTTCCCTCTCTTTCCCTCTCTCTCTCTCTCTCTCTCTCTCTCTCTCTCTCTCTCTCTCTGTCTCTGTCTCTGTCTCTCTCGTGTATCTACCTATTATCTAACATCTTTCTTTCTTTCTTTCTTTCTTTCTTTCTTTCTTTCTTTCTTTCTAGATGATAGCCTCTTCTTTTGAATAAGATAAAATCCTGAGAAATTGCAGGAATTAAGTTGTGTGAAGCTTCAAGCTTACTTTGCCTTTTCCACTAACTGCTCTTCTGCTGTTTATGATATTTTTGGCTTTGTTGATAATTTATGCTTCATGCATAATGCTGTTGGAGTGATACCAGAAATATAGACACAAAAACTAAGTAAACATTTTTGCTAAGCTTGAGTGTTTGAGTCTACATCCCAATCTCAGCAATGGCACTTTGTCTCACTTGAATCTGTACATGCTGCCATAGTCTCTGTAAGTTTATGTATGCTTTGCTTCAGTCCTGATGTGTCTGGAAGACACTGTTTTCTTGGGGCCATACTATCATTACACATCTGCTTCCACCTACTTTCCTGAGGCATGATAGGAGTGGTTTGATGAAGGCATTTCATTAAGGACTGGGTGTCCCAGTGTCTCCTATTCTGTATTTTGTTCAGTTGTACATTTCTGTGTTAACATCTAAAGGAAGAGCAAGTTTCTTTCATAATATAGGTCCCATGCTTAGTAGTAGGTGATCAACACAAAATGATCTCAATGGTATGATTACTGTGGACTTTTTGTTTCATATTGTTTTAGGAGAATCTCTCTCTCTCTCTCTCTCTCTCTCTCTCTCTCTCTCTTTCTCTCTGTGTGTGTGTATGTGTGTGTTTGTGTGTGTGTGTGTTTGTGTGTGTGTGTGTGTGTATGTGTTTAGTGTATTGAAAATAAATTTGTTCACATGCTTGCTTGTTTTCTAAACAGGGAGAAAAAAGTCAAGGAGTTGGGTGGATTGGTGGTTGGGAGGATCTTAGGGTAGATTGAGGAAGGGAAAGGTTGATCAAAGTATATTATATAAAGGTTAATTTCCATAAAAGTCTCTATAAAAAAGAAGGCAGAAGATTAAGGCGGGCTAAAATGTTACCAATTTCACTGCTCTTAAAGTTATTTGGTTATTTTATATTCACATCTAATATGTTCTATTATGAGATCCAAGTTATTTGGAATTGATAATTAGAAAATAAAATATAGAAGCCATAAAGATTGCTCAATTAACTGTTTGCTATCCCGATGTGAGTACTGGAGTTTACATTTGAAGACCCTATTTTTAAAAAGGCACATGGGATTTATTATGGTCTGCCTATACTCTGAGAACTTGGGAAGCAGAGACAGAGGATTCTAGAGCAACCTGAATGTGAGACTAGCTGACACAGCAAAGCAGGACACTGCCTCAGTGGATTAAGTGGAGAGGAATATAGCAAGAGCCCTATGCCCTTTGTATGCACATGAATGCAAGTGTGCCAGCATATATGAAATGTATAAACACACAGCATGTACACTCACATATGTACATGAGAAAATTCCCCAACAAATATGAAAACAACAGTTTGTTGCATTCTGACTAGATATATTATTAAAATGGATTACGAAGGCATTTCTACAAGTGCTTCGGTCACATGCTAAAATACAAATAACCGGTGTGATAATTCTGCAGAGACAAATCCAGAAACATTGACTAGATCTTGAAATTACCATGATATTCTGTGTAAGATATTTGGAATCCAAAGAATTCAGTAATTTTCTGATCCTGAACTTTAGAAGTAAGTCATCTGATAATTCTCTATATACTATGGTATTGGATACTCTACAGAGTAAAACATCAACTACCTATATATCTAAGCAGTTTCAATGTTAAAATTAAAATTGTTGTCCTCTGGTCTGCACCTGAGCACTGAGCAGATCCTGGGCTTCAGCTCTGCACCCAATCTCACAAAACCTGGAGGAGGCAGGGCTCCCAGGAGCTTTAACCAAGGCAGTATTTTAGGTAAGGAGACAGCAACACCTGCAATAGTGATAGTGATAAAAACTGCATGGTATTGGTATAGAGACAGGCAGGAAGATCAATGGAATAGAATAGAAAACCCAGAAATAATCCCCATATCTATGATCACTTTCACTTGATCTTTGACAAAGGAGCTAAAACCATCCAGTTGGAAAAGGACAGCATTTTAAAAAAAAATAGTGCTAGTTCAACTGAAGGACAACATGTAGAAGAATGCAAATTGATCCATACTTATCTTCTTGTACAAAGCTCAAGTACAAATGGATCAATGACCTCCACATAAAACCAGATACACTGAAACTAATAGAAGACAAAATGGGAAAAAGCTTCAAACACATGGGCACAGGGGGAAAGTTCCTGAACAAAACACCAATGACTTATGCTCTAAGATCAATAATTGACAAATGAGACCTCAAAAAACTGCTAAGCTTCTGTAAAGCAAAGGACACCATCAATAAGACAAAGCAACAACTAACAGATTGGGAAAATATCTTTACCAATTCTACATCTGATAGAGGGCTAATATCCAAGGTATACTAAGAACTGAAGTAATTAAACTCTAGACAATCAAATAACCCTATTAAAAATGGGGTACAGAGTTGAACAAAGAAATCTCAACTGAGGAAACTCAAATAGCCGAGAAGTACCTAAAGGAGTGTTCAACATCCTTACTCATCAGAGAAATGCAAATCAAAACAACCCTGAGATTCTACCTCACACCAGTCAGAATGGCCAAGATTAGAAACTCAGGTGATAGCACATGCTGGCAAGGATGTGGAGAAAAAGGAACACTCCTCCATTGTTGATGGGATTGTAAGTTAGTACAACCACTATGGAAAGGAGTCTGGCAGTTCCTCAGAAAATTGAACAAAGTGTTACTTGAGAACCCAGATATATCACTCCTGGGCATATACCCAAAAGATGCTTCAGCATACCACAGGGACACATGCTCCCCTATGTTCATAGCGGCCTTATTTATAATAGTCAGAAGTGAAAAAGAACCCATATGTCCTTCAACAAAAGAATGAATACAGTACACAATGGAGTACTGCTCAGCTATTAAAAACAATGAGTTCATGATATTCTTAGGGAATGGAACTGGAAAATATCATCCTGAGTGACAATCCATTTACAAAAGAACACACATGGTATGCACTCACTGATAAGTGGATATTAACCCAAAAGCTCACAGTACCTAAGATACAATGCATAGACCACATGAAGCTCAAGAAGAAGGAAGACCAAAGTGTGGGTAATTTGGTCCTTCTTAGGAGGATTATCAAAATACTCAACCAGAACTCCCTTTGGAGGTCTAAACCTCTAGCCTGTGAACACAAAGGGAGGGTCTCTTGGCTCTACCTATATAGGTAGTTGAGGATGGCCTTGTCAAGCATCTGTGGAAGATGAAGGCCTGAGACCTTGAAAGTTTGGATTCCCTAGTGTTGGAGAATTCAGGAGCAGGGAGGCAGAAATGGGTGGATGATGGGGGCACACCCTCAGAGAAGTAGGAGGAGGGGGGATGGGATAAGGGGTCTTGGGGAGAATGGGAGAGGGGATAACATTGAAATGTAAATAAATAAAATATCCAATAAAAAAACAGATAATGGGTCTGGCAATTGTAGTTGAGCAGTCGAGAGTTTTTGTCAACAATTCATTACAGGACAACGTATTGTGAAAGAGGCCCATGGAACTCTAAAATGACTGGTGAGACATACTGTTGTGAGACAAAGAATGATGTTGACCTCTGAGCTTACTGAGTGCCCTGACAAGGGTGACTGGGAACCTTATTGGACATAAGTTTCTGTATTCTTGTATTCTTCTTAAATGTGACCAGCTATTAGGACTCAATCATGTACTGGTCTAGAAATCAATTCAATATTAGAAATAACAATATACTTTTGGAAGACTGAATCTGGACATTGTCAGAGACATATTTGGAAATTCGCTGTAGCTCACTATGATGTTATGATAGCAAGAGATAAAGTTGGGACAGAATCCGGATTTCAAACAAGGGTTAGTGCATGTTTTAAGACTCTTTTAATTGTTGAGCTAAATTTGGTTTTGTCTCTTCTACAATATTTATTGTAAGTTGCATTGACTGTATAATTTCCAATTGTGTTAGTGTGTTGAAACCTGGCATTTCTTTTATGGGGGTCTATTCAACCAGCTTTTGTCTTACTGCCCTGAGAATTAGAAAACCTTGATTTGCTGATAAAAGCTTGGAAGGGCTGGAAGAAGTGAATTAGGCTTTAAGCAAAAGCAAGAAAGTAGCAGGCTTGATTATTGTTGATATAGCAGCTTTAATTCCATTAATAGCTAGCACCACTTCTTCTGCAATAGCATTGACACAAGGAGTTAAGGCAACTATTTTTGTTAACCATCTAGCAAAAAATATGCTACTAAGGTATTGAGTATACAAAAAGATTTATATAGGTGTCTGGAATAATGAATGATGCTCTATAACACATTCAAATTATCTGAAGGAGGTTCAGTTATCAAGAGTTAGAAGCCATCCCAAGTGTCATGACAAATATCATTGCAACAGTATTACTTTTGAAACTCACAATGATTGTCATCATAATTAGAAAAAAGTTTAAAGACACCTGTTGGATATTTGGCATAATCCTAACACCTCTCTGGGTGTGTTAACTTTGCATAGTAAGATTATGAATTTAAAGAATGCTGCTCTGTTGAGCTTTGTTGCTGCAGATAATACCAATAAAATTATCCATGGTCTGAGGTCTGTATTTCCATTTTGGACAAACCTCAGGAATGGAATATATTGTTTGATCAAGCTAGCCCTTCTTGTCCTGGGAATATTTTTTTCCTGCCTATCATGTTAAAGCTTGCCTCTAACTACATTAGCAGGCTGGCAGCCAAAGTACATGACTTGAAAATGATAATAGACTTCCAGACAGAGTTATTAATTTAACAGGCTGGCAAGCTAAGGACAGGTAAGATTCATCACTGAGCCTTACCAACCTAATACAGAAATGCATTGCTTTTGATAATGCGTATTCCATTATAGGTAAGAAAGGCATTCATGTTTGAATGACCTAAGACATGCTCAGTCTTGTTAATGAAATAAAAAAGAGGGAGAGGTGGAGAGGCTTTGGGGCTGCTTGGCAGAAATATGAATGTTGCTTATGTTCTTGCTCTTGCCTTTCACCATATGGCTAACTCTAGTGCTACCTGCACTCACTGTCTCCGACTGGAGCCTGTCTATCCAGTTATCTTGCTTGTGTCACAACTTCTCAAGTTCCAGATGTCTCTGTGATCCTGTGATCCTGAGCTTCAGCTGCTCTGAGTACAGTGGCTCCTCTCAGGATATGGTGTCTTCACAGGAGCAGACCAGTTAGGTGTCTGCCCCAGCCACAAGGACCAAGTTAGGGGCAGAATGGGAGTAGTATTCTGCAGGGGTGTGGTTTGGGTGCCTGGTAGGACTTGAGAACCCCCTGCTCCCAGTTGTAGCTCTGGAGTGTAGTGTAGTGGGAGAGTGTTGTTACCCATTGCTCTGAGTGCAGTGGCTCCTCTAGGATATCTCAGGATATGGTATCTTCACCGGAGCAGACCAGCTATGTTTCTGCCACAGTCACAAGCTTGAGTTGTATCGTTATGGATTCATGGTTTGGATTATGAAATGTTGAAATCTGGTAAAGGATTGGAGCTCATGTATAACAGACTTAAATTTACATTTAATAACCTAAGTGATGAAGGGTGGTTTTCCATGAACTGAGACGCTCTCTTCACTGATAGGGAACATTTTGTAATCACCATTAAATTATGTCTACAACATGCTGGATAACAGGTCTTACAATGTTAGGTATTGATATTTTCTCAGTTTATTTTTTCCACAAAATGAATGGTATTTTATACTATTATATACCGTGATGGTTCTAGCAAGCAAATAATATAATTCCAAAGATCTTAGCTTCTGGTGTGTGGTTGCATCCTCCTTGTGTTCCAGGTCTGCCTTATTTTGTGAGAGATATGAAGCTCAGTCTCCACTTACCGTGAGATTGAATTCTACCATAAAGGAAATCATATAAAAAATATCAATGTCTACAAAATAGGCAAGGCATAAGAAAAAAATATTATTTCAAATGTAAACATCATGAGAATGTAAAGAATAACACTGATGCCAGTGACAATCGTGATGACGATATTAATGAAAGAAGAGGCTCTACTTTGCACCAAGTAAACAAACAATCAATTTACCTGCCACAAGCAAAACAAAAAGGCTAAAGATTTCTTTCATGGTAACTTATTTAAACAGCTACTGTTCAGATTCTGGACAGGTCAATAGTGTTAACACAGTAACCTCACTAAAGTTTAGATCTTGCCCAAGGGGGGATCAATGATACAACTGTGTCTTTCACTCTTATAACTTAGGTACTCAGAAGCCAGCTAGTTTCAACAATGATTTGAAAATAATTAATTGTATTTGTAAAATAAATAGAAAGAGGTAAATGGAAAAGTCAGTCTAATCCAGAAAACACAGGCTACTTATCAGATGTGTTTAACTCTAAAGCAGAAAATCTCCTGTCACAAAGGAAGTTAGTGAGTTCTTTAAGATTCAGCTCTATTCAATGTAATATTTTAAGTCTACTTTTTGTGATTATTACTGGCAAAAATAGTTATTAAATGAGAAAAGTGTATGTATCTGGTAAGTAATATTTGATACCCAGTGTTTGATTTGATTTTTGAATTTACTGCAACTCCCTGCCAACTGCTGTTTAACTTCAAATTCTTTAACTCTGTTTATGGGACAGACATGCACAACATTTATGAGATGTCGATCCTCCGAGTACATTTTACTCAGTATTACTGATCTTTCTTGTCTTTATCTGTTCCTGGCTCATGACACTTCTTTGTTTATTTGCTTTGGTTAAAAATACATACATAAATGTAATAATTATGATGTGTAATATAAAACAACCCATAAATTATTTGTATTTTCTCCATTTTTTTTTTTTACTGAAAGTAGATTCTATTCTCATGCAATATATCCTGATTACAGTCTCTTCATTTAGTTTCTTCGTACCTCCTCTCCTATCTGGATATACTCCCTTGCTACCTTATTAAAAAGAAACAGGCTTCTAAGGTGTAATAACAACATATTGCAAAATAAAATATAATAAGTTAAACAAAGACCATCACAAAGTTGACAGAGCAAATTAACAGAAGTTAAAAAAAAATGCCCAAGAAGGCATGAGAACTAGAGACCTGTTTATTCACACACTCGGGATTCTCATCAAAATGTTAAACTCGAAGCCATAATATATAGAGAGAATATCTGTAGGACCTATGCTTACAATTTTGGTTTCTGTGAGTTCATATGAGCTTAGTTCTGTTGATTTAGAGGACTTTTTTCTTCTGGTGCCCTCAACCCCCTCTGGCTTTTATCTTCTTTCTACTTTCTCTTTCACAGAGCTACTTGAGCTCTGAGGGAAGAGGCTTGAAGGAGACCTCCCATTAAGAGATGAATGCTTTAAGGTTATTTTTTCTCTCTCTCTGCACAAGATCTAGTTGGGGATCTCTGAATTTTTTCCAAACACTGTAGGAGGAGGCTTCTCTGATGATGGCTAAATAAGGCACTGATTTATGAATATAGTAGAAATGCTCTTCTATTCTTAATTGCCAGAAACTAAAAACCATCATATACTTATGAAATATGGAGTCAAGTGGATAAAACAAGAAAAAAAAGTCATCCTGAGTAAAGTAACCCTGACCCAGGATGATTAATATATATATTTGTTTACATATGTAATTGGCTATTAAGTAAATAACTAAGCAAGAATCTCTAGACACCGAGAGGCTATATATATTGGAAGGGACAAGGAGAGAAACATGAATCTCTCTGAAGGAGGGAAATAACAGATTTTGTGGGTGAGTTGGGAGATAACAGACTGGAATGATAGAACCAGGGTGGGCAGAGCAGATAGAGGCTTCGGGAGAAGGAATATGGGAGAAATAACTAGAATTTATGAACATTTGAAGGTGGTATGGTAATCTAGAGCAGTGAAAACTTTGTACATTTTATGATGGCAACCCTAATGAAATCTCCAAATGATAAGAGAGATGGAATCCCAGTCTGGTATGTCCTGTTCATCCCAATACTTCGAACAAGTTATATCCAATTAAGTTGTTGACCAAAGGAAAATCTCAAAATAGCACAGATTTTTGCAAATATTACTCATCTTAAAAATATAAGTAGTTATAATGGTGGCTATACTAATTATTTGGATTTTCTAAAAAGGATTCTTAATGATTGTAAACATCATCTCATTTCTTTTGCTATTCCTCATTTCTTTCACTATTTTATACTATTTGTTGGAAACTCAAACTTTAAAAATTCCTTTCAAAACATAGAAATGTGTTCTACAACAATAGATTGAGTGAAAACATTCAAACTAAATTGAAGTTATTTTCCCTTTGGATTTTATTTACTTACATTAAGGCCATGCAAATACAAATTTATATATTTGGTAGCACTCTTATTTGAAAAGTGAGCAACTGCACATAGGGTATAGAATGAAGAAACTAAAGCACCATTATCTTTATTATTACCCATCTTTAATCTTTTGTATGTACTTTAAACCTTACTTCACTTTTGGGTGTTGAATAAATATTTTTATGTAGCTACTTCTTTAAATGAGGATCACTCTATTATCCCTTTGGATTTTCTCTAATTGACAATCATTAATTTGAGCTGAAAATTGTTGATTTTAGATGAAGAAAATGTCTTTGACAAAATTCAATACTTTTTCATGTTAAAAGTCTTGGAGAGAACAGGAATTCATGGCACATACCTATAAATAATAAAAGCAATATAGTTCAAACCAATAGCCAACAGCAAATTAAATGAAGAGAAACATAAGAAATCACACTAAAATCAAAGACAAGACAAGCTTTCTCACTCTCTCCCTATTTATTCAGTATAATACTTGAAGTTCTAGCTAGAGTAATTAGACAACAAAGAAATCAAATTGGAAAGGAAGAAGTCAAGTTATCACTATTTGTGGGTGCTATGATAGTATATATAAAGGAGCTCAGAAATTCCACCAGAGAAGTCCTAAAGCTGATAAACAACTTCAACAATGTGCCTGGACATCAGTAGCTTTCCTTTATAAAAAGAATAAATGGGCCAAGAAAAAATTAGGAAAACAACACCCTTCACAATAGGCACAAATATTATAAAATATTTTGGGTTAACTCTAATCAAGCAAGTAAAAGATCTGTATGACAAGAATATCAAGTCTCTGAATAAAGAAATCAAAGAAGATCTCATATCTCCCATGCATATGAATCAGTAGGATTAACACAGTAAAAATGACAATCTTTCCAAAAGCAATCTACAGATTCAACATGATCCCTATTAAAATTTGAATTCAATTCATCACAGACATGGAAAGAGCAATTCTCAACTTTATCTGGAATAACAAAAAACCCAGGATAGCGGAAAACAATTCTCGACAATAAAAGAATTTCAAGAATTACCATCTCTAACTTCAAGCTGTATTACAAAGCAATAGTGATAAAAAAAAAACCGCATGGTATTGGTACAGAGGCAGACAGGTTGATCAATAGCATAGAACTGAAGACCCAGGAATAAACCCACACACCTATCGACACTTGATCTTTGACAAAGGAGCCAAAAATTTACAGTTGAAAAAAAGACAGCATTTTCAATAAATGGTGCTAGTTTAACTGGCAGTCCTCATGTAGAAGAATGTAAATTGATACATATTTACCACCTTGTAGAAAACTCAAGTCTAAGTGAATCAGGAATCTCCACATAAAACTGGGTTCACTGAATCTAATAGAAAAGAAAGTGAAAAATAGCCTAGAATACATTAGCACGGGGGAAATTTTCGGGAATAGATCAACAATGGCTCAGGCTCAAAGATCAAAAATTGACAAATGGCAGTGTTGGGAATTGTTCTATTGCTCTGTCTTAATTCAGCCCTCCAAAATCTGGAATCTGCATGTACACATGCTGAATGACCCTGTCCTCAATTGGTTTTGATTGATCAATAGAGCCAATGGTCAATAGTAGAGCATGATGAAAGAGGCAGGAATTCTAAGTTTCTGGAGGAAGAAATGAGAGATGAGAAGGTTAATTCCATGACTTGGAGGGAGAGGGAGCAGGTTTAGGAGCAACAGAAAAATTATCCAAAATGTAAGTGTAAATGGAAAGCTACCCTTTAGGGGGAACTGCACAGAATGTTACAGGGCAGCAAAGATAAAACATAGAATTAGAAGGTATTAAGCCAGGAGTAACTAAAAGAAATATATGCTAACCGCAGGGAGGATTAAAAATTCACAGCCATTAAATGAGTCAAGGCATATCAAACCTAACTGGTGTGTGTGTGTGTGTGTGTGTGTGTGTGTGTGTGTGTGTGTGTGTGT
>JANHMN010000011.1:59562644-59736492 GCA_030674055.1 Rhabdomys pumilio | reverse complement strand
TGTGTGTGTGTGTGTGTGTGTGTGTGTGTGTGTGTGTGTGTGTGTGTCTTTAAAGAATCCAGGGAACTCTTGGGTAGGTGAAGCACTTGTGATCTGCCTGGAGCTCAGACCAGGTTAACTATTTTCCACTATATGGGATTGAAAAGGTAAAGGACACTGTCAATAAGACAAATGAGCAACCTACAGACTGGGAAAAGCCTACATCCAATAGAGGGCTAATATCCAAAATATACAAAGAATTCAAGAATATAAACTCCAAAAACACAAATAACCCAATGAAAAAATAGGATATGAAGCTAAACACAGCATTCTTAACTGAGGAATCTCAAATGGCTAAAAAGCACATAAAGAAATGCTCAACATCCTTAGTTACCAGGGAAATGCAACTCAAATGACCCTGAGATTTCAACTTATACTAACCAGAATAGCTAAGATCAAAAATTTAAGTGACAGTACATTATGGTAAGGATGTGGAGAAAGAGGAACACTCCTCCATTGCTGCTGCCATTGCAAGCTGGTACAACCACTCTGGAAATCAATCTGATAGTTCCTCAGAAAATAAGAAGTAGTTCTACCTGAAGACCCAGCTGTATCACTCCTGGGCATGTACCCAAAAGATGCTCTACCATATCACAAGGATACATGCTCCACTATGTTCATAGCAGCCTTCTTTATAATAGCCAGAAGCTGGAAACATCCCAGATGTCCCTCAACTAAAGAATGGGTATATAAAATGTGTTCATTTTCACAATGGAATACTATTCAGCTATTAAAAATTAAAATATCATGAATTTTGCAGACAAATGGATGGAACTAGAAGATATAATCCTGAGTGATGTAATTCAAACCCAAAAGGACATGCCTCGTAGTACTCACTGATAAGTGGATATTAGCTAAAACTTTCAGAATACCCATGATAAAACTCACATACCATATGAAACTAAACATGAAGGAAATCCCAAGTGTGATACTTCTAACCCACTTAGGAAGGGAAACAAAATAGTCACTAGAGGCAAAGAGAGGTAGAGATGTGAGTGCAAAAGTGAGAGGGAAGGAAAAAGAGAGTCAGGATCAGGTATGGGGTGTGGGGTGGGGAGACAGGAAAGAAGCCAGACTGCCAGAGAATAAATAGAAATATGCAGCAGTGTTGGGTGATCCTGTAGAAAATCCAAGACACCAAGGGATGCGAGAGATGCTGAGGACCCAATGGGGTTGACCTTAGCCAAAGTACAAACAATTTGGAGATGGAACCTAAAGAGACCACCTCTAATAGATACACAGGTCCCCCATTGGAGACATGGGACCGCCCACCTATGGTGAAAATTCTTGACCCAGAATTATTCTTGGCAAAAGGAAATTCAGGAACAAAAATAAAGCAGAGACTGAAGGAAAGGCCATCTAGAAACCAACACAACTTGCAACCAGTCCTATGCACACAGGCAAAACCGGACACTATTACTGATACCATGTTGTGCTTGCAGATAGGAGCCTAGCATGTCTATCCTCTAAGAGGCTCTACCAGCAGCTGACTAAGACAGATGCATATATTCACAGCCAACCGTTGAATTGAGATGGGGACTCCTGTGGAAGAGTTAGGAGAAAGACTGAAGGAGCTGAAGGTAATTGCAACCACAAAGGAAAAACAACAGTATCAACTAACTGGGACCCCACATATCTTTCAGAGGTTAAGCTTCCAACCAAAGAACATACATGGGGTGGTCTGTAGCTCCTGCTACAGATGTAGCAGAGGACTGCCTTTTCTGGCATCAGTGGGAAGGGATGTGCTTAATCCTGTAGAAATTTGATGTCCCAGAGGAGGTATATATGAGTTAGGTGAGGTGGGAGTGGGTGGGTAGCTGGGCGAGCACCATCTCAAAAGCAAAGGGGAGAGTGGAGGAGGTGAAAAACTATGGAAAGGGGACCAAGAAGGCGGCAACATTTGGAATGTAAATAAATAAAATAATAAAATAAAATAGGGGAACTGTAGCTACTCACTTTATTTCTAACTTTATTTTCCCTCTAAATAAGAGTCATTGATTGGGGTAGAGATAGGGTCCAGAAGTTGAAAGTATTGACAGCTCTTCCAGATATCCTGAGTTCAATTCCCACCAACCAGATGACTCACAGCCATCTGTAATGGGATTCAATGTCCTCTTCTTATGTGTTTGAAGACAGCTACAGTGCACTCAAATACATTAAATAAATATTAAAATAATTACTTTTTATATATGTTAAATTATTTGGATTTTAGTTTGTATATAATATAACCTTTATTAAATAGCACTATTTGTAAATTTTAAGTTTCTGATAATTCCAGGATATTTACATTTAAATGTAGCGAAATTATTCCTGAAATCAAATTAATTTAATTATCAGTAGAATTAAAATCTCTATAACTACAAATCTACATAACTATTTGTAAATTTCAGAGTTAACTAACTTTAAAGTTTACCATAAGTTATTGCTTGTGAATTCTTTCTTTATAAAAGCCCTTCGTTGAAGTCTTAAACTACAAAAGAAACCTACCTCAACCCTGTTTTTGAAAAAACAATGCAATTGTCACTTTCATTCCAAAATGAAAAAATCTGAAGTCTACGCTTTACTAAAGAATTCCAAACGCTTCACAAAACATTTTCTGATTTAGGTAATTTAGGTGAGGTGCTAATTTATGTAAATATCAGGGTGCCATTTGATTAAAATGTACACTATATTGTATTATAATAAGGCTATATTGTATTATAATAAGGCAAGCAAGAGGTTCCAGTAGATAACACTTTCTGTCAGGCTGATATTCTAAGTTCCATCACTAGAATCACATGATAGAAGGACAGAATTGACTCCAGCAAGTTCTATTCTGACAGCTACTATATGGCCCAGACATTCCCCTAACACCCTCCCAGCCCTGACACACATACACATATAAAGTCACTAATGAGGTTTTTGTTTTTAAGTCTAGTAATGTTTTGGGGGGGTGTTTGTTTCAGATATCAACAGTCATATTTTGTCCCTTGCTTAAGGAAAGACTGTTAACTTGGTTTTATGATTTTCACTTCTCTGCTGTGTAAGTCAGACACCTCTTGAAGAGAATAAGCAAGAGATGGCTTAGCCCCATTGACATGCTGCTACTAAGAAAGTAAACCAGCATTGATCTTTGAGTGTCTCTTCTGATGTGTTTGGTCTTTCTGGAGAAAAGACCTAAAAAGTTGAGCAGACATTTAATAGCACATCATATGAAACGTTTTATCTAATAAAAGTAAAGAGACTTGAGCCAGCACCTTGGCTAGAGGGATGTATGAGTTTATGACAGTAGACATTCAGAGGCAGGCATGTATACTCAGATTGGTTCTGAACATAATATTGCCTATAAACAATGTAAATTGTGGAAAGCAGAATTAAATATCTTTAGACTAGGGCTTCTGAATACTGGAACTAGTAACATTTCAGACGTGATAAGAGTTTGATTTCAAGGTCAGCTCTATGTATTATGGATTTATCAGAATCTCTGAACTCGGTGCCCTAGATTCCAGTAGTTCATGTTCCTACTTGCAACAACAATAAAATATCTCCATATATTTCCACATGTCTTCAGGTGGAAAAACATTCCCTTCCACTTTTGTCTTTCTACAGATCAATAATTTATAGTGATGTATTAACAGATTCTAGATCATTATTGATGCTTATTAAAAACCATTGATGCTTTATCAGTTAATTTCCTCATTGTTATTATTTAATACTGGACTGAGAAAAACTTAAGAAAATAAATATTTGCTTTGTTCTATAGCTTAAGAATATATCATGAGAGGAAGGTATTTGTGTAATTTAGCGTTACTGTTAATATGATGAAGTACCATGACCAGAAGCAACTTGGGAAGGAAAGAGTTTATTTTTGTTAGCATTTTTTTTTTGTCTAAGCTCTGCCCTATGGTTACCTGGCAACAGCCAGTACAAAAGGGGCTGTTTGTCCCCTCCTCTCTCAAGCAAGAACCGTCCTGCTCTCATTCTCTCTCTATTCCCTTACCCTCTCTCTCTACACATGCTCATGGTATGTGTCTACTTCTCTTCTCTTCTCTCTCTCTCTCTCTCTCTCTCTCTCTCTCTCTCTCTCTGCCTTTCTCTGCCTCTACTACCCTCTTAACTCCTCTCCTCATGCCCTGAATAAACTCTAAACTCTATTCTATATTATACTGTTGTGTGGTTAGTTCCTGAAGGGGATGGGGTGTGTCAGCATGGGTCCACTGAGGCACCCTTCCCCCATATCTCACCACATATCCACCAAAACATATACTCGTCCTCTCTTTATCTTTTTATAAACACATAAATTTTGATCACAGTTCCATACAAATTATCATCAAATTTGTGAGGGGAGGAACTCAGCAAGGCAGGAACCTGGAGGCTGGCACTGAAGCAGAGGCCATGGAGGGATGCTACTTTCTGACTTGCTCCTCATGGCTCACTCAGATTGCTTTATTATAGAACTGAGAACCATTAGACCGAGGATGGCAACAATCACAATAGGCTGGGTCCTCTTCTAATGATCACTAATTTAGAAAATTCTTTACAGTTGAATCTTTCCAAGATATTTTCTCAATTGAGGATTCCTCCTGTTTTCTATTAATATGTTTATTCACTTTACATCCAGATTGCAGCCATCCTCTACCCTCCTTATCTCCACCTCACTCAGTCCCTCCCCTCTTCTACTCCTACCCTCTTTGGGAAGGAAGAGGCAAACCCTGGGTACCAACCCACCCTGGTACATCAAGTTACTGCCTCCCACTGAGGCCAGACAAGGCAGTCAGTTAGGGGAACAACATCCACAGGCTGGAAACTGAGTCTGGAAAAGCTCCCACTTCAGTTGTTGGGGGACCAACATGAAGAAAGACCAAGCTGCACATCTGCTACATATGAGTGGGGGCCTAGATCTTACCATGTATGCTTTTTAGTTGGTGGTTCTTATGACTCTAACTTGTGAAAGTTGATGTAAAATTAACAAGTACAACATGGCAACTAGAGTGTGACGCTTTCCCCTATCTGAGCAAATCATGAAGAACAAATAGAAATGTACTGACACTTAGCTTGTTTCCCTCTCCTCTCATTTGTTATATTTTATTCATTAAAGGGCTACACTCATTGATATGTAACTGCTTGCATTATGTTCAGTCTTACTACCTCAGTTAAATTTCCCTGGAAACATGGTTAAACACATACAAAGAGAGGTGTACCTTATGTGATTAGAAATCCAGGCAAGATATATAGGAAAATTAACTATAATAATTATGAAGTCTCTAAACTACTACAGTGAATATGAGAGTATATGAGAATATTTGTGTTGCTTTTCTCCTTTTTCTGATTATTAATTTTCTATTTCTTCTATTACAAAGAATGAACCAAATAATTGTGCATCTACGTTGACTCCAAGGAGACCCTGGGAGCAGAATTCTATCTGTTAAGAGAATAATCAGATAAACATATAGAAGAACTTGGCTCTCTTGGTAAGTACTAAAGAAATAAAAAAGTTGAGATTTTTTTTCTAGCTAGAGCTGAAATGTTAGAAAAGCAGAAGACACAGATTCAAATATGTGTTCCTTTACTTTTCTGTCAAGCTCAGTTTGTGCAGTTTATGGTTAGTGTCTTAGTCAGGGTTTCTATTCCTGCACAAACATTATGACCAAGAGGCAAGTTAGGGAGGAAAAGTTTATCCAGATTACACTTTCACATTGCTGTTCATCACCAAAGGAAGTCAGGACAGGAACTCAAGCAGGAGCTCACGCAGAGGCCATGGAGGAAGGTGACTTACTGCCTTGCTTCCCCTGGCTTGCTCAGCCTGCCTTCTTATAGAATCCAGGACTACCAGCTCAGGGATAGCACCACCCAAAATGGGTCCTCCCACCCTTGATTACTAATTGAGAAAATGCCTTATAGAATAACTTGGTGATACTGAAGGTTACTGTAAAAGACTTTTTAAAATATGCTTTGAAATTTGCAAAGATTACCATTTTTTTCTAGTAAAATATTAGATATTAAATATTTGTTCCTAAGTGCCCAGGTTATAGTCTATTGGAAAAATTATTGCTTAGTTTGCACAAAGCCTTAAGTTTGATCTATAATTAAATATAATTTTGAAAGTCCCAACAACATATGCAGTCATTATAGATGGTAGAGTTAAAAGGTGTTCCCAATAGTCTACCCTGTGGTCAGTTGTGTGAAAATTTTCTTACTTGTCATTAATGTGGAAGGGAACAAATCACCATGGGCAGTACTTCGAGTACCACACTTAGAAGCTGATCATGGCATACATAAGAGAGCAAACTGAGAAAACCAGGGAGATGAGCAAACTAGCCAGATGAGTCATCCAGACAGGTGAACAATCCAAGCAAGTGAATGAAGCAGGTTCCTGTCTTGAGTTCTGTTCCCCTCATGATTGGTGTCAATGGTAAGATGAGATAAAACACTTTTTATCTCATAAATATCCCAGGTTGATCTTTGGCTATGGTGGCATCTTAATAACAACATCAAAAAAATCATCCTTTCTCTTACGTTAATCAATTATTGATTGATAAATATTCAATTTTCAAATGCTTCATAATTTGAAAATACTTCTTTGAATGCTAATGTACAAAGAGGATAAAGATAATGTTGTTTGTAATCTAAAGAAACACCTTTCCAAGTCACCTGGAACATGCGTGTGTGTGTGTGTGTGTGTGTGTGTGTGTGTGTGTGTGTGTATGTGTGTGTGTTTTTATGTATATGATATCATGACATGGACTATGGACTTTCTCTCTGTTGTTTCCAGCTGTGCAAATGGAAAGCTTTGAGATATCTTTGCAGCATGTTTATAGAATGAAAGATAATATAAAAGACATTTTGGAAGAACGAAAATAATAAGTGAGAAAATTTTTAAAAACTTAGAAATTTTAAAAGTTGAAAACCCAGACTTTGGATACTATACACTGATCTTAGATATCAGTGTTTGATTATTATTTTTACTTTTGATAACTAAACTATTTACTCATTTCACATCCTGATCACAGCTTCCTCTCTCTCCTGTCCTCCCAGTCCCTCCCTCTTACTTACCGTTACCCCTGTCTCCCCTCATCTCCTTCTTCCCAGAAAAGGGGATACTTCCTATGGACATGAACCAGTTTCAGTTATAAAGACACAGCAAGACTAGGCCCATACTCTTTCAAAGAATTTAGACAAGGTACCCTATTTAGGGGAAAGAGGTCTAAAGGCAGGCAATATTGTCAGAGACAGCACTTGCTCCTGCTTTAGGAGTCCCACATGAAGAACCAGCTACATATTTGTTACACATATGCATAAGGCCTGGGCTCATGGCATTCATGCTTCCTGGTTAGCAGGTCAGTCTCCATTAGCCCCCATGGGCTCAGGTTAGTTGATGCCTTAGATTTTCTTGTAGTGTCCTTGACCACAGGATTCCTCAAGATTCACTCAATCTTTGGCTGTGGGTCTGTAAATCAATTTCCAATAGTTTCTGGGTAAAGCCTCTCTGACAATATTTATTCTAGAATCTTATCTTATTTAGGGTTTCCATTGCTGTCAACAGGCACCATGACCAAGGTAACTCTTTTAAGAACAGCATTTAATTGGGGCTGCCTTACAGGTTCAGAGGTTCAGTCGATTATCAAGTCAGCATAGCAGCATCCAGGCAGGTATGGTACAGGGGAAGCTGAGAGTTCTACATCTTTATCTGAAAGCTGCTAGAGGAAGACTGGTTTCTAGGCAGCTAGAACAAGGGTCTTAAAGCCCACTTACCCCAACAAGAACACACCTACATCAACAAGGCCACACTTACTCGAACAGTGCCATCCCTCCTAATAGTTCCTCTCCCTGGGCAAGGCATATCTAAACTACCACAGTTCCTGTTCACAAGCATAGCAGAATATCATCAATAGTGTCAGGGTTGGGCTCCCTCTCATGACATGGGTCTCAACTGGGCTTAGTCATTAGTTAGCTATTCCTTCAAATTCTGCTCCATCCTCTACCTATAAACATCATGTAGGTCGGGAAATTATAAGTTCAAGATTTTGTGGATGGATTAGTGTGTCAATCTCTCCATTGAAAGTCTTGCCTGGTTACAGAAGATGTCTATGTTTAAGGCCTTGGTAATTGTTGCCTGTCTAGGCAGCAATTTTATGCTATTATGAACATTACAAGGAAACTTTCTCATATACTGTTACTGGGAAGCTTTGTCATGCCTAAATTGATTACATCTTGAGTTATGTTGTGTACTTTGGTGTTCTTGGAAACCAGTCACAATAGAAGTCATTTTGAACTGCTTTGTATAATTAGACTTAATAAGCTTGGATGTGAATCAACCACCCAGCAGTACTTCCTTCACCTACAGTGAGCTTTAGTACTTTCTTGCCTTTAGAAGATGCTGCTGAAATGGACTCCAACATAAGTTAGACACCTTCACCAATATAAGAAGCCATTTGGAATAAAACTTCCATTTTGAATAGATGTTGAATAAAATTTAAGTTCCCCAGGCTTCCCTGGGAGTTGACATCCTACTTCATAGAAAGATTCACGCATATTCTAGTTGTCACATTCAGGCATGAATTTTAGGCAAGAGAAATCTCTCACAACAGATGAATACCCAATCAATGAGAACAGCAGAAATGTACAACAAAGACATGTTCTTAAGAAGTTCCCTACCTGGCCGGGCGGTATTGGCACACGCCTTTAATCCCAGTACTTGGGAGGCAGAGGCAGGCGGATTTCTGAGTTCAAGGCCAGCCTGGTCTACCAAGTGAGTTCCAGGACAGCCAGGGCTACACAGAGAAACACTGTCTCAAAAAACAAAACAAAACAAAACCAAAACCAAAACAAACAAACAAACAAACAACAACAACAAAAAAAACCCAAGAAGTTCCCTACCCATAAATCTTGATTACTGGAATAACTTGAGACAGATTTGTGAATTTCATGCTTATTCTGTAGTCTTATTGCTGGTCATCAGAGTTCAGCTCTACAGTCTGGACTGTATCCTTGATCAATCCATCATGGGGTGTACTTTCAATAAACCAGCCAAGTTTGACTGAGATAAGTGTCTAAATGGTTTCTGTAATGATTCCCAGAACTCAAAAGTCTGGTTCAGACTCAGAATCTTATCACAATGCCCAATGTGGGGCTCGAACCCACGACCTTGGGATTAAGAGTCCCATGCTCTACCGACTGAGCTAGCCGGGCAGTTGACATTCATTCTAAAGCCAAGAAAAAGCCAGGTTCAAAATTAAGTATTTTAGTCAAGAGAGAAGACAGAGATTCTGGTTAGTCAAAAAGGGGAGAGACTGGGTATTAAGACTATCTTGTACCTCACTGGTACAAATAAGAATAATTATGCTCTAATTGTATTTTGTGAGAAAAGTTTTATTTTAACAGGAAGGGTAATATGTAGGAGGAGCTAAAAGGGAAGGAGCACCGAGAGGAAAAGATGGAGTAAGGAGAGGAGAAGATGAAGTAGATGAGAAGCTAGGTAATGAGAGAGAAAAAGAGAGAGAAAGAGAGAGGGGACATGGAGGCAGAAGTTCACATGTCTCCACCAGTCAAAGATAGTTTACATAGCTAGGTTGGGTATTAGGTTACACTTCTGATTGAGCATTACCATATTTATAAAGCCTTTGATTAACATTTTAAAAAATTGTATAAAAGTTAAATGGAAAAGGGGGCACAGGATAGGGGTTTTCTGGGGAGGGGAAATGGGGAAAGGGGTTAGCATCTGAAATGTAAATAAAATATCCAATAAAAAAAAAGGAAAAAAAAAAGAATCTTATCACAGACTTTTTGTATCTTCCATTGCCCAAAGTATAATGGAATTTTTATCCATCATCATATCTTCTCTGTCAAAGGGTTGCATCCAAAGGCCTTCTAGATCTTTGTAATGCAGCTGGAATGACACATCTTTAATCCCTCTGAGTGCAACATGTACACATCCTCAGTAAACACCTTTAGTCTATGACAATGAAGGTAAAGTTGAGTTGTAGACGGAAGTAACTCTGTTTGAAAGTGAGGTTTAATTGAGGGGCAGACAACGTGACACGATGAATCAAAGAAACATTCGCAAGAATGAGATAGGACATACTCAACTTCTAGGAAAACAGAGGAAAGAAAAAAATTAAGAGAACAGTGGAGAGAGGGAGAGGGAGAGAGAGACACACACAGAGACACAGAGACACTCAGAAAGACAAAAAGAAAGACAGACAGACACACACACACACAGAGAGAGAGAAAGAGAGAGAGAGAGACACACACACACACACACAGAGAGAGAGAGAGAGAGAGAGAGAGAGAGAGAGAGAGCTAAGATAGCAAAAGGAGATCAAGGGGAAACAAATTGGAAAGGAAAGATTCAAAGAATCATTCAAGTTATACACAGGTGCTATGATAATATAGAAATAAATGACCATCATTATTTTACCAGGAAACTCCTACAGAAGAAAAACGCCTTTATTGAAGTAGCTGGATACCTTGGTGTAACTCTAATGAAGCTAATGAAAAACCTATATGACAGGAAGTTCAAATCTTTGAAGAAAGATATTAAAAGAGCTATCAGAAGATGTAAAGATCTCCCATGCTCATGGATCTCTAAGATTAATGTAAAAATGGCCCTATAAAATCAAAATAAAAATGCCGATAACATACTTCCTGCATCATAGAATATATATTACCATTTCAAAATGTCATACTGTGGAAATATTGGACCAAAGCAAAATCAAAAACCAACTGGGCAAACTCCAGTTACTGCATCTCCATGTTTGATGTACATCTTCTTTCAGCTTTGTTGATTGCAACACAATTCTTTCTCTTGGATTGTTTCCATTCCTTGTTAGTAGCTTTAATCTGCAGGTATCCCATGATTCTGGCATCTCTAAGATCTTGGGCAACTCCAAGGCAACTTTAACTTGACAGCTTCTTCTCCTAATGTCTAGAATTCACATGATCTTCTGGGCTCTTCCAAAGTCCTTGTGTTACTTCTCCAAGCTCTGTCCTCTGTAGCACTCTAGGTGTTAGCTGAATCCATTCCACTGCTACTACTGTTCCTTGTGGTCATTAGTTCCGGTGTCTCCAATATATCTGTGCTACACCTTTCTATTTCAACCAAGCTGCATTTTCACCAGTTGTCTCTTATAAGCCCTTTTCATGGTGCCAAGCTTCAACCTCTTTGAATGACCATATCAGTCTTGGGCCTTCAGTGGCACTTTCACTAATGGCCCTTCTCATTCTCTCACAGTGCCAAACCTCAGCTGCTCTCCATGACCTCATCAAAATCAGCCCATCTGGGTGACTTTTACCATTACCCAGTCTTCCTACCAGCATGAAGTCTGACTCTGGAACACAGCTACTTTATGCTCTCAGAAAACACTTCCCAGATTTCTCCTCACGGATTCTAGTCTCTTTTTAATCATTGCTAATTTCTTAGCTCCAGCGTACCAGAATCAATTACCCCAATAACCTCTTCCGTGCTTGTCTCTAAAGCCAGATCTATGTGGCCAAGCCTGTCAAGTTCTGTTGCTTATTGTGGCTGATACATGGCCCCTTTCTTCAATTACATCTTATTCAGAGACTTGCATCTCTCTAACACCTGGGATTAAAGGCATGTATCAACATGCCTGTACCTAAGTTTACTTTAATTCCTTTTCATGGGATCTTTATAAAAACAGTGGCACAGGTGTGCCCTCCATTTTGGATTGTATTTCCATCTAGATATAGTCAAGTTGAGAACCAAGAATAGCAATAACCCTCCATCACCTATCAATCTGACAATCAACTGTATCTCCTTATGTTAAATGAAAACAATAACCAGGTCATAATAACACCAAATATGATATAACTATCTGTTGATCAACTGCAAACACTTAGATAATAAACTTGGCTGGATAGATTCTTGTCCAGAAGTCTCTATTTCCCTAATCTGTTTTTCTTTGAACCAAGAATTTAGCTTCATTCTACTTCCTAGTGCCCCTTTCATCCTTGAACCATACATTTCATTTTGTAATTTTCCTTTCTCAGGTTGCTATAGCTCATCAAATTGCTGTTCTTAAGAGTCAATCACAGGACAAAGTCCATGCTAGTTTTTGGTTTGTTTGTTGGATGTTTTTTGTTGCTATTTTATTTTTTATTTTATTTTGAGATTTACTTTGTCAGTTCAATCAATATAAATTTCATCATTTTGGCTTCAGGCAAACTCTTTGGTCTACAGCAAAATGAAGCCAAAGTATCACAAGAACAATCTCTAGGCAATATCCTAAAATTCTCCTCTGAAATCACTTGAGCCAGGCACCTATAGTCAAAATCACGTAAGCAGCAATGTCTTCTATGTTCCTACTAACATGGCCCATTAAGCCCAATTTAATGTGTTCCACTTGTTTCCTAATCCAAAGCTCCAAAATCTACATTCCTCCAAACACAAACATGGTCAGACCTATCACAACATTATCGCAGTCCTGGTACCAACATCTGTCTTAAGGTTTTATTACTGTGGAGAGATACCATGACCAAGGCAACTCTGATAAAGTACAACATTTAACTGAACCTACCTTACAGTTTCCAAGGTTCAGTTCATTATTATGGTTGGAATCGTGCAGCCTGCAGGCAGACATGGGGCTTGATGTGCCAAGAGTTCTGTATCTTGATCTGCTGGCACCAAAAGGGGCCATTCATGCATAGGCAGTCAGGAGAAGACAATCTTACACACAGCGTGAAACTTGAGCTTTAGAAGCCTCCAAGCTCACCTACACAGTGACATACTTTCTCTAACAAAGACACATATCCTCCAACAGGGACACATCTTTAATAAAGCCACTCCCTATGGTCAAGCATTCAAAACCATGAATCTATGGGTACAAAATCTATTTAAACCACTGCAAGGTTTATAAAGTAAGAACTGATGATTTTTTTCAATTTCCTCCATGTCACTTGTTATTTTCATTACTGTTTTTGCTAATTAGGATTCTCTCTCTCTCTCTCTCTCTCTCTCTCTCTCTCTCTCTCTCTCTCTCTCTCTGCTTATAAGTTAGATTGGTTACATGTTTGCCAGCCTTGTTGATTTTCTCAAAGAACCAAATCTTTGTTCCATTTATTCTTTTATGCATTGTTCTCTTTGTTTCTAATTTAATGATTTCAGCCCTGAGTTCGACTATTTTCTGCAGTCTTCACCTCTTGCTTGTATTTGCTTCCTTTTGTTCTAGAACTTTCAGATGTGCTGTTAAGTCATGAGTATGAGATCTCACTGATTTTATTGTTTATTTTCTGTCTGAATGACCTGTCCATTGGTGAGAGTGGGGTGCTGAAATCTCCCACTATTAAATGTGTGATTTGATGCGTGATTTAAGATTTAGTAATGTTTCTTTTATGAATTGGGGTGTTCTTGCATTTGGGGTAAAATATTTAGAATTAAGACATAATTTTGGAGGATTTTTCTTTTGTTTGGTATGAAATGTCCTTCATCTCTTTTGATTAATTTTGATTGGAAGTCTATTTTATAAGATATTAGAATGATTATTCCTGATAATTTCTTAGAAAACCTTTTTCAAGGTCTTTCTTTGATGTTGAGGTGTGGTTTTTGAGTGTCTCAAAATCATGGATCCTCAAAATCATGGTTTATGCATCAATTGTTATTCTGTGTCCTTTTATTGGGGAACTTAGATCATTGATATTGAGAGCTATTAAAGACCAGATTGTTAATTCTTATTATTTTGATGTTGGTAATGGCAGTAGTAGTAGCAGCAGCAGCAGTAGTAGCAGTTGTAGTAGTAGTAGTGGTAGTAGTACTAGTAGTGTGTGTGTGTGTGTGTGTGTGTGTATGTGTGTGTGTGCATGATCTCCCCTCATTTGTTTTTATAAGTATCAAATTATTTATTTCCTAGGTTTCCTTGGGTGTAGTCAACCTCCTTGAGTTGGAGTTTTCCTTCTAGTACCTTCTGTAGGGCTGAGTTTGAGGATAAGTATTGTTGAAATCTGTTTTTTTTTTTTTTCTCATAGATTGTCTTGTTTTCTCCCTCTGTAGTAATTAACAATGTTGCTGGGTATAGTAGTCTGTGCTGAAATCTGTGGTCTCTTAGAGACTGTAAGACATCTATCAGTCCTTTCAGGCTTTTAAAGTCACTGCTGATTAGTCAGGTATAAATTTGATAGATCTTTCTCTTTATGTTACTTGGTCTTTCTTTCTTGCCACTTCTAATATCTCTCTGTGGCTTCTAATATTCTTTTCTTGTCCTGTATATTTAGTGTTTTTATTATTATGTGATGTGAGGGTTTTCTGTTTGTCCCAATCTATTTGGTGTTTTGAAAACTTATATTTACGGATTTGGGAATTGTTTCTTTGGGTTAGTGAAATTTTCTCCTAAGGTTTTGTTAATGATATTTTCTGGGCCTTTGAGCTGGGAATCTTCTCCTTCCATTCCTACTACTGTCTAGCTTGGTCTTTGCATAGTGTTCCAGATTTCTTGATGTTTTTTGTCTGAACAGTTTAGATTTACCATTATCTTTGACTGATGTATCAAGTTATTCTATTGTGTCTTCTGTCTGAGATTCTGTCTTCCATCTCTTGAATACTGTTGGTCATAGCTGTGCCCGTAGTTTCTTTTTTGTTTTACATAGGTTGTCCATCTCTAGTATTCTCTCATTTTATTTATTTTTATCTTATTTATTTCCTTTATTGCTTTTATTTCCATTTTTAGGTCCTCAACCATTTTCTTAATTTCCTCCACAAATTTGATTTTATTTTCCTGTATATATTTAAGGTATTTATTCATTTCCTCTTTAAAGGATTCTGTTTTCTTTGTCAGATTGGATTTAAGATCATTCCTTTTACTTTAGCTGTTAGGTTACCTAGGACATTCAGTAGTAGAACAGTTGGGCTCTGGGGGCACTATGTTGCCCTGGTTCTTGTTGATTTTGTTCTTATGCTGACCTTTAGCCATTTGGTGTCCCAGGTGCCAGTGGGCCTCAGGAAATAAAGGCAGAGTTGTTGTCCCGAAAAAAAAAAAAACAAAACAAAACAACTCAGGGTGCATTTTACCACTCTTAGGTTTACTTTAAGGGGACTTTCCAGGCAAGGAATTGAGGTGTGTAGTTTTATGCAGTTTTCCCTGATGAAGATAGAACTCAAGAATGCATACAGATCTGTGTTAGAAGTTAGCCTTTAATGGGGTCTTGCAGTATTTTAATGTATCCTTTCACATCTTATTTAGGAAAATATTTACAATTGTAATAACTGAATTATTGGAATATAAAGAAGTTTTTAAATATATAAATGCTTTTAATTTACAGAGATTCATTACAATTTATAATAAATCATTATAAAATTGAATTTACTTTAGGCAAATGGTTACTAAAAAATTTAAATTTATAATTACACTTACTTTTAATTATTTCCAAAAAGATAAATTTTTTCTATTTATTTTTCATTCATTTAAAGTGTGTGTGTGTGTGTTTGTGTGTGTGTGTGTGTGTGTGTGTGTGCGCACGTGCACATGCACACATATGCATGCATGTGCATGTAAATGCACAAATATTTGAAGGTATCTTCAGGGTGCAGAAGAATGCACTGGATCCATAAGAGCAGAAATTAAAGGTTACATATGATATGTGATATATGTGCTGCAATCTGAAGTCATGTCCTCATTGTGGCCCATCAAACCTGTTTAATCACTTAGCCATCTCCTTGACTTTATTGATTTTTAAGATGGGTCTATTACATGTAAGGCTATTCTTTATTCCATTTTCCCAAGTTATAGAATTTCAATGTATTATACCCTTCCTAGCCTAATTTTTTTCATTTTCAGAAATTTAAAAATTTATTTCCAATAATGTTGTATGAGTTGTAATACATAATATAAAGGGTAAAGCATTCCACAATAGAATTAAGAACCTAAGACAGCTTTCAGACTCAGGTTGTAAAATGGGCTATAATAAGATTGGTGTTTGTGGTTAATTTTTTATTCAAAGTGACAGATAATAGAAGTTATAAATGTGGTTATGTGATCATCCTACATCTTGAAAATATATATCTGAAAACTTTGTATCTGAATGTGATAATATTTCGCTATTACCAGCTAATAATGAGCCAAAGAAGTAAATGTGTCAAGTCATTTAAATATTAGGATTAGAAACATTGAAAAAGTCTTGGCAAATTTAGGATAAAATTAAAAGCATATAGTGTATTGTAATATTTTTCTAATTCTTAGCTGTCAAATCATATAGGACAAGATAATTGTATATTTCAAATTTATTTTCATGATCTCTGCCTCTACATATTACTTTCAACAAAACTGTTACTTATTTTTGAAAACTTCAGATACTTGAACAAAACAAGATTTATAGTTTATTAAAATATACATTTATATTTATGACTGAAATATTATGACCACAGTTCAATATTGAAGAACTTTTTGGGAACTGGATGAAATTCTAAGAAGAACTTTATTAGCTTGAAGGCTAGTTCGGGGAAGTTTAGAAAGAGTTTTACAAATCATTTTCTTAGTTTCAACCAAACCTTGAAGGCTTGAATTTAATTGAAAACGTTTAAAGTTTCATTTCAGGCTTCAGAGATCAGATCTGAAGGGGGAAAAAAGGGTGGCAATTTAAAGACAATTACATTCTTTGCAATGTAATATGAAATAATCCTTATTTTCAGAGTACAGATTCCCATATTAGATCACATTGGGGGTACTGACTGGTAAATAGTACATTTCTGACATGAATACCTCTGGGTACCTTCAAAGTAGCCATAAGTTAATCAATTCTCCACCCCATGCTGGCTTTCTAATGAAGAATGAAGCTTTTCTTAAATTCAGTGTCACTCAGTGCTCTGACCCTACAGATTGAATCTAATTATAGAAACATTTCTCTTTGGAGCACAGCTTCAGTGATATGGAAGCTCAAGAGTTACACTCATGAGTTTGCCACTCAAGCCTTGTTCTGTTAATCTGATGCCTGTTTGCTCATGCAACTTTGATTTAACCATGTGCATCACATTATCTCTGAACACAGTAGGAATAATTCTTCTACTAGCTTTTCTTTAGTTGAGTCTATAAACTTTCAGTCCCTCTTTGCTCCAGTAAACTGTTTCCAGAATGAACAATTATGACAATCTATATCACAACAATGTTATGATTTAAAGAACTGAAAATTTCAGGGTTTATACATCTGATGTATAATCTCAGTATCATTAATTATCATAGGCTAATTTTACAGTGGGATTGTGTACAACTAGATATATATAAAACATTATTTATTATTATTATTATTATTATTATTATGTGCACATCAAATTGTGTACATCTCTCTATATATAAAACATTATTATTAATATTATCATCATCATCATTACTGCTATGATTATTAAAATGACAATTTATAGAAAAATAATCTTCAAATATGTAGACTTAGTGAAAAATACTTTTTGTTTTGTATGTATAGTATGTACTAACCTTGTCCAATGATCAAAGCACAGCATATAACAGAACTTTGGACTAAACTCTCAATAATACATTAATATATTCTAAAATTAGTTAGTGATTGAAAAATAATGTTTAATATCATTGAAATTTGAACTACTTCCTCAATGTGTCATTCTGCTAACAATGATTGATATCTGGTGAAGTAATTTATTTCAAAGGTGTTCAGCTGGCTAATATAGGCAGACATTAGGCTGGCTGCTAAGTATCCTTTAAATGTAACTAATCTGCTTCCAATCTACCTTGCCCTCTATCAGCACCATTTTCATTGACTGGAATCTCACCTTTGTTGATTTCATCCAGTCACACAATCTAAAGCACTATTTTAAGATTGACAACTACTAAATTTGCATCTTTCTCATATTCTGAGTTATAAACACACTGCTTATTCACTGTCTCATTTTAAATGCTTAAGTATTCTAAGCTGAATATGTTCAAAGTTCATTCCACAGCTCCCTCCTCGCAGATAAACCTCAGAGCAGTCAAAAATTAAGAAAAAGTGATGTACATTTGAGGATGAATAAATCTTAGTTAATGATGGAATACATGTGCTTCCATTAACATTTCATGTTATATAAATAGAATGATACATTCATAATAAAACTGTTCTCATCTCACTGGTTATAATCATTGTCTTCTTATATTGCAAATGGTCATCCTTACATGATCCCTATGCTAATAACCACACATACTTGAATTTAAATGTTTCTTCCTATGCAATTACTCTGAAACCATTGGTATAATTTTAAGTCCAACATCCAAATAAAATTTTATGTCAAGATTTTTTTCTTTTGTTGTAGATATGACTTCATCTATATACTTTTCCTGGAGCATTTTCATGATTTAAATTCAGTTATCTGCAAATATACGTATGGTGTATAATAATTGATGAAAAATTGTTTTTAGCATTGTCTATGAAGATGTTATATGTGCCATTCAAAAAAAAGGTTTATACTATTAAAATGTGAATAAAATATAACCCATATGCTTTCTGTAAAGAGGCATCAAAGGTTGTAAATGTGACACTACACATAACAGCAGTGATCTAGGTTCAGTACCAATAGTCACATAAGAAATGACACTGATGTCTGAATATCATGGTTTAATTCATTTTAATGGCTTATCACTATCACTAAAATATTCTGGAGGCGTCTGATATTTGTAGATGTACTGAATAGCATGAAAGTTATAAAGGTTTATTTGTGCTTACCAGTTAAAGTTGATCATGTGTAACTTTAATTAAATGTGAGAAAATGTGTTTTCTTAATGCTGCAGGGTAATTGGAAAAGATAAAAGAATGCTTAATAATAAAGTATGTCTAATGTTTTTACCCAGAGACAACCACAAACTATTATGCCTCATATTTTGAATATATTTTATTCATTTTAATAGAAACTATGGGCCTCTTGTAATCTTAGCTATCAAGATATTAATAAAAACTTAATTCCCATTAAGTATTATATATTTTGATATCCATATATCAGTGATTGTTAACATGACTAATATATATTATAATTAATAGCTATTTCAATTAAGATTTGCTCACTTGCCACACTCAATTTATTACTTTAAAATATAGAAAATTCTTCACTGTTATTCACCCTCAAAATATCTTACTGTGAAATGAGTGTCCCAAATAGATTATGACCCTTTAATTCTATAAATGTACATACTTTTCATTACAAATATTTTAGTCTTTGAAATTTTTTATGCTGTGTATTTTTACCCTACTGTTTCACATCCCTCAATTTCTTCAAGACACCTTAATTTTCTTAGTTCATGTTCTTTATTGAAAACAAATATGAAAGAAACACAAACAAACAAAACAAAACAAAATAAAATAGCTGACACTGAAAGACTTGGAATCCAAGTTGTATTGACCATCATCTCCTGAGCATGGAACTTCCTCAATGTGGTTGACATATCCATTGACATTCCATTGGGGGAGATTTTTTTTTTTTGGTTTTTTTTTTTTTTTTTTTTTTTTTTTTTTTTTTTTTTTTTTTTTTTTGGTTTTTTGGTTTTTTGGTTTTTCAAGACAGGGTTTCTCTGTGTAGTTCTGGCTGTCCTGGAACTCACTCTGTAGACCAGGCTGGCCTTGAACTCAGAAATGCACCTGCCTCTGCCTCCCAAGTGCTAGGATTAAAGGCGTGCGCCACCACCGACCAACTCCATTGGGGGAGATCTTATCTTTCTGCTACCAGTGCCTATCATTTCTTCTCAATCACCAATGGGACTCTGCCTACTTCCTAACACTCTTACTGGGATTTTTTCTGACTTGAATTTATTCCCATCTTGTGCATGCTAACATATATACATTTCCTTTGTTGTGTCTGGAAAATGATATATCTTTAAGACAGACCACCATCTCAAATTCTTTTTGCTTCCTATTTTACATAGATTCCTGAGCCTTGAGGAGAAGTGGATAATAAAATTTCCTCTTCCAGTCTAAGAACTCCAAAGGCCCTCACTCTGCATAGTTTTCAGTTGTTAGTCTCTGAGTTAACTGGGACTTGTGACAAGGAGAAGCTGCTTTTATGTATAGCAATAAGTGACAATAAGTCATTTATTGCCAAGTTCTCTTAACAAAAGAAGTCACAGTTGATCTGCTAGGACTAGTGTAAAGTTCTTGGTCTCATGAAATTGCAAAATATATGGGATTTATTTCATGCACTAGACCTTAAATCCATTCAAAAAGTAGTTGGGTAGTTCTCAAACACACTTTCCACCTTTGTTCCAGTAGGCCTATTTTACATAGAGGTAATTATTGTAGGTCATAGGATTTTATTCAGGTAAGAGTGATGATTTTGTTTCTCCTCAAGCAGTGTGTACACTGCTTTCTAGCCCTATAAATTCTACCAGTGGGGATGAAGCTTTCATTTCAAGCCAGCTAGGTCTACCCAGGCTATATAAGTATGCTGTGTCTCCAGCAATTTGGTCTTATCATCAAATTGTGGAGCATCACAAATGCCTTAGCAATATCCTAATATTTGGGAGATCTATGATCATCTTTTGGACAAGGAGTCAAAAGATGTAGCTCATTCCTGGTGCTACAAGTTTTGTTTGATAGCATATAATGCCTAGTTGTAGTTCTGTCTTTCCCATTATATGATGGTTTCACTTAAATTTATTTTATATATGTATTTATTTTAGTAAGCTTCTATAACCATGGGTTTCTATATTTTTCTAAGGAGCTTCAGTGTCAGTTTTCCTTTCTGAATGCTTTTCACTACCTTGCTCTTCTATCACCATCCTCTTTAGCTCCTCCTTCTCTAATTTTCTCCTTATTATTCAGTAAAACTATATTCTATTACTTGAATGACTCTCATCTCCCTCATGGTTCTTACTAGCTACATAAAGCCATGGGAATTATATTGAAAATACATAGGTAAAGCATAAATGCTAATATCTGAACAAAAAAATGTACAATGTTTGTCTTTCTTGAACAGGGCTAAGTCATTTGGGATGAGAATAGCCCCTCCCACTTTTCTGCAAATTTTATTATTTGGATTTTATAATAGCTAAATAACGTTCTATTGTGTATCAGATTTTATTTATCCTTTCAATCCATCATAGTGGGGAAGGCATAGCAAAAAGAACATAAGACACCTAGGTAAGATCAGTGCCAAAAAAGAAAGGAAAAAAGGGAGCAAGTGTAGACATTATATAAAAACTCAAAACTTGTACAAAGGGTGTATTTTCTCTAGTGAAATTCTCCCTCCTGAAGGTCCATAATCTTCACAAATCGGACCACAAAGTTTTCAAATACATAAGCCTATAGGGTACATTTCTCATTCAAATTACCACACGTGTAAACAAAGAATGTTTTGTCTCTAGTGTCAAGGACTGTTTACTTAAAATATCTTTAATATTCATATTTATGATGATATTCTGTCTATTATTATATGTTCTTCAAATTGTTAGAAATTTTTATTCAAATCTTGTGGCATTAATGATACCAACTTTAGCATCCTAATTTCTTAAAATATCTACTTCAAGTAAATCTGATATATTTATATCAGATTTATATACATATATATGTATAAAAAAGATATATACATATATACTTTTTGCTTTATGTATCTGAAAATTCCCTTAGCCTTTCCCCACTGTTCAACTGCTAGTCATTTATACAATTTTAGTTATTTATTGTTGGAACACCACATAGTAGTGCCAAAATCAATATTAATTATAGTGCTCTAGAGAAGCAGGACCAGTAAGAAATGGATTTAGACATCAAAATTTATAATTCAACTGTTATATAGATAAAAATATCAACCACTTTTCTTTAAGTAATAGACTCATACAATTTTGAGGGGCAATCAAGTCTGAATTCTGTAATACAGGTCATTCATCCAAGAGGGAGAAATGGATGTTAGACTTGAGATTTTTACTTAAGAGGCCTCAAATTTAGCCTCTTAAGATCATATGGTAAACCCTGCCCATATTTTCAAAGTTAATTTCTTTCACATAATCATCCTTTACCACATCCATAAAACACTAAGGTCTAAGAACCTTTCAAATCAGATTTTAATTAAATATCATAGCATAACGAGGCAGGAAAGATGGTTCAGCAGTTACAAGAACATTTGCTGTTTTTCCAGTGTAGATTGGTTCCCAGGACTTATGCAGTGATTACAACAATCTGTAACTTCAGTTCTAGACAATTTGAGGCATTCTTCTATTCTCCACAATGCTGTATTTTGTTTTATATATCATATATATATATATATATATATATATATATATATATATTTAAAATATATATATATTGCATTAAATATATATGTATACACACACAGAAATCACTCATACACATAAACTTAATAAGTACATATTTGAAAATCATTGGCTAAGCTACTATTGGAAAAGTTGATAGATAATGTTATCGACACACTGAATACATAAATTAGTATTTCTCTAATCTAATCTCTGTTATTAAATGTCTTGCTGCTATGTTGTTATTCAGAATAGGTGTATATTATTTTGGTCACATGATAAATGTAAATGAAGTTAGCTGCTAGAAAACTCCTAAACATGGAGTCCTTTTATTATTACTTCATAAAAGTATTGTTGCTACTGTGAAATACAGTGATGTTATGGTTTTATCTAAAATTATAGAAGTTTTAGCTTAAAATTAATTGGTTAGGACAATATTAGATAATAGGTAGTATAATCTCAGTTGAGAATCTCATTTCACAGACCTAAAATGTTCTTTATTTCATTTAATACATGTTCATTTGCAGATATCAATTGGAAGATCAAGGGTTGCATGTTATCTGTGGTAACTCAGTTCTCTGAGTTTATACGTGTGGTCTAAAGTGTATAGCATTTTACAGAGTGAAAAATGCAAATGATTAATGTATTTTTTTGACCTTGATACTTTTCTAATTACTGTACCTGAGTTAATGAATGAGTAAATATTAATCATTTTACAGTCAGTTACCTCCATGCATAACATGAACTGCTTATTTCTTGGCAAGAAAAATAGATAGGATGGGCAGAGAAAGCTTCTAAAAGCATGGCTGGGCAGAGCCATTACAGCAACACTATTGTTGCATTTTAAATCATACAATGGTAAAATAAACATAAACATAATAAATAAACGTAAAGAATCGGTAGACCTCTGCATAAACACTGAAGAAGTCTCATAATTATATTTGTTCCTCGTGAATGGCTCTGATGATATTATAATGCTTACATCAATATTTTGCTGTTAATAACTTTCATGTATTTATGTGGTCTTCTAATCAGAGGAGCATTCATAAGCTACAATCATTTATTAAATCCCTTCTAATGTACTTAGGTTGGCAATAACTCTTATTATAGATATAGAAATGTGCTTTTGTAATAACTAGGGAGGTAATATATTGCAGTGGTTGTCTTTAGAGGAAAAGAAAAACAAAGTATTTCATTACTCTGAGTTGTCTAACGCACATTCATACTTCCATATACATCAGCACTTTCATATATTTTAGCATAGTAATATGCACTACCACCAGTTTTCACGCTGTCATATGGAATTTAATAATAAAATATTTGTTTATTGCTGATGAGGTGAAATACACATGTTATACAGTACACCTTGTCATGCAAACTCACTCATGTTTAGCTTCTAAATTATAACATCAAAAATGATGAGGTTTTTTTTTTATTGAAAACTGCAATTTTTCTCCTCATCTTCAAACGACTTCTTTAAATTCTTCCTCATATTACGTGGATTCTCAGTGATAACCTCTGTAGTGTTGGCAGGATTCTCAATGTATTACAAGGCAAACTTTTAAAAGGATCGTAGTTTTATATGGATATCTTCCAACTAGTGGTTTCAAATTCAATGTGCTTTTATGTTATCTATATTGGTTCTACCCTAAACTTTTCCACACTCACTAATATCAGTTTGCATTATAGACACTGGACATAGTGATAGAAGGTACTATTCTTCCTCTATTACCAATAAACTTTTAATTTTTACCACCTGTTATTATATGTATATTCTATGATTTCAGGATTTTCATACTATTTTACTTATAATAAACACTGGAGGTCTACCTGTTATTTCAAATAAAGGTTTGATTCATTTTAGCTATCAATTTTGCACAACTTAGAATCCCCTGGATACACTGGATCTCACTAAGAAATTACATAGATCATGAGAATCTCAGGGAATCTATGTGGAGAAGATCTCTATTGTTTAATGAGATGGGGAGACATTCTCTGAATATGGGCAGCATCTCCTGAGCTGCATTAAAGTGAATAGAGTCTGCGGAGCATGAGTCTCATTCAGAAAGTGTACAAAGGTGGGTAGAATGTAATTAGCTGCTTAAGTTCTTGCCCTGACTTAAAATGTATACAATGACCTGGAATATATAGATCCTTTCTCCTTTAAGTAAATGAGCATACTTACAGCATAAATAAGACTAGAATAAATATTGTCACCAAAGAAGAGAAGTCATTGCTGGAATTAATCTCAGAAAGCTTTGGTGGAGACTAATGTGGAAGATATTGGAATTTTGGGATGGGAAATCCATTGAATGTTCAAAGATTAATGGAGTGTTCTTGTGACAGTATGAAAGGTGGCAGTGTGGATAGCAAATTGGCCAATAGAGGCCCAGATCATGTTTCAGAGAGAATGAAGAAGTTTGTCTTTTAGTTGGCCAGGGATCATCTATGTGATGTTTCAGCTAATAATCTGTGTGCTGTTCATGTTTATGCTGAGGTGAATGTTTTGGTGCTACAAGGGAATAAGTGAAAATGTATCTGAAGGGTCAGTATATCGAATTTAATACAGCTGTAATTCAAGGTAGGCAAGCTATATTGAGCATACAGTACACATGCTACCTGTTTTAAATTCATGAGGAATCATGAAGTATATCTGTATCTCTAATTTAGCTTCTTATGCTAGGATGATAGACTACAGAAAATTCATAAGGACTATAATTGAAGAAGCTTCACTTGTAATAAAGAATCCAGGATAACTGAGATGACATGATTGTTGGATGTTCTAGTTATTTTTAATTTTATAGAATATGATGCTTAGTTGGGATATTAACCCTCCCTTTATGTTACCTTCATTTAAATCTCTTTCTTACATGTTTGTGTTTTAGGAAGTTTTCAGAATAGTAGGCTTTGCCTATCGGCTATCATACAGAGTACTGGAAGGTGTTATACACATTGCTCTAGGATTAATGTAATTATCAATCTATTCCAGCTTTGAACCATGTGAATATTAATCATGACTTGACTGAAAGACATGTACTTGGTGAAATAGTGTCACAAATAGTAAAATAGTAACTAACCACATTACGATCAGATTTAAGAGCCATCCCATAAAATAGAACCCATCCCTGATGCTGTAAATAAGCCAGAAATTTTGGGTCTAGTTAGACCATAAGCTTAGGGGAAAATCTACTACTATTATTCTGATAAGAGAATGTAGAAATGATTGATTCCTAATCATACAGGCTGGACTCACAGATGAATACGTCACTCAAACTTCATTAGAGGAGTTTCTTGCAGAGGAAGGTAAATAACACAGAGATTCATAACTGGATAACATGTGGAGTATGAGAGCTCACGCACAAATGGAATGCCTTTATCATATTCTCCACCCTCTCAAGGTTCGAGGTTCTATGTAGAAGAGGAGGCAGAAAGACTTTAAGAATCCATGAGGGAAGACAAGTTTAAGTAAACATTATTTTCCAAAACAATATAGCAGGAACATATGAATTCATAGTGATTCTGTCTGCCTCATAAGACTTGTATAAGCTCAAGATAGACAAAATCCCAGCATGGAAGTTTACAGGTGGGCACAAAGTCCAGCCAAAGCTAACAAGCCATGTAAAAAAAATAACCATGGGGTGAAGAAGTATCAGTTTTGTTCTACGGAGTGTCAGTCACAGTCCAGGGCAGGCTTTATTTCTAGAATTTTTTTGTCAACAGAAATTAGACTTCAATGATATTTATTTACTTTATATTTTGTTTTCTGTAAGTGCGTGTATGTGCACTTATGTGTGCATGTGCTGCAAGTGTATGTGCATGGGTTGTCTGTGTGGTTCAGTGGTGTGTGTGTGTGTGTGTGTGTGTGTGTGTGTGTGTATGTGTATGTGTGTGTATCCATTTGGGAGAGAAAATTATCATGAAGCTGATTGAGTGGAAGTAGGATCTGGCAAGACTTTGGGGACAAGCCAGGATACCATTTAAATACACTACACAAAATTCACAAAGTAATTAAACTTAAAAAGTAATAATAATTTAAAATTTAACAAAATAAAATATTAAAATCTTTTTCAATTTTAAATTAACAAAAAAAATAAACACCTCAAATACTGTCATAGCTTCGGTTCTAAAGCTTGTATCTCATCAGTGTTGGTGGCATATAGTTATAGAAGAAGAGGGAAACACAAGAGAACTGCAGAATGACATAGGAGAAAATCATGGCAAGCATGGTTGGATACTGAAGGAAAAACACAGGAGTCAATGTAGTAAATACATTTTAACTTACATCCTATAAGTTATGCTCTAGAGAAATCTAATAAGACATTTATTTTAAAGAAAATATGTGGTCCTTATTTTGAGAACATACTGTAAGATAGAAGAAGCAAAGGGAAAGAAAAGGGGCTGCAAGACACCATTGATATGAAAACAAGTTCATGATGATTACGGTGGTTAAAAAAAAAATGGTGACTACTGGGCCTGAAAATCTCTTTGGAGACAGTACATGTTATAGGCATAGCTAATACCCAACAAGAAAGTCTAACATGATTTAAAAGAATTAGTCTGATATTTGGTTAAAGTAAAAATTGTTTTCTTAAGAAGCCAAAACTGTGAATAAGAATCAGTCTTTGATGGCAACTAGGACTAAAAATGGTACAATTCGGACAAATAGTACATTTCTGAAGTATAAAATGTCAGAAAACAAAGTTTACGGTAGTGAAATGGGTCATTCTATTGGACATTGAATAGATCTGGAATGATGGCACTGATATCAGAGGCAATGCTAGGTGACAAGAGAGTCAATGAGTGAGAAACTTAATGAGCAAGGGATGGTGATAAAGAGAGGAGGGTTAACTGAATTGCAACTGGATGCATGAATGCCTGAAACCTACATAATTCTTATAATTCTGTGATTAAGGTGGACTTTTTAACTCAAGAAAACTGAAATGGCTGCCAAACTCTACCTCTTTAGGACATAGAATGAAAGGTGGCCTTTAGCAAAAGCATAACACAGAAAACTGTATGGACAGAGGAGAGTCATGTTGCAATAAAGGCAGGAGAAAATTTTTGGTGAGATGAGATGACCTTCGTGATAATTTTTGCCTTTTGGAGTAATGACTGCAAGTGTAAGCGTGAAAATTTACAATGAAGCGAGAGAACCATAAAGTGTAAATAACATACATAACTGGATAAAATCATTTCATGTTGAGACAGAGGAAATCTGCAAAATAAGCAGTGTTTAATTTAATTTTGACATTAGTAGGATAATTACTCAGAAATCAGAGGATTTACTTAGTGTAAAAGTTGACAGATGGATTCATGTAGCTATTCTATTTCCCCAAAAATCTTATGCCCGAATTTCCTGAAATTTTCTTGTTTTCTAGAACGACTATTTTCTTCTCAACAAGAAAGAGACATTAGGTTGTTCATATCTACCCAATGAATTATTACAAGTAAGGAGTGTGGCAATATTGGAATATGTTTGTAAAAGTGACTAACTTCTATCAGATATTTCTCTCTGAGATAATGTTACCATATTTCTGCTTTGCGAGATGTATATACGTTTGCTAGCTAACATGCCTCTGTTTCAGAGTCATATGTTTGTTTGGCCACATGATTCTGAATCAAGTCAAGTTGCTAGTGAACAGTACTGATTGCAGATGATAATACATGTAATGAAAGCAGACACTCAAAAAGAACGTGCATACTAGGACTCTTAATCTTTGGAACCCCTAGGCTTCTTTATGCATAAGAGTGGTAATTTAAATGAGAATGGCCCTAATAGGCTTACCAGTTTAAATAGTCCCCAGCCTATAGTAGCCTTGCCTTCCCATAACAATTACAAGTCAACACAACCTTTCAAATTTATGGCCACCAGCCAGTAGGGTCTGGAAAATCCCTCAGTTGAAACTCCTTCAAAATCTAATGCCAATTTGAAACATAAAGTGAATTAGGGCAGAATCAGCCTTCTCTCTTATTTAGTAAGGAATGGCACAGAGCAAAAATGAAACATCTTGGTTGTGCTCCTTAGACCAAGTACTTGCTACCATTCATGTATCAGTTAATTACATCATTCAGTAAACATCTGTCTTACAGACTAAGAACATTACAGGAGATAACTCAGCACATATAGGACACTATGCTCTCCAGATGGTCTGAATAATTAAAAACCTAAATAACAGAGTCATTTTAAGCCACTAAATTTTGGGAGGCTTTATAGAGAAAAATGTATTGATAAAATGTATACTATAGTACACTGTATTATTTCGTTTTATAAATATAGTTAACACCTGCTTTTCTTTCTATATGTCACACATTTTAAAAGTAAAATATAGAAGTGTAAATTAACCTTAAAAATAAGACCTTTTTGAAAGATATTTTAACATAGACATTCAATATTCCTTCTGTTAATGAACCACAACACTTTCTGTGTGGATATTTTTTTCTCATTTAATGAAAGAAGAATAATTTTGTTAGCATCATAAAAAATATCACAACAGGACCTGATGCATTTTCACAATGAAATATGAAATGCAACTAGGAAATTTATGTTGATACTAAAAGTTTATCTAATATTAATCACATGTAAAAATGTTAATACTATCCTTAGAGAAATTAATCTTAGAGAAATTACTTTTAAAAAAAGAATGTAATATTTAAAAACTTAAAAATCCTATTTTTTATTATTCCTCTAAAAAACCCACAACATAAATAAACATAGATATAAAGCATTTTTATACATTTATTTATCTAGTTAGTTACTTTTTGTGTCTTGAATTTAGAACACCTTCAAAACTCAACAGGATCTACTGTATTGATAATATTGTAGCTTTGTTTTCCTTAAAGAACAATAGTTTACAAGTATCTCAAGAAAAATTTGATACATTTAGATTAAAACAGAGATTTCCTGAGTAATTACAAAAATCAACTAAACCTTGTGAGTTGATGTGAATATCACCAAGACCTGTGTGCCATGTAATTTAGATTTTAGAACTTGGATAGATGTATTGTGAGCTAAAATTCAGCCAATGGGACTATACTCTCAGATGTATTCTTTCCATATAAAAATTTTATTCCAATAACGGTCATTTGAAAATAGTCTACAACTGACCCACAGTCCATATTATTAATGCCATTGCTGTTTAGAGAATGGCACTCCCCAAATATGCCGTCTGCTCGACATACTCAACAACTTAAATGAATAGAAAATTGAGAGTCACAGAAGTACTATAACCATTTTTACTCCGTCTTGCTTGCTCCTCCTCTACTCAGGTTTAGGAAAGAGGAATTTTGTGGTGACCTTACGTGACTAGAATTCTGGCCAATATAGAAGAAATACATTTTCATCCTTATCTATGCTTCCTTTGAGTAACTTTATATGGCAAACAGAAAGACTGATCTCTGTCAACAGATCTGGATACAGTATTGTCATAAGCTAGTGTCCTCTACTTCTAGGATTTTTTACAATTCTTTGTCAGATTTGTGAGCCTGACACTTTATCCAAGACCATAATATATTCTTTAAGACCACTGAATACACCTACAATATTTTACTGTTTCTTTGACATTACTCACTGTATCTTTCCAGGTAAAAGTTGGCATTTAATTTTTTGAATCATGTTGGGTAGGGAATCATCATGTTTCTGTGAACTCTTTCTTTGAGAACTGGAATAAAATGTTTTATTAATTTTCTCTCCTGTAATTCATTCTATTAAAATTTCAGAGGAAACAGATGATATCTATCTTTTCCTCTGTACTAATGTTTAATAAGAACAAGAAATGCTGCCTTCGTAATAAAGAGCATCTACCATTTTTAAAAGGAAATACAATCACAGCAGTTTCTATAATGTAACTCCTTCATCTTAAGGAAACAGAATACTCTGTGGGTTTCCTAAAACAGAAAAAAAAAGTAGCATTAAAACAAGAAAATCAAAAAAATTGGGTATATTTTTCACACATAAACACAAACACACACACATATTATATATATGTGTATATACATAAATATTATATACATATATACATACATGTTTATTTCTTACATAATTCAATGTGATTCACTGCACTACAAATTAGACAGAAATTAAATATAAATAATTAACAAAAACTAATAATTATAGTTCATTTTTAAACATATGATTTAATATATATTAAATGAGATAATTGTCTCTCACTCTCTAAATACCTAATGTAAACTTACCCATTTCTTTTCTTCTTATAATGATGTGGAATGACTCTATATGTACTAAAGGCAAGAATGGAAAATAAGATAACCATCAAACTTGACTTTACATATTAAGAATTAATTCAGCATTTATAAGAATAATATCACTGCTAATCAAATAAAAAACGTTAACATGGGTACATAGGAGTAAGAGATGTTGCCTAGTCAGAATAGAGAAGGATAGCATAAAATCTGAACACATTACTAAGAATAGAAAATACATTTAAATTAGAAATTTTTATTTCTAGAACATTTCATTTTATATTATGTTGTCTTCATGGTTTCTATTCGTGCATAAATATCATGACCAAGAAGCAAGTTAGGAAGAAAAAGATTTATTCAGCTTACACTTCCACAGAGCTGTTCATTACTAAAAAAGAAAAACAAATAAAAAAATTGAGGACTGGAACTCAAGCAGATTAAGAGGTAGGAGCTGATTCAGAGGCCATGGAGGGATGTTACTTACTGGCTTGCCCCCCCCCCCAAGCCCCCTGCTTTCTTAAATTGCTCTCTTATAATACTCAGGAGTACCAGTCCAGGGATGGCACTGCCCACAATGGGCTGGGCTCTCCTCTCTTGATCACCAATTAAGAAAATGCCTTACAGCTGGATTTCATTTCCTCAAGGGAAGCCCCTTCTCTGTAATAACTCTAGCTTGTGTCAAGTTGACACACAACACTAGCCAGTATATATTATGAGATTATATTGTAGTTGTTCACATATAACAGACTGTTTGAACATATAAATAAAGTAAATTGTTAAAATGCTTGAATGGTTTAGTATTATTCTTAGTATAGACACACACACACACACACACACACACACACACACACACACATATATATATATATATATATATATATATATATATATATATATATTTAACAATCTTGAATTATTTAAATTATAAAATATTTCAGTGGTGTTGAATCTAATTATTTCTCTCCTATTAAAGAGAAATACTACAATAAATTATTATTACTAAATTTACACTTTACTATTGAACATTAAGAACAAAACATGTCAAGCTGCTTACTACACCAGGCAGACCACCATTATTTGTACACCTCTCCACCCTCCTTCATCAGATATGTGGATTCAAAAGCATACAGGTTAGAGTCCCTTCTTGTACCCATCTTTTCTGTCAGCTGAGTTGTCCAGGGCACCCTGAGCTGCTGTGAACAGTCTGTTATGCCCTCTGGACCCTCATTCTCTCATTACCACTCAGCCCACCTACGTCAGACCTGCTGATCTAGAACCACACAGGTCATGGATAACCATCATAGGCCTGCCAAACCAGAATCATTGATTTTAACCACCCTCCCAATACCTACTGCAACAGTAACATCTAAGAGCCAAAGCTAAGCAGCTGACTAAAGAACCTAGAAAAAACACAATCAACAAAAACCAAGGCCAGGTGTTTTTAGTGAGGAATTCTACCAGACCTTCAAAGATTTGATAATGCCAATAAACTATTTCACAAATAGAAATAGAAGGAACACTGCCAAACTCATTCTATGAAGCCACCATCACACAGATACCTAAATCACACAGACTCAACAAAGAAAGAGAACTTCAGACTAATTTTTCTTTATTTTATTTTAATTTATTGTATATTTTCTTTATTTACATTTTAGTTGTTATTCTCTTTTTTGTTTTCTTTTAGAAATTCCCCTATCTCATCCCTCCTCCTCCTAATTCAATGAGAGTGTTCCCACAGACACACACCCACTCCTGTTTCCCTGCCCTTAAATTCCCCTACACTGCGGAATTGAGCCTTCACAGGACCAAGGGCCTCTCCTCCCATTGATGTCCTACAAGGTCATCCTCTGCAACATATGAAGCTGGAGCCATGAGTTCCTCTATGTGTACTTCTTGGTTAGTGGTTTAGTCCCTGGGAGCATCCACATCTGTATTTGTCATGCTCTGGCAGAGCCTCTCAGGAGACAGCTATATAAGGCTCCTGTCAGCATGTATTTCTTGGCATCCATAATAGTGTCTGGGTTTGGTGACTGTATATGTGATGGATCCTCAGGTGGGGCTGTCTTTGGATGGTCTTTCCTTCATATTGATGCAAAAATACATATTAAAATACTGGCAAACAGAATCCAGGAAGACATAAAAAACATTATCCATCATGATGAAGTAGGGTTCATCCCAAGGACACAGGGATGATTCAATATACAAAAATCCATCAAAGTAATACAGCAAGTAAACAAAGTAAAAGGAAAAAACCAAATGATTATCCCATTAGGCACTGAAAAAAAAACATTAAAAAGTCTAACAACCCTCATGTTAAAAGTCTTAGAGAGATCAAAGATACAAGGCACATACCTAAACATAATAAACAACTGTATACTGCAAGCCAATAGTAGCATCAAATTTAGTAGAGAGAAACTTAAAGAAATTCCATTAAAATCAGGGACAAGACTGCCCACTTTCTCCCAGTCTATTCATTATAGTACTTGAGGTTCTAGCAAGAGCAATAAGGCAACTAAAGATCAAGGGAATACAAACTGAAAAGGAAGAAGTCAAAGCACAACTATTTGTAGATGACATACTATACATAAGCAATCCCAAAAATTCTACTAAGACTTCCTTCAGCTCATACCACCTTCAAGAGTGGCTGTATAAAAAAAAAATAGCAACTAAAAAAAAAAAAAAGAAAGCAATAGCCATCACTATAAAAATGATAAACAGACCAAGAATAAATTTAGGGAAACAATACCCTTTAAAATACCCACACATAATATAAAATATCTTGAGTTAACTCTAATTAAACAAGTGAAATACCTCTATAAAAATAATTTAAAGTTGCTGAAGAAAGAAATTGAGGAAGATACCAGAAGATGGAAAGATCTCCCATGCTCATGGATCAGTAGGATTAACATAGTGAAAATGGCCATCTTACCAAAAGCAAATTACAGATTGTCTTAGTCAGGGTTTCTATTTCTGCATAAACATCATGACCAAGAAGCAAGTTGGGGAGGAAAGGATTTATTCAGCTTATTCTTCCACATTGCTGTTCATCACCAACTGGAACTCAAGCAGGTCAGGAAGCAGGAGCTGGTGTAGAGGATATGGAGGGATGTTACTTCCTGGCTCGCTTCCTCTGGCTTGTTTAGCTTGCTTTCTTACAGAACCCAGCACTACCAGCCCTGGGATGGTACCACCCACAATGGCCTGGGCCCTCCCCACCTCTTAATCCCTAATTGGAAAAATGCTTTACAGCTGGATCTAAAGGAGGCATTTCCTCAAAGGAAGCTCCTTTCTCTGCTATAATTCTAGCTTGTGTCAAGTTGACACACAAAACTAGTCAATACACAGATTCAAAGCAATCTTGATCAAAATTGCAATGTGATTCTTTATAGATATTGACAGAACAATTCTCAAATACTTATGAAAACAAAATAAAACAGAAAAGCTAAAATAATTCTAAAACTGGATACCTCTGGAGATATCACCATACCTGACCTCAAGCTGTACCACAGAGCAATAGTGATAAGAATTTTGTAGTACTGGTTTGGGAACAGACAGTTTAATTAGGGAAATCTAATGAAAGATCCAGAAATAAACCCACACACATACCAACACTTGATATTGACAAAGAAGGCAAAAACCATACAATGGATAAAAAGAAAAAGTATTTTCAGGGGAGACTTGATAGGGTGTGTGGGGTTGTATGGATATGGGGACATCCTCTTGGATACAGGGTAGGAGGACTGGGATGAGTAACTGAGGAACGGTTGGAAGGCAAATAACTGGAGGGGGATAAGAACTGGACTGTAAAAAAAGATTAAAGATGGTGATGATGATGATGATGATGATATAGAACTTCTCAACGTGTGCCTAACTCATATGTCTCACTCCTAAGATTTTTCTCATTTTCCAAATCTCTTTTAAAAAACTTATCTTCAACAAATGGTGTTTTAACTGGATGTTTGGAGGTAGAAGAATTCAAGGTCCATATCTATCTTCCTGCACAAAACTCACATCCAAGTGGATCAAAGACCTCAACTGAAAACAAGATACAATAAATCTAATAGAACAGAAAGTGGGGTCTAGCCTTGAAATTGATACAGGAAACAGTTTTTTGAACAGAACACCAATGACTCTAGCTATAAAATCAACAACCAATAAATCAGACTGCATGAAACTAAACAGCTTCTGTAAGGCAAAGGACACTGTCATTAGAACAGAACTATAGCCCACAAGCTAGGAAAGAATCTATACAATCCCTACATTACATTTGATAGAAGGCTAATATCTAAAATTTATAAGGAATTCAAGAAGTTAGACACCAACAATCCAAATAACCCAATTAAAATTGGGATACAGTGGCAAACAGAGAAATCTCAACAGAGGAATCTTGAATGGTTTAGAAGTACTTAAAGAAATCTTCAACATCCTTAGTCTTCAGGGAAAGTCAAATAACAATGACTCTGAAATTTCATCTTACACCAGTAAGAATGGCTAAAATCAGAAACTCAAGGGATAGCACATGCTGGCAAGGATGTGGAGCATGGGAAACACTCTTCTATTGCTGCTGGGAATATCAACTTGTACAACCCCTTGGAAATCAATTTGACTTGTTTTCAGAAAAGTATGAGCAGTTCTACATCAAGACCCAGCTATACTACTCTTGGACATTTACCCAAAAGATTCCCCACTCCACCATAGGGACAGTTGCTAAACTATGTTCATAGCAGCTTTATTCATAAAAGCCAGAAACTGTAAACAACCTAGATGTCCCCCAAATGAAGAATGGATTAAGAAAATGTGGTACATCTACACAATTGAATACTATTCAGCTATTAAAAACAAAAATTTCATGAATTTTGCAGGCAAATGGATAGAACTAGAAAATATTATTCTGATTGGGCATGCATGGTATGTACTCACTTCTAAGTGGATATTAGCCATAAAATACAGGACACCTATGCTACACTCCAAAGATTCAAAGAAGCTAAACAAAACAGAAGGTCAACAAAACATTCAAGCATGCTTGAATCTCACTTAGAAAGGGGGAGTAAAATAGTTATTGGAGACAGATACAGGGAGGGAATTGAAAGGGAGTGGTGATGAGAAGGGGATTGGGGTGGTTCAGGATCAGGTGTGGGGTAAGAAACAGGAGAGATGACTAGTAGAGTGACCTAGGAAAGTGAAGCCTCCCAAAATTCAATGGGGGTGACCTTAGCTGAGGTTCATAGTAATGGGAATATAGATCTGAAAACGCTACCTACTGTATCCAGGCAGGAACCCCAGTGGAGTGATAGGGACACCAACCCACCTACAAAACTCTAAACCTGAAATTTATCCTCTCTACAAAAAAATGCAAGGAAGAGAGATAGAGCAGAGACTGAAGGAATGGTCAAGCAATAACCAGCTCAACCAGAGATCCATCTCATGCGCAAGCACCAAACCCTGATACTATACTCTGTTATGCTTATAGACAAGAGCCGAGCATGACTGTCCTCTGAGATGCTCCATCCAACAGGCGAATCAGACAGGTGCAGAGACCCACAGCCAAACAGTACATGAAACTCCATGGGGTCCCAATCCTTTAAGAACTGTAGGCAACAAATGACACAATGTGACAAGAATAATTAAACATTGCAACTGGTTATCCAAAAAGAAGATAACCTCCTTTCAAAAGCATTGATTCAAATCTATTGTCAGGTTTTTCAACTGAATTACATTTAAAGTATTCGTGGCCAACAAATATGAAAAAAATCCTCAAAATTATTGGCTACCTAGTAGATGTAGACTAAATCTAAGTGGAACTTTCGTATCACCCCATTAATAGTGGCTATTATCAAGAAAAATACGTTGCTTGTTGGTGACTAAGTTATAGGAAAAATGATTGTCATCTGTTGTGTGAAATCTTAATTAGTACAGCTATTATGGAAAACAGTATGGAGGAACCTCAAAATATTAAAAACAGATCTACTGAGTGATATAGCTATCCAGTGCCTGGGTAATTATCCAAAGGATGTTAATATTTGCATGTGCTTATTCCCTGCTGTACTAGACACAAAAGCTAAGAATCTAAAATCAGATGAATAGCATCAATAGATGAATGCAAAAAATATATGATATAACACAAAATAAAATAATATTCAGACACAAGAATAAAATTTTATCATTTTCAGCCAAACATTTAAAACTGCAAAGCATAATATTAGATGAAGAAAGCCACCCAAAGGATGACTGACTGATGTCTTCTCTCATGATGTATCTAAAATCTTAGACATGTCTTATCTTACAGTGAGCAGTGTGTGCTTAGAAATGAGGTAGAGGAAAATGAAATGTTGAATTTGATCAGTTGAACCTTTATAAGTGTTTGGAAATATAAAATATAACAAACATTGATATGAATGAAATCTTAGATAATAAAAAACTAATTTTCATGGTTATTTTCTTTAAATTACAGGATGCCTATGCTACACTCCACAGAGCCAAGGATGATGGACTCGAAGAAAGGCAGAAAAAGATACTTGAATCTCACTTGGAAGAGGGAATGGAAAGGTTTTGGAAGGCAGGTGGAGGGCGGGAACTGGGTGAGAGAGGTAATTGGAAGAGTACTAGTGAAGGTTCAGAGTTGTGTGTGGGGAGAGGCAGGGGAATGGCCAGATGGCCATGAGAATGAATGGAATTTTGTTCTGATTAGGGGTGGGTAGTGGACAACTACCCACTTAGATAGGATAGGAAAAGCACTCAAGAATCAATGGGGATGACTCACAGCATTGGGGATATGGAGCCTGTGAAGACTCCCTCCTATGACCAACCAGAAGTCCCAGAGGAGCTATAGGCACACCAACCCACCCACAAAACTCTTGACCCAAAACTAATTCTGTCTACAAGATAGGCAGGGATTGGAGATGGAGTAAAGACTGGGGAAATAGCCTACCAATAACTGGTCCAACTTGAGACGCATCACATGACCAAGCACCAACCCCTGACTCTAATAATAATACTCTTTTATGCTTGCAGACAGGAGCCTAACTATGCTGTCTTCTGATAGGCTCCACCCAGAAGCTGACTCAGACAGATACATCTAGCCATATCCAAAGAGTGGACAGTGGTTGGGGATTCTTATGGAAGAATAGGAAGAAGAGTTGTGGACCATAATAGAATAATAACTCCACAGAAAGATGAATAGAGTCAACTAACCTGAACATCCTTGGGGCTCTCAGAGACTGAACCACCAACTAAGAACATACATGGGTTGGACCTACAACTACCTGCATACATGTAGCAGATGTCCAGCTTGGTCTTCATGTGGAATCTGAAAATTTGGAGTAGGGACTATCTCAAAAGCTGTAGCCTGTCTATGGCATATGTTCTTCTAGCTGGACTACCTTATCTGTTCCCAGTGGGGAAAGGAAGCATCTAGCCTATCAGAGACTTGATGTACCAGGGTGAAGAGATACCCAGGAATGCTCCCATCTGCTCAGAGAAGAGGAAATGGGGAACGTATTGTGAGAGGAGCTGACCAAGGCGAGGCACTGAGCAGGATATAATGTAAATAAGTAAAAAAATAAATAATAATATCTATAGATTAATGATTATCTGTTCTTTGTGTTTTTTTTAAATACTTTTATTTCTCTTTCTCTTTACGTGTGTGTGTGTGTGTGTGTGTGTGTGTGTGTGTGTGCAAGTGTGGTGTGAGGGCAAAGTTTCTGCTTCTTCTATAACCATAGACCAGAAAAGAGTGCTGGGTATCTTTTGTATTGCTTTCTACCATATTGGCTCAAGACAAATTCCTTTTATTAATATTTACATCTGTTTCAGCTAGGTTACTTGTCCAGCAATGTCTTGGGCTCTATTCCACCCAATGTTGATGTTATTGGCACTCAAAACCATATCTGGCTTTTGCCTTCAGAGCTACTCTGTCACAATCTGTTCCTCACACTTGTAGAGAAAATATTCCTAATTCCAACCCCCATTTTTTTTTAGCTTGAGTATCTGTGTACTCTTTTCTCATTGGTATGATATTGAAAAGCCAGTGAGATTTGAAAGTTGCCACTCATCGAATGACACTACAGTCAACATTATGGCTAAAATAAAAATTAGGCAAGGCATGACTTTAGTATAATTACCAATATACTTATTGTTCTGCTACCTATAACACAAATACTAAACACTGTTAATTTGTAAAGTTATCCAATCAATCCACTGTGTAATATTAATAGCTAAATACTAAACATACTACGACTTTATACAGAAGCTGAATAAACTTTGTAAGATTAATTCTTGTGCTAGGGTTATCTATGGAAGTTAATCTAAAATTAAAAATCCAGCAGCTTTGGAATGATATGCCAGAAAGAGGGCAGAAAGAAGTACACATACCTTTAAATTGGTGTTAGTATGAGATTCATGTTAGTTTTAAAGTTCTATGCTCAGATCTGCTCTGCAGGATTTACAAGCAGAGAAGGAAAGCTGGCTACCCACAGGCTCAAACTGATCACAAACTGAGCAATATACAATTCTAACAAGTATTCTGGTGTTATCCAAAAAAGTTTATTAAAATTCATTTTGTACAAACACATTTATGGAATGGATCAAAAGAAATTCTGTTGTTCTCATATAGTCCAGTTGTTCTCAGCATTCCAAATGCTGGGATCATTTAATACAGTTCCATATGGTGTTGGTGTTCCCCAATCATAAAGTTATTTTGTTGCAACTTCATAACTATACTTTTTCTACTGTTATGAATTTTAACATAAATATTTTATATATAGTATATTTGCTATGTAGCCCATATGAAAAGGTTGTTCAACTCCCAAGGGAGTCATGACCCAGAGGTTGAGAATCACTGAACTGCGCATCTCAAAAATTTCCTAAGTATGCATTCATCCACAATAACAACAGGAGAAACATATAGTGAGATTTCATATAGAAATTTAAATAGAAAATTTCAAGTAAAAATTGATTGAAAACTAAGCATAAAACATTTAATTTCCCACTTCTCAAAAGAGATGGCTAGTTATTTATTTACCTCTGCCGTTTGAGGTATTTTTAAAAAGTTTGGCTTCTACCTTTCAATTTATGCTATCATTAAAGTAGTAATCTGGGTATGGTAGGGAAACTTTTTAATTTTAGTATTCAGAATGCAGAGGCAGATACATTTCTATAGCTTTTAGGCGAGGCTAGTCTACATAGTCACTCCACGCTATCCAATTCTTTTTTCTATTACTCAGATATGGTAGGTAAATTCTTTTAAAAAATTATCTCGAATTCTATTAATTTTCTTGATACAGTCTATACTTAAGATAGTAAAATAAAGGAGTTCCATCAATACCTATTGCTTCAACCAAGTAATTTTTAAATAATAATCAACAGTTTTTGTTAATACTGTTGATAAACCCAGGGTAGTCATGCTTTCCAGAACTAGAAGTCAGAAAGTTCGTTTGTAGCCTTTCTTTTATTCTAGACACCTAACCTAGCTCCATGATCAATTAAAAAGAAAAGTTATAAATTTGCCACTTTGTTTATTTTGCCTTATAAATAACAAAGTGTGATCTGGAAAAAAAATAAGAGACTTTTCATACTTCTGATCAATTATAACAATGGAAAATTCTCACAGTGCTCCTTTTCAGCAGAAGGATATACCATGAGCTTGCTGGATGATACACTGGTGAAGTACAGGGGATGCAAACTCTCTACTCTCTCATATTCTCTTTGCCTTTTAAAATGTGTAATAGTCAAACCATCCAAAAAAAAAAAAAAAGAGTGTCAAATGGGTCACTGATTACTTTGCCTTAAAAATACTTTTTTTGAGAAAGGATGACCTATAGGGTACTCTTTTATAGCTTCAAATCATCCTTCTCTATAAAATGTGACTTGTTACCCTGACCTCCAGGTCAGTTGTCTTGCGACTCTTTATAGCTATGAATGACCAAATTTTTGAGCTAAGAATCATATTATGTTAAGCATCTTTCTCCTTGAATACTTTTCATTCGCCTCTCAGCTCCTTAATTCAAGGAATATTACATTAGAATCACTTTAGAGATACTCAAAGGTTATAGCTGCATGTGTGAAGAAAAATGTTCTTAGAGATAGTAAAGAACTAAGCCACATATCAAAACTAACACTTGCTATGCTCCACGAAGCAAAATGGTTGCCCACACACTCTTTAGAGCAATAATATAACTCACAGGGGAGCCATGAATTTTAAAAATCACATATATCATTGCCATAGCAGTCCAAAATGTCCTTTTATGGTTGCTCCAGAAGTTTGTATTGCAGGAATTTATTCATGAGATTTAAGTTAATGTGATTTTGCTTCTTAAAGTGTAAAAGGATAATTTATAATATTTTTAAGCTTATGGAATATAGTTTTGGTTTTTTTTATAGTTTTTAGCTAATTATTATTTCTTTTAAAATATACAACATGATTTCACTGTTCTAAGGGACTTTTAAATACTAGGTTATCTAATTCAAAGGGTATACACAAAGTAATTATTAATAAATAATATCTAGAAATTATACTAAGAAAAGACAAAACTAGAAAAAACTCATGAATATGACATACACTCTATGTAAAGCACTATAAAAAATGTAAGTGGGTCTGGAATAGATTTTATTTATTTAACAGATGAGTTTGAGTAGATGTAATAAATGAGCTCACCTATAAATGGGTAGTAGAATGTAAAAAATTAAAAACTATCCAATCAATCTCAAAAAAAGTTCAGACTCAGACATTTGTCACAACATAGAAATTTGGTGGACATGCCAAGTTCTAGTTTGCCTTTTTAGTTTGTTCTATTCTTTATTGGCTATCTTATGAACTGCAAGAATGTTTTCAGTCCTTTCCTTTCTTTTGGACATGACTGTTTCTGTTTATTCCATAGTTACATCACTAATATAACAAGTATGATATGGTAAAAAAATTTTACATTGCATCTTTTCTCACAGTCTAACTCCAGACAAAAAAAGTCAAAATAAACACATGTTCTTTAATTAGCTATATGGCGTTTTGCTATTCTAGTTGCCTGATTTTTCTCTTTATAATTTTCCAATTTTAAACATGAATAATGAATTTTAGCCATTTTTATTGCACACATTTCTCTTACACATAGACCCTCATTTACTTCTGAAATCGATCTTCCTCTCAACAGCTCTACTCCCACTTTCGTGTGTGTGATCTGACACATTTAGGAGCTTCTTACATACATTTTTTTCTCTCTTTCATCTTACTTTTTGAATCTTCCTTTTTTCTCCTTTCTTTCCTAATATTCTGACAGTTAGCATATACTAATTTTTTCATTTGAAAATTTATTTTTATGATATTATACAGTATATTTTAATCGCATTCTTTGTTTTCCTCTAACTCATTCCAGAATCTCCCGCCCCACGCATTCAAATCCATGTTCTTTCTCTCACTTAGATAAATGAAACATATTTTAAGAGAAAGATGTGACAGAGAACTTTAAGGTAATGTTTCCTGAACAGAGTAAAATGATGGAAATATGAACACATAGAGGCTGTAACACATAAACAAAATAGAAACAATCTCAAGCAAGAAACACCTCAGCACAGACAAGAGGAAATGGGCACAAAGACTCACCCTCAGCCAGGAACCTATTTTGTATTCCCTAGGATAAGAAAAATTAATTTACTTAAATGGTGTGAAACTCGATATATCAACTACATTACCAAAAAGGCCTTATGCTCAGGAGTAATTATGCAAAATTTACTGTACTGTATGTATTTTTCAAAGGCCTTTTTATTTAGTCTTGTATATTTTTAAGAGAAAGATAAATTTAAATGTGAGTATCTGGGAACAGTGGAGAAATGGAATGATTGCGATCAAAATCTATTAATTATAAAAAAATTGAAAACAAACATAACACAGAGTCTGAGTTGTATCAGTCAACAACTACGAGCGTGGGAGCCTTTGTGAAGAATGATTGATAAATTTGGTCTCGTTGTATTGCAAAAACTGATTTTACTCACCATAGCAGCTAAAATTATTGACCAGAAGTAGGATTCTGAACTCATTCCTGAGATCTTCTACTCATTCATGCTGAGTATTTTATCTAGTTTGTGAAGGATTTGTACCTGTTGTCACAGACACTCTGAGTTCATGCATGTGTCTGCCATTTTGAGTCTGAAAATTTCTTACAATAGTTCAGCACCTTTGGACTTTCCATCTTCTCTTCTGCATAGAGATCTGAATTTTGAAGGGAGGTACTATTATGAAGATATAGCGTTCACTCTCTTCACATTGTCCAGGGCATGAGTCTCTGTGTTAATTCCTATCTACTACAAAAATAAGCTGCTTTCCTGAGGTTTGAACAAAACACTATTTGTAGAACAATATGTCATTGTAAGTCATTATATTGCTATATATAATTAGCAGAATAATAAGGGATTTTCCCTTGGGCCCATGAGCTATCTAGTTTCAGATTGTTAGCCTCATTGCCAAGTTTAGAAATGGGTTTTATCTTGTGCAGTGGACCTTAAATATAATAAAAAATATGCCTTATTACTCTTCTCACATCTAAACCACTATTATACCCATAAACATACTTTGTAGGTAGGTTATTATACCTGTATGTAACTCATACTTGTGCTATTATGAATGAATGTTAAAATTTATTTGTAAAAACATTTTCAAAATTTCTTATGAATATATGTATGTTTATTATTATTATTATTATTATTATTATTATTATTATTATTATATAAACAGACTTATGAATGCTTACTAAGCAGAAAGTCATTAACAGGGTACAAAACTGTAAACTTTGGGTCAATGTAATTTTCATTTTACAAGTAAGAATCTATGGGCTCAAAAAATGGTTGAATATAACTAACAAATAAATACCAGACTTTGTTTTAAATTCAAATAGTCCCTGGGGAAGTCCCTACCTTTTCCTTCTACTGCTGCCAGAAATCTATCACTAGAGTTTTGCTAGTTTGGACCACTTGTCTAGCAGAATTATTTTCAACAAATCACTCACTGACCTTCAGAATCCATCTTTACAAACAAGGGTATCCATTTCAAGCATGACAACAGCTTCCTGATTCAAAATTATAGGATAAAGCTTTTGGGATAGCCCCTGTTCCAGTTTTTTGTGACCCCCATGAAGACCAAGCTGCACATCTGCAACATATGAGCAGGGAGGCCTAAGTCGATTCTGTGTACGTTCTTTGGTTAGTGGTTCAGGCTCTGAGAGCCCCAAGGGTCCAGGTTAGTAGCAGTTTTATTCATAATAGCCAGAGACTCGAAATAATGTAGATGTCCCTCAATTAAAGAATGGACGTAGAAAATGTGGTAGATCGACACCATAGAATATTTAAACTTAAAACATCATACATTTTACAGGCGAATGGATAGAACTTGAGAATATCATCATGAGTGAGGAAATGCAGTCTCAGAAGGACTCACTTATTAGTGGATAGTAGCCATAAAACACAGGTATCTTGTTACACTCTACAGACCCAAAGAATCTAAATGAGGAGAAAGACCCAAGTGAGAAAACTTGAATCTCACTTTGAATGGGGATAAAATAAGAGGGGGATGGAGGCTGGGAAGTAGGAGGGAGCAGGGATGAAGAGAGGAATGGCAGATTCAGGACCAGGTGTGGGAAAGGACAGGAGAGATGGATATTTGAACATGAAAATAAATGGGAATCTACAATTAACAGGGGTGAAGAGGTGGAGACATCTCCAGAAAAAGCCTGAGACCTAGAATACAGGTGGTGCCCATTAATCAATGGGGTGACCTTAACTGTGACTTACTACATCAGGGATATGGAACCTGAAGCGGTCACCTGTAGCCAAACAGGGACCCCTGTGAAGGATAAGTCTATTTTTAATATATATGTTAATCTTTTAAAAATCTCATTTTACAAAATAGTTGACATAGAATACACTTCAAATATATGATTCAGACTGGCACCATTCTCAGCATGCACACAATTGAATTCTTAAATAATTTATACCAGCAGTGAGATGCTCAGAACAACTGGAGAATAAAAACAGTTTTCCCACAAAAAAAAAAAAATGCTTCTACTGAGGCAGAAGAAAGAGCTGTCAGGACAGCAGTCTTGGTAAAGTCTCCTTTTCAATTTGTAATAAACTGTGCTTTCCCTCATGTTTGAATTTCTATTCCTTTCCCAGTTCCTATTTCAAAAATGGATGAAAATTCAGATTTAAGAAAATAATTGAAGTTTTTATAATGTGAGAAATGTTTTAACTATATAAGTAGACAGTACATAGGTAATTTTGCTACTTCTTTTCATTTAAAGACAATTCAGTGCACTAGATTAGGTCCCAGGTCCTGATTTTTGCAATATACTTTACGTAGATATACTAATTCAATACTTTACATAGATATACTATGCACATCGCTAGTACTGAAAAACAATGACATAGACAGACTTGAAATGATTAATAAGAAATATGGGAATACATTTTTACTAACAAATTGACAAATAAATTATCATCTCACTGAATAATTTGATTTTCTGTTTGTTAGTATGTTCATTTTGGTGATGAGTAAATGAAAAAAGGAATACAATAAATATTTTCTTGAAATGTTTTCAGAGCAGAAGTATACTAAGAAAAAATAATTATATTTTAATATTTGAATAAAACTCTATTATAAGTTAAAATACAAGTAAAATATAATAAATCTAACAATTAAAATTTGAATTTTAAATATACATGCAAGAAAAAAAGTTTCTAGAAATATGCCATGTTTGAACACAAGAAAATCTAAAATAGTGATATTAAATCTATCAAAACACAAACTACAAGACTTTCATATTGTCACTGTCCATTATAGCTCTGCTTGGTGAGACAAATTTTATTCTTGGCCCTGGTTCATATCTTTAAAAGACTGACCAATCTTTCATATTACTTCTGTTTGCTTGACTAAATCTTGGCCCATCTTAAAATGCTTTCCTGAAAATCCTTAACTGACAAAACCTGTTTTATAAGCCAAATTCTCTGTCTCAAAACCATTTTTCTCTTTGAGAATTTATGTTACAAAATTTATGATAAAAATATCTTGTCTCTACCCACTTGAAATATTCATTTTCTACAGTTGAGCAATATATTCCAAGCATATGTGTGCCAGGTTCCACTTCTAGTTTTCACAGGAGAATGAGTCAATGACTTTGTGGAGGTTTGACCTAGTTGAAAAAAAAAAAAAAAACAAAAAAACCTTTTTGTCATATGAATTTCTTTTCTAGGTAAGGGAAAATACATCTTATCATACCATATATGCTTGCATGTCCTTCAGCCATTCATTTTTTTCTTATATTCACTATTAACAAATCTGTTATTTGTGTCCATAAATTTGAGCTAAGTTTACATTGAAGTAAATCTTACATGTGGGGGCCTTGTCAATAATACTTGTTGCTGTTTTAGGAAATGAAGAAATTCTTCTAGACAATCAATTATAAAATGAAATTCTAATCAAAGATCTCAATGGTTCTTTGTTTATTAAAATTGAAATTGTCTTCATAAAACATTTAGAGAACAAAGAATGAATTCAAATACACAAATTAAGTCAAATTGAAGACTAGGTGGATACATATATTATTTCAAGGCCTACCACTATGCTGATCCACATGAGAGAACAGTGAGGTTAGGACTTTCCCTGTCATGCTGTATTTCAACACACTAACACAATTATAAGGTGTACAATCCATGCAACTTACATTTAATACTGTAGAAGAAACAAAAGTATTTTTAACTTGACAATTAAAAGAGCCTTAACACATGTTAACACATGTTTAAAATCTGATCCTGCCCCAACTTTATTTCTTGCTAACATAACATCATAGAGAACTGTGGCTAATTTCCATGTATGACTCTAAAAATGTCCAGAACCAGACTTCCAAATGAAGACTGTTATTTCTAATACTGGATTAATTTCTAGACTCAATGATTTAGTATGAATAACTGGTTACATTTTAAAACAATACAAGAGTCATTATAACTTCTTTTTTTTGATTCTCTGTTCCACAAGGTCTAAAACCTTGAGGCAAGACAGCTTGTCCCATCAGGGGTAGAGGTAAGCAATGGTGGGTCAGGAACATATGTCCAATACAGTTTCCCAGTCACCATTGTCAGGGCATTCAGCAAACTCACAGGTCAGTTACGGAAGACTATCAACCAGCTTTTGTTTTAGTGCCCTGGTTATCACAGAGCATGGTATTCTAAAAGTAGTTTGCAAGTACTGGAAGAAATGAGTCAGGCTATAAGCAGAAGCAAGAGGGTAGTGGGCTTGAGTATTGCAGGTATAACAGCTTTAATTACATTAATTGCTAGCACCACTGCTTCTGCAATTGCTGTGACACAAGAAGTTAAGACAGCTACTTTTGTTAATCATTTAGTAAAAAATGTTACTAATATGTTGAACATACAAGAGAATTTAGATAGGTATTTTGAAAAATGGAATGGTACTCTTTATCCTATTCAAATTATTGGAAGGAGGTTCAGGATTTTAAGGATAAGGAGCCATCTCTAATGTCATGCCAAATACCATTAGATTCATGTTAGTTCTAAAATGTACAGGGGTAGTCATAATTAGGAAGAAGTTTAAAGGCATTTGCAGTGTATTTGGCATAATTCTAACACTTCTCTGGATGTTTTAACGATGCATAGGGAGCTTATGAATTTCAAGAATGCTGCTCTCCTGAGTGTTGTTGCTGTACATACTGCTGATAAAATTACCCATGGCCTGAGGTCAGTATTTTTTTCTTTTATTTTCTTTTATTTCTTTCTTAATTTTTTATTGGAGATTTTATTTACATTTCAGATGCCATCCCCTTTTCCCATTTCCCCTCATTAGAAAACCCCTATCCAGTGCCCCCTTTTCCATTTTGCTTTTATACATTTTTAAAATGTTAATCAAAGGCTTTATAAGTATGATAATGCTCAATCAGAAGTGTAACCCAATACCCAACCTAGATATGTAAACTATCTTTGACTGGTGGAGACAGGTGAACTTCTGCCTCCATGCCCCTCTCTCTTTCTCTCTCTCATTACCTAGTTTCTCATCTACTTCATCTTTTCCTCTCCTTACTCCATCTTTTCTTCTTGGTGCTCCTTCCCCCTTAGCTCCTCCTACATATTACCCTTCCTGTTAAAATAAAAGTTTTCTCTCAAAATACAATTAGAGCATAATTATTCCTATTTGTACCAGTGAGGTACAAGATAGTCTTAATACCCAGTCCATCCTTTTGTTGACTAACCAGAACCTCTGTCATCTCTCTTGACTAAAACACTTAGTTTTGAACCTGGCTTTTTCTTGGCTTTAGAATGAATGTTAGCTGAAAACCATCTATTCAGATCTTTTCTCTCAAAGTAAATAGCCAGAATTGGCTATGAGACTATAGGTCTTCAATCCCATCAGAAATCCAGAATGACTGAGTTAACTGAAGTTATGGGAAGCACAAAGCATGGCTTCTAAAACTTAGCCAATTTATAGACACCGCTGAACACCTGGACAGCCCCTATACTACCGAATGTTGGAGCATGAAATCTTCAGCCTTATGGCCCAAACTCATCTGACAGACCTTAGTGCTGCAGAATTATTAAGGGCTGATTACTCTGTCTAGGCAGATATAATCAGTTGACTATTCTGCAAGTGTGTCCTTTTCTGGACAGTAATTTGTCTCTAGATGGAGAGAGGCAATTCTTGCTTGTAGTTGTCTCACCACAACTGGAATAACTCTAAGGATGCTCAATTTCTTCTTAGAATCCAAGACAGAGAGCTGTCAGGAGCAGACAGGTCTCTAATCAAAATGAACATTAATATAGAAATATTTGTGACATCAATTCTATGGATTTCTGACGTTGTGAAATCCAACTATCCATGTAAGGTAACCTGAACTGTTGTCTGTTAACTCCTCACAGCTATTTCTAAATAAAATATAGAAAACACCCTAAAAATAAACTCAAAGTAACGAATTTGCTATAGTCCCTTAACTCACAGGCTAATCATCCCAGTTAAAAAAGTCAAAGAAGGACTGAGTCTAAGCCTTGTATTTCTAAATGTGTTATACAGGCACAATGCCCATGAGAGTATCAATATTCATTTCACTTTCATATCAATAAGAAGCTCATACCAATGAAAACCTTAAATATGAAATCCAAGTGAATTTTGTACCATTTAAGAAATTATAACTTCATCTTGATACTAAATTATACAGATTTCTACCAATAGGTTATGGCTATGCCATAAATCCTAGCTAATCCTCCCTCCAACAAAATCACTACTTTTCCCCAGAAAGACAGCCCCATATTAACCACCTTAGTCCCCAAGCCCAGAGAATAGGGGCACTGACTCTTCTTTAACTTCTTCAAGCTGATTACAGGCATTGAGATATTAGAAGAGGGGTGGAGGGGAAGTAAATTGATAAGCCTCTGACGCTGTGTCTTCACTGCATCTAGATGGAATTGCCAGACACCGGTGGTTTGAACAGGTCTGCTCATTTTGCTTTATGAGTAGATACACCAAGGCTGTGTATTCTGCAATATACAAATCTCTGCAAGTCCGTGGTCAGTATTTCTATTTTTGTCAAGCCTCATGAATGACGTACATAGCTTGATCATACTGGATCTTTTTGTCCTGGGAATATTTTTATTCCTGTTCATCATATTAAAGCTTGTCTTTAACAACATCAACATGTTGTCAGCCAAAGTACATGGCTTGAGCCTGAAAATGAACCCCCAGAAAGAGTTATTAAATTAACAGGCTGGTAAACTAAAAACAGTTAAGATTCTGCACAGAGCCTTATAAACCTAAGACAAAAGTGCAATGCATTGGATAATGCATATTCAATTATGGGTAAGGAAGGCATTCTTGTCAGAATGACCTAAGACAGGCTCAGTCTTATTAATGAAGGAATCTCCCTGTCTCCATTTCCACAAAATCCCTACATACTAGTTCAATATAGGTTCTCTTGAGACCTTCTCTCTCTTAATCCCTGCTGTCTTTTTGTTTGTTTGTTGACCTTTACATATAGACCTTTATTGTTAATAAACATAAAATCCTGTCTTACTATTGGCTAAGTACACTATGCAAATATTTTAGGTTTCTATTGCTGTGATAAAATACCATAACCAAAAGAACTCCAGAAAGAAAGGGTTTGTTTTAGCTGGTAGTTCCATGTTACAGCCAATCAATTAGAAAAGCCGGGACAGAAACTAAAACACAGCAGAAACATTGAGGCAAGAGCTGATCAGAGCCCATGGCATGTGCTGCTTACCAGCTTGCTCTCTATGACTAATTCGTCATGCTTTCTTATGACAGTCAAGTAGGCAAGCAGGCCAAGGATAGCATTACCCATAGTGATTTGGATATGTAGACATCAATCATCAATCAAAAATACACTGCAGTCTTATAAGTCAATAATAAGAAAAAAAATCTTGTTTAAGGTTACCTTTTTCCAAATGACCTAAGCTTGTGTTAAGTTGAAATCAAAGCAGTCAGCAGGACACTAAATATTTACTGTTATCTTGGTAAGAAATTTGGAACCACAGAAGTATAAACAATTATAAACTTATATATTACAATTGTTATATCACAATTGTTACAATTGTGTAGAACCTAAAAATTTTATGTTTCTAATAATATGAAAATTGGGTTGAATACTCTGAAAACAATATGGTTAGTTGATATTGTTCTTCCTATGGGGTTGCAATCCCCATCAGCTACTTCAGAACTTCCCCCTAACTATTCCATTGGAGTCCTGTTTCAGGCTAGACATGAAGTGGTTGGCTGTGAGTATCTGCATCTGTTTTAGTAAGGTTCTGGCAAAGCCTCTCAGAGGACAGCCATACCAGACTCCTGTCTGCAAGCATAACATGGCATCAGCAAGAGTCTCTGGGTTTGGTGTCTGTAGACAGGATGGATCCCAAGGTACAGCTGTCTCTGGGTGGCCTTTCTTTCAGGCTGTGTTCCATTTTTGTCCCTGTGTTTTCTATAGACAGGAACAATTCTTAGGTTAAAAATTTTGAGATGGATAGGTGCCTCTATCCCTCAACTAGGGGCAATGTTTATCTATTGGGGGTGGTCTCTTCTGGTTTTATATCCTCACTGTTGTGCATTTGGACTAACATAATTCCTATTGGGTCCCAGGACTTTCTAGTGGTTTCCCCGATTTCCTGCCCCCACTGCTATATAATTTTATTCATTCTGTTGGCCCTCTGGACTTCTCTCCTATCTCTTCCCATACCTGAAACTGCCATCTTTTTTTTCTCCTCTCTCTTCTTGCACCCAGGTCCCTTCCCCTTCTTCCTTGATTATTTTGTTCCCCTTCTATGTGGAATTGAAGCATTCACACTTTGGATTTCCTTCTTATTATGGTCTGTGAGTTATACTGTGGGTATTCTGTAATCCTACTCAAATATAGAAATACTTATTGTCACAAGCAAAATAAGTTTGAAAGTATTCCTCATATAATTAGTGTTTTGCAGTGAATACCTATTTCCAAACTGTGTGCCTATGGTATCTCACTTAACATTTGTTTTAAAACCTACTACATTGACTGGCTTTAATGTAAATAATAATAAACCATAATACCAGTGGACTATACTGTTTATCTAAGTATATTTGCTTCCTAATATTTTGTCTAAAGGCAATTAATATCAAAATGCTTACCAAAATCTGGTCATGTGGTGAACTGGATATGGATACATTAAACTGTTATTTTCCATTTTCTGTTTCTTCCATCCATCAAATATGTATTCACTCGCTTTTATTTCTCTCTACATTGGGAATTCAGCCTTCAATATATGATCATTTTAAGAAACCTTTATCTAAATCATGGTAAGTGTGAAACAAAAGACATACTCATGAAAACTAAAACTTGATCAATATTAATATTAATATTAATATATTAAATATATTTGTATCAGTTTCTTAGAATTTTATTGCTGGGAAGGTAGCTCATGACCACAGCAATTATTATAAAAGAAAATATTTAATTGGGATTAACTAATAGTTCAAAAGTTTAGTTCTGTTTTCACTTTGCCAAAAAACATGAGAGCATATAGGTAGATTCAGTGCTGAGAGTTCTATATTATGATCCACAGACATCAAAAGCAGACTGTCAACCCTAGTCCTAGCTTGAGCATATGAGACACACAGCCTGCCTCAACAGTGACATTCAAGGCTACACCTGCTCCAAGTAGTGTCACTTTCTATAGGCCAATCATTCAAACATGAGTTTATGGGGCCATCTCTATTAAAACTACCACAATAAGTGTTCAAAAATATGGAGAAAATTTCATGGAATTAAGTCACTGAAACATAATGTTCCCAAAAGTTGAGAAAGTAAGATACCTTTGTGGAAAATCATACACTTCAACTTCATAATTGGTTTCTGACAAAGTCAAGATGTTCAAATCATGCTCACAAAATAAAATAGTGCTGTTTAAATTTATAAACAACAAATCAGTTTATGGGTCAGGAAAAAAGGCAATATGACCTGATTATATTAGATCACTTTAACAGAAATGTATATATGTTTAATATAAAATTGTAGGAGGTAGTGTACATAGTCAATTATAATAACACATTTCCCACTAGAAAATATAGTCTGGAAGCATTTTGAAAGTTCAGTACCAAATAGATAGCTTGTCAGGTGTTTCTACACAGTATAGAATAAATCTCTTTTTTGCCCGACAAGAATAAATGTGCTAGTTCGTTTGTATTTTGACTTTTAAGTTTGAGCCAAAAGTGCCACTGAAATCAGCTTCCAAGAAGAGGAGATAAAATAAACTCTCGAAAGAGCTGAGCCTGTCAAAGTCTATGAAAAAAAATTTCTCTCAATTCTCAAATAATAGATGCTGAATACATAAGTAAAATTCAAGTGACGGCTTGGTCCTTCTCACATTTAAATTAAGTTTTCTTGTTCACGCCCATGCTAGATTTCAGCATCTTCATTTCACCACTCTCAGTAGAAAAACTACAGTGAGATCTATAAATATTAGAGTTTTCATTGATGTCACTTCCAATTTCTTTTCACCATAATGAGACCAATTCCAGTAGAAAAGAGATGAATGAAGAATACTCCAGACTTAGTTGCTATGGAAACCTGCAATGTCTTTTCCTCATGATTAGACATTGAAGTAACTGATTTTTGTTCTTTCTTTTCTTAATACAGGAGACTATATATCAATTCTGTGTAGCTCCTAAACTAATAATCTACCATGTTATCCTTTAGGGCAGAATTCTATTTTCTTTATCACAAGAGTCCCTGAATTGCTATCAGATACATAGTAAATAAACGTTGAGTTCTTTTGCCAGCCACTTATATGATAAAGGAAAGTTCTGAGTTTGCATTAACCCCAAGACTGTACCTTTAAATTGTTTGCAAAAGAAATAGATAAAATGAAAATATTTTCCTGTGAAATAAATTCTGCTTACTGATTCAATTTTGCATAAGATTGTGGACTTACACGTGGGTAAGTGCACTACACTTTTATTGTCCCTTTGTTCTGAAATATTTTACTTTTCTTTTACCTTTGAGATTGCAATATAACTATATTATCTCTCCTTTTCTGTTTCTCCCTCTAAACTTTACCATATATCCCTATTTCCTCTACTACAGACTTATGCAGTTTATATTAACTGGGTATTGACAAGTCAATTTGGTCAATTCTAAAGATGACAATGTAGGAAATAAATAAATAAACTTGCTCGTAGGCCTTTTTGGCTAATAACAGTCAGAAAATTTTCCTACAGGAAGATAATCTTCATGATATTACATAGTTTTATAAAGTAATTTATGTACATTGAATTGTTATATAAATTAGAAAACCTTAGTTATTTAATCTTTAATAGGAAACCTTAGTGTTTCATTAATTTTGACAATATCTGGGACATTTGCTTCTTGCTATAGATATATATTTTTCCATATCTAAAACTTTTATAGGTAAGTCTACCTCCTCCCTCTAGTATTCTAACTCTGCACAAGCAAGCATTCTTAAATCTATCCATAAATATTTATAGATACTATTGTGATTGTAGTATTCTAATTTAATCTGGAAAAGTTTAAAGTAATGTTTCAGGCATAAGCAAGATTGGTTTTACATAATGCAGTTTTTATGTATCTATTGAAATAAACTATTAACAAATATTTGAAATAAATTCAAGGTAGAATAAAATAGTATTTTTTTTCATTCACATATTTCAGATTATAGTCATGTATTAAAGATACTAGGTAACATAAGATGATCACATTTTTCTCTTCATACCTACTCCATCCTTCATCAGACCTCAGGAAAATAAAACTCAGCCTTGCTCTCTGCTTTCTGTTTCAGTTCTAGCTCAGTGGGTTGTCCTCTGTCTTCTCTATTATCTTACCTGGAAGCAAAGACTAAACAATTGTGTAGCAAACACACCTGAGTCTGACATGCTTTTCTTCTTACTAGTGAAGCTATTGTCTCAATGTGGAAGCGATACTCACTCACCTGTAACACTATCTCACACCGCATATAAGCCATGAATTAGTTGACATCATTTAGAAATACTTATTCTTTTTCATGCTTATAAAAAAACATTTAAGAATAAAAAGCCTTCTCTTTTCCTAGAGGTATCTCCCCTTGTTTTGTTTTCTGTCATATTAATGTGAATCTATTATTTGGTCTACTGCTAAGCTTTTCTCTTTAAAGAACATTTTTTACTTGGAGGTATTAGTTAAAAGTAGTTTACTCTTTCCTCCTAATTATTGTCCAGTCTTCATTATTAGTAATATTTAAAAAAAATTGTGTTTGTTCAAATAAGATTTTATATAATATTAGAATAAGCATATGTAAATACATTTTTATCTTCAAGAAATTCTTAATGCCCTTGATATCTTTTTTAAACTTATAAATTCTTCTCTCATATAATACATCCCAAGCACACTTTGCCCTCCCTCCACTCTTCCCATCTACTCAGCCCCCTTCCCTCTCCCCCACATCCACTCTGCCTCTACTTCCTATTCAGAAACAAAACAGGTCTCCTATAGACAACAGACAAACATGACAAAACAGGATACAATAAGACAAAGCAAAAGCCCTCATCTCAGAGCTGGACAAAGCAACCCAATAGTAGGGAAAGAGTTCCTAGATCTTGAACACGAACAATATATGTCTTCAATCTTCACATAATACTATATTTTGATCTTCTGTGCTCTTGTGTATGTGTGTTGTATGACTTGTCCAGGCCAGCTGGACAATCAAGTGAGACCCTTAGACCCTGTGGAGAGGACTGAGATGTGTGAGAAAATAAAAAGGCATAGCAAGTCAAGAAGTCTCATCATGCTGGCAAAGATTTTATTGTTCAAACAGGTTATATACTCTGAAAACAGGATATGGGGACGGGTAGGAAAGAAAAGAGGGCTTTGCAGGTGGAAGAAACTAGCTGCAGCTGTGGGATCTAACTAATTTACTCTTACAAAGCCTTTCTGTTACCAGGGGTTCTAAAAACATCGATCTAGCAAGTTGTTGGCTAAATCTAGAGATCAGGAGGAAGGGTAACTAAGGTGGGTTGCTATGAGGCCTTGTTTGAAGTTCTGAGAACTGACAAGTGAATCATGGAAGGTAAGCAGAAAAAAAGAATAGTAGATAGGAGAGCCAAGGGTGAGTGTCTGCCAAGAGTAAGGCCTTGCCATGGCTTCCTGCAGTATGTGTGTGTATATAACATACATGTATTTGGCTGGTTGGCTCAAGAGATTTCTACATTTTTCCAATTTGGAAGGACATTATTTCTACAGAAAAGATGTTTTCTCTTAAAACATGTTAGTGTTCTAGATCAGAATTATTAATCAACTTTCAAGCTTGAGTTTTCTGATTTCATAGTTTATGTACCTACTTCTTAAAGGTTTAATCACCCAAAAAGTTTAGTACAATTAAAAACAAATTCATAGCCAGATAATAATTATGTACTGTTTCTGTGTGACAGAAGAAATGATCCTGAATAATTTATTCATAAAGAAAACGATGACGCTTTTGTTCATTAGCCTGATTTGAGGATTACTCAATGTCTATGTATCTATCAGGCCACCATAAAATATCTGATTAATGTGAAATTTTAAAACATAAAACAAAAATCTAAAGATAATTTTACAGAATTATTGTGTGCTTACAGATTCATAACCAATTTTAAATACAATATATTAAATAAATAAGTATCAAGCATTTCTTTATATCCATGTAATTTAGCCCATCTTAAATAATACTTTCTAGGCTCTTTATAAATTAACTACTCTATTCATTTAATCTTGAAGTTAGGCTGCCTTTATGACTTTTTACAACCAATGTTTTGGTCTATAGAGTATTTGGAGGTCTATTACAGTAGTGACAAATAGTTGTTCCGATAAGACTTGAATCCAGTCTACACATTCTTGTGGAGACCCTATGTATAACAAGCAAAAAAAAAAAAAAAAAAAAAAAAAAAAAAAGGACCCGTTATTTTGACGTATTTGAGGTTGAATCTTCCCCTACACTTCTCTTACCTGAGTCAAGAGCCAGTCATGTAGACCAAATTGAATTGCTATAGAACCATAGGAAAGTCTGTGTCAAGTCAACTAATCAGATCATAAGAAAAGAATTGCCAAATGGAAGGGGCATTGAAAAGTAAACTGGAATCTCAGTAAATAAAAAGGTTTAAAGACATATTATTTCTGCATGTTATGAGAAAATATCAGTCACTCTTGAACAACTCTTTAAGCTATTTCCTTATTAGTAACTCTAGCAAAGACTCAAAGCGAAACCATTCACCAGAGAATAGATCACAATTATCTGTTTATGCACACTATTACAGAGTTATGTCATTGCATTAAACTACAATAAAACTATGTGATAATATATTTTTGACATAGTTATTTTATATCTACAATATTCCTGTCTCACAGTAGTATCTTAATATTGTACAATCTTCAACAATAACGTGTGCAATTATTGAAAGTATTAGCACAGATAATATAAAAACATTATTGTTTGTTTTCTTGGATTGTTTATTCCCTAGAATAATTCATATTCCCTGGTGTCAGCTTCTTCCTGGCAGGCCCAGGAGAGAGAAAAGAGGTCCTGGTCCCATCAAGCCTCTTCTCCAGGGCTGAGAGGGATGGCAAGTACTGATGGCCCAAAAGAAACACAGAGTCAAGAGTCTTGTTGAAGCAGGAACTCAACTTTATTGTATCAACCTCTTGCTTATATAAACTTGGAGCATAGGGAGGGGGATTTTTGGTAGGGTGAGATGACATTGGAGGTGGGGAAGAGTGACTGAGTGTTCAGGGTGACTGACAGGGCCAGTGGCAAAGCTCTATACCAGCAATGGGGCAGGGCAGAGGCAGGGACAAACAGGTCTTGCTTAGTCACCTCGATGCAGAAGTGACTATAACAGGTCTCAAAACTCAAGCCAGGCTTAGGCTCTCTCACAAGACCACAGAAACTCAAGCCAGGTTCCCATTCGTCCCAAGGCCCAAAACAGGTCCAAAATGGGGCCCAACACCCTGACGAACAAATTTTCTAGTTAATCTAGTCAACTAATTAACTAAATTAAATAATTCTTAGGTCATAAAGCAATGTGTGATACTAGGTGTTCTCCTTGGAGATGACCTATTTGTAAACTTAATATGTTTTACAAAAAGAAGTATACACATTTATGTGCATCTCAGAAAACAAACACAAACCTAAGTTTTCTAACTTTCTTTGATGAAATATCATAGAATTCTTTCTTCCATACCTCAGTGAAGTGATCTTACTTCTTATGTCTGTGTTATATCACACCTCTGATCTGCTGCAGCACATCACCTTCTGTTTTAAAGGCTTCCTCTCATCTGTGATATATGTGGTTTATTAATTTTACACGTGTTAAACAGATTTTATTAAACAATATAGACTTTCCTGTCCTTGTTCATTTCATTCGTGACTCATCATACTTTAACACTAGTACCAGCACGTAATAATGACTTCACCAAAGTCCAATAAACTTCAATAACGCTCACAAATATAATGTCATGTAATTTATAGGGAGAATATGAAACAAACATTATTCATTTCCCAGATTAGTTATATTTGTAGTTTAGACCTAAAGTCATGAATCTAAAAACAAATCTTTTAGTAACGTTTTCTCTTGGAATCAGTATCTACTTATTACTGCAATTTCAGTGAGCTATGTTTTAAGACACTTAAGGAAGCATGCAACAAAGCAGTCCTTCATATAATTCAGATTCAGTCCTGAATGTATTAACTATAATGTAATAACCACACAGAGGATCATGTGTTACAACATCACAACACAGACTAGAGCAAGAAACAACTTTGAGTAGACTAGGCATTAATTAGAGTTGAAAAGTATGACAGGATTAGAAACTCATCACATGAAGAATGAATGAATCACTGGTACGAGTAGACCACTTACTACAAGGAGAAGGTTCTCCTTTCTAGGTGGTAGAGAAAATAAAAGGGAGAGGATTACTGATGCTACCCAAGCATTCCTCTGATGTAATACTGCAGACAATCTTTGCAACACCTTAATGCCAGACTTTATTTATAATCAACCACATGTACATGTACAATGATAAGTAGGCCAGTGTTAGTCAAAAATATTTGGAAATTTCCCTACTTTTTACTTAAAAAGTAAATCTCTTTCTCTCCTTACACACACACACACACACACACACACACACACACACACACACACAAAGAAACAGACAAAGAAACACATACAGAGAGACAGAGAAGAAGAGAGATAAGTGTGTCAGCTGCATCTCATGCAGACTTTGATCTCTTGGAGAGATTTTTATTTTGTCACACTGGGTGCATTGGGCAAAATATGCCTTTTATAGCGTACTGTTTGGATCCAGCCTGGACACTTAGCCAAGGAATGACTCACTAGACTTAAGTAATAGAATATTTTGAAACAACAGAGTGCTTTGACACATAAAATGCTTAGGAAATGTGTGAGATACAAGATGAGGAACAAATACTAGCATACTGTTGTTGTCCATGCTCTAATGGAATTGAGCTATTTAGTATGTATTGGTTAAAATATATGACAGTAAAATTTAAAGATAAATAAATAATATATTTATTTTTTATGAAATAGTGAATACTAATTGGTGCTGCACAAATGAAAATTTATAAGATTCAAATTAGTCATTTTAAGCTAAATCATATGTATTTACATTAAAAATATCTTTCTCAAATCAGCTTTCCAGATACAAGGATATAATGTACTAAAGGCAGACACTGTACAGACAAAAAAAAAATGAAGATTGTATCATCCTGAGTGAGGTAACCCAGACCCAAAAGGACATGCATGGTATGTACTCACTTATAACTGGATATTAACCATACAGTACAGGATAATCATGCTACAGTGAATAGATCCCAAAAAGTCATATCAACAAAAAGGGCCCAAGTTCCGATGCTTCAGTCTTACTCAGAAGGGGAAATAAAGTGTGTCGAGCTGCTTTGGAGGAGGTAACTCCATTTAACCTGCACCATCAATCACGTAGGACACAGGTAGAGGTCTCCACCTCCAGAGATTTAAATATTAATGAGTTATCTAAAGTGGGGCGTAGCTAATGAAGTTATTCCCTCCCCTTCTCCCCCTCCCTATAAAAGCCAGGGGATTTTTGTGGGGAGCACACACCATCTACACCCATTCACCATGCCATGAACAATAAAAGCTTTGGAAAAGCAGACTCCACATGTCGCCTGGGCCTTCCAGAGCCTGCCCTGCCGCCAGATTCTCAGCCTTTGGAACCCTGGAACCTTGAACTGCAGCCACGGGTCTGCCCAACTGTGTGAATGTGGGACCCTCCCCCAGCGGTTTAGGTAGAAGTGGAGGGTAGAGGGGGAAACTGACAGGGGATCAAGAGTGGGAAAGGCAGGGATAGAGAACAAAAATTGGCAGCAGGTTGGGCAGGGTGTCTTTAGAACTTTCCAGAGACTTGTAAAAGGTAACTCCTAGGAAGTCTATGGTGTGATTCTAGCTCTGACTCCTAGTAGTGGGAGATATGGAGCCTGAATTGGACACCTCCTCTAGTCAGGAAAGACTGACAATTGGAGGGATAAGGACACAAACTCACCTATAAAACCTTTTGATCAAAACCATGTTTTTCCTACAAGATGTGGAGTGACAGAGATGGAGCAGAGACTTAGGGAATGGCCAACCAACGGCTGGCTCAACTTGAGACACATTCCATGGGCAAGAATCAATTCCTGACACTATTAATGATATTTTGTTATGCTAGAATACAGGAATATTGCCTAACTGTCCTCTGGGAGGCTCAACCCAACAGCTGATGAGCAACAGCAAAACATTAGATGGAGCCTGGGGAGTCTTATGAAAGAATTGGGGAAAGGATGAGGGACCTCAAGGAGATAGGGCACCCATAAGAAGAACAATGGAGACCACTAACCTGTGTGGGGAGCAGAACTCAAGATGACGCTTGGCTGGGTGCCAGACGCCCCTGGCATGTTGGTTCACCATTTCAGGAAGCCTGGGTGGCACATAGGCTAGGCTTTACTGCTCATGCATTCTGCTTGTTCATTGTTACATAAGATCTGGCCATGTGATGTATGCGCTCAACACCAATCAAGAATGACTGTGTGGCAGGTTCTGATTGGAGAGGACACAGAGATCTGAGGGCTGGGATCTAGAGCTCAGGGGCTTTTTGCTGTACTTTAAGGTTCGTGAATAAACCATGTTGGGAAGAAGAACCCGTGTCCGTTGTCTTCTGTCTGCTGGTCGGATCAGGAGGCAAAAACCTGTACACTTGAGGGTTCCCAGAAGCCAAACCACCAACCAAAGTGTGAGCATGTGCTGGATTTAGGCCTGCAGGACATATGTAGCAGGCATGCAACTTGGTCTTCATTCAGGTCTCTCAACAAGTGGAGTCATGTCTGTCTCTCACTTTTTTGCCTGTTTGTGGATTCTATTGTCCAAATTGTGCTAGCTTGTCTGGCCTTGGTGGGAAAAAAATGCACCTAGTCCTGCGGTGACTTGAGAAGCCAGGGTGGCATGATACCCAGTGGGGACATCTCCCTTCTCAGAGGAGAAGGGGTGTGAGGGGCTATATGAATGGGGGGATTAGGAGGGGGTCTTTCAGGATGTAACCTGAATAAAAAATAAATAAATCTCTATAGATAAATTTTGCATATAAGTTGTTTGAGAGAAGGTATTTGTAAAATGCAAAACAGATGTCTACTTTACCTTTATACAGAGAATTCCTGCAACTTGGCAATGAATTCATTGGGATATTAATGTGTCTCTGTATAAAAATTATCTTATACTCAGTAGCTTATAGCAATGACCAGCACTTATCTCTTAGAATTTGAATATAGAGCCCCTATAAGCTCATATATTTGAGTGTTTGGTTATCAGAGAGTGGCATTACTTGAGAGAGATTAGGAGATATGGTCTTGCTGTAGTAGCTGTGACCTTGTTGGTGTGCTACTGGGGATGGGCTTTGGGGTTTCAAGTGCTCAAACTGATCCCAATAGCTTTTTCTTCCTGCTGTTTGTAGCCTGGATGTAGAACTGACTATCAATTTCTTTTCTAGCATCATGTCTGCCTGTGGGCTGTCATGCTTCCCACAATCCTTATAATGGACTACACTTCAGAACTGTAAACTAGACCCAATTAAATGTTTCCTGAGAGAGAGAGAGAGAGGGAGAGAGAGAGAGAGAGAGAGAGAGAGAGAGAGAGAGAGACAGAGACAGAGACAGAGACAGAGACAGACAGAGAGAGACAGAGAGAGACAGAAAGGAAGAGGGAGGAGGAGGAAGATGGGAAGGAGGGTGAGGAGGAAGAAAGGAAAGAAGGAAGGAAGAAAGAATGAAAGAAAGGAAGGAAGGAAGGAAGGAAGGAAGGAGAGAGGAAAGAAGGAAGAAAGGAAAACAGAAAGAAATCACTATCTACCTTCCCAGTGAACGAACACATTAATTGAGACTCAATGTGCAAGGGGTCTTGTTATCTACTTTTAACATGCATTTAACCTCTATGGATTTCTGCTGGTAGCAAAGGTTTAAGTCAAGGATCCTTGAGCTCTGGGGATATGAATCATAAATCTCACTTCACAGATGATTATGGTGGATTTTCTAGAGAACAATCTCAGATATCATTTGCAAAGCTCCTTAAATCTTTGAGCCTATAGACAAGAGTCCTCAGAGGTGCACTGTTATTTTACTCTGCCATCCGGGACCATTTCACAATGGTGCCAACTCTACCTAAAACCTGTTTGGCTGTATTTGTTAAGTCCACAGAAATTTCTAACTCTTACTGTAGTACCATAACCTATTTTAAATATTTCTTCATCAGCCTTTGCCACTGATCTGTTGTGAAGTAATTTGTACCTTTACTTCTCAAATACTTGTTAAATTAGAATCAATGTTCTGGCTAACTTACTGCAGGATATGTTTCACAATACAGTGTTTTAGTTTCAAAGATTTTTTTCCTATTACTTAAATCTGTACTTTATATCAAACTCAACTTATGCATGTCTCAAAATTATACACATTGACAGTAGAGAATTCTCCATTTCCTGTGGAAATATCACTTAATGTTTCTCATTAGAAAGTAGTTTCACGAAATGATGGTTGTTGTCATTGAAAAGCATTTTTTTGATTGCTCAGAGACATTGAGATCTAAGATACTTTATTCATTTAGTGTGTTAAGATTCTATTCTCAATTTTACAAACTGGTGATTAAACTCTGTCAATTTGGCTATAAATTGAGTAGGTGAACTTAATTTGATTGTAGTTACAAATGTGATTATATTACTAATTTTTGAGGGTGGTTGAAAAATGCAGATTATTTCAGCTTATTGTGAATGACAAAAATTTACACAGAGGTAATCATATTTATCATGACTCTCTCAGATAATATAAGGTGATAATAAAAATTTAAGCTTCTGACATCTATAAAGTAATCAATATTTTGACTTATGTTTTAATTATTGTGGCAATATTTTGTTTTGTTTTGTTTTTCGAGACAGGGTTTCTCTGTGTAGCCCTGGCTGTCCTGGAACTCTGTAGACCAGGCTGGCCTCGAACTCAGAAATCCGCCTGCATCTTGTGGCAATATTTTTTATCATGTTCACACTTTCTCAAAAAAAAAAAAAAAAAAGGACTGATATTCTAACTCATCTCTACTTAGCCAATGTGTCATTATATGACAAATTCATATCGTCAGTGATTATTGCATCATGTGGGAGTTTTTCTTTGATGTAGTCAAATTTAAGTTTCTCTTAAGATTATATTTGTTTCATAGTTCATACAGAAATAAGAGCTGGGGGATGTGGCCCAATGCCTTATAGCAGACACAGGTGATTGCCAGATGACTTTAGTTTTATTTGCAGTTCTCTTATCATGATTCACAATAACCTGTAATTATAGTTTCAGTGTAATGGTATCTATTTAAAAAGGATCCATATCAAAAGTGATAGATAAATTAATGCTGTCAATGTCATTGTGACTTTGCATACTCAGACTGGATCTATCCAAAATAATGCATAGACTACACATGATAGCCAAGATGAGTCTTTTGATCATTCACAAGTACATACCTCACATATTACAAATAGATTCGTTGCAGTGCAAAACAATGTGTAAAATGTTTTAGTTCAAGCTTATGGTTGAGTTGCTTTGAAAAAAAATCAAGGCAGAGAAAAGGAGAGATTTAAAACGTTCATGAAAGAGTAAGAAAGACTAGTTACTTTTAATTGAGCACTACTTCAATTTGCAGTTCTACGATAATGGAGCTGCTAAATGTGCCATGAAACCGTATTGGGGGGAACCTAATTAAATTGAGTGAAAGCATTGGCCACATCCTGTAGCTGAGGAAATGCTGCACTCAAGGTTTGGACTTGTGATGTGCAACTGAATAGGGAGGTGTAAGCTATCCCAATGAATGACCCTGAAATATTCTTTAAAGAAAAGTAAACATTCAACTATAGAAGTTTTGATCTAATCAGAGTTTTAATTTGCTGGGCTAAGTTCTTTCTTAGGCATGTTCTAATTTCTTTTCAACCATAGTTTTACCATCTTTTCTCAAGATGGTAACTTAGCTCCGTCATTTCTTAATGAACTGAGTTTGAAGGGTCATTGTGTAGTTTTCACAGACTGGTTTTAAAAATAATGAATGTATGGCATCAAGAACTCATTTTAGCTGGATGTTATGTGAGTCACTCTGTAAGTGACATATTTAAACAAATTTTGTTCTAGCTATGGTCTCCAGAGAAAGTCACTAATGAAGGGTGAATTCTCCAAGTCAGTTATGTGTATCTGTAGTAAAGCACATAACTACTTACACTAAATTAAACATGTCTAGTATCCACTCGACAAATATGACTCTCTATTTTCAGATGATATTGCTTTTTCATTGCTATTCTGCCCTCTCCACTTCCTCCACTCCCACTTACTCATTTCAGAGTCACATTCTAGACATTGCCATCGGGAGAAATAGAAGATGATGGAATGATTATTTCAGATATCCCAGTCCTAAATAATCTCTACTTCTCCCATAACAGCTTCCTTTCGTGACTCTGTAGTTTGAAATTATAGGATCAGTCACATGACTAAAACCTGCCCTTCTTAGACACATTTCCTCTGTTTTTTAACTCAGTACTTAAGAAATTATCTCACCACAGATAAATTTAAATTTGTCCAGTTTTAAACACTATCCCATTACCTACAATGAAACTTGAAATCTTGAAATTACAAAGCCTAGGTTCTTAGCATTTTCTGTTTCCGTGTGTGTGTGGGGGGGGGTGGTGAAAGAGAGAGAGAGAAAGAATTCAGGTCACCACATTTTTTTCTGTTTCTTGTTCCTATTACAACATATTTGTAGTTGAAATATGGTTGTTTTAAGATATATTTTTTTCATTTTTCCTTATTTTATTTTTCTACCTGCTTTTAAATATAGTAATTGACAGATCTGTCTTACATCCGGTGATACTCATGAAAAATACATCATTGAAATATATATAAATATAACTTAAAATACAGTGACATTTGAATCATAAAATTCATATAACTTATTCAAGCATATTCGTCATCATGTAATTATAAGAATAATTAGATAAATTGTGTGTATAAAGCTGGAAGTTAGAATTTTCTGTTTAATCATGTTAGTGAGAGTTATCCATGGAATATATACACAATAGATATTCCTAACACAGATAAAAGCACCATGGGCTGATACTTCTTGTTGTTTTAATTAAAATAACTTTCAGATTTTATAAACATATTAGTATATTTGTATCTGTGTATTTTTGTGTGAGTGTGCTTTGTGTGTATGTATGTTTCACATAACTTTACCCTAAAGAAATACAATTCACAGTTAATTATTTTGTGACACTTACTCATGACTCCATGTTGACAGCTCTTATATCCGTATTTCTGGAAGCAAGAAGGATGAAGCTTGTGAGAAGGGCACATCACCCAGCTCATTAGAGCATCTTTCAAAGTCTGCCAGGTGGCCAAGTGCCCAATGATCAATTACACATCATCAGTCTGATTCCAGTTCAACAGAGTCTGTTGAATTCAAGAGATGTTTTGAAAATACTATGGATATCTATACACAGAATGAAATCTCCTGATACAGTGAAATAAAACAATTGTTCCTATTTAAAGGCAAACAGAAGTTCCAGCCCTAAGAACTTCATGAAATACTTGATGGAGATAAGAATCAAAAGATGACTTTACATTTTAGTGTCAATAAGTTCATTCAAGCCTTAAAGAAGCAGACAGGGGAGGAGATTACAAAACAGTAGTAGTCATTGTAGTATGCTATGCCCTAGACTCATTTTCATGCAGTTATAAAACCTGTTTTATAGAATTATAATCACTTCCATTAAAAGTTATTTGGGAGATAATTCACTTTGGACAGCATACTATCTGACAACTGATTGTCAATCAATAATAAAGTAAACATTCATATTGTTCCTTGAACTGATTTTCTATTAGTGATCCAAATAAAGCCTTCAGAATTTCAGACAGAAAACAATCTTTGTTTTCTCGATTATCAGTTGAGAATATTAATTATCAAATGGGTATGTTAATTTAGTCACTTTCTTTAATGGCCTAAATTATTAATAAAATAATATGCATCCTAGATGTTTCAGCACCCATATATATCAATTGAAGACAAAATTTCTTTCATACTTGTACTGGTTTCATAGTATATTCATGATAACTACAAGTGCCTTTCAATTTTATTTAGAAATTTGAGATAAATTTTACTTAAATATACACTTACTATAATCCTATGTGATTTCTCATTCAAATAGCAATTATTTTTAGGTAATTTGTTCTCACTGCTGAAGTTTTAAAATGTCAAAACTAAATCTGTAAGACATTTTTTAAAGACTTGCAAGCATAACTCAAGCCTATCACTTAGCTCTTGATCATACCTTAGTTCCCTGATGATATTCACATTAAAGGTGAGTGAAGAAAAAACTGAATAAAGAGCAAATGAGTTATGAACCTGAATAAAAATAAACCGACCAATTGACTATTTTCTATTAATTTTTGAAAAACTTTGTTGTACACATTAGCATAAAAAGTATATTCATTAGTTTTTAATATTTCAATCTGCTAACATTAAAATGAATCTCACCTTTTATTTCATTTCTATAATTCCAAATACCTTTGCAGAGTCACCTTGAAAGTTTCATCTGAAATGGGAAGGTCTGTTCGTGGGGGTTATCTCCTTTCTCAGTATGATTTATCCTAATTATCTTTTAATTGGATGCTTCAATAGGATGTCACAGGAAAGTACACTTCTAAAAAACTTAACTCATTAGATTTCACTAATTACACTGCCCTTCAAGACTTTTCCGAAGAACATTCTCTTTTTTAAGACATCTGAAAAACAGATTTTACAAACAGCAATCATAAAATAATGGCAAAAGCTGGAAAGAACATGGTTATGTAGTTGACTGAATGTATGTTCACCAGAAGAACCTCACAAGCACTGTATATATTTCCACAAGAATTAAGCTTAACTGATATTCAAAAGTGCTTGATGATGAATTGTGCTCTAATTTTTATTTTCACTTTGTCTAAATCCGAGCAGTGTGGTTGTTTCAATAGAAGACAAAATATACCTGACAACACTAATTATCCATCCCAGACTTCTAAGCATATAAACATATTTTTAATGGTATAATATATTAAAGTAAAAATAACATCAGAGTTTTGTCAAAGACATTTGTAATTAGACAATTTATTTTAACTTATTCAGGTAACATTTTAATTTAAGCTAAATGATCAGGGCTGGGGAGATAACTCCGTGGATAAAAATGGCTGTTGTTCTTGTGGAAGATCGAACTTCAGTTCTTATCACACACATGTTCAACAACAACCATTAGAAATGCTAATTCCAAATAATCTGAAGCCCTCTCCTGGCCTTTTTTAGGGGCTGCAGGAATACAGGTGGTGCACATACCTATATAGAAACACAACCCTATATCACATAAAATAAAAAGAAATTTAAAACAACAACCAAACATTTTTAATCACACATGTGTGCAATGAGATGTACATTTTCTACTTTTACAAAGTAGTTATGTATTCTACCAAACACATAAAATTAACATTTATTAAGATAATTGATTTTTATACAGTGTCTATAAAGATGTTTATAACATGTTATATATGCAATAGTTAACTTTTATATACCTAAAAATGCATTTTATGAAGCTCAGTTCATAACCGTATAAAGCAATATTTATTTTAAAAATATATTTAACTAACAATAGTGAAACCAATGCCTGAAATAATGAAAATCCAATATAGATGAATAAAATACAATTATATATAAAAATTCATGACTTGTAATATGAATACATGATACTATGAGGATTTTTCCAAGGTGTTTAATTGCATTCAGATACATTTTATTCTAATAAAATATTATGATTGTATTAGACTTATTATAATGTGATATAGAAACAGAAGTGTGATTTACCATGTTACGCTACAAAATAAAAATCTATGTTGCAGAACAAATAAACACATAATTCTCTGGAATAAGAAAAATCTAGATCTAGCTAAGATTAAATTAACCAAAACCAAGATGAATTTTGATATTTAATACTTCCTCGTCTTAAAATTCACATCAGCGTTTTGAAAAGGAAAAGTCAATATTACATGGATAAAAATCAGAAGTTTAACAAGCAGTCCAGTTATTCTTGGAGCTCTGTGAAGATCTCAACCTTTGCAAGTATCTCTTTGCACCATTGTTCCAGCACAGGGAATAGCATGTGAACTAGAGAGGAGGAAGGTGAGAGGCTGGCATGAGTAAGAAAAACCAATATTTAATTCAGCACAACAATGCAACAGTAGTATTTGAGGAAAAATAATAATAATAATAAAAGATGAAACAGAGAACCATGTAAATCCAAGGAAATGAACCTGTGGATCTGCACTAAATAGAAAGAATTGATGAACAGTTTTAACACAGAAAGTTGTTAAATCCCAAATTTGATGAGTTAAAACAGATTCAAGGCAGGTAACTGGAAAGAAGTTGAGTCAATAGTAATTTACTTTGGAATTGAGAAAAATGAACATACTTATGTCTATTTAAAAATAAGAATCCAGAAGACTGGTCCATAAAGTAGATAATTTTATTTTCCTTGTTGGTTTATTGCATAGAAGAAAGTATTGGGAACTTACTGGAATCTATGTATTTCAATTATCTACCAACCTATTCTCACTCACATATTACATTTGTTTCCAGGCTCCATGTGTGTCTTGATTTCACATGATTTGTTTTAACAAATAATTTAAAATAGACCAGAGAGACAGAGACAGAGAAAGAAACAGAGACAGAGAAAGAGACAGAAAGACAAAGGTAAAGAGACAGAGAGACACACATAGAGAGTCATAGAGACAAATAGAGACACAAAGAGAGAGACAGAGAGAAAGAAATATAGAGAGAGACACACAGAGAGAGACAGAGAAAAAGACAGATACAGAGGGAGAGGGAGAGACACAGAGAGACAGAAGGACAAAGAGTCAGAGATAGACACACAAAGAGAGACAGACTGAAAGACAGAGAAAGACAGAGGCAGAGAGAGAGAGAGAGAGAGAGAGAGAGAAAGGCTAATTGAAATTTTTCTCATAGCCTGGGTCAAGGTGATCACCACATCATGTGGAATGGGTGGGCCCAGAATGATACTATGATCATTTCTGAGCCTTAAAGATCAATATCCCATTTTTTACGAGCAATCACGTCTTTTTTGCAATTTTCACTATAACTGCTTCATAATCTTATTGGGATTTCCAAGCTCTCAATCTGTCCCTTAACTTTTGGTCTATTTACAACTTCTTGATGTCAATTTCTTTTCTATCTAGCCTAATACACGGGCCATCACTTCAAATAGTTCTGTTACAAAGGGTAAAAGTGACAGTTATGTGAGCGCCTCAGCAGCCATGGCTTTGCCTGTGTTCTAAGTGGTTACTTCACAAATGGATTACTCAAGAGTCTACCTAAAATTACACCTTTCTGACAGGTAAGATAGGCAGACTTGATTGTCTTAATTATGATAACCAAGTATCCCCTTTGCCAGTTAGTGGGCAAAAGAGACTTTGTATTAAAATTTAGAAGTTTATCTTCTGAATTAAATACACACACACACACACACACACACACACACACAGAGAGAGAGAGAGAGAGAGAGAGAGAGAGACAGAGAGACAGAGACAGAGACAGAGACAGAGACAGAGAGACAGACAGAGAGACAGACAGAGAGACAGACAGACAGAGATATGCATCACACATACCGTGGACAAAAAGGGACAAAGCTATACCAAATGAACATACAGATGTATCACCTCATACGTGAACATGCACACACACACAGGCATGTGCACACACACACACACACACACACACAGGCATGTGCACACACACACACACACACACACACACACTCAGTAGTACTCACCTGACACAGAAAAAAGTTTAAAATGATCAGGTAGCTTATTACTATTGGTTAACACTTATGAATAAGTTAATATAATACATATATATATATATATATTAAAGTTAATATAATTTATATATATTTCTAATATATGGGAGGGAATAATTTCACAACTGTACATGTTGGAGAGTTCTCTGAAAAGTGTCTATTCAACATTAATGCAATAATCATGATGATCATTACATATGCCTGACTTTAAGAACATGAGGTAAGAATATATAAGATTATTGGTTTGATCCCTATTTTTTAAGCTTATCGATTTATCATCATCTAATGATATGCAACAAGGACTACTATATACCTTCCATTTGTGATAATGATTTATTAATTCTCATGCTGAAATCAGAACTCATAGTTTATTGGAGTTTGAAATGATAATAAATATTTAAAATTTATTTTAGTTAATAGAAATTCTATATTTTATGTATTTACCTATATATTACTTGTAAATAATTTTGTTTAGCTTTAAATAAATATATTTTATGTTAACTGAATGACTTAGAATCCAAATATTACTTTTATTCATGTAACTGAATACCTTACCATGAAGTCGGTTCTAAAAATATATCAAATGTGGTATACAATCACTGCCCTGGCAGGTTTCTATAACTGCAATATACATGACTCTAGGGCTTACACCACCATTTACTTTAATTTGATTGGTTTAATTAAATCAAGTAGTGTTATAATCCTCCAGAGAGGAATTGCTCTATTTAGGATAACTCCATTAGAAATGCTTGAAATATGAGTGTTTTTATAGTATGTGTTAAAAGCTTGCTGGAATGTGATGTAGGAAAGAATGGAACTAGAGTGTAGTTGAAGTTATAAGCATTGTTAAGCAGCAGCGAAAAGAAACTGAGCTGAGTAAATAACCGTAGTTAATAAATGTTACATCAGAATGTCACTGAACAAACTGTTGAGTGTTTTTAGTAGATTGAAATAAAATGTGATAATGAAGAAAATACTTATTTAGGAATAACACAAGTCTTGGACCCTATGACTTATTTTTCCAGACGTGTTTTCGGATCGTCCATTGCTTCACTCTGTGAGTATTTATTGAAACCAAGTGTTTAAACAAAACTAGATTGAATACATAGTACTTGTCTGCCAGATCGCAAAGAACTTGGTCCTTCAACATTTGAATGGACTGCTTTGCCCCTCACCTCAGCCAGCTGTGGTAGTCAGAACAGCTGGAATTGAAGATATCAAAGCAGAACTAGCCCTGCCCCAACCTTGACTTTAGAACTCAGGAGAGTGCACCCTGAACCTCCCCTTGATAGCAGCGTGGAACTGGCCCTTATCTGAAAGGCATGGGTGAGCCAGCCCCAAGGATGAGAGAGCTATAGAGCTGACTCTGCCAATGGTGGCATTGGGGCATTGGATGGCCTTGCTAGAGCTGAGTTGGAGAGCTTACTCTTAGTTGGCCCATCTTCAAATTTTATATAATCTGCAAATAGTTGAGACTTGTAAGGGGCCAGTCCTGCTGATCCAAAGCTGCAGAATCTCTGTGACACTGGTCAACAACAGAATAACCATGAGGAGTCTGATGAGGACACAATATTGATGCTGTCAGAGAAATCAAGATCCGAAACCAGCCCAATGACTCATTGAAATGAAAATTTGCAAGTAAAGATGTGTGGAAAGAGGAATATAATGGGATATATTGTAGCATACTACATCTTCCACAATGAGATGATTTTCTATGCTTGTGTGTGTGTGTGTGTGCGTGTGTGTGTGTCTGTGTGTATGTATGTGCGCGTGCGTGTGTCTGTGTCTGTGTGTTTATTTGTGGGGGAGTTACAAGAGCAAAGGGTGTACAGATATGTGGGCACTGGGAGATGAGCAGACTTGGGTGCATGATTTCAATATCACAGCAAATGAACACAAAGTTAAAAGCAAATAAACACATAAACAAAAAGAATTAAATACTGCACTAAAAAATAATAAGAAACTAAAATGATGTATTTCCTTATTACTATGATGTCAGTGATGCATGTTACACTTAGGCACTAATGAAATGTGATCTGTGTGTCTGTTCATATACCTGTTATGGAATTGTGGGTATTTATATTGTACTAACAGTTTCCATTGACAGCAGCACCTCCAACAAATTACTGCACAGACCTATCCGATTTCCTCTTTCATGGTTGTAACCTACAATTCCAATTATGAGAAGGTTAATTCCCACAGTTTCTATCCATTTAGTTGTAAGCTTAATTTTAGTATATATGTATGGAAATTTTATAATTGTTAATCTGCACACTTGTGGGGATTAATATTTTTGTTAATATTCAGTTTTGGTAATATTCATGTCACCTGTGTTTAGTTTCATAAATACCATGTTTTAAATTACAGAAATGGGTATCTTTTTAAATATAATCTTCACTGAAATCATTTCATTGAAACAATGTTGTTTTTGAAAACAAATTACCACTTTCTTATATAAACAGTATTATCATAATATGCAAAAATATGCTCCTCAGTATTTATATAAATGATATGAGCACATGTTCATGGCAGAGAAATCTGCATGGAAATATTTACGTAATATAGTTTTTTTTTTTTTTAAATTTCCATCAAAACCATTGGTCACTTAATTCTGGCTAAAGTGCTTTCACTTGAAATTTTGTATTTGAACATCTCAGATAGAGGCATATTTTCTTTCTGTTGTTGATTTAAAATAACATGATCAAAGCATTAGTACTATGGAAAATTGCCACTGAAGAGTGAAATACAGAAAATATTATAGATAATAACATAATACAATATTATATAATAATTCTACTATATAATATTAATAATATAATATTATATATAATATATGATGTACACATCATACTCAGGATTAGAAAACAAAAAGGCAGAAGCTGGAAATGAGAGCCTGCCTGTTACCAAACTCAGACAATATAATGACAGCTCTGCTGTAACTCATGCATTCTGATGCACATATTGGTTGGATAGCAGTTTGCTCACTGTCATTCCCAGATCCTAAAATTGTTTTGGTTTTGTATAGGCCAACCACATCTTTTACACTTTATGCACTAGTTTCTGACAATGCAGCAGTTCTCTGCATCTCTCATTCCAAGCACACAGCACAGACTATGACACTAGTTCATGGAGTGGCCAACAGAAGGTGCATAAACAACCTCCTTTACCATCACTGGAGGGAGTGAGCAGCAAGTCTGGATACTTGACAGTTAGATTCTGAGAAGGATTCTTTTCCTCAGCATGTATCAGTTTGCCACATTTCTTAGCAGCATATTTACTTAGTTATGAAAGAACTGTCAAAACTGTTCTTCAGATTAAGCAAAGAGTTAAATTAGTTCTTCAGTAATCACATATATCTCACCCAGGATTAGAAAACTAAGAGGTAGAAGCTGGAAGCGAGAGCCTTCATGTTAGTTACCAAACTCAGAAGAGTGGCATGAATAATATGGGGAAAATTAAACAAACTCAATTGAATGTTTAAGAGGAGTATTCCCTGGGACTCAAAAATACATCTGTACCACAGACACCTTCTGTAAGTATAGTAGAGAGTTTCAAAAGTAAAACAATGTGTGTTAGAGTAATGTTGCTTTTTGTCCCCTTGGTGGTTTGAGTGATGCAACATTTCTGATGACAAGGTACATGCAAAGCAGAAATATGTGAATATACAAAGTGGGATATCCTTTTAAAGAATGAAAAAGCTAAGGAATGGAAAAAAGAGTGGACATTAGGACATATGTGATTGTCCGTAAGGAAAGAAAGCACTTACATTTATATACAACATCTTCGTTGACAAGGTTTGTTTGTTGACAATTGACTAATTCAGCATGTGTTGTATCCTCCACATCCTATTACTAATTTTTTTTTTTAAAAAAAGAGATGGACTTATCTATGAAAAGAACTGAAATGGAGCTGCCTATACATGGAATTACAAATAAGAGTATATATAGCCCAGTACCATTACTATATTTATTCCTTCCATCCCAGGGGAAAGTTCTTGAAATACAGGATGCCTAAGAGAAAAAAAAAAAAAAAAACTATAGGATATTCTAGAGAAAGGTAATGCATTTTATCCCTCAGGGAAGCTCCTTCAGACAGGAAGTAAGCAATTCAAAATAATTTCATAAAGTCTTTGAAACTGACCAGATTCACTATGCACCTCTCTTCTCAAGAATATACAAACTGTTACGACTATTGGGTGTCAATCTAAATTTGAGTTGTCCAGCAGAGGATCAGACAAAGCTTTCTAGAAGAAACAGAGACCTAATGATCTTCCAGCAAGTATCTCAGATGAACTGAATTCCTGGGAGTGGACACCTTGCAACCTATAGAGTTGAGTTCACCTGTCTTTGTGTCATTTCTGCCCCTATAAGTAACCCTTCATTGATATCCCTGTAAGTAACTCTATAAAACTCATTAGTTGACCAAATTTTACTGCACTTTATTTTTTCAGATCCATATCTGCAGTGAGAAGATATTTGTTGACATCTCCCCAGGAATAGTGACATGCACCAGTCTGGGAGGTATGACCTATTTTGGAAGTTGGGTCCCATAGTTCCCAAAATATTATTGGATGTTAAAAATGTTTTTAGTTTCTCAGGTAAATTCCACACTGTTGTTAAAGACATCACACATGTAATTTATGGAAAATGGAGAAATCAAGCTGACACTAATCTGAAAGCTTCATTTTTATTGGGTACTTTTCGAAGTGCTAATAGGTGCTGACTTGGCTAAAAGAATTGAAGAGTATTAGCCAGATGTGATACTGTGAGTCACAGCAACAAATAGCCTGCCAAGGCATGGGAATATCCAGATACTCTCTGATTGAATTCATGATCCACCACACAAGTTGAAATCCATATCAGGTGTTGGCATTTTGTCTAGAATCTGCCCCACTGTTACCCAGCAAAAGGCAGGTGGGCCTTACTCACTATAAAAGGGGCTGCTTGCCCAACCCTCTCTCTCTTTCTTTCTTGCTCTTGCTCATGCTCCTTACATTCTCTCTCTCTCTCTCTCTCTCTCTCTCTCTCTCTCTCTCTCTCTCTCTTTCTTTCTCTCTCTCTCTCCATTCTTCTCCTTCCTTTCGCTCAATGTGTTCAAAGCCAGTTTCCCAGTTTCCTCTACTCTTTCTCTCTGCCTTTCTCTCTGTGTCTCTACTCCCTCCTCTCCCCTCCCCTCCCCATGCCCTGAATAAACTCTTTTCGATACTTTACTGTCCTGTGGCTGGTCCATCAGAAGAGAAAGGATGTATCAACATGGGCCCGCAGAGGTACCCCCTTCCTCCACACCTGACTACACATCCACCAAACATATTCTTTCCCTCCTTGTTTTTGAATAAAACACAACACCCAGAACCTATATTAGGGCCAATATAGGTATGGTTAGACAGAACATAAGAACTAAGAGAATCTATTCAGATTACTCTGGTAAAAGGGCATATTAAACCAGTTCCTATTGACTTGCCTTTACAATCACAATTAGCACATCATTCACCCTCAACACATATTTATTTTTTTAGTAGATGGTAGTTAACACCAGTTACGGTGCAGACCACAATAAACTATAGAATGCTAATGTATACCTGAGAAAACTGTACTATACCTTCTCAAAACTCTCAGGGATCATTGCAGAGAAGGGGTGCTTAGTCCTGCATGGCCATTCAAGAGACAGAAAGGCATTGTTCCTGCCCTTGGAACAGAGCCATCAGGGCATGTGACTCTACCAGGGTTGACAGTTGCTGGGTAGGAGGCTTTTTTGTATAAAAATACATATTTTATTTTATGTTCTTCATTCAGGAAATATTCTCCTTGCCAAGGTGATTAGTAAATATTATCCCTGCCAAGATTATTGGAGAATATCCACTCTGTCCTCTCCAATGTTAGTGACTCCATGATAAGCAGACAATATGAGTCCAAGAAGTGAGAATGTATCTAAATCTTTAGCAAAAATGGTAAACACTATGACCAAGGACTCTGAAATCTTGTGTTCACAAATATATATTTTCTCAACTATGCAAAGTATAAGGATGTAATATAAATTATATAAGGAGATTCACAGACCTAAAAGAGCAGAGACACCTACACTGTGAGGCAGTGTGTCAGAAAGATACGAAGTCAAGCAGATTCCTGATTTCAAATTCAACCTGAGACAGAATAGTAATTTTAGGATGGGATCCCATCCAGGTAAACTTATTGGCTACGCTTGCATAGGCAAACAGATCTCTGAATTCATTTGCAGTGTTATTTTATTTTTTTAATGTCCTTGCTTTCTTTTTCCACGAATCATGGTGCTGGAGTCAAGGAATGCTGATTTGTGGGATAATGAAAAGGGTACCTGCAATAAATGACCAAATTTATAAGGAAATAAAAGACTGGGCCTTGGCCTATGAGAGCTGAAAGATCTGGATGAGATGTTCAGAGATCTCCAGTGAAAACTGTCTCGAGCAGAACACAGGCCATCAGCTTGTACTCCACAAAATTTGATTTTGAATCATTTTTTTTCATTGTTTTCAAACACCCCTTCTCTCAGGAACCACTCTTCACGCCAAGGATTGTCCTTGACAAAGGGGGAAGAGAAGTTGTCAGATCCAGGGTCCTTATGTAATTACAAAGGAACTGTTTTCCAGGCAAAGATAAACAGCTGCCATTAATTCACACCAATTGAGATAATGTGTACAAGACACAAGCCAGACAATTCTAGAATGGAGAGTGGTGATGGGATAAATCCTACCCTACTTGGGGATCTATTGACAATAGCCAATGCAATGATAAGAGTCCTTTGTTCATTTGTTTGTTCTTTTGTTTGTTTGTTTGTTTGTTTGTTTTAGAATAGATCCTGGTATAGTGCTCATGGTTCAGTGTAAGGGTACACACCTAAGATCATATGCAAAGCAACAACTATTTATGGTGAGTTTTTAAAAGAGCAGCTACATAAATATGTATAAAGAATGTAAGATTATGTAGTAACCTACATGAATGTATATAAATAATATACAAAATGTTTACAAATATGTTCATGAAGATTTAAAAAAAAATTACTAGTATTTTATCCTTTCCTTTTGTGAAACAGTTAATAGTGAGCATAGTAAGTATGGGGTTTTATTTTTAGTATAATATTATATATTCATGTCTTTGCTAATAAAAGTCAAATGTCCTTTTACTTACAATTTGCATTAACAGCTCATCAATATAAACGGAAATGATTTATTAAAATATTGCTGAGTGGAGACTCGATGACTCTGGGGATTGACTGGTAATGGTATATGTAGTCTTTTATTTCTAGGTCACTGCTTTAAATTATACTTTGGCAGGGAGTAGAGGCTATTTGGTGACATATGGTGTGTGGAATGGGTTGGTGATGTCAGTCTTACTTTCAGTAAGTGCTGTCCCTTTAGGTTTCAGTATTTCAAGAAAACTTAGCTTGCTTGTAGAGCATGTCTCCATGTATTCAAAACATCAAACACACACACACACACACACACACACACACACACACACACACACACACTTCATGAAAGACTTCGATATTATCAAGAATATGAAAAATACTCACTGAAACTTATTTATTGTGAAAATAATTTCATTACTAGTTTAGGAGATTAACAAAAGTGAAAACAAATTTTTCTGGTGATTTAAGTTAAATATTTATTTTCATTTTTACCTAATGGTTTTTTGACTCTTTCTAATTTATTTGTAATGCTTATTTTTCTGTAACAAGACACTAAGATATTACATAAAGTTTAATTTTTGAATCACAGTGTTTTGTACAGTGAACCTAAATAATTTTTTTCCCAGCAACCAATAGAACGTTTCCTAAAATAGATCTCTATAAGGGCACAAAGCAGTATGAGCAAATGTAGGAATGTTGAAAGGACATTTCAAGTCTATCTGACCATATTGCAATAAAGATGGAAATACCTGGCTTTGGAAACCATAAGAAGTTCACAAACTCATGGAAAATAAACAACATACAACCTAATGATAATTTTAGTTATGAATGAATCGAGGAAGAATTTTAGAGATTCTCAGAATCGAATGAAAGATCAAATAAACCCAAAATATATGGAAAACAATGAATGAAGTTGTGAGAGAAAAGCTTGTATCAGTAAATATCTGTTTCAAAAGTTTTGAGATATATCGACTAAACAACTCAATAATATACCAGACAGCCTTGGAAAGACATTAGGAAACATTCCTGAAATCAGTAGAGAGGAAGTGATAATGAACTCAGGTTTGAATTTAATAAAGTAGAAATTAAAATCAATACAAAAGATTAAAAAAAATAAGAGTTGAGGTTTTTTTTGTTTTTTGTTTTTGTTTTTGTTTTTTGAAAGAGTAGCAAAACAATCACATTAACTGATTAACTGGTAGTAAAAGAAACCTCACATAAAAATCATATGTCAAATAACAGATGCTGCAACACAAGAAAAGCATACAAAAGACTATCAAATATTTTCAAAACCTTGTCTGAACCAAATTATAGAGGAAGAGTTTCTATTTTCTTCTGTTTGCTTTTGTTTTCTCCATTAATTAATTTATATACACTTTACATTTTTTTCTCACCAGCCCCTCCCTCACACAGACCCTCTCCCCAACACCCTCCAGTTTTCCTCAGAAAAGTTGGAGGCTAACCTGGGATCTAACCCATTCTGTCCCGTCAAGTCACTGAAGGACTGGACAGATCCATACACACTGAGCCCAGATAAGGCAGCACAGTTCAGGAAGCAGGAACCACAGGCAGGCAACAGATTCAGAGGCTGCCCTCACTCCAGTTCTTGGGGAACCACATGAAGAACAAGCTGCACATCTGCTACATATGTGCAGTGGTGGTGAAAGGAGGGTTAGGTCCAGCACACACATGTTTCTTTGGTTTATGGTTCAATTTATGAGAAGCCCTAAGGGACCAGGTTAATTGACTCTATTGGACATTCTATGGAGTTTCTATCCCTACCAGGTGCCTGTGTTCCTCCCCCAATTCTACTTCAATACTCCACAAACTCCATACAGTGCTTGGATATGGCTATCTGATTCTTTTAGAGGACAGTTATGCTAGGTACAAGTCTGCAAGCACAACAAAGTACCGTTAATAGTGTTAGGGATTGGTACTTGCCTGCAAGCATAACGAAGTACCATTAATACTGTTAGGGATTGGTACTTGCCCATGAGGTGAATCTCAAGATGAACTAACCATTGGTTCATCATTCCTTCTGTTTCTGCTCCATCTTTGTTCCTACCCTTCTGCAAGCAGGACAAATTTAGGATAGAAAGATTTCTGGGTGAGTTGGTCTCCTTATTCCTCTACTTAGAGTTCTGCGTAGATACAGGAGGTGACTGCTGGCATCATCTCCTCCACTGCTAGCATTCTTAGATAGAGTCACCATATAGACATTCTGAAACATATAGACCCCATTCCATGTATATGGCACATACTAGAAATGTCCCCTCCCTCTACTAGCTGATGATTTCCATTCACTCTCCTGGCCCTCCTTCCCTCACTGTCTTCAGACTTATGCCCTTCCTCCTAGGTTCCCTCCTAGTCCCTTCTCCACTCAGTTCCTTCTATCTATCTATCTTCTTCCAATGAATATTTTATTTTCCCTTTGGAGTAAGATTCAATATCCTCCCTTAGGACCTTTTTGTTACTTGGCTTCTTTGGGTCTCTGCATCTTAGTGTGGTTATCTAATACTTGGCTAATATCCACTTATACCATGCATGTACTTTTGTGTCTGGGTTACTTCACTTCAGATGATATTTTCTAGTTCCATTCACTTGCCATCAAAATTCATGGCGTCCTTATTTTTAATAGATAAGTAGTATTGTATTGTGTAAATGACCTACATTTTCTGTATCTATTCTCTGATGGAGGGACATCTGGATTTTTTCAAGTTTCTTGATATTCTGAGCAGGGTTGCTATGAACATAGTGGAACATGTGCCCCTGTGGTATTGTGGGGCATCTTTTGGGTATACACCCAGGAGTGGTTTAGATGGGTCTTCAGGTAGAACTATTTCCAATTTTCTAGGAAACTAACACATTGATTTATAGTCATTTTACCAGTTTGCATGCCTACCATTGTTCCTCTTTCTCCAAATTCTTGTTGTGCCATGAGTTTTTTAATATTAACCATTCTGACTGGTATTAGGTGGAATCTCAGGGTCATTTTTATTTGCATTTCCCCAATGACAAGGGATGTTGTGCATTTCTTTAGAGGAATCTCAGTCATTTGAGATTCCTCTGTTAATAATTTTCTATTTAGTTCTATGTCCTGCTTTTTAATTGGGTTATTTGGTTTGTTAGTGTCTAACTTCTTTAATTCGTTATAGATTTTGGATATTAGCTCTCTGTTGGATGTAGGGTAGTACATCTTTTACCAATCTGCAGACTGCCATTTTGCCCAATTGAAACTGTCCCTTGACATACAAAAATTGTGCAGTTCTTCAAGGTCCCATTTATTAATTGTTGATCTTAGTGCCGGAACTAATTGTGGTCTGTTCAAGAAGTTGTCTATTGTAGCAATATGTTCATGGCTACTCCCCTCTTTCTCTTCTATTACATTAGTGTATCTGGTTTTATGTTGAGGTCTTTGATCCACATGTACTTGAGTTTTGTGCATGGTGATAAATGTCTAGTTGCATTCTTCTACATGCAGATATCCAGTTGGACCAGCACCATTTGTTAAAGATGCTCTCATTTTTCCATTGTACAGTTTGGGTGTCAGGGATATGGATGGGAAAGAGGATGGGGATAGAAATGAGAGGAGTATCAGGTATAGGGAGAGCCAGGAGATTGAATAGGAATCAGCTGGGTGGTGGCATCTCTAGGATGTATCAGAGACCAGAAATGGGAATGCTCTTGGGAATCTATATGAGTGACTTTAGCTGAGACTCCTAGCATTCAGAGAAATGGAGACTAAAGTGGCCACTTCCTGTAGCCAGGCATAACTCCAGTGGAGGAATAAGAACACCAAAAACCCTCAGAAACTTTGACCCAAATTTTATCCTGCCTAAAAGAAGTACAAAGACAATAATGGAGCAGAGACTGAGGGACTGACCAACCAATGGCTGTACCAACATGAGATTCATCCCATGGCAAGAACTAAACACTAATACAATTAATGATATTTTGTTGTGCCTGTAGACAGGATCCTAGGACAAGAGTCCTCTGAAAGGCTCCACCCAGTAACTGACTGAAACAGATATAGAGATCCACAGCCAAATTTTAGAAGTTGCTCAGGAAGTCTTCATAAAGACTTGGGGGAATGACTGTAGGACATGGAGGGGATAAGGACTCCACAAAAAGGCTAACAGAGTCAACAAACCTGGACCCTTGTGGTTCCTAAGGACTGAACCAAGGACTTTGGAAATATGACAATGAGTGGTTGTAGTTGTTTGAATATGTTTTCCTGACTGCTGGGAGTTTCAGCTAAAGACCAATCAATAACTACACAAGGTCTGGACCTAGGCACCTTGTACATTTTCCCCTTTTCAGAGGTGAAAAAAGGGTGATGTAGGAAAAAGAACTCTATGAATGGAGGGCTAGAGGTGGGTGAGTTCAGGATATAAAGTGAATAAACAAATTAATTACTGGAATTTTTTTCTCAAATGATTTATCAATATTTTAAAATATATTCAACAACTTAAGCTATCATAAAAGATTAATTCATCATGTTTTATGTTTCATATTATACCAGTAAGAGTAACTAAAACCATGAAAAAATACTAGCATAGTTATAGGAAAATAGAGACCCTTATTCACTGTGTATGGGAATGTGTTGTTGTAGAAACACTATGGAAATCAGTCTGTAGATTTCTCAAAAGCTAGATATATGTATAATATATGATCTAGTTATACCACTGTCTTAGTTAAGATTTCCATTGTCCTGAAGAGAAACTATGACCAAGAGAATTCTTATAAAGGACAACATTTAATTGAGGATGGCTTATAGGTTGTGAGGTTCAGTCTATTATCATCATAGTGGGAAGCATGACAGCATTCAGGAAGGTATGATGCTGAGAGTTCTGCATCTTTATCCAAAGGTTTCCAGGAGCAGACTGTCTCTAGACAGATAGGAGAGTCTCAAACTGTACCCAAACACTGACAAACTTGCTCCAACATAACTCCTAATAGTGCCCCTTCTTGGGCTACCCATATTCAAATCAACACAACCACTCATTGTCATATTCCCAAAGACTGAAACTACTTCTAGAAAGACACTGTCTTTGATCATTTCTGCTTTATTCAAAATAGCTTCATGTTGTGTGAAATATTTTAAAAAGGACCAACATGCTTCCCATGCTACTACTTTGATACTGTCTGCCCTGGCATGCCAGCAGGCTATGCACTGGCAGCAATGGCTAATCTGTTCTTATCTTGTGGAGACTCTGACTCAGAGCTCCAAAATCTCTCCTCCACCTGTCAATTTCACTACCTCTATGGCTAGCCCCATGCAGTGACGGCTCACCTTGCTGTTACATATCTCTTACCCAGTAACCTGGTAAAATCAAATTTCTTGAAGCTTAAAGTTAATCAATCAGATTTATGTATCAACAATTCTCAATTAACAAGGTGCCCAGACAATAGTTTCTGAGTCAACTGATATTAATACAAGCTGCCCAATTAGGTTAGACAAGTTATCCCAATTATTCTATCCTTTATGATATCATATCTACCTGTGGCTATCTAAAGACATGTCGGTTCTGAATCATCCTGTCTGTCCTCCTTCATCTTGGCTCATTCTCCTTCTCTCTAAAGGTGCTCTCTCTCCCCAACTCTTAGCTCTGCCTCCTTTTTCCCTGTCCAATCACAGGCCTCCTGCTGCAGTAATATTTTAATGTAATTGGACAGGAAAAATCCTGCCACATCTAGGAAATGGAAATGACCTAATTGTCCATCAATTAAAAAATATGAATGAAAATGTGGTATATATGCATGGTGGAACCTTATTCAGGTTCAAGGAAAAATCAAATGCTAAACTTTGAAGGTAAATGAATAGAGCCATAAATAATTACTGTAAATGGTATAAAACATACTTAGAAAAACAAACAGCTCACATTCTCTCTTATGAGTTGCGGTCAGTTACTGGATCTTATTTATCTGTGTTTCACTTGGAGTACTCATAGACATCAGAAAGATAATAAGGGTCTTCACGAAGGACATTCAATGGCAGAGTGACAAAACAGAAATGGTAGGAAGGGGAAATGGGAAAATGGGAGATGAAGTGTTAAATTATGTTGTATGTAGAAGGAAGGTATGATTGCAGGGTGATAATACCTCTTAGAGACTTCAGAAGATAACAAATGACAGTCTAAGTGCCAACTGTCAGTTAGCTTTATTAAATTAATTGTCAGTGGGTTCCCCTAGAGGCCCCTCAAATATTTTGCAGTTGTTCTAGGTTACTTAGCAGAATTTGATGATAAGATCAAATTGCTAAAGAAACTCTGTGTGTGTGCATATGTGTGTGCGCACGCGTGTGTGTGTGTGTGTGTGTGTGTGTGTGTGTGTGTGTGTGACTGAACATGGATAAATAAAACTGATTCCTCATTTCTACTAGTGAGCATTCATAGTACTGTAAGGTTCTATTCTGCTACTTGAGAATGAAAATAATGTATAGTCTAACCCAGCTCTGAACCTGCAAATTATGATAATGACTGATCTGGAAATGTATTCTCTCTGATGCAATAGAAGAACAAAGCTAAGGGAATAACAAACTGTGTTCTGACTGAATTTGAGGTCAAGTCCTCATGAAGGAACTCATTCCTTCTACAATTAGATGAGCCCAGAATCCAAGGCTTGAGTGGTCTCAGGACTTCTCAGCTCATCTAACAGTATTTTTCTGTAAGTGAGCATGGTATTAAATTCTCCTCAAGGTCTTATCTTTATAACCATAGATCAGTACATCACTTAACACCCACCAGAGAAATTTCCATTTACAGTAGATGGTGAATAACACAGGGACTCATCAATGTGCATAGAATAAGAGACTACAGAGTGCTAAGCTCCAAATGAGACATTCATTGACATCACTTTCCTAAGGCTCAGACATTATTAAGGAAGAGACTAAAACATCCAGAGGGAGCAAATGTATAGAGTGAAAGCTTAATGTCATGACTCACTTTAACTGTTACTCCCTGCTCATGGCCAGCACAAAATCAAATCAGCTGAAACCCAGCTCTTGATTAAAATATACTCATGACTGAGGACAAAATTCTCAAACAATAAAAAGTAATTTAAATCAGTTGAAAAACAAGCCTCAGATGAATAGGATAAAGTTAATGTTTGATAAATACTGACAAGACATCCTATTACAGATAAAACTGAAGGGAAGCATCATGGTTTTCACTACTTTTTGCTTTGGTGTTTGAGAAGACAGTATTAACTGCAAAAGAGTGTAGTCTGTCTTTATAAAAAAATATTTTAAAAATGATGTTGATGGACAGACATTTGATAAGTATCTTAGAAAGCACTGATTTATCTATTTAAGTAGATTTGTGACATAAATTAAATAATAATAAAGCCTTTCAACTTCTTTTTAAATTTGAAAAATAGGAAAATAAAGTGACTTCTTTATTTTCTTGAGCTGCCTTGGGCTATGACTGAAGATACAGACAGGACACAGGTCTTCCCACTGCCTCATGGTGAAGTAGGAGAATTAGTTCACTGAATGAACATTAGTCCCTCATTTCTTGGAGCAAAGTAAGGCAATAAAAAATATGCTAATATAGTTGAATGGGAGTCTTTGAAAGACTCAGATTTGAATGGGACACAAATCTAACTTCAACAAACATTAAAATGCCAATTCATTTTAGCTAGGTTATTGATTAGTGTTACAACAATGGCAATTTTATTTTCATATGTAAGACAAACAAAAAAAAAGTTAAGAAATGGAATTATTTGGCTCACTGGGTAAAAGTGAGACTTATGGATAAGATTCTGAGTTCAAATCCTCCGTGTTCACAGTGTTCGTATAAAAAGCTGTAAGTATCCATACACACCTGAAACCACAGTGCTGTATTGGGTAGAAACAGACCTTTTATTGGAACATTTTGAGCAGCTAGCCTAGCTTCAGGCTAAGAGATTGATTGTCTCAAAAAACAAAAAATGATATAAAGTCATAGGACAGGATATCTAACATCCTCATTTGGCCTATGGTAACAAAAGTCTATGTTTTATATTCTCAGGCATTCTACAAAATGGGTCATTGAACTTAATGTTTTTCTTTTTACTTTTCTTTTTTAAAATATAACCTGTATTTAATCGATTCAATGATTCATTGTGGCCGGGTCACAGGGATGTCCTCCATGATGGTTGCACAGCAGCAGGCCACAATAGACACTAGGGAGTTTGTAGGTTTCCAAGAGTTTATTGTTCATGGTGAACATAGATGGTCTGGGTGCACCCCTCCCCCATGAAACTCAGGGCAGACCTGAGTTAAATAGGGAGGGAAAGAGGGGGAAGGTGCTGGGGAAGAATGCTTAATTGGCTGTGTTCTCTGGCCTTCAGTTATCTCATTAGTATGTAAATCTCTCTAGGGCCTAAGGCCTGTAGTCATGCCCTCTATCTGTGCTCTTTGGGTGGGGCTGCATTGCCCTGAATGTGCCTGAACAGTGTAGGTCAATGGAGTTCCATGCCATGTGATAGGAGCCTGGATTCTGGGAGCACAGCAAAATAGATGCCTGTCCCTCACACGAAATGATACCTGTTGAGTCTCCAGTATCTTGGCTATTTCCAATCAGCACTTGTACCAAAACCAAGACCACTTTCATGGCCCTACACTGATTCTTTAAATGTTATTTATAGAAGGGTTGGTCACATAATTATTGTGGCCAATGAAATGGTATAAAATTGACATTTGTTGTCTGCTGCGAACAGTAAGGACAGTAATAATGTCACCAATAACTCCTACATGTAGTTGAGCTGACTAAGAAATACTTATACTTTGTTTATGATGTGATCCTATAGAGTGAACAATATGACATGAGCTTTTCACATTTAGTTATCAGAGGAAATGTATTATTTACTTTTCTCTTGCTGTGATAAATGGATGACCAAACACTGCTTCTGAAAGGGGGATTTTTTGTTTGTTTGTTTTTGTTGCATTGAATATGTGTACTGACTGGTTTTGTGTGTCAACTTGACACAAGCTGAAATTATTACAGAGGAAAGAGCCTTCCTTGAGGAAATGCCTACATGAAATCCAGCTGTAAAGCATTTTCTCAATTAGTGATCAATGGTAGGAGGTTTCATTGTGGATGGTGCCATCCTTGGGCTGGTAGTCCTGGGTCCTATAAAAAAGCAAGCTGAGCAAGCCAGGGGAAGCAAGCCAATAAGTAACATCCCTCCATGGCCTCTGCATCAGCTCCTGCTTCCAGACCTGCTTGAGTTCCAGTCCTGACTTCCTTTGGTGATGAACAGCAATGTGGAAAGTGTAACCTCAATAAACCCTTTCCTCCCCAACTTGCTTCTGGGTCATGAATATAAACCCTGACTAAGACAATATGGATAGTTCATTATGGAGAGTGAGGGATGTCACATGGCAGTCAAAGCAGCTAGATTTCTAGTCAACATTATTATACACAAAGAGGAGTGAAAACTGGAAGTGATATGAGTGTATAAATGCTTAAAGCAGGCTCCCAGTGATTCACCTTTTCCAGCAATGCTTCCAATTCTAAATGTGTATAATCTACCCAAACAGTAATACTTCCCTGAGGACAAGAGAATCAAATCTATGAGAGTTTCAGAGATACTTCTCTCTCTCTCTTTCTCTCTCTCTCTCTCTCTCTCTCTCTCTCTCTCTCTCTCTCTCTCTTCATAATTATATTCCTACTTTAGTTTTTCTACTGAAATGTACACTCCTTCCCCTCACTCCAGCCTCTTCCTCCTCTCCCTTGGACATTCCCCACCTCTACCTTCCCTGTCTCTTAGACTCCTGTTGCCACTGCCTTTCCACAGAAAAGAACAGGCCTTTCAGGGTCCTCAACCTAACAATGCATAATAGACTCAAATAAGACCAGTCATATACCATCACATCAAGGCTGGATAAGGCATTCCAGTAGGAGAAAAGGAGTCATAAGTAGAAAAAAGCATCAGGAAGAGTCCCTGCTCTCACTTTTTACAAGAACACAAAGCTACTCATCCTTATTCTATTTGTAGAGAACCTAGATTAGACCCCTATAGATCCCTAATCTCTTAAGTTCTCATAAGTTCCCACAAGTGCTTGTATATATATATATATATATATATATATATATATATAAATATAAAACCTTTCTAATATATATATATTTACATACACACATATATATGGTATATATATGAATAGTATATATATGAATTATTTGTATAAATAGTATATATATTGACAAAGCATATATATATATACATATTATTTGTAAGTGTGTGTGTGGTATGGTGTAGTATGTGTATAGTGAATTATACTTTAAGCTTAGAGAGTGGTAACATATGCCTACCTTTTCTCTAATTCAGAGTTCAAGGTCTGCACCTACTACATAGCTTTACAGTTCAAATTCAGGTTAGAGTGCAGGACAGCCATGATATAACTATACAGGTCTGATTATTGTGCTTAGAAATCATTATGAGGTATGTATTTACATAAAATAACACATATAATAGAAACACAATTATAATCAGTACAGACTAAATAGTTTATTTCTGTATGACAAGGAAAAGTTTTAAGAAAATATTATACTTGATAGGGGAGATTTTATGTTTGACTATATTACTCCCTGTATTTATTGAATGTAGTTCATGAAGTTCTAGTTTGAGCAATAAGACAACAAAAAAGAGATAACGGGAATACAATTTGGAAAGGAAGAAGTCAAGGTATCACTATGCATGGTCAAAATGATAGTATATACAAGTGATCCTCAAAGTTCTAGCAGAGCACTACAGCTGATAAACAATTTCAGCTTTTTTTTAATTTTTTTTTTTTAATTTCATAAAATACATTTCAGATTTTATTCCCTCACTCCATTCCCCCCACCACTCAGGAATCTCCTATCACGTTCCCTCTTCTACCTCCACAAGAGTGTGCCCCAACTTACCCCCCACTTCCCCCTCCCCACCCTCTAATTCCTCCCGACTCAGTGTTCAGCCTTTATGGGACCAGAGAACTCCTCTTCCACCCATGCCTGACAAAGCCATTCTCCCCTAAGTATACAGCTGAATTCATGGGTGCCTCCCTTTGTGCTCCCAGGCTAGTGTTTTAGACCCTGGGGAGCTCTTGTTGGCTGGCAATGTTGCTCTCCTCTTGGGGCCACCAACCCTTTCAGCTCCATCAGTCCTCTAACTTCTCCATTGGGAACCCTTGATCAGATCAATGGATAGCTGCGAGCATCTGCCTCTGGATATATCAGACTCTGGCAGACCTTCCAGGAGACAGCTGCATCAGGCTCCTTTCAGTATATACTTCCTGACATCTATATCAGCGTCTATCTTTGGTGACTGCACATGAGACGGGTATCAAGGTAGAGTGGTCTCCCGATGGCCTCTCCTTGGCTTTCTGTCCCATATTTTGTCACCTTATTTGCTCTCTTGAGCATTCTGTCACTCCTTCAAAGAAGGACCAAGGCATCCACACTTGGTCTTCCTTCTTCATGAGCTTCATGTGGTCAGTTAGTTGAATCTTGGCTATTTTGAGCTTTTGGGCTAACATCGGCTTATCAGTGAGTAAATACCATGTGTGTTCTTTTGTGATTGGGTTACTTCACTCAGGATGATATTTTCTAGTTCCATCCATTTACCTAAGAATTTCTCAAATTCATTATTTTTAAAAGCTGAGTAGTACTCCATTGTGTAAATATACCACATTTTTTTTGTATCCATTCCTCTGTTGAAGGGCATCTGGGTTCTTTCCAGCTTCTGGCTATTATAAATAAGGCTACTATGAACATAGAAGAGCATGTGTCTTTGTTATATGTTGGAACATCTTCTGGGTATATGCCCAGGAGTGGTATAGCTGGGTCCTCAAGTAGTGCTATGTCTAATTTTTTGAGGAACCGCCAGACTGATTTCCAGAGTGGTTGTACCAGCTTGCATTCCCACCAACAATGGAGGAGTGTTCCTCTTTCTCCACATCCTCGTCAACATCTACCATCACTTGAATTTTTTTATCTTAGCCATTCTGACTGGTGTGAGGTGGTATCTCAAGGTTGTTTTGATTTTCATTTCCCTAATGACTAAGGATGTTGAGCATATCTTAAGGTGCTTCTCGGCCCTTCGAATTTTCTCAGTTGAGAATTGTTTGTTTAGCTCTGTACCCCATTTTTAATAGGGTTAATTGGTTGTCTGGAGTCTAATTTCTTGAGTTCTTTGTATATATTGAATATTAGCCCTCTATCATGGCTTGATGTAAAATTAACTCATATAAATCAATATTCTTTTATTGTATAAATAATAAACATGCTGAGAAAGAAATTAAGAAAGCAACACTCTTCACAATATCTAGGTGTAACTCTAATCAAGTAAAAGATCTGCATGACAAGAAATTCAACACCCTGAAGAAGGAATCTGAAGAAGATATCAGAAGATAGAAAGAACTACAATGCTCACGGATTGGTAGGATTAACATAGTGAAAATGGCCATCTTACCAGAAGCAATCTACAGATTTAGTGCAATCCTCATAAAATTTTTAACATTCTTTTTTATAAACCTTGAAAGAACAATTCTCAACTTTACATGGGAAAAAAAACCCACAATAGCCAAAACAATCCAGAACAACATAAAAAACTCTGGAGAAATCACCATCTTAGACCTAAAGTTGTACTACAGAGCAATAGTAATAAAAATAGCATTGTATTGGTACTGAAACAGATAGGCTGGTTAGTGGAATTGGATCGAAGACTCAGAAATAAACACACAATTACAGAAACATGGTATATGACCAAGAAGTCAAAACCATACAACTGGGCAAAGAAAGCATCTTCAACAAATGTGCTGGTCTTCTACATGTCTGCATATAGAAAAATATGAATAGATCCATATTTATTACCCTTTGCAAAACTCAAGTCTAAGTGCATTGAGGACCTCAACATAAAACCAAGTATACTAAACCTAATAGAGGAGAAAGTAGGAAAGAGCCTTAAATGCATTGGTACGGGAGCCAATTTCCTGTACAGAACACCAGTGGCTCAGGCTCTTGGACTAAAAAAAAAAAAAAAAAAAATGAGAAATGGGACCTCATGAAATGGAAAAGCTTCAAGAGTACAAAACTGCAGCTTACAGATTGGAAAAAGATATTCATTAACCCTACTTCTGACAGAAAGATAATATCCAAAATATATAAAGAATTCAAGAAGTTACACTCCAACAAACCAAAAAATACACAATTAAAAATGGTGCACAGAACTAAACAAAGAATTCTCAATAGAAGAATCTCAAATGACTGAGATATACTTAAAGAAATGTTCAACAACTTTAGTCATCAGGGAAATACAAATCAAAATGACCCCGAGATCCTACCTAAAACCAATCAGAATGGCTAAGATAAAAAATTTAGGAGACAACACAGGCTGGGAAGGATGTGTAACAAAGAGAAGACTCCTCCATTGATGGTGGGGATGCAAACTTATATCATCACTCTGTAAATCAATTTGGTGGTTTCTCGGAAAATTGGGAATAGTTCTACCTGAAGACCCAGCTATATCGCTTCTGAGTATATACTCAAAAGAGCTCCACCACTCTACAAGGACACATGCTCCACCATGTTCATAGCAGCCTTATTGATAACAGTCAGATGCTCAAAATAACCTAGATGTCCCTTAACTGAAGAATAGATACAGAAAATGTGTTTCCTTTACACAATGGAATACTATTCATCTGTGAAAATAAGATTATCATGAATTTTGGAGGCAAATGAGTGGAACTAGAAAATAACATCCTGAGTGATATAACTCAGACCCAAAAGACAAGCATTGCATGTACTTACCGGTAAGTAGTATTAGTCATAAGGTACAGAATACCTATGATACAATTCACAGACCCAAAGAAGTTAAATAAGAAGGAAGGCCCAAAGAAGGATGCTTGAATAACATTTAGAAGAGGAAACAAAATAGTCATAGAAGGTAGAGGGAGGGAGAGAACTGGGAGGGGAGAAGGGAGGGGAAAATGTGGAGGCAGGATCAGATGAGAGGAGACAAAGGAGTGAAGCCCAGTGGTTAATGGGGTAATGGAGAATGAAAGGAAATCTGCCGATCCCTAGGAGTGGAGGGGAGGGGAGTAGGGGAGTCTCTGTTGAATGTCCTAGATCCCTGGGATTGGGGAGACTCCCAAGCGTCAACGTGGGCATGCAACCTGTAGAGTTCACCGCCTGTAGCCCGGTAGGACCCCCCTCCCCTTGTAGAAGGATTAGGAATCAACCTATGCACAAAACTTTCAACCCAAAATTTATCCTGTCTAAAAGAAATGCAGGGATGGAACAGAGACTGAAGGAAAGGCCAACCAATAACCGGCCCAACTCAAAACCCATCCTATGAGCAAATTCCAATCCATGACATCATACATGGTACTCTGTTATGCTTGCAGATAGGAGTCTAACATAACTGTCCTCCGCGTGGCAATACCTAGCAGTGGAAGGAAATAGAAGTAGGTACCCATAGCCAAACATTAGATGGAAGGTAGGACACCTATGGAAATGTTGGAGGAAGGATTGAAGGGCCAGAATTAGATGGGAAGCTCATATAAGGACCAACAGAGTCAACAAACCTGAAGCTCTGGGAAGCTCTCAGAATCTGAGCCATAAATAAAAGAACATACATGTGAACGTGCAAGAACAAGGCCCTCAGGCACACATGTGGCAGATAGGCAGGTCAATCTTCATGGCTGCTATCTCTGGGCTCAATAGGAAAGGATGTGCCTATTCTGGCAGATACTTGGTGTGCCAGGGTGAGGGGTTACAGTGAGAAGCCCAACTCTTTCAGAGGAAAAGGGGATGGGGAAGGGATTTGGTGAAGGAGAGACCCAGAGAGAGAACAGCATTTGGAAAAAAAAAAAGAAATATGTCACCATAAATAAACCAAATAACTTTTAACTTTTAAAATGAGTTTATATATATATATATATATATATATATATATATATATATATATGCAACTTCAAAAATGCTCTCAGATAATTCTAAATGTTAGAACTACCTTTTCTATGAAAAGATACATTTAACTTAGTTTTCAATGAATATTTCTATGAAAAAGAATAATTATTTTCATTATAATAAAATATAACACAAGTTCCTTCTTTCTGTTAATTATAGTCTGTGTGTGCTTACAACACCCAATTTAAAGAAATCAATTTTCTTCGTTATTTAGATTTCTCAATGATATACATATTAGTATCATGAGCAGCATGCTGTGATGTCAATAGCCTACACGTGACACTTTTCTTATTCTTCCTTCATAACCAAATCTTTTTTAAAAATAAGCTAATACATTCAAGCTTGTTACAATTATTTTATTCTGTTGAATGTAATACCATACTGAAAGAAAATCTTTAACTAAAATATGTCTGAATATAGTCCATATCTATGCACATATTATGTATTACTGCTCAAATTGTGCCATTAATTATTACCCATGGTAAAAGTTCAGAAAATAAATCAAAATCATGTATTATCACTGATCATTTATTGGTGCCATCTTACTTAAATTTCATTTAAATTTAACCTTAAAATATATTTAAATTTTGAAAGGATACATTAATTTTTGACAAGTCATTATTAATTATACTCTGTCCCTTCTGACCTCTTTTTTAACCATAGTTACTAATATTTTATTGAATAATTATAAATAATTTATTTTACTCATTATTTATGTCATCTGTCACTATTTAATTTTCATAACTAAATTTAACCTTTTACCAGTATTCCAATGCATAATTAGAGATAAAACACAACAGATTCTCCAATTATACTTTCAGAGTATAATTATTGCAGGGTATAAATATGTTACAGAGTTTCTTTGGAGAAACATAAACAAGGATTTCAGAATCTTCTTTATTTGCCTGTTGTCTTCTTTTAGCATTAGAGAGGGTTACAAAGCTAGACTAGGCCATGAGAGTGTAAGCATAGCTTATATTTGCCTGTTGTAATTGTCAGCTCAGAGGCTTGGTGCTGAATAAGCTCATGCTTTCTAGCTCTATCTGAATTCTGGTTGGCTGGTTCAACATAGATGTTGAGGCCCAAACTCCTCTCCAAGCTGACTGATTCAAAGTAGCTTCTCTTGGATTCTCACTGACTTTCTCTGCTTCGTTTCAAACTATTTCTAGCAACCTGTTCTAATATTCTGGCTCAGTTTCATTCTCTGATTCACTCTGTTTTCACCTGCAACTGGTCTCTGTTAAACAGTCCCAGTAAAAATGCCTCTTCTCTTGATATATGTCTGTCTGTCTCTGTCTCTGTTTCTGTCTCTGTTCCTATCTCTCCATCTCTGTCTCTCTGTGTTTCTCTTTGTGTCTATCTGTCCCTGTGTCTCTGTTTCTTTGTGTGTGTGTCTCTCTCTCTTTCTTTTTCTCCAGTCTTAAATCACTGGATCAACTGGAGATACTGATTAGAAATCAGAGATCTGCGTGTATCTGTCTCCTGAGTGCTGTGATTAAAGGAGTGTCTGTATTCCAGCCAGATCACACACACCTAGTATGTCTTTGAATGTAATCCCTTGCCAGAATAGTCATGTTGTCGAATTAAATTTTCTCTGCATGATAAAAATATCATTGCTTAGACTAGATTTGCCTTCTAGTTCACTCTTGCTTCCTTCTCCCTAGTGCTTCCCACACAGACAGCCACCTATCATGTACTTTCAACTGAAGTGAATTTCAAATGAATGCCAACAAAAAGATGAATTGAGAGTGTTTAATTAGAAACCATATATGGAGTACAAATACAAATTTGAATGTAATTCAAATTTTAAATTTGCTTTCATAATTTACCATATGAGAAATATCTTCAATCATCATCTTATTTTTTTTGCCAAGAAAATTGGTGTCCATTGAAAAATATTCAACCTCTTTTTAAAAAGGGTTCTTTATGAATATATAGCTTTAACATAATTTTAAATTGAATTACCATTTTTAAACATGGTGTCTTACCACTCTGGACAGAGCTTACTAATCTGCTTTTTCTTTCTAAGAAGCAAGACTTAGATACCCTCCTCACTGCCTCCTGTCTCCTCTTTTAGTGCTGTGATTTCAGTGTGTGCATCACTGTGTTCCATTGTTATGTGAGTGCTGGGACTCAAACTCAAGTCCTCATGCTTGCATTCCAAGCACTTTAATCACTGAGCCATATCCCCAGCCCCTACTTCATCAACTTTTAAAATCCCACAAATGATTTTGTATCAGCTAATGCTTGAAACAAAACTCTGACCTGATCCCTTATATAATAGTCAGTGTACCAAGCCTAGAAAACATAAAATTCTTATTTGACAGATTAATGCCATGGCATGGACAGTGGCAGAAAAGGAATAAGGAAGTAGGTTAAGGAGTCCTTGTCCTGAACTATTTTTACCTTGGAGAGTCCCTGACTAATATAATTACAAGTCTCCAGTATGAGGTGAATTCTCAACACTTTATGAAACAAATTTTGCTGTTATCTTTACAACCTCACTTCAACAGATGTGTCCTTTTGTCATTAGTCTAGTGATCAGAGAGAAAATTTCTGGGAGAGTACACTGAATTTTACTTCAAGCAGAGTCATATTTGTCAAGTCCCAAAAAAAAATGAATATTAAAGGACAATGCCTGCCACCACAGCTTCTAATTATTATTCTGAAAGGCAATTCTGCTGGTATCTTCCAACTTGCAAAGAAACTTAAAAGCCACCAGACAATCCATACTTATTCAGAACCCTGCCTGAGGGCTCCCAGATTGTGCTCTCAGTATCCTTGCATGTAGATGTTGGGAACAGCTGTTTTTAAATCAACAGATAAAGAGTGGATAGAAAACTTTATCTGACCTTAGGCCTGTGCAGTACCTTCTGACTCACTTTAGCAAAAAGGTTTCATTAGAGATATATGCAAATAGGTAATGTTTAAACATAGGACCTATAACCCAACCCATCTGATATAAACAGGGTAATACAAGGAAGACAGGCAAGCTAATCAGCACCATCATGACACTTATGAAAATTTGCTAACACTTAATTTAAATAGCATTAACAAAATGAGATAATTGTTTTGAAAATTCTAAGCTCATACTTAACACTTAAATTAAGTGCTTGCCTATATGCTAGTGAACATAGATAATTATTCTTTTAAAATATATTATTGCATTTCAATTATGTGTGTATATGTCTGTATGTGAGCAGGGACTGTATGTGCATAAGTTTAAACATTCCAGAGGTGGAATGTCCCCTGGATCTGTAATTACATGTGCATAGCAATGTGCACATTCTGGCAATTGAACTTGGGATCTCTGGATAAACAGTACGTCTTCGTTAAGACTGAACAACTCTCCAGCCCCAGCTGCAAATATTTAATGGGAAACAGTTCTTTAAAATATGTTTAATAGTTTTTAGTACACAGGTATAAAGCTAATAAGTGGTAGGTATTACACAAACAGATAATGAAAAAAAGTGATAAGTAATCTTACCCTATTATTAAACATAGATTCCACAATAATACCAAGCCTAAAAGGGTACTCCAAGTGGTAAAATAGTGTCACATCTTCAGGAAAAAAAAAAGAGTTGTGTAATTAGACTTGTAGACCTATCAATAGGAGGAAAATTTTCTCTATTATTGTAAATTGAGTCATCCACCAATAGCTTGAGTATTCATGGAGTCTAAAGAAGAAACTCCTACTATTATCTTCCTAAATCAATATGGCTTCTAAATGTATCCTCCGCATTTATCTTTATAATCAGAGATAAGTGGAGCTATTATTTCTCAATAAAGAAAACTTTTTGCAGCAGGTACAAGCTATTACAGAGATCTAAAACTGGTCAAAAGTAGAGAGCTAGTACCATGGGTTGTGCCTCTTCCATCAGTTCATATACAATAAAATCCCTACACCTAGGGCTTGGGAAAATTTTGGACACACTGTTTAAGATAGGGTATCCTAAACATGACAGAGAAACTGTACATATCAAACATCTACAGCATGGTTATCTAAACACGACCTGAATAATGACTGTGACAACATGTTGATGTACATAAAGTTTTCAAAAGGCTTCATCATAAAAAAAAAGCTATAGGATATCAGTGGATATTTAATAAGTGAGAATCACTTTACTACGCTTATGAGCCTCCTGAAAGTTTATAACATTCTAAGTAGTAACTGTAAGTATGTATACTAACAATAATAATCATAGACAATATTAGAAATATAGAAGAAAGTAGGGAAAGGGAAAGGAGATAGAACATGGGCAAAAAAAGTGAAAAATAATATAAATTCAAGGTACTCTGGATGATATCCTCAAAAATGACTTGTCTCCAATATATAAAAGATAAATAAACATTATTCTAAGCCAATATGATATTGATCTTTAAAAGTCAATCTAATCTTAGTATATCCAAGTAAGCATTTCAGTACGTGGTATCTCTTTTCAGATCTTGAGTACTTACTTTAAAAAAAAAATGTATAGATACTTGAGTTGCATCATTAGTCAACTACCATGAGAGGGTTTTTGAAAGAATGATCACAACCTGAAAGAGAGGAGAGTAATATGAGTCAAACTGCCTCATAAGAACTGAACTTGGAGGAAAGAGACAAATGCATTTGTATTTGAGTTCAACTTATTGCAGAGGTATAGCAAACTCATTCTAAATTGATTGTTTTATGCAGATTTTAGTAGCCAAATCTAATTTAACTCAGTATCTTGTGTTTTAATATGTTCAGTATGACAATTTGTTCTGTGTATACTGAAACGTTCCAGACTGTTAACTTCCTATGATTAGACTTGCATAGGGATGGTATGTTCTTTCCAGTTTCAGTCCTCTGCTGTTCTGCTTTGTAATCGTAAAAATATTCTCTTTAGTGAAGTAATTTAAGTTTACTTCATCCTCATTAGGTTAGACTCAAGAAGTAAACAAATAGGATGTCCATGTTGTATTGTAATGGTAAGAACCATGTGCTCCCAAAAGAGTTGGGAGTTTCCATTCATGAGACAATGTATCCCAGTTCTGTGACCTCAGAGTATAAAATGCTTTGCATATGTTATCTGACAATGTTGACATTTACATGTGAGCCACGGTTCATTAAAATTCCTTACTGTGCTTTGCACAAAGAAATTTCATCAGCGTAAAAAAGATAATAAATTTCATAAATGAAATTTAGGATGAATGATGTCACACTTTATACAAAAGTGCACAATGTCTTGTGTTTGATTGTCAGCCAAGCTGCCCACTTGTGATTGATGGGTGCCTTTACAGTAGATGCTGCCTAGCATTCTTATTGAAGTATTTTCTTAAACCACAGTGGTACATTTTCCTCTTCTGGCCTATGCCTTGTTGCAAGTAATTCTCTCAGTAATTATTCATTTTTTAAGTAATATAGATTTGCTTATAATATTTCTGTATAAAGAACACAAAAGAAACATTATTTCCAGTTTTGGGCAAAAGTCTTGAAATATATTTATTCCTTATAACTTATGAGCAAATATTATGATGCAGGTATTTGTGATACTTAGGACAACACTGTGTCTTGCCCTTCTATTACTAGAGAGTTGTGAAATAAAAGAGAAGGAGATGAAGATGACCACAATATAGCTCGTTAAGAGTTGTCAAATAATTAAAATTTAGTACGCACTTTGGAAATTTTTATATTATTCTATTCTGAGTTAAATTTCAAGATGGTTTCATTTTAAGCAACAAACTTGGGATTGCATTTAGTTTTTTTTAAATGCAAAATCTCATGGTGGTGAATAAAAAAGGTCCACTACCTTAGTAATAACCTACATTGATGTATCATTTTGCTTGTTTCAAATCTGCAGTTTACATTAGGGTTCATTTTTGACACCTTATATTTAATGTATCTTGACAGTATATAACCAAATGTGTTTTGTGATATTGATATAATACAATAATTTATTGTCATAAATCAAATTTTACCCCAGTTCATTCAGACCTTTCCAATAATTTGGGTCAATCACTGCTCCTGTCTCTTTTGGCAAATCTTATGCTGGCTTTTTCTATTGCATTATTTATTTTGCAGAAAGCATTTAAGTTTCTTTGAAAGCATAAAGAGAGGTTGTATTTTAGTGCAGAGTTCCCTAGGAAAAGAGTGTATGATGGCATTCTTGGGTTATTTGTAGTTGTATATTGAGACAAAAATCTAACAGAAAACATACAGTATTTAAATGATACAAACAACCAAAATATGTTAAAAATATCAAAAGTGACATATATTATGGGGCCTTGCACTCTAAATTCATGTTTAATGAAAGCTGTTTGCTGCCAAGAGAAGTTTTTTGATCAAAGCCGAGAACAACATTCCTTCTTTCCATATGACATCCAAGAATAAATTAAATAACTGTCCTATTTTCAGTTCAATTTTGTTTAAAATGTTATTCCTGCTTGCTTCTCTTTTGAGACTCTTATTATACATATTACACCATTTATGGGTTTGTCAAAGTTCATGAATATATTTTTCCCTCCCCAGTATCTTTTATCTCTATTTGTCAAAAATTTCTTTTTGACATCTTAAACTCACAGATTCCGAAGCAGAAATACCTGCATTGAAGCATAATTTTATGCTCTTTCATTGAATATTTTCTACTCTTCTTTCCTCACTTGTTTATCTCTTTTGAGGATGTATGTAATGTTTTTTTCATTTTAAGTTTGTATTTAGTTGTGTATATCCATGATGTTAAGGATCAGCCAGTGTCTATGGAGATCCTAGACAAGCCTTGTGACACAGTGAGCAAAAATACCCCCTAAGCTTGCATAGTCATGCATATTTACTTGCAACTGTTTTTAAAGACTTTAGTACAATAATTGTAAAGACTTTTTATTCCTATTATGATCATTATGATCATTCCAAATGGCTTCATATCTGAGTTTGATTTTGAAAGTTGTTCAATGTTTCCAAGCTCTGTTTTTGTATTGCTTTAATGAATTATAATTTATTCACATGGTAAACAGGGTATTTTTGTATTAAATGAGGTAAATGGTCTACATATAACTTTTATGACATGGAGAACACGTTTGGAGTTAGGAAGCATGCTCCATATTCACTTTATCAAGTCTCAATCACTTTGTAAACTTATATATGATACCTGTAGGCCATGGCATTCACAAGTGCTATTCAGCTATTGTTTGGTTAAATACAGAAGGAACAAAAAGGGTAGAGTTGATTATTTCATTTCTTACAAGATAATCAGGTTCTGAAAACAAAAGTAATTTTTTAGGGTCAGTGAAAATAGTTCAACCCCATTCAGAAAGGACTGGATTATTTTCTTTTGTTGTGGGATGTTAAGAAAAAAATTTTCTATAATATTCTCAATGAGACATAGCAGAAACTCTAGTGGTAGCAAAAAAGTATGCTGTCAGATTGTGTATGTGTATGTGTGTGTGTGGATGGATAGGTAGATAGATAGATAGATAGATAGATAGATAGATAGATAGATAGGTATATAGATGATAGAGTGAGGGAAAGAGAGGGATGAACATATACATAAACATATATACATATATATGGAGATGTACACATATACACAGGAACACATGCCCACACACACACACACACACACACACACACACACACACACACACACCCTGTCTGGTTGGTGGTACTTTCAGAACAGGATCCTGTTTATAAGTTCATGCTTTGGCAATTTTTGTTTGTATTACAATGTATTGTGTTGTGTCTCTATTTACCTCAATTTAGGAGGCAGAATTGAGATATAAGGCCTCATTTATTTGATAAATATTATTGTCATTTTTTTTTACTAATTCTTAGATAAAGACTTCCAATCTTTGTACATGTCAGGTAGAATGTCAAAATTTAGAACACAAATATTTCCAAATATTTGTTTATAGCTAATATGTTTCATATAATATCAACCTATTTTCTTCTTTCTCTTAAAATAAGATATATGAAACATAAGAGGACTGATATTATTTATTACTTAAACTATGTGTAGTTTTAGGAGTGTGTCTACTTAGTTATCTGATGGTAAGTCACTACATTCCGTGTGAGGGGAAGAATTAAGGCTTATTTACTTGCACTCTACAAATGCTAAGCTGCTAAACTTCACAGACATTAGTTAATCTCCCATTCATACTGTGGATGAAATGTATGTCATTAAGTTTCTTTTTGTTTGGAAAATGAAATCCTGTGGTACTAAAAGCATTGATCAGCATGGGATGTATTTATAAAATTTTATTTTTAACAATAGAACCATATTGCCTGAACTTGTATTCCAATATTAGGCTATTTTTAATAATATCTGAAAATAAGAAATAATGTGTTTTATAAATATGGAAAGAAATAAAATAATTTTCAAATGATATTAATTAAAACTAACATGTAGATCAAACTAGCCTATACAGTTGATTTATAAGTATGAAAAGAGAAATATAATTTGACTAAATTATGTACTTACCGAGTGTTATTTTTTCAATTATTCACATGATTTTAGGTTTTGGATATCTGGTAGAGATATTCACAGGAACAATCTATAGGCTGCTATCTTCAATGAGAAAATTATGACTTTTATTATTTTGTGCTTCATTTTTCACAAATTAAAAAAAAAGAGCATAGTGATTATATAGGCCTGTTATTCAATAATTATTTAGATTTTGTGTTGGCTGTAAACTTTCAATGTCTATTTTATATTTTTCCTGGGCTTTATAAAAGTAATCTTGTACACATTTTTTGAAAAGCCGCTATTTCAAATGATTGTTTATTCAAATAAATGTCTCCCAAGTTCTCTTTCTATCAACAGGCCCTGAGCAACTTGGACTACATAGTAGTTTAAATTACAGTAGAAGTTTAAAGGAAGAAAACCTTAATTAGATGCATCTAAAAAGCTTCCTAAAAGGTCCATATTACAACACAATTGTAGTTTATATTGACTATAGTAATCTTTTTTACTTTCAGAAAAGGCAATTAGGATATTTTAAAAAACTTATAATAAAATGATGGCAGTGTATAAAATGTTAATTTATTTATTGAGCATGTATATAATGTTGATATATTTTGTCTGTACCTGATAAAAATGTGACTAAGGACCCTGAAAAAATTTGGTTCTGAATATGCTCATACATATATATATATATATATATATATATATATATATATATATATATATATATTAAATATATATGTATTTAGGAGCATATTCAGAAACTGATTTTATATATATGTATATATAATTGTGCTTATATATATTTATTCATTTAGCATATTTTTATTTTATATATATATGCTGTGCTTTTATGTATATATACACATATATTGTTGGGATATACATATACATCATATTCATATACATATATATTATTTGTGCTTTATATTGAACAGATGTTATTGGGCATGGTACTTCCCTCCTCTTCTACTGACTTGTATATTGAGCTTGCCGGTGAACTTATGTGAGCCTACTAAAAATACACTTATTTCATTACTCTGGCTTACAAGTGGATTCAAAACTGTTTTCAGTGTCTACCTTTTCTTTACAAGACTTACGCTACAACCATATTAAAGTCATCTAATGATTAGAGTTTGATGTGTAGTGTCAAAATATTAGTTGTCCAATTGGTGAGTGACTATGAAATTGCTTGAGGAGTTGAGAGAACTACCTCAGGAGCTCTTCACATTGCTGTTGGAGACAGGATATCTTTAATTGACTAGTAACTGGGCTTGTAGCCAAGATTGGTTAGACACTAAGATGTTACTGTTTCTACCTCCCCTAAACTGAGATTAAACACACTTGCCTTTGTGCTTAAAAGAAAAGAAGAAAGAAAAGAAAGAAAGAAAGAAAGAAAGAGAACAACAGATTCACACCTTCATGTTTACAAGATAAGCACTTAGCATTTTAATTAAAAATACTTATTATCAGTTTGAATAATACATGTACTGTTACAGTTGCATCCCACAACGCATTTGCGAGTATCAGATAACAATTTTATGGAATCAATTATATGGTTTATGAACTTTACCTGGGTTCCCGGGTATTTAACTTACTCCTGTCAAACTCAGCAAACAACTGTTTTTAACCTGCTATGCCATTTCTCTTGCCCAAAGATATTCATTTTTATATAAAGTATCAAAATTATAATATATACTCCAAATTCGTACATATATTCATTACTGACTGATGGAGCACGTGTTTTATAATTTTCTATGCAAAATTATCAATAATTTTTACATTGATTTCAAAAGATGGTCAAATGAAACAGGGAAGCATGATATATATTGAATGAAATGATTTTATCCTTAACATAAATATGCATATGATATGAAACAGTTTAAAATCAACTCTAAAAAATTGATTAAGAAACTACAAACATTGTCAAGTTAAATAGTACATCTAACAAAAAGAGCACCACCTTCATAATAATAATTCAAGATGTCAACAATAGTTTGCATAATTTGATATTTTATTTAAAATTAATTAAATAATTTATTTATAGCTGATGATCTTACATGCATTTATGCTCTTCATGAATTTGACATAAAGTTTTCTTATAAGGGTTTAGAAGAAATATTATATGTACAATAACAATAAAACACATAGTACATTTCACAAACTGAGCAGATATGCCATGTTTATAAGGAGTCATACCTTTCACCACTCATGATAGGAAAGCACAAGTTATATTGTAGATAGGTGTGAAAGCACAAGAACTATTATGCAAAACATGTTCATAGAATTAATCCCTTAAAATTCCATTTTGCTTTTATTAGAAGACATTTCTGTAAGTCAGATTTGTGCCCTCAAGCACCACTGGGTTCTAAGCTTGGAGTCCTACAAAGCAGAATTGGATTTAAATTGTCAACTAGCTGTTAACTGGTGCTGAAGCTGCCTCCAAACTCCTCTTGCTCTTCCTCTTCCTACCCATCATCCTTCTTCTGTATTCCCTCTCTTCTCTCTCTCTCCCCTTCCTTCCCTACTCATCCCTCTTTTTTTAATCTGTTCTTCCTCTGTTTCTTTGTTATTGGCTGGCTACCTCTAATATCACCTTAAATATTCGAGTTTTGACCCATAATTCTTCTTCTATACTGTTGTATATTAGCACAATCACCCTTGAAAATGACACAGGAGATTTTCAAAACAATAAAAAAGTACATCTAATATGCATCATTTCTATATTAAAACATTTTTCTGACACATATGCTTTTGTACATTTATGGGATAGATTGTAGAAAATTGATACATGTTAATAATAAACATTCAGTGATGCCAGATATTCATTTTCCATCTTAAATATGATAAGAAAAAGATCACCTTCAAGTTCACAGATATCTGCAATATTTAGTAGTGGCGTGATGAAAGTTTCCCTTGACTTGCTGAGTGGCATTGCAAGGTCATTAAGGGACTGAATGACTCTGCTCTACATGCTAAATGATTTCTACCCTTAAACATAGAATACAGAAACACTTCTTCACATCTCACATTTCAGGCTTGGAGGTCTTCTGGAAGAATTCCATTAAAGACCCGATGTTTGTCAGCAAGATGGCTTATTGACAAAGGAGCTTGCTGTCAAGTCTGTTGACCTGAATTTGATCCTAAGACCCACATGGTTGAATGGAAGGACAAAATGACACAAGGCTACATGAACGCATGTGTGCGTGCTTGCGCGCGCGCACACACACATCCACACACTAAATAAATGTAATTTTAAATATTTAAAGGCTCAGGCATGCTCAGGATCTGCTCTTTGACTCTTCTGGCTGAAGTCACCATAACATCACAACAACCTGATACTACCACAACTAACTCGTATAGTCATAAATTTCAGACCTTGTTTGCCAAGACACAGTGATCTTTGGAGTAATCTTGGAATTATGTCTTCCATATTACTTGAGAGTCAATGTAAAGCACATAGTGGTGCTGGTAAAAACATAAACTACCTGTCATGTAATTACAAACATACAAATCCTGAAAATTTACAGTAACAGGTTGAGAGGGATAGAAAAAATTAATTTTTGTTTCTGTATTTCATTATTGATGTTTTATAGTTTAATAATAATAATGAATTAAATGATCATGACATCAAACACAACACTGCTCTCAATGCTATTTTGTATGCTTTTGATTTCCCTTAAAGTTATGAATTTTGATCTATATGTTTTACATACAAAAATGTTGAAAAGCACTCTGAAGAATCCTGCATAGTAGTGAAGATTGCACACAACTCACTTTGTTTTAACAAAAGAAGTAACCGGATAGTAAACAACGATGGTGAACTCTCATCACAGAAAACATAAAATTTTGTAAAATTTCTTCTAATTCTGATTCCAGTGAGACCATCCGTGTATTTATATTTTGTATAGTGAGTCATTTATCTTAAATTATTATAGACTCAATGACTTTATTCTGCCACCCACTCTGCATGTTAGAAATACTTCAACCCACCTCTCACTAGTGTGGTCCTAGGACTGAAACCAGTTTTCATCAGAGGAAGAGTTGGAGAGAAATGAGTCAAGTCAAAGTTCAACCTAAAGCCAAATGTAGCTAACTATTTTTTTTGCACAAACTTATAAATTATGTTTGTTGTCACTCTATTTTTCATTAGAAAAAGTTTGGAAGCTGTCCATATATAATATGTATATAATTTCAAAAAATTTGCTTTATTTGTTTGAATCCTATAATTACTATTTTTTTCTCTGAAAGAAATAGCATGCTAATGGAATGGATTTGAAAAACACAAAAGGCTGAAATGTCTCTGTAAATGATGGTATCTGAATTCTTTTGAGGTGTTTTTCTGAAAAGCTTGTAAAGATTATGCCACGAATATCAAATAATAATGGAACTTTTTCTGCAAGAGTGTAAACGAAGAGAGAAGCAATATTTTGTAACTAGAGATACAATCTATTCTCCTTTGGCAACTTAATTAATAGTTTTTACTTTTTAAAGTAAAACAAATAATGCCAAAAGAAATTAATTGTTTTTCATCTACTTGAGGTAAAAGTATAAAAAATACAAAATAAATTAATTGTTTTCATCTATTCCAGGTTGCTTCGTAACCACTTGATGATTTCTGGCTTAAGAGAAGGAAAACAAAAACAGCTACCTGCTTCACAAGAGCATGACAGAATTGGCTTCTCTAAATCTGTTTCTTGTTTTCATTTTCAATTAACTTTTATTTGAAATAAAGCAACAACAGCAACAACAAGGCTTTGTGTCAAAATAACATAGTTCACAAAACAAAGAAGAGAAAAAATGGTAAGAAAATGCCAATAAGCAATTAAAATTGCTTACTGGAAAAAAGACAATACAATGGACTTGAATATTAACGCTTTAAAGGGCACTGAATGTGTGTATTTAATATGGAAGGATTTTATATCAATGGTAAGCCATATTGACTCTATGAGCTTTCACTAGGCACACGCTGAATTACCACTCCCCTCCAAATGGCTATAATGCACAGCTTAATTAATTATGTATGTTCAATTGTAACTCTTGGAATGGTCGATTACAGTAGGTTTGGATACTGCATGCAAATGGAAATTTCCTTCATGCCATATGATCTTTGACAATTTTCAAACTGTATTAAGGCACATACAAGATTCTTTTCCTGTGTATTTGTATGGGCTGCTAACCTGGATCAGGCTGGGGCAGTGCGGGTGCTTTTCTGAAGACCTAGTTCTGGAAATATGGCTTCAACTCTTTCTATTCTACATTCCCTACCTTACCCTTCTCACACTGATGACCTCTTCTATGAGTATTAGTGTTTTGATTTTCTTTCATTTTCTGTGTAATTGTCTGTCTGTGTAATACATGTTAGATGACAGAGGCATGGATTATAGACAGATAGATGGTAGATAGATGATAGATAGATGATAGATAGATAGATAGATAGATAGATAGATAGATAGATAGATAGATAGATAGATGAGATAGATGAGATCGATGATAGATAGATAGATAGATAGATAGATAGATAGATAGATAGATAGATATAATAGATAGGCAGACAGACAGAAGTACAAAGACAGTCTGCTGAGTTTGTGTTTTTGTTTATGTTCATATGATTTTTGGTCTGACCACTGTGTATTAGGTAACAAATAAGTGAGTTTGTCCCTGGGAGAAGAGAATTACATTTCTCAAAGCAGTCGTTAGTTGTTTATAGTTATTTGTCTAGGGGTGACACAGCCAGTGATTTTCCTCTTTCTGCTCTAGTGTACTTACACATATTATCATTGAGTGTGTCTTGCACAGGCTGTCATGTTTGAGAGATACAATCTCGCAGCAGACATGCTGGTCCTCGGACTTTTACAATCTTTCTTTTCTTTCTTCCATGATGTTCCTGGAGCCTTAAGAGCAGCAGGAGGTTGAAATGTGTCCTATGGATATGTGCTATCCACAATCCACTGGTCTCTACCATGTGTCCAGTTATAGATTTCTATAATAATTTCCATTTGCTGTAAAGATGATCTTCTGTGTGGAGTGGGTATTTTATCTGTGAATACTAGGATAAGGCTTAAATATAGTTAAATATTATACTGATCTATAATTGGTGTTGTCAGATTTCCTTCTAAGATCCATAGTTTCACTAGCAAAATTTTTATATTTTCTAGTTACCAGACATGATCCCGCCCACCCACCATTGACTGGGCCTTAAGCCCAAGTAGACAGTTGTTGGTTGCTGCTAAATATTAGTGACAATTTTTCACCTTTAAGTGATTTTTCCATGTTTTATTGTTGTGGATCACAGGCATCATAATTTGTTAGTGTTATTGATTACTTCTCCTTTGTCAGCTTGCATGTGCTTTCTGTTACGATAGAAGGTAAACCAAAAGTGGATTCAGGTTAGACCTACCTTGAGTCATTTAAGGTCTGTATTCTAAGGGTGCTATGTCTTCATCAATAAACAATATAAACAATAAATAATTATTTAGATTCAATTGGGACTTCTATTAAATAAAAAGAAGATGCATAACAAGTTAATGTAAACCTCAAATTTTCTTTTAAAGTTAACCTTTTCATTTTTAAAATCTTGAAAACTGGGAACCTAAAATCAAACTCTGAAAAGTGTCATTGATTAGTGAAAACCATGTTCTCATTCATCCATGGAGTCATTCTGCTCCATTATCATACAGTTGAACAGTACGAATGGACTTACTAATGATTCTGATCAAATAGTCTCATGGTCTGCTTCTTTCTTCTATCATGTTATGGATAAGTTTTGAGTGTATGTGTATCACATACACATACACATCTACATCTATATCTACACACACACACACACACACACACAAACAAACACACACACACACACAAACACACACACACACACACAATATATATATATATATATATATATATATATATATATATATATATATATATATATATATTCCACATAGTATTGGAAGTATCAAAGCAGAAAACAGAAGACCACAGGTCAACAGTGCCAGAAAGGCAATCATCACCAATAAATATAATTACAGATAGCTTATTTTATAAATAAATATGTCTGCTAGTGTATGTTTTTATCTAATTGTTATATGGCCTAGCTTTAGTTATAATTGTTTCATTGAAGAATCCAAGTTATATATTACATAGAAAGATATGTTACATATTCATAAAGAGGATGAGAAAATTTCAAAACCCATACTACACAAACATTTGCTTTTTTACTTAAATCCTGGTATACTAAATTAGAAAAGGTTTAAAGTATGTCACTCCTTGGAGAAGCATGGTTAACACTAAATAAGGTACTATCATCTGAATAAACTTACAATACAAAAAAAAAATTTTTTTCCAAAGTACTTTTTTAAGCCCACTTGTCTTCATATCACATAACTAAATGCAAAAAGTTTTGACCTTAATGATTTACATGTTATAGGGGATACCACAGATTAAACACACATTTTCTCTTTACTATTATTCTTGTATTCTAAGGTATAAAATTCAATAATAAAACATAATGGAGGCCAGTGAGCAGAAAAGAAAAATGTGTTTTATATGAATTTTACTTATTTATATATTTATATGTAGTAATTTTATCTGTTTTAACAAGACTTAAAGTTCCAGGATTTATGATGACAAAAATTATTCTCGACATTTCATTCTGGTCCAACAACACAAAATAGTAAATTAATCATTGCTCCCAAAGGCAGCATACTCAATCAAAGAAAGAGAAATATAAACCTTTCCCCGTAATGTAGATGAATTAATGGCTTGGCTACCTCAAAGATATTTCTATCTTATTTTATTTAGGCATTTTGATGTTCTCATATAAAAGGTAGAATTTGTGGTCATTAGAAGAAAATTTTAATGGAACTTGAATCATCTTCTATAAATCAAATGATACTTTTGTAGGGCCATAAGGCATATAAGCAAAGCAGATACTGCAACAATATGTCGATTGTCATCTGAAATTATCGGGCTGATTATTTATTTACTGTTAAGGAAAAATAATTTAAAGACCTATGTCTAAAACAAGTGTTGTTAAGAATAACAAATAAAAGAAGAATGATACATATCTAAGAGATATAGTTAACAAAAAAAAGCCAAACAAATTGCAAGATAGGCAGGAACTGAAGAAAGTTTGAATTGTTTAAGATTAATTTACAAAAGTTAGTGAATCTCTGGTTTAATAACTAGAATACTTACCAATTAATATATAGTTATTACAATAAAAATTGTTCTTGATCTGCCGATGTATTTTTATTACTAATTACATCTGTCTCCTAGAGTATACTTTTAGTTTGCATGTTGTAAAATGATGGTTGAAGAATAAAAAAGCCTAATGTTCCTGAGACTGAAATATTTAGAGAAAGAAATTTTGTAAAAACAGAATTGATAGCTTATTTTTATGTGTATTTTTATAACTTCAAGATGAGACAATTTCATATCTTCTTATTTGCTATTTTTTAAAAGATTTATTTATTTGTTTGTTTTATGTATATGAGTATACTGTAGCTATTATCAGAGGGCAAAAGATTCCATTACAAATGGTCATGAACCACCATGTGGTTTGCGGGAATTGAACTTAGGACCTCTGAAAGAGCAGCCACTATTCTTAACAAGTGAGCCATCTCTCCAGCTCCCTTATTTGCTATCTTTAACCTTTTCATTTATTCTTTAAAATGTCCTACATGTATACAATAAAATGTGATTTTCTTTGTCAGGGTTTGTATTCTTGCACAAAACATCATGACCAAGAAGAAAGTTGTGGAGGAAAGGGTTTATTCAGCTTACACTTTCACATTGCTGTTTATCACCAAAGGAAGTCAGGACAGGAACTCACATAGGGTAGGAACTTTGAGGCAGGAGCTGATGGAGGCAGAGGCCATGGAGGGGTACTGCTTACTGGTTTGCTTCCCCTGGCTTTCTCAGCTTGCTTTCCTACAGAACTCAGGACTACCAAAACAAGGATGTCACCACCCACAATGGCCTGGGCCCTCCCTGCTTATGACTAATTGAGAAAATGCCTTACTGCTGGATATCATGGAGGTATTTCCTCAAGCAAAGTTCCTTTCTCTGTGATAACTCCAACTTGTGTCAAATTAACACACAAAACCAGCCAGTACAGTGATCATAGATACCCCTCCAGTAATGCATCTCTACCTACCCTCAAAATGATCCAAATGTATCTTTCTTCCAGCTGGCCAGACATGGAAAGATAGGGTGTCTTCTATTGGATCTTGGAAGTCGAGTATTGGCTGTTTGCTTCAGAGAAAAACTCACTAAATTTCCAAAACTGTCTTAGAAAGCAGCTGAAGCTTAGTCACCTGCTCAACTTGTAATATTCACAATTCGGCCTTCCAAATAACTGGGGTTACTGGCATGTATTACCAGGCATAGCTCAACTAAATACTGTTGATATATTTTTTAAAAAACTACTTTATTTTTGTCCGTTAAATTAAGTGCATTGTTAAATATAGGTGCAGAGACATAACTGTGTGTAGTGTTTATGTACACATATACACACAGCTCAGTGATTAGAACTCAAGCTAAACATATACATATATATGCATATATATGCAACTATCTTTATGTTTGTACTTATACCTTAACTTACTTTGTATTTTAGAACCATGAGTATATATATATATTATATAATATATATGCATTATTTATATATGCATAGTTTTCTTATTCCATTAGCTTAAATATGAATGTATATATAAATTTTGTATACATATACATGTAGAACAAAACTTAAAATATGATAGTAACTACAAATTGAAAAAGATTATTATGAAATATTTAGATTGTATACACTTTCTATTATGTGTTTAGAACACATTTAATTCTTTGATTATAATTAAAATTAATAATATTTTAGAGAAAAAAACAATAAATTTAACCAGTGTGATAGTCAAATATGTGTTATACTCTGGATAATTTGCACCTCAGATTTGTTTGATATTGTTAACACAAATGGTGCTACTTTTATGATCTGTACTCTGGGCACATACATAATTTCGAATTTGTAAGTGAATTTTCTAATTTATATGTAAAAAATATATTCAGAGCCAGTTTTTTTTCATTTTTTCTCTTTTCTTTTCTGTAATTTCTGAAGAAAGAAATGTGATTTTCTATGATTTTTTAAAATATAAAATTAGGTCAAATATAATTAAATGAAAATTTTGAATGTGGATTATGTACTACTTTTTATGAAAAGAAATTACTAAGTAATATATCCAATGTCTGTTGTAAACTTTGATATGCTTCTTTAATTTTTAAATTTCTCTTATAGAGTAATAGGAATCATATAATTTTTTCACAATACAATTCACATGAGCTTTATTGTGGTTGGTTACATTGAGCTAGCCAATCACCCATCTTCACTCAGCTAGTCCTTCAATGCAGTACCATCACATTTTTACAATTTTTATTTTGTAGAGTTTAACATAAACTTATCATTTAATTTAAAGCTGGATGTGTAAAATAATTATGCACATTTTTCTACACAACTCTAAAAACAGAAAGAATTAAGAAATTTTGTTCACATAGAAAAACACACTGATTAAGAAAACAGTTTCCTCATAAGGAACATGGAAATGAAAAGTAGTTATTGGAAGGCTAAGAATGCAGACTCATTAAGATTGGTGCCATTGAAAACACATTGTTACATTTGACTTATGATTCATATTTTTCTTTCTTCATGACATTAGATTAAATTGAAAGAGAATGTCCAACAAGGACTATAAGTGTTTTTAAAAGGAAATGGCTTGCAGATGCAATGGGCTGCAGTCATCACTTTTAATTATCTTATATTACCTTGCACAGATCATCTATCCACCTGGGAGACATCGTGTTCTTGCATTTACCTGGAGAGTAAATTAAAAGATCTCAGAGAAGAGTAGACCGCAGCTAAATACAGGTTAGAGTATCACTCCATTTATTCCTTTGTTATCCTACAAATTGACTTAGTAGCTTTCATATAAATATATATATGGGAGTCCAAAAATTGTGTAATCATATATTTGCTATATTAATAATGGATTCATAAAGTGGCACCTCAAAGTCTTAACAAAATATAAGGTGTTCATATGTTGTTTCCATATTAGAAGATGTGAATTTCAAACTTAAAAATTAAGTTGGCAATGTTACCAAGCCTCACAAGGGTTCAGGGATATACTGAGTCTAAAAAACTGTGTATTTTACCCAAGGGTCACATCCCCTGTGACAAAGACGCTGTTGGAAGAAGCATGGTTCCTTAGAGTTAAAGATGTCACCTTCCAGTTATTTCAATACAGAATAATTTTATAATTGAGATCAAATTTCCTCTTTGTCCTCTTAAACAATGGACAAAATGTTAGTCCTATGTACTATAACTATTAATTACTTATTAATTACATAATAATAGATTTCATTCTTTTTCACATATTTTCTGTTAACTTCTCCATGAAGGAAGAAAGATTATATTATATTATATTATATTATATTATATTATATTATTATATTATATTATATTATATTATATTATATTATATTGTTATTATTATTAGCCTGTTATCTTCTATTTATTTCAAGCTTATTCATGAATTCATGATATATTTGATACAACACTTGCTTGTAACCTTTCAGAAAGATTATTTAATAATATTTTACTTTTTAATCCTTGTGTCAGATTCTGGAACAAAAATAACAAGATAGGCTTGGACAGAAATACAACATACGCATTAACACACATTTCTAAGCAACATATTTCAACTATAGTATGCATATTAATGTGGTGTATTATTTTAAGCTCAGAATAATTACTACCTATAATAATACTTAGCCTTGTTAACATACACATTTTTATATTCAGATAATTATTATAGAGCTACCTATATTTATAGCTTTTCTTGTGACACTGTTTTTCTAAGAATACATATATTTACTTATCCATTTACTTCTATTTTAACAGGCATCATAAACTGAAAAATGAAAATAGCTATGTTTGTTTTTCTTCTTCCAATTAACTGATTGCTGCTTTGGTAAAACAAATGAACACTTCTGTGAGTTTCATGTGTATACTTGTAATTCTATTTATCAAAAATATAGGAACTCTGTGACATGCATTGTTTGTTCATGTGATCAAACACACTCAGTTCTCTATTGTCTAGTTAGCAAGATCTACTAACATGATCCTAAATACTGCTATCAACCTATCCAATACTTTATCTTAGGTGTTGAAGGAATTTCAAATTGTTGCTGTATGTTTTTAAAATAACACTTTTCGATGAATTATTAATTCATAATTAACAAATATGCTTTTAGCACATTTTATGTCCTTTCCATTCTTATTCAATAGTAAACACACATTCATTATGGGTTCAATTTTTGTCAAAATTTAAAACCAACCTGACTTATTTTAATCTCTTAGATAACTAGACTTAATAAATCACAGTTCTGTGGCATGTCTTTCCCCCCCATTATGAAAAATCGTTGTGACAATCTTGCTGTTTCCTCAAATTAAATATTCAAACATGGTTTTCTCAATCAATGCTCTATAATCATTTGTATTTCTCAAGATCCCTAGAAAATGGGTTGAGGCAAATGGTTACTTCTTTTCTTCTGTCAGGAGATGTACTGACAATATTTATGTTTGCTAAGTGTACTCTGCAGGATCCTAGAAGAGGAAGGTAATCATAAGTCTCCCACAGCTATAAATCCTACAATTTAAAGCAGGAACATGACTGTTTTGTGTGAAATATATTGGTGCAATAGTGGCATAAATGTTATGAAAATAACCAACTATTTTATTTTGTTGGATTCAATGCCTATTACATGAAATGGCCCCAATACTTGAGAAGCTAAAATGGCCAAGAATCTGAGAGAAGCTAGGTAAGGGAACTAAGGGAAACCATGTAATATTATTCTGCTAAAGAAACTTACATAGCAAAAAGTTATTGGTAACTACTATTTCCATTGATCAGAGCACCACTCAGTGTCATCAGAGAGGAATCTAATTACAGTCAATGGGAATTAACACAAGGATACACAACTAGACAATGGACAGAGAATGCAAGACTTTGGGGCATTCAGTAATAAAAGCTGTAGTTCATTAAGTGCTTTCCGTCAAGGATCAGGGGTCTATGCACAAGAAGAGGCAGAAAGGTTGTAAGAGCCAGATGTGATAAGTGCCTCCAAAGAAACAAAGTATTCCAGATACAGCAGGATGAGTGCAAATACAAACTCAGTGAGACTGTGCCAAAATACATAAGACCTGCATAAGTTCAAGCTAGAGACAGGATCCTGCAGTGCGAGGGAGAAGTGGATATCAGGTAAGGATCTACCTTTAAACAGGAAGCTATTGCAATTGATACTTACTGGCAAAAGCAAAATCATTTTTTTCAAATGGAACATATGTACATATATATATATATATATATATATATATGTGTGTGTGTGTGTGTGTGTGTGTGTGTGTAGGTACATATAAATATATATACATGCATGTGTGTAGATATATGTACATGTACTGATACATATATCTATAAATACATATATAATGATACATATTTACATATGTGTGTTATATATGTTAATCCAAATATCTCTGTGTGTGTGTGTGTGTGTGTGTGTGTGTGTGTGTGTGTGTGTCTACATATTCATTGTGTGTGTGGAAGATCTATGATTTGGGTGAAGAAAAAAATATGACAATAATGTGTTATACAAAAAATTATATGTAACAAGAACATAAAAGAAATGTGTGCCTGCACAGTGATGATTATGGAAACCAATGGTAGAGAGGTTTGTAACACACAAGAAATGAACATATTCTGAATCCAACGAACAGCTCAAGTACATTGTGATTCAGTACTTCATAGAAGAAAAGCCAATTTAATATATAAAATGTTAGGAGACGAATACAATTGAAATCTGAACCACTGCAACACAATGGATTAAAACCATTAGTGACTCCTGGGGAATTAAAGTCACAGAAACATTTAAATTCATAACATGATCAGAGAGGTAATTTGTAGAGAGTGTTGCTCTATAATCCAAGAAATTATGATCACTGTTGTTTGAAAAGATTACAATGTTACCAATGTAACTACAACCTTTCAAAGATAATTTTTCTTGAAGAAGAAAGAAACTTCAGAATGAAAGGAAATCACAATCTGTGAAAAATCAAACCATAAGACTAGCTACTGTTTCATATGTGAAACTGTGAAAGAATTCTTCAAGCATGCAAGCAGAAAACGTAAAATTTGTTCTTTTCCAAAAGCTATTGACAATTTGCATTTTGAATGTTCTTCCCCTCTAAAAAAAAATGTACTAGAAAAAAAAAAAACCTTGTGTTAGTTATCCTCAGGGGCAAAATAAAGAATGTTGGGGTTTTGACAGAGTTATGGCATCTTATGGCAGTAACTGCAGTCCTGAGCATGCAGCTTTGACTTAGACACACCAACAAGAGTAGAAGTTCCTACAGAATAGTAGGATCCAAAAACGTCTTGAATTTAAATAAATAAAGCTCAGGTGGTACTCATGATGATTCCATTTGATAAATGTTTGTTCTTTGATATGTCATTTTCAAAGATGATCATTTAGTGTCTTGGGGTACTTACTTTAGCAAAACAGTGAATCTCAGGAAAATGTTACCACTGCCAAAACCATCACATGGGTCAGGCAGGAGGGCACTGACCCCAACATATAAAATTGCACTGTATAATATAACACATTTTTAAATAAGCAAATTACATATTGTTACAAATTTGTTACATCATATATTTATCTATCATCTATCATCTATCTATCTATCTATCTATCTACCTATCTATCATTTTATCTACCTACCCATCTATACTCCATCCATCCATCCATTTATCCACTCCCATTCATCCATCCATCTTTGATTCATTATCTAAAGAAAGAAATTGCAATCAATGCATGATACTATAAAATTAACTAGATTATATGCCTTAAATCAAATTCTAATAGGTTTGAAATAGACTTACTTTTGTTTGTATATGTAGTATATATTCGTGTATACAGGCATACCATTTTACTTTTCTCATGTATTAATGTTTTAACTGACACTAAGGTCAATGGAAAAAATATTTCCTAACCGTAAAGGAACATTTTTGTTGCTGCCTTTTCTAGTGATTCCCCCTTATCTTACAAATTAGGCAATTGCTGGTCATATTCTATGTCTGTGAAATCTCATTTACATTTGGAAAACATCATATTAGCAATAACATACATAAATCTGACTATATATATATCAAGATTCTTGTCTATGGTGGTTTGAATAGGAAAGACCTACTAATATTCATGTGTTTGACTGCTAGGTCTTTAGAGAGTGGCATTATTAGGTCCTATGATCTTGTTATAGTAGATGTAGCTTTGTTAAATGAAGTGTGTCACTGGCAGGTGGAGTTAGAGGTCTGAGAAGCTCAAGCTACTCCTAGTGTTCTGTTGTTTTTCTGCTGTCTATAGATCAAGATTTAGGACTCAACTTCTTTTGCACCATTTCTGCCAGCCGCTTCCATGCTTTCTGTCATGAGGCTAATGGACTAAACCTCTGAAACTGTAAGACAGCCCCAATTAAATGTTTAGCCAATGACTTCATGAAATTTGCAGGCAAATGGATGGAACTAGAAAATATCATCCTAAGTGAGGCAACCCAGACACAAAAGAACACACACGGTAGGCACTCACTGATAAGTGACTATTAGCCCAAAAGCTCACAATGCCCACAATACAACTCACAGACCATATGGAGCTTAGAAGGAAGGAAGACCAGGGTGTGGATGCTTCAGTCCCTGCACTGAGCTGGAGAACAGGATGATGGCAAGAGATGGAGGGAGGGGGGACCTGAGAGGGAGAGAGGAGGAGGAGAAAATGGGGGGCAGTATCAGGTAATAAAGGGGACTGGAAAGACAGGGACACAAATATGAAACAGAGTCTGAAGGAAGGGCCATCCATGGACAGCCCCACCTAGGAATCCATCTGGTCTGCACACCAAACTCCAATACTGTTGCAGTTGCCAAGAGGCACTTTCTGAAAGGAACCAGGTGTGGCTGTTTCTTTGGAGGTTATGCCAGCACCTGACCAATGTAGATGTGGATGTTTGGAGCCAACTATCAGACTGAGCTCTGGGACCCTGGTGGGGGAGGTGTTGGAAGAATTGGAGGAGCAGAGGGGGATTACAACGTTATAGAAAGAGCAATGTAAGCTGGCAGGACCACCCAGTGCTCTCAGGGACTAGACCACCAACCAAGGAGTGTACAGGGAGGTATCCATGGCTCCAGATACATAGGTAGCAGAGGATGGCTTTGTCTGACATCAATGGGAGGGGAGGCCCTTGGTCCTATGGATATTTGATGTCCCAAAGTAGGGGGATACTGGAACTGTAGAGGGGGAAAAGGTGGGTAGGTGGGTGAGAGGCAAAGGGGAGGGAGAGGAGATCAGATGTGTGATGGAGGGGTTGTAGGGGGTAATCAGGAAATTGGATGTCATTTGAGATGTAAATGAGTGGAATAATTAATTTAAAAAATAAAAGAAAGAGAAAAAGAAAAAGCATTTTCATGGTCTTAGTGTCTCTTCACAGCAATAAAGCCCAGACGAATACATCTTCCTAAGAACATTTTTCCACCATTGAAAAATAAATAAATCTGTCTGCTATGAGGCTTGTAAATGAGAGAGAAATAGAGAGAGAGCTAGAGGGAGACAAAGAGAAAGAGAGATGGAGAGAGAGAGAGGAGGGAAGGGAGAAAGAGAGAGATTGAGACAGAGAGAGAGGTTTCTTATTTCTTAGTCATTAATGTTCAGGATAGGAAGTTAAAGGTTTAACATATTTAGACTACATGTGCTACCTTGAGTAATCAGGGTGTGGTTATGTATATTCCTTGGGTGTGTGTAAGTTTCAGAGGGCAATGTGGAGGAATCAGTTTGTACATCCACAAAAAAAGGATTCTGTGTATCAAATGCAGAACATTAATCTCGGTAGCTGGTAAGACAACCACAGTGCATGTCTCTTCCCATCGTGCATTAGACTATTTCTGTAATTTTTTCCATTAATTTACTGTTTTATTCACTTTACATCCCAATTTTCAGTTCGCCTTCTCTTCAGTCACCCTGTCATACACCCTCTATCGTCATCTCTCTCTCTCTCTCCTTCTCTGAAAAGAGGAAGCCCCTCCCTGAGTATCACCCTACTCTGGCACATCAGGTCACTGCTGGCCTAGGTACATCCTCTCCCACTGAGGCTAAGGAAGGTAGCCGCATTAGGGGAATAGGATCTACTGACTTCAATTATATATAAGCGTAAATAAGTTTGAGTACCACCGGTTCCATGTGTTGGTTAATGGAATGTGAAAACTTAATTTGTTACTCAGACAAGACTGTGCATTCAGCTAGATTCTGATGTGTGACTTTTCTTGCTACCAGGTAGCTACAGGATGTGTTTGGGGTCGGGTTCATGAGAACAATATCGCAGGTAAGTCTCAAGTACATTATTGTTGTTGGAGAAGAGTTTGTGTATAGTGCAAGCCGTGTGGTATCCTAGGATACTAAAACATTTTCTGTTTGCCTGCTTTAGTCTGAAGTTTTGCCCTCAGGACACTTTTTCTATTATCCTAGTACAGTATGAAATTTTCTCTATACTGGTTCTGATCTTTGTGACAATCGCGGCTGCTTTCTCAGCACCAGGCTGAACGCTCTTCTTCTGCCTTGAGGTTCTCCATCAAGCAAATTGATCCATTATCTTTAAATTCAATTTTACTCCAGTGCTCAGGTGCCAGACAGGATGAAGCTAGATTAATGCACGAATTGTCACATAAATCACCCCTATCCTGTCTGTGATACATCCCCTATTCCTCTATGAAACTGCATGAGCCGGGCTTCCGTGGCACATGTTTTTCCTCAGTGTTACTGTCTCTGAAGCATCCACATGAATGGACTATTAATCAATGCTTTCATAATGTCAGGTCCTTTTGAGCTCTGAGTTCTAAACTATTCCACATTCTTCCCAGAATCCACTTCTAAAAGCTTATGAATATGTAACTGGAATATGTAACTGGAAAAGATATCTAGTTTTAGCAAATTATTTCTGTACTTTGAGCTGTATTTATATTATTGAAATAAGCACCCTGCTATTTGTTGTTATGATGTGCTGCTTAATTTTATTTTTGAAAATTGTGTTGTGGTGCTAACCACTAATTTTTGTAAAATGAGGTATTTTCAATATTTTTCTGGATGTGTAAATATATTTGCTTGACTATCTCCTTATTTCTCTAATAAATCTATAAATATAAATGGACATTATACACATATTATTATATGTATATATGTATATATACTATATATACATACTATTTATGTACATAAGCAAACATAGTTCTAATCCTATCTTTTGCATATTTTATTTTCATTATTAATTTTTAAAATTAATTTTTTCATTAAATATTTTCAGCCAGCATATCTTATCATATTTTTCAACTATTCTAACTTCCCCCAAAATTCATGTGGTCTTCTCCATCTCCCTTTCCATACAAGTTCTTGTTATTTTACTTCCTGCCGGTAAAAAATAAAATGAAAAATAAAAACAAAGACACAAACAACCATAAAATCACAGAAATATAAAATATGCCAATACAAAGCAAATAATCAAGCAATAATAAGATAACAACAAAACCACAGAGACTGTTTTGTGTTGGCCAATCACTTTTGGGCAGGTTGCCTCACTTAGAGCCTGTTAGATATTTCGTGTTTCCCAGGAGGAACTGGCCTTGGTTAGAAATGGGTCTTTGTGCCTACTTCCCCTTCTCAGTGCTATGATTCTGTCTGGTTTAAAACGGAAGTGCATGGTGCCTAAATCGGAGTTCATATTTATATCAGTCTTATTGTGTCTGGATCATACAGTTTTCTTGAAGTCATCAACACCTCTTCATCTTAGGGTTCCCACCTTGTCTTCACAATAGATCTCTGAACCTTGAAGAAAGGGGTTTGATAGACATCCCCTTGTGGACTTAGTGCTCCGAAGTATTTCACTCTCTGCATACTTTTCAGTTGTAGCTCTTTCTTTTAATTACAATCTATGGGGGAAAGTAGCTTCTTTAATGAGGTTTGAGCAATAATCTGATTTATGTATTCACTTTTTAAAAACTATATTCCTCTAGCACAAAAGTAGATTTCCCCAGGACAACGAGCCATCTACTCTCACGTTAGCTTCATTGTGATGTCTATACTCTTCACTCTCTAAGCTCACTTACTCAATGATCCTTTCCAAAGAGATGCTTATAAGCAGTAATAATGGAGTTCCTGAAAATGTTTGCCCCAAATAGAAAGAACTGGGGAAATTTTTTAGCTTCTTCTGTTATGTTGTTTTTTTTTTTATTGTTATGTTATTTCTACACTCTTTCTCAAAATTGCAGCATGTCATATTTTCCTAGTGAACCCCCCTGAAGTTATGTGAGGCCCCTTAGGCTAAAGTGATGTCACAGTGTTGCTAAAAACAGCATTAAAATATTATACTGTCTGTGCTGCACTCCTGCCTAAACAGGGGCTTGGCTTCCCCATATTATGGGACATACAGTAGCCTAACTAGCTGCTACAAACTGTTTGATTCCATGCATTTCAATCAGTGCATTTAATCCTGCATTTAAATATGTCACTCCAAATCCACTCATGTTTTCTCACTATTGGTATTCATGGTTAAACAAATTAAACCTGGCTAACTCGGTCTTTTTATACCCCACACCCCACACGCCCATGTTACAAGATATCTGGGTTTTGGTAAAATTATAACAATCTATTTCAATGTAGAATGCTTTCTCCAGATGTATCCAGAAGGCCTAAGCCTTAGAAGACAAAAAACACCCTAAGGCTGAAACATAATTGGAAAGCTAAACTAGAGTGATTTTAGTAATAGTGGAAAAAATAACACATAGAATTACTCAACCTCACATTCCACAGGGAAAGTGTGGTCCAGGATCAATTTTATCCTCTCACTGACTTTATCTGGTGTGCTTTGGTCAAGTAATGAAGACATACAATACTTCTTTCATCCCACCAAGGGAACATTTATTCCTTTACTGCATCTGCCCTGTAGAGTAGAATGGCCACCTCCTGATGAGAAGTGAACTTATAAACAGGTCCATTCTTTCAAAGGAGAAATCTGTGTATTTGACATAAGTTGTCAGTTATTTCTTTCATCACAGAATTGTGAGATCCAGTAAGTTTAAAGACTTCTTAATGATATCTCTCAAGTCTGTGCTGCAGGAGTTTCTGAGTTATCTCAGTATGTATAATAACCTTATAATTTTCTATTTCTAGGTTGTTTACTTTTACACATCTTGACTTATCAAAAGATATATTAAAGGCACATTTATGAAGAGAAAACATATCATACCTATGCTTTGATTAAATTCTATGTATTGTACAGACAATGAATACAATCTAATGATATATTTGCTGAATTTTGATGAAGCAGTAGATATTAAGACATGCAGGGAAAATAACTCATAACTAAAGGCAGAATTAATAGTTCTATTGAAGAAAACAAACCTTGTAAAAAAAAAACTGAGGAACATTATGCTAGCCCTCGTAGTACACTTAGTTCATAAGATACAGTATTGAATATTATGTCAAGGAACATTAGGAGTGTGCTTGAGAAAACTAGAGTTTACTTTGCATTTCTGAGCTTAGTAACCCTGAAAATAGGCCCTGTTTCTTGAAGTACAACAGCTATGTGTGTTTGTGTGTCAATACGTATATATGTGTGTGGTTTTTTGTGTGTCTCTGTGTGTGTATAAATTGTTTTCCATTATTAATATAATACATGTATTATGTGTAAATTTTTGTTATACTTAATAAATGATTATAACACTCAAGATAACTTAAATATCCATTGTCACCCACTTTTTATGTATGTGTTTATGTTCATGCCATTTAATATATATTATCTCCCAAATTTGTGCATAAAATACACAATTGTAAATTTGAATTGTAACTTTCCCAATGTTCAAGTTACTATTACATAAAATAGTTGTTCTGAAGGCTTTAAACTCACATGAAAAGAACCTCCTTTTGAACAATTTTTGCTGTCTTTGTTATTTATAATTGTTAGTGTTCTTTAGATATCTGTTCAACATTTATTTAGAGAGCCAAATTGAAGTTATAATCAAGGGGAGAACATTATGAAAAAGATTCTAGCAATTGTAGTTTGCTCTTCACATTCATAATGATCTAACACTATTATATCATTCTGTACATTTGTGCTGCCTGGGAAATTTACCACTACACACTGAGTACCCTGCAAGAAAGGTACTTTTGCATAACCCACAGTCCATGAAAAAAGTGCACTGTGTACTCCGTAGAGTAGGTGATTTTGCATATGCCTCCCTTGAATAGGTGTTAATTCTAACAAGTTAGTACCTCGATATTTATCACCCATTTCCTCTTAAAAATAAATTATAGATGTTTAATGAAAATAATCACCTAATTATTCAGTCTTTGATTTTTTCCCCCTGAGGTCTCAGTGAACTGAAGGTATTAATAAATACATGACTCTCACACTTATTCTTGCAGAAGAAATTATGTGAAAATTAATTCATCTTATTTGAGGATGTAGGAATTAGGACATTTAGAAAAATTAATTTTTACTTATATGTTTATATATAAATGACTATATAATTTTATAATTATATAATTTTAAATTTAATATATATATTGATAATAAATTGAAAATTAAGTGTGGATACAATACCAGTGACTGAAAAAATTAGAAACCAAAGCTTACAAAATTAAATCTATTCTTAGAAAAAGAAGAATTATTCAGAGACCTGATAGTAAAAGTTGAAAGTTGCAAGAGACTCATGCGTTATTTTAGAAATATTTTTGCAAGTGTAAGTGTGATGAACAGAAAATGGTGTAAGCAGTTATATCCTAGCAATGAATATAACTTGTTAATAGATTATCATCCCATGGATTTGTGGTCACTCTTGATAGCAATGGAGATGGATGGGTGGTGATGAGCTTTGGATTGTGATAAATGGGAAAGATAACAAAGTGGACAGAGAGTCTCTCTTAGAGGAAATATAGTTCACTTTTAGATTCTTTAGGAAAGAAATGAATAGTGTCAAAGGGGAAAGAGTACTTTTTTTCTAAATTACTTTTAGAAACTGTATGCCCACTAAAAATCAGAAATCTCAGCATAAGTCTGATTGGAATGTAGCAGTATGAGGGTGTGTTCTAATGTTTAAAAATTAATGTAAAAAATAAAAAGGGGTTGAAGAATGTAATGCTTCTCCATGAGCTTAGAATAAATTATTAAAATATACAGCAATGAAAGAAAGACCTGGAGTAGGCAAGAGAAATAAAAGATATCCAGGGCACACATTTGTGTAAGCAGATATCAAAGTGCGGTATTATTGCTGAATATTAAATAAGCAAATTTGAGATATGAAGGCATTAAAGCCTCACATTATACATGAAAGGAGAAAATAATCACCTCTCCATAAACATTTATTTCAAAAAAAAGCAGTAATATCACATTTTCATATGTTATGTGGATTGTTATTGGGTAGAAGATGCATAGCCAGAAATTATATAAACTATTTGTGCTGTTCATTGCCTCATTGCATAGAGGCAGAGGGCTTTTTATTTCCCTATTGGGTGTAAATGAAGAGCTGCATACATCCGAATATAGGAGAAGTGGAATGCAAGGTATCCCTGGTGAAGCAAGCTCAGCTTCAGAGCATGCATTTATTTGTTCTGTGCTTCACAGATGTGTTCATTTTTTAGCTTCTTGGATTCCTCCAAAGTATAGTTACACAAAAGAACCTGAACGCATAGTATGATGAACATTCTCATTAGTGTTATGATAAAAGGAAATAGTGTTGACTAGAAGAGATGTTTTGTTCCTAAAATTTTTATCATGGAATTAATTTTCTTTATGTAGCTGTGTAACATAATCATGCCAGGCACGAAACTGAAGACTGTAGTATGTTTAATTTCACAAAGGAGATTTGTGGAAGTAGTGATGTTTTAAAATGTAACTTAGCATGGGGGCTGGGAGATACCTTTTGTAAAGTGGTGTACAGACAAATTTGAGGTCCTGAATTTGATTCTCAGACAACACTAAACCACAAATAAGAACAGATGTACCACTTTTAGACAAGGGAGGTAGAAGTAGGTGCCCACCACATCTAAATACCTGTCAAGCTCAAGCCAGTCACATTCAATATTGTGATTTCATCAGAAACTTCCCTCCAATAGATTCCTGGGTTTGAACTAGCTAGTGGTACTTCTTAGAAAAGTTGTGAAACTTGGAAAAGGTTGGAGGTAGAAATTTTGTGCAAGAAGTGAATCATTAGGGGCAAGGTTTGGGAATTCATAGTGGAACCCGAATTTCTGTTCAGTCTTTGCGTCCTACCTGAAGATAAGTTGTAACTAGCCAGCCTCTTTTCCCCTGCCTCCACGCTTTACCTGACGTGATGCTCTGAATCTCTTTGAACTGGAAGCCTAAGTAACAACTCATTAGTCATTTGTCACACCTGTAAGACATTAATTGACACCAGGATGTAGGGATGTGGTTATGATAAGCCTAAGCCTATGGACTTGGGCCTTTGGAACAGGTGTGGTGGTAATGGAGGAGGGATGGGAGTCTCATAACTGTTACAGGCGAAGGTGCATGGACCACTTTGCTGGAAATGTGGAAGACCACTGAGTGAAATGAGGAAGGACAGTCAGGTTATGCCATTTAATGGAGTGACAAGGCATCTACCAGGGAATGGGTTAAATGTCAAATGGCTATGTTCTGGCAATTAAAGTAGGGGTGTTCTACCAACGTTCCTGACTAAGTCCGAAATTTGAATTGTTGGACTTGTGTATTTGGCAGAAGGAATCTCCAGGCAGTCAAATATTCAAGCTATGGCAGAATGATCAAATGTCATTTTTATTTAGGTCTTTAGTGAAAAAGGACAAGATCTGAGCCAAATGAACAGATGAAAAAAAGAAGAATGTATTTTGTAAAGAAAAAGAAAAAAGCTTAAGGAAGTTTAAAGTTACTGTAGTGCGAATCCACCCATGCCTCACAATCCAAGGGTCCCTAAAATGCCCACTTTTGTGGAATTTCCTATCATTTGGGAGCACTGCTAGCCTGCACTAAGTATAAAATTCACTGGGGACTACCCACTACTGTCATCTAACCCCACGCTTGGCATGTGGAGTCTCACATGATGCTTCCAATATTACTTCCTATGTTAACAGGGATCCCATTATATTCCAATATGAGTTCATGTGCAATTGGGATATTTTTTGTGGTCTTCTCTAATTGTCTTGATTTATACACCCTTATTCTCTGATCTATTTAATGGGACATATTTCCATAAAAACCGGTCGGTGAAAACGTGGACTGTGACAAGCCCACCATTGTGACCATTGGCAACCAGCTGGCTAGAAAGCAACCTCAGTCTGTGTCCGATCTCCCTTTTTCTCTCTGGTCACCTATACCACAATTGTCAGAAACAGCCTTAACTGCTTTAATGAGAAATGTCTCGTGACCATTGGAGAGGGTATTCAACAATGGCTATCCTGATGAGGAAACCAGCCACCAGTTGGATATCTGTGGCAAATACCATTCACTTTCATGCTGGCACTCTGATAGCTCAGCCTCTACACTATGGAAAGAGGGATTTTGGTATTATAGCTGCCATCATTGCAGCCATCATTTCAGGCATTGCTGGGGCAAGAACAGTTGCTGTTACCTTGACCCAGACAGCTACTACAGTGGAGACTCTCAATGCTGTAGTCTCTAAGTCAACTGAGGCATTTCAGGCACAGGAAGTGCTAAATTAAAATCTTCATCAAGCTATTCATTTTACAACAGATTCAAAGAAGAGTTGGTAGAAGGGTTGGCCCCTGTTAGGGACATGAATCTATTGGCATGTGACCACAGTTTTCACTCAATATGCCTAACCTCTCACCAGGTACATAATGCCACTGAAGCCCAACAACAGTTGGCTCAATACCTTGAAGGTACCTAGTCAGACAAATTCCTTAACCTGTGATGTTAAGGGAGAACATAACAAACCTTAAGGTGACCAGTGTATCTGTGCTCTACTTGGATGCCGGTATCTTGTGACAAGTGTGTGACAATATTAAGAGGCTGATCACTCATGGATAGCTACTTATGCTATGATGAGAGGAACTGTCATATAAATAATTATTTTAAGTGTCTCACACAGCATATCTCCATGGAGCATTCTATAAATAAGGTGACCCTCCAGGTACTGATGGTTCCGGTTCTCACAAATCCCGATTGCAGACAACCCCCCCCGCCCCTGAGAAAGTGATCAAAGCATGGATGACAAAGATCCCTGAGAACACAATGTAGGCTGTTCCTCATCTCCCCCTTGTGTGACATCTCTCCAGAGTGATATCTCTTCGAGGGCTAGTAGTGAACAACAGGTAAGGACTTGGAAGACAGGACAACCTAAGTCATGCACAATCCAGTGTATTGGGATTCCTCTACTCTGCATAAATACTGGGCCTGACACTGCTGCAAAGGCATCTCCTGGAGGAGTACTTAGTTGAGGACTGCCTGACAGATCAAGAATATTTGATGCGGATAACGCCAGCCAATCAGATACTGCTGTTTAGACAAGATTATTTATGACCAATGGGGCACAGATGGAGGGTATTAAAGCAGCTTACAGCTGCATTCAAATGCCTTTTGGAAGCATTTCTCAATGTGCTCTGGAGTCTGTGTCACTGACTTCATGCCACATTACCTCCAATCCCAAGGGCAGGTAGGGTCAGGCAGCAAGTAGTCCAGGTCAAAGGCAACAAAGTGGACTATGCGACCAGAAAGAAGAATGATAAGGTTAAAGCAGGTTCAAAACCCCCAGAAAATCTTATAACTGAGAAGCCAGGTTTAGAACCACCTTCCAGCTAGGCTCGAACTGTCCTGGAACATGTAACCATGAGACCTCACTGACAAGACCATGACAACTGGTCACTTAGCATAAAAATCAGGAGTGCTACATGCTAATTAGGTCCTAGATAGGTGCCAGGTGTTCAGCCCATGAGCTCCTTTTCCTGGGCATCCCTTCCTGCAAAAAGTATTTAATCCCTCTTTCACTCTGAGTAAGATGTATACAGTCACATCCACCATAAGGGGAGGACTTGGTTGTAAAGAGCCTCACCTAAATTTTGGGAGAACACCTTCTTTCTTTCAGCCCTTCCTTTCTCTCAGCACTTTCTCAAAACCCAACCGGATTCTGTCCAGATCTAGGGTCAGCTATCACCTTCCTGTCTAGTGCATAGGGGAAGGGTGAACTCATGGAACACCCTTCGCAACTCCCAGATGTCTTCAGCAGCATCTGGGTACACAGGAAATTGAGAACCTTGTCTCTGGGGATCCAGTACCCCAGCTGTAAGGTAGACACACAGCCTGAGAGGTTATAACCCATCTATGTGATATAAAATTGAGTATAATTTTTTATAAGAAATCTACTTTGAATTTGAGTACCAGAGAGGATATACCAAAAGCAAGACCCTATCCTTCAAGGCTCCAAACCATGAGAATCCAATGCCTTTAACTGGAAAGAGTGAACACCGAGAGTGTGGTTGAAGGAGTTTCTTGTTCCAGGAAAAGAAACTACATAGTAGTTATGTTCTCATGGTCTGCATATAGGGCCTGCTGAAACTTTGATTCCATGGATCCAGGACTCATACTCAGTTGGCTTGAGAACTTGGCAGTGTTGACCACTTGGTAGTGTATATACAGTACATGAAAGATAAAGGATTCAAGAGGTTCTGACATCTTCATCCACAGTACCTTACAGATGTTTAGGCTTATAAGTATAACTATCACTCCCTATGCTACAAAAGTACTGAGACTGCAGAATGGTTTGGTGTTTAATTTAGAAACTTAAAAACTCTATCTAATTAGAAACCTTCAGTGGTATTTAATCATTATCAAATATATATATATATATATATATATATATATATATATATATACACACATACACACACACACACACACACATATATATATATATATATATATATATATATATATATATATATACTTTCAACTATTATTAGATCATTGTTTAATTTCAATGCTCCTATTGTTTCTGAGATGAAAATAAGTCATATTTATTACAATCAAAAACTAAAATTTAGATGTAAATTCTTCCTCCCTAAGGAGCAAAAGAAAATTGGGAAACTAGGTGTGAATTTACCTTTAAGGGTAAATCATCAGGTTAAGTTTTGTGACACTATAAACTTATAGTATCTGTATATCTGCTCCTGTGTGAACAGGAAATTTGCTTTATCCTTGATCCAAGATATGGGATACTTAAAATTCATCCAGCGCTATTAAAGAAGTGTACCTAAATCAGTTTGATTTTATCAAGGCAATTTATTTTGCTCTCATACAAATGTAGGAATGATTTACAATAAGAGTCTTTATCTCATAAAATAGCTAAATGAGTTTTCTGCTTCAAAAGTACTTAAATCAATGTAGTTCCTCCATTTATGAAAAAATTATGCTTTCAAGGGTACAAGCATAATATCCAAATCTGTTATTTTTGCTATCTTTTTCACATGCTCATTGTTTATAACTCTGTTTAGTCTAATTACTCCTTGTTGTGTTTTCCAGTCTTTGTGGTGTGTTTATCACCAGAGGTCTTATCTATATCATTGGCATCATTAATCACTGGTGAATTACTTGGCTTCATATGCATTTTTATAGCTTTCCTTACAGTTGCTATCTGGACTTTTCTCAGATGTGGCTCTGAACCAAGAGGTTTCAACTTAGCATAGCTCTCTCGGCAACAGAATTTAAAGCTGTTTGAGCCTTCCTTGCTGAGAAAATAATATATATCTTTGTTTTTACATTCATGAAACAATTACATAGGCTAAATATTGAATACATAAAATCAATGAAATGAACAACAAAATCAAATACCACATACAAAATGAAAGAAATAGAATTTGAGCATTCTGGACATGACTGTAAATATCTCTTGATCACAAGTCATCTAGCTTGAAAGTTTGGCAACTCATGTTATCAGACACTTTTTTTTTTATTTTTATTTTTATTTTTATTTTTATTTATTTTTATTTTTTTTTTATTTTTATTTTTATTTTTATTTTTATTTTTATTTTTATTTTTATTTTTATCTTAGAAAATGTAGAAAGACCTCTGTGTCAGAATGCAGTGAGCTGTATTCTGAGTTGTAGCAGTGAGCTATGATGTTTATGGCAAAAGTTAGGAAAAAGATAGGTTATGTCCTTTGAGTTTGATTTTTTGAAAATGATACAGCAACATGGAGACAAACTGAATTAGTCTTTGAAATCTCTCTTTTTATGAAGTTGTATCACTTGTAGTAATAATCTTCAAATGTTTCAAAGTTTCAGATACATTTAGATACAAATAGGATGTAATAGAAAACCTCTTATTATATTAATAAAAGAATGAGACATTGTTTCTGATGCTAATAATCTTTTGTACACATGTGATAGTCTCAGGATATTAACAGGGATCATCAAGGAGTGCATGAGCATTGGCCATTGCATCTGCCTTTTCTGAGATCCAAACTCTTTGTCTCCAAGTAGCTGGTCCTGGAGAGTCATCTGGAAAATTTCTTCTAGCTTCTTGCAAACAAGCAAAGTCTTTCATAGCCATCGCTGAAAAGCAAATTTCAGCCCTCCCAAGGGGCTATGCAAAATTAAGTCATTGTAAAGATTCCTTTAATGTGAAGTAACTTGAATGGGCTCTGTGCCCCTGAAATAAACATAACTCATGATGTCTTATCTATCTTTGTGTATTGCTCATGATTTACTGAGAGCAGAACATTGACTTATATGGAGAAAAATTTTAATTAGTTTAGCACACACACACACACACACACACACACACACACAAAATTATGTCAAATACTGGTGTTAATACTCCTGTTTCTTATGAAATTTAGCAAAGTAAACCAAAGAATAAAGAAAAACAGTAAGTAATATTGGTAAAACTTGTGAGATGCACTTTCTCAAGAAAGGCAGGGTCAAAGAAGACATTCAGAAGATCTCAGGCTTCCTGTGCTGGACCCTTGACTTGACCTGCTCTCTTTTCCTATGGTGAAGCTGGAGCCCTCCCTTAGCCTGTTCTCTCTTCCTGTGGTAGAGCTGTGGATTGAACTGCTGTCTCATTTTCCACTGGAGTGCCCTAATCAAAACGGAAAAGGAAAAATCAAAAGTATTTTAAAAATGCCTTATAGGTGCAATGTCTATGCTGTACTTCTTCTATACATCACCCTGTGCTCACTTCTTAACCATTAACACTTTCCATCATGGTGGAATTCTAGATAATTGTGTCTTGAATGAAAGGGTGAAAAATGAATCTTGCAATATAAGTGGAGGAATGCCTGCAAGTATCTGTGAAGATAGATTCAACTTTTGTGTCATTCTTCATTGTGAGTACTGACATGATACACTGCCAAGGCAGTGGTCCTGTGAAACATCAGTTCACATAACAAATACATCAAAGAAATGATTCTTTATTCTGTAGTATCTTAGACAGGATGCAGGGCAGTCTCCTGTGCAGGCTTCACATTGTACACATAACAAATATAATCAAAGAAATGATTCTTCATTTTGTAGAATCTTAGACTAGATGCAGGGTATCCTCCTGTGCAGTCTTTACATTGGTCTCTGTGACTGGGTGCAGCATGGGTTTACTTTAATACAGAAGGTCAGATGACAATAAGTTGACAGTAAGTGAAAATGAAGTTGTGTTTTGAATACTATCACCATTGCACTCTCTCTCTCTCTCCCTTCTTCCCTCCTTTCCTCTTTCTTTCCCTTCCTCCCTCCCCCCTCTGTGTGTGTGTGTGTATATCCATGTGTGTGTATATGTATGTGCGCATAAGATAAATAATAGTATCTAAGAAATGTATAGGTTATTTTTTAATTGAAACTTTATGACTGTTATGATCATATAGGGACAGATATATATGGCCAGAGAGAAGGAAATCACAAACATCAGAAAGTATTTTCCCAACAGAATCTGTACTAGCTTCTCTTTCCTAGTTTCATAATCAAGAGTCTCTGATTTAAAGACCTCACAATGAAAAATCTGAGTTTCAGTGGATGAAAATGTATATAACAAAAAAGGAATGTTGTCAGTAATAATTATATACTCATATGTACTCTGAAACAATGGAAACAAACTTAATTGCCTAAATTGGAGAAAATATAATAGACAGTAAATAACAGATGTTAAAAAAGTTGTCTTATAAGTGAATATCTGGGCTTCTCCACTAATAATGATAATTAAGAAAACAAAAGCATGTTCACATGTATGCACAAATTATTCTCCTAAACAAAGAGCAATTAAAAATAGATTGAAGAGTTAACAGTCAGAAGTTATAAACATATTTTTATAAGTACTGTTATAAAGTAAATTATGCCACATCTCTATTAAATTAACATTGACAATGTACCAATTATAAAGCAATTTTTTTACTTAGAATCAAATTGTCATTCTGAAAACACTAGGAAATCTGTTTCTTGTATCCTCAGTAATTGGCCCCAATTAAGTGCATTAGTGCGTAAGAGTTGGATGCAGAAATGAACTACTTAACATTTCATTATCATCTAATTCAGCACATGACTTCAATTTAATTTAAAAAATTCAATCTTTTAATAGTGAGCTATCATTTATTCATATTTGTAGTACTCTATTTCATAAATTGATGTCTAAGAGTGTTGTAGCTCAGGACAGGAAATAGCATAATCCAAGGCAAACTTTTATTATGCTTTGTGATGAACAAAACTTACATGACTCACCTGTTGAATTGAAATATCTTTCAAAATGTTCAGGCAAAAGTAAAAACAGAGTGGATGCTCTTCTCAGCTATTTTACTGAAATAACTTTTCAAACACAAAGCCTATGGATGTGTATAATCATCTACTAAGGTGAAAATAAAACTTTTAAAGGATGAATTACCTAGAAGGCATTTTACAGATGACTGAGAATTGATTTCAACAAATTGAAGTCTCAGTAATAGGGACAAACATTCAGAGACATGGGGTGTGCTATGAGTCTTTATAGCCTTGCTCCACTTCCTGTTCATTCTTTGCCTTCTAAGTACAGACACCATATAAACAACCACACTCCCCTTGCAACGACGTGTTCTCTGACAGGGTGGGTTCTGCTTTCAAACTATATGTCCAAATAAATTATTTTACTTGTGTCTTTTATGTCCAAATAAATTATTTTACTTTGGATACAACAATAAGAAAAATTACTAATATCGAAAGCCAGTAATGATAAATGAGGCTATAGCTTTGCTACATCCAACAACGGTGTTCTAAAACCCTTGGACTTAGTTTGCAGGAGGAATGTGGAAGAGTAGATTAGGAAAGTCTTCAAATGCTGCAAGCACACCTTAATGGACTATTCAAATAGGAATTTAGAAAATCACAAGGCAGAGAAAAATGTGGATTTTGATGGCCTAGCCCATGAGGTCAAGAAGATCTGTTATGTAGTCAATAAAAGAGCCAGTAGTGTTGATGGTGTATAAAGTTTTACAGTCTTCCTTAGCCAACTACTTGTAGAAAGAAAAATCATACTTGAAATTTATCCTTAATAATGCAAGGCTTCTGCAAGTGTGTTTCCCACTTACACAGTATACCTTTGTTATTTTCACTTTACATTAGCTAAATATCAGGCAAGGCAATTTAACTAAAATATATTTTACCTCACAGTTGGAAGTTACAGTATATTGAGCTTAGAAATATTACATTGAATACACAATCAATGTATATGGTGACTATAAATATTATTAAGCATACAACAATGATTAGAAATCACAGTCTTCCACCCTGGATCCTAAAGTTTCATTTTCATATCAAAATACAAACTGTGTTTAATACATCACAAAAAAATAAATAAATAGAAGTTAAGATTCTTGACTCTGTTTTAAAGTCCAAAGTTACTTCTGAGGAGCAGGAAATCATTAAGGTGTTACATTTTTCAATAAAATTTATACTTCCAACATACTATAATGCAGAGTAAACATTCCTATTTCTAAAAGCAGGTGGTAGTGGAAACATCTCAAAATGAAAACCGTCCAAGGTAAGACAGGAACTCAGCAAAGCATGAAAAATAGTACTACAATGCTATGAATTGCATCTGGGGCTCATGGTGGAATCACAGGTCCAATGGAGCCCTAATACTTTCCAATCTGCTGCCTAAAGGACAGGGGATTTATTGTGATGATGTAACTTCGTACTGACTTCTTCCCTCAACAGATCTACTAAGGTGTTAGAATTTTTAATTTCCTGGCACCTACATTTCAACATAGTCTTCATGTTCCCAGCTTCACACAAAAGCATATCAGAGCCTTATTTAAAGTAGTCCAAACCTGCTGCATCATCATCCTTGCCCTGAGGTCATTCGAGAAACATCAAGTAAAACTCAGTAATCCTTCTCTGCTGCATCTTTCAAGAACAGAACATAAGAACCATGTAGATAGCAGGGATAAGTTTTGCTTTCTGTTTGAAATTAACCTGACCTCTTCTGTCCCAGCTGTCGTGGTCTCTGTATTCTGTCATCGATAATTGAGGAAATAGTACTCAATTATTGTTTGGGAGCAGGGTTCCTCTTTAGCTGCATTCTAAGATCAGAATCTTTGCTTTCAAACTTAATTAAATGTTCACAATTTGGGTCTATTTTATATGGAGACTTGGCTTCAGAGAACTTAACTTTTGCCCCACAAAAGACTATTTTTTTGAAGGGGCTAACACCTTGAGCAATTTCAGTTGTTTCATCTTCTGCCTTGTTTGTTTTTTTAAAAAAAAATCTCTCATAATGTCCACTGTAAAGTGTATGCTTTTTCCTCTCAATTTGCTGCCATGTGACCTCTTTCACTATAACCTGGACAAAAACAATGGGCCGGAAATTCATGTTGACTGCTGGACTTTTCACAGTTATAAAGAAATGGAGCCAACTTAAACTGTCATCAGCAGATGTATGTAGAATATTTTTCACGTGTGAATAAAAATGAAGACATGACTAAATATGACATAAATATAAACTTTATGTTGAATGGAAAGAGCTAGGCTTAGTGAAACAAATACCAAGTCTGTATTTATGAGATGGACAGATTCACTCATACACACACACACACACACACACACACACACACACACACACACACACACACACATTTCTTTCTTTACATATAAATATAGAGAAATTGTTAGAGAGATGAAATAGATTGATAAATGATAGATGAAAGATGGATGGATAGATGGATAGATTGTAGATTGACAGATGAGATAGTTGATGTATATATATATAGATGATAGATAACTCGAAAGTGTGGCAATTAGAATGAGAAATAAAAATTTCAAAAATTTAAGTATAAAACTAAAGTAAAATCGATACTGTTGGAAACAAAAAAAAAAGTGAAGAAAATATGTAAAATATATAAAATCCAATTACTTGTTTTAGAGGTGGGAGACAATTACCATGTTTCCTGGGACCAGTTCAGATGCGGAAGGGGTATGGTTAAATGCAATTTTGCCAGTTGGAAATCCTCATATCAAAGACAGAGCTTTACCTCTGAACCTCTTGCCATATAATTGTAAGAACCTGTGAGATGAGACTCATTTCATGCATCCAGAAACACATCAATAGTTTTTCCTTCTTTTTCTTGTACAAAACAAAAGAAAGAAGGTTTAAAAAAAGGATTTTATTCATCAAATAATTTTAAAATGTTCATGTCAAAGTAAAAGAATAAATAGCTCACTATTGTCTTCAACTTTGTCAAAGCCAAATGTAATGCAATAAAGCATGGCAAATAAACACTTAAAAATCAAGACAAGGCTTCTAAATATAAATATAAATCAAACCCCAAAGTATCAATTAAAAGTGACCCACAAGATGAAACTAGCAAATACTTACAAAATAATTAGCTAAAGACAAAAATATTTAAATGGCAGCATTTTTATTTTTCAATCTTAAGAAAATAATGCAGTACCAGCCACATCTCAATTTTAGACAATTTGGGCACACAGTCCTACATCCAACCCCTACTAGAGAATTCCAAAGAATAATTAAATATCATTTAGTCATTACATTAGAAAAGAAAGTTTAAATAATCTCTTTTTAAGCTAAACTTAACAATGGCCTATCTTTTATATTTTAATAATTAGTGAGGACTTGAGAACAAGCCACAGAATTTTTATGTTCTCTCTTAAACATATATAAAATTTAGGAGCTTGAGAGTTGGCTTAGTATTGAATTGAATTGATCTCTTTTCCAAAGAACCTGCACAAGATTCCCAGCACCCACATGGTGCCTCAAACCCATCCGTAACTCCAGTTCCAGAAGCCTGACACACTTTTCTTGCTTTCCTGCCATAGACATGTATGTGGTATACAGACAAACATGCAAGAAAACCACTCATATACAATAAAAATAAAATAGTAAAAATGTCTAAATTATGTTAAATTATTCACTTTTTAAAACATGAGGAGGAAGTGGAAATAAAAAAAAATCTTCACATTTTTCCATAGTAGTCTAAACATAGAACAAAACAGTAAAACTTTGAGCATGTGGTTTTGATACTGCGGTTTATAGAATTACTAACTTCTCTATAATTTATACTCTGAGTCTCTATCTGAGTATGCATGTGTGTCTCAAAAATGCTAATTTATCGCCACAGCAATATTTATGATTGACAAAACATAAAAATAAAAATAATAAATAATGGGATATCTGGATAATTAATTATTCAGTATTTTAAAGGTTTCTCTTGTTGTTGGCTGTTTGTGTACATATTTTTGAGAAAGAACCTCCTATGTAGCTGAATCAGACCTTTATTTTATAACAATTCTCCTGCCTTAGCCTACAAAGTGATGAAATTACTGGCCATTATTACCACTCGCAGTAATAAATTGTATTAAATGGAAGAATGTAGTGGTAAAGAGTAAAGCAGGAATAGTCAGTGTCATCCAACTGTGGAAAAGAGAAAGGGAAATAAGGGTGTTCAAAGAGGACCTGATTGATTTTTATATAAAACAAGAATTTTAGAACTATTTTACATTTGTTAAGTTTGGATGACTTTTTCGATAAAAGTCTAAATGGGGTCACATGAGGCTACAAATATATTTGGTTGTATTTTCGTTAGTTTATTCGTGGTTCTGTTTACAAGTATTTTTAGTTGAATTGTATTTACTTCTGCTGGTACTTTAACTGAAAACAACATTATTGGGTAAACACATCATTGGAAAGAGGTAGTAAAACTGAAGCATCATAGAGATCACAACTTACAAGCTTAAGAACTGACAGTGGAGCTGAGCAGTGCCAATGCTGTGGCTGGGGTTTCTGATCGAATTGGAATACTATCTCCGTGTGAGTGAGGACTCACAAATACAGCACTGCCAGAGACTTTTCCCCAAACTGCAGGCACCTCCACAGGACACCCATCACACCCCTTTCTCAGCAACTTTACTCATATATGGTCCCAAGTGGTCTCAAGAGTTATATGACTTTTGTTACATTAATGACTCTTAAGTGTCCCTCCTCCGCAAGAGGGACTGTTTTAATCAGAAGCCATAATTAGACAACATCTACAAACAAGGCTAATGGGATGATAACACCTGGTGAACTAAAGCCACTGTGATTTCCCCCTCTAACTTGTCAGTGTGGAGAGGCGATAAAGTATGCTATTACTGTCAGATCCCTTGTTACACAATATTATTTTTTGTTATGAAGTAGAACTAAACACCAATTATTTGCCTTTCTTTGTGTCTGAGTTCTATTCAAAATGTTCTGTGTTGATAAATAAAATTAGATACATGTGTTTAACGGCTATCATTTTTTTAGCAGAACAGTCTTTAGGGGCATGAAGAAAATCTATAGCTACTGCAACAGAAATTTATGTAACAAAATATTGTTTCTCTATGTGAAGAAGAAAAATTTAATCACTGTCTTTTTTTGATACCGTTTTTCATATGATGCCAATAGACATCCATGAATAGGCATTCATGTTTGCCTGCTCACAACTCAAAACAGAACCATTAGTTAGATAAACAGAGCATTTCATTCTCAGATACTATTCATTTAAAATGGTTTTATGTATTAAGATTCATATTCAATGATACCCAACATGAACTTCCAAGTGTCAACAATTAAATGGTAAATATGTATGTCATTTTGAAAGAGTACAAATAAGATATTCTTTTGAATGTAATTTACAGGGGATATTTTTTCTTATTTCTCTGTCTACTTTTAAAAAGTGCCTCATAAATCAATATACAATTTTGAAACTCTACCATAATATAACAGAATTCTATCAATTATAATGAGGAAATAAAGATAAACTTGAGGTTGCTTTTCCTTATAGAATTCTTAATTGACATCTTATAGATGATTGAAATCAACAACCCCATTATTATTACCACTATTCTTACTAGTACTAATAATATTACTTTTACTACTACTGCTACTAAGGTGGGATTTAATAGATGACCATAATATAGAAATTGCATGCTGGATTATGCCAATGATTCAAAAAATAATAAGGGAATTGAGAAGAAATTATGGACAGATTGTAGCCTAATGATGCTGTACTTGTGGATTTGCAGATGCAAGAAATGATTGAAGGAGCCATTTAATCTTCTGAAGAGAGATAAGAAAGTTGGGCAGCTAGAATCATCAGGAGGAATCATCTACCTTTTATTCTGACTATTTAAAAATTTACAACTAGAATGTACACATCACTACATTTTTGATAATTTTTGGTAGAAACTATGGATTTTCTTTAGTGTGTAGATTCTTCTTTTTCTTTAAGGACTTCCCAAACAGATGCTTTTTTTTTTTTCTATTTTTCTCTTTTCTTTGCTCAATTGTGAATAATTTCTCTTTTAAAATGGATTTCAATTTTTTAAAATCTTAAAGTCAACTTATAAACAAAAGCTAAGATATCTTTATTAATTTCCATAAATTTATTTTTAATCTTAAATTTACAGATAATATTTGATATATTTACAAATTTATTTGATATAAAATTAAATCACCAAGTATCAAAAGTTATTAGTATTTGGACTGCGGAATACATCATGGTGGAAGAAAAAACAAATCATTGTAAATTGCCCTTTGAGTTCTACACATACACCTCCTTATTTACATACACACACACACACCACTGGATAAACATATTCTTTAAAATGTAAATTTTTTAAATTTTTTTTTACCAATACCTAAGTAATAGAAATATCTTTGATTATTTTATGGTGTTCCTGTTCATATTTATTTCTGCAGCATAAAGAGTCCAGTTGATATTGATGTACGATATTGCTTCTTTTCACATTCCAGGATATATTTCTCTATAGTGAAAAACTAAATATCTTCAGTTTTCAGGTTATGAATATTCAAAATACATTTGCAAAAGTAAGTTTCTATCAAATAATTTCATTTAGATCTTGTCTTCATGTGAAACTCAGGTTTCCTGCAGATTATTGAAGTAGAAAATGGCATTTTTTAAATATTACAAATATTAAATTACCACCAACAAGTGAAACAATTTATGCATAATCCAAAATAAGTTTAGTTTCATGACAAAATAAATGTCAGTGGAAAAGTTTCATAAAGCTTATTTTGAAAAATTTGTTAATATAGATATATTACGGGAGAAGACTTATAAATATATATCTTCTACATGTTCTTAAGTACCTAATTTCAGGTTTCTCCTTGTCTTTCAAGAAACAGAAACAACAACAACAACAACAAAAAAAAAACAAAATCAAAAATTAAAAAACTCCAAAATATCATTAGAAATATTAAAACAAAACAAAAAGCAAAAAGAAAAGCAAACTAACAAGCATCTAACCAACCAAGCAAGCAAAGCTCATGCAATATGTTTTATGTTCAGCAACTACTCCTTGTCAGGGAGTCTGCCTGGAAGTCTGGTTGAAACAAGCAGACGTCACTGGAGAAAAGTGACTATCCCTTTCAGAGCAGGCGTCAATTACAAGCTGCTTCTTGGTTTAGGAGTAGGGTTTTCTTTTCACTTGTCAGTGAGGGGATTTTGTCTAGTTCCGTGTTTTATAGTTCTTCTGCATGCTCTCACTGTCTCTGTGAGTTCCTACCTGTAACAGTTTGTGTGTGTGTGTGTGTGTGTGTGTGTGTGTGTGTATTTGTGTGTGTGAAAAATACTGTTTCCTCATGGGAATCTACCCCCTCAGACTCTTACAATCTTTCCACCCCCTCATGCACATGAGCAGAAAGCTTCTCTGGTGAAGACTAAGCAATAATGTTATAGCAGTTTGTCATCATGGATAATATTATTGCTGTTCCTTTAATATAATAATAGTAATAGGTTTCTCTTTAGATGTAGGGTTTTTTTATCTTATTTTCTTCTTCATTTTCTTTTTGTCAGGTTTGAGTTTAATTCCATAGAGAGAACTTTGAGTCAAATCCAAATGAGTCTGGTTACTATGATACCATTTAGGACACTGTATCCCCAGTATATAGCTCAGGTAGGTCATTGTTGTAGGTCACAGAGTTTATTTATATTAATTATTACTTTTTCCCTATACTTGTATGCAGAATACTGTTCAATATTGTGAATACTTCTCACTAGGGATGAAGTTTCAAGTTGAGCAGGGGCTCAATTTCTGTGTTTAATGACATGAATTAGTGCTATCATCCACAATGATAACTTAATATTGTAAAAAGTGTCTAATAGACTTGGCAACAACCTGTGAAGCTTAGAAGGCCAGTAGGAACCTCTGGCCAATGACTCAACAAGATGGAATCCATTCTCAGTATTAGCAGTCTTACTTTGTGCTATTAGATGTCGCTTTGTGACACTGTCTCCCTGTTATGTGGCAATTTTATTTAAATTACTTTGATATGATTTTCTAATTTAAGAAACATGTACAATGGGTCCCTAAATAGGGCAGTATATTTGTTGTATTAATGGAAACATAGCTCAGTAAAGAAATTATTAAAAGAAAAAAAAAAAAACAAGGAAAAGAAATGAAACTTTTGATCCAAGAGGCAAGTATACCACAGAGAACTTAATTCTCCCAAAGGGAAAAATAGAGACCAATATTTTCATAATTGCCTTGAGGTTTATACAACATATTCGCTGCATAGTAAGCTTAATCTATTAGGAGTGATGCCCATGAAAATCGATGTTTTAAGCATATTTGCATTGCTTTATCATCGTTATGCATCATATTACAGATGAAGTTGTTGATTTAAATTCATGATTGATTTACATGCAGTGCAGAAATGAGGCAGAAAGCGTCTGGCTGTTGCCAAGGAACCAGTTTAGGGAAACCAATAATTATACTGGGAATTATATTGTATGAAATTGGAAAAGCGTGAAAAAGTCCATGACATCAGTAATTATGTTGAAAATAAAATAAATATCTTATAGGGCTTGTTCTCATGACTGGTTCCTCCTCTGTATATTATACTTTCTGCCTTTTCCTTGTCAGATCTGCCTGATATTGTTATTGACAACTGCTTTAATGTGAACTCAAAGGGATAAAGAAAAATGACTCAATTTCAGAAACCTTTTTTCAATCATTGACATAGAGGGAATAAAAGAAGATGATGAAATCCTTTCTCTGTTTTAATACAATTTCAAATAAGAATGGGACAGGACAATGGGGAAGGGGATGGGAAGGCAGGATAAAGGAGGAAATATGGAAAGAAACTATTAATAATAAAGTTTGTTTGACATATAAGGCACATGAAAGTACCAAGTTTCTTTGTGATCAGTGAACATCAGTAAATAAAACTAACGTAAAGATATATATATATATATATATATATATATATATATATATATATGAAAACATAGTACAACCAATTATAAATATTGATACATTCAAATTAGGTTTATATTTACATGTTGATTGATACATGCCATGCATCGATATTATACATAGGTAAGTATTAGAGATGGAATGATACCAACAGACAGAAAATGCAAATGCATACCTATGCATATATTTATATACATCTCTATGTTTACTTTATGAATTGTGATACTAGTTTTTAAAGAAACTTATTTTGAACAGAACTACCATTCTTCAATGCACATAAAACCAGCATTTTATCTTTGGATTCAAAGCTCATGAAAATTAATTTTTTACTGAGAATGTAGCATGAATATGTATCTCTGCCTATTTAAGTGGTACTCATCAGAATATTCCTTCACAAGCAATACTCTAACTCTTTTCTCCTCTCAAAGACACTATCGACTTATTATGGCAGCCATTTTGCTATCAGAAATAGGCAAATGTTTGAAAATCCTTAAACACAAATTTTGAAGACACTAAATTTTTTAACATAAAATTCAGTTATCTCAAATACTGATGTCACTGATTATATAGAATTGTAAGAAAGTTGAGACACAGATTCAGAAAACTAATCTCATAAAGAAAATAACATCTCAAATAAAAACCCAAGATCAAAAATCTTAAGTTTGGACATTTGAGTTGTAGTTGAAACATCTGAAACCTCTTTAAACTAATGAGTAGCAACATTTGTCTTTGCATCCACATTTACAAAGACAGGATGCCAAGATCTCAGTCTGTGTCTTTAGCAAAGTTGCATTTCATCGAAACATAAGTTTCATTGAGGAGCAGATGATAGACAATGCAAACAGACTCAGCAAAGCAAATCTTTAAATATTCTCAATCCATAATTTGTCTTCCTGTTTACTGCAGTACAAATTCTATTTTATTTGTCTTTCATTAGGTTTCAAACTAATGAGAGAGATGTGCTTATTGACTGCTATATTCTGAAAATCACAACATAAGGCAAAGCTAGGAATTCCAATGCTTTCTCTTGTGGAAATAGTAAAACAAACTTACCTAAGACAACTTCAAAAATCTCACAAAATTTAGAAACCAGGTGCTGGGTTCTGAGAAAATATTTTTTTATAAAAACTCAGGGGACAGAATAATACAGTCTCCAAGCTACTAAAGTATAGGTCTATTTTACAATTTATTTTACTACGGAAATTAAAACTGAGTGAATAGTTCTAGGACCATTCTAAGAGATGGAGGTCTTAGTGTTCAAGTTCAGATCATTTTCAAGTGATCAGTATCAAGGCAGAACATTGTTGCTGTGTGAATGATTTCTTGGGTTAAAGTTTCCATTCATCTACAAGTACATTTTTTTTTACTGCTTCAGATAGAAACTTAAGTATTCTATCAATAGCAAGCACAGAATGAGATTACTTCCTGCACTAGCGTCTCATTCTAGAGATACATTCATCTTGAAAACCTGATTATAAAGTTTGCTTTGTGTATAGCCAGATTCTGTTCTCAGATATGGAGATGAATCCAGGTGGTGTGCTTTGGAAGTCAATTACAATGACTGCCTTGCAAATGCAACCGGAATGACTCTTCCCAGAGATCAAGATTTATGCGCTTGTGAGGAAAATACATTTTGTGCTTCCATGCCTGTAAAAGATGTGAAATGGTTAAGCTCTTTGTGCCATCATATCAAAGTTTTTCAAAGAGATCTGATGTTTTGCCAATATTGATTCGGGCCTCTCAGTGTCACTGAAGTAAAAATAATAAAGTTCTGTTGCTGCAGGCACATGAGGGAAAAAAATAAAAGAAGTTTGATTGATTCTTCCATTACCCAATGACAGCTATTATAAAGCAGAGAATAAAAGGGACAATTAGATGTTTGGTCCAAGGAGCAAATATATGAGTCTAGGAAAAGATTTAGTGATTAGAAGTGGCTAAAGTTTGCAAAAACGAAGGGAAACACACATTATTGTATAGTGCAGAATACTACATTAATTTTTAAATTAAATGAAACCGTCTACATTTATATGCCTAAAGAGTACCTCTGAGATCAATGTGAGTATTTCTTTTGCCATTTTAACTGAAATAAAATGATTAATTATGGAACAAATTTAAGCAACCTTGTAATATGCAGAGTAATTCAACAATACTTGATGTGTTTATTTGATATATTTTAAAAGTCACATGTATCTGCTCTGTTTTCTACTTTTAATTTTATGTGGATTGGCAGCAAAATTTTGCATAGTTAGGTAAAATTACAGTGGATTTCATGCTGTAATCTAGCTTTCCAAATATCATGTCTTCTCCCCACAAACACAGTGGAGGCAGGCAAGTAAATAGACAGATAAATTATATTTTTACCATTTTTTTTTTACAGAATAAAAATCCTGATTTTTGAAAAAAATAGTGGGATACATTGTTACAAGATAATATTTAATATAATTCACATCCACTCATCTAAATTCTGGCTAATTAGCATGCTGTCAGAAGAATCCTTCCAAAAAAATAGGCAAAGCAGATAGCGTAGGAAGTAGAAAAATCCCTCTAAAGATATAAAGGAAATATAGCGTTGGATGGGTCTTAAATGACAGGCAGAAATGAGGCAGAAAACAAGTAATGAGACTAGCAGGAAATTGATAATGTAAGAAAATAAAATTTCTAGTTTGACATTTCCCTTCAGAGGAAAGTGGAAGATTTAAATATGCAAGCAACATATCTACTAGCAGAGATTTGTAGTTCTAACAATTCCACCTGTTTGAGCTGTGTATAATGAATTGAAAATATGCAGGATGCTTTCTGGAATTCTAATCAACATTTGTTATGAATGTTTAAAATGTAGTTTGTTTAGCATAATAGCAATCAAGTTTCATACCAAAGTGGAAAGAAGGTTGTGACATTTAGAAGATAAGAGTCAACATGAGTTAGTGGTTGATGAAATACTAGGAAATGTTATTTTCAAATGGTACTTAACATATTCAAGAAATGTCATATTCAAGAAATGTCAATCTGAACTGAAGACACAAATATGCAAATCATCAGCATCCAGTTTTAATATCAGTCAGGAGAAAACATGTAACCTGCAGAGGAGAACACAGAGATTGAGTGACTCTCATATTGCAAAGTGGGGTTGGAGAGAAAAACCAAAACAATCCATGAAAATAGTCACTTGGATAAAATGTCAGGGAAAAGAGATGGGTCAGGCACATGGGATGGTTCAAGAGAGTCCTATTCAATGATAATCATCTCTGGGGCATATAAACACATATCTGCTGTTTTGCCTGCTACACAATTATTCATGTTAGTTAAAATTAATAATTGTCCAATAAAAAAAACACCACATTTTTGGTTTGTTGAGCTTTGATTAGGGAAGTTTCAACTCTGATAAATAACTAATATGAAATTCCAATAAACCCTATTTAGACTATCTTGATTACTCTCTTTAATTTTAATGGCACTAACAATGATTAACAATGATATATTTTATTGTATATACTTTCAGATTCATAGCATCAGGAGATTATTTTCTAAGGACCATGACCTAACTAGGTCCAGAAAGCTGCCTAGGTTTCAAACCAGACAGAATTTCTCACCTGATGATTAGGCCTTAAGTCCAACTAGATGATGGTTGATTGTCGCCCACAAGTAAGTGAGACTTCTTGCATATATATTGACTATAATTATCTTGACTCATGTGCTTTGCAGCTGTGTAAGACTTAGACTAAGTTCAATCCATCCCTTCACAGTAAGCATGATAATTTCTGGAATCATAGAAGATAGACCATAGGAAAGTAGCTTTCAAGTCAGATCCAGCTATAGTTAACCCATTTGAGTAGTGTGGCTTAAGAGCGCTGCCATCCACATCAGGGAACAACTTCACCTCCGTGATTCATAATTTCTGTAGTTTTGAGAGTCACTTAGATAGCTTTGATGAATCTTTCTTTTTCTTTTCTTCTTTTTTTTTTTAAATAAAATTAAAAAAAAAATAAAAGAAAGAATTACAAACTCATTCAGATTCAAAGGAAAGCAACATGGAGCCCACTTCTCAAAGGGATGTACAGCTTCACAGACATCAGATTGGTAAAAGCATTCTAAGATGCCTCTTAGCCTGGCGCAATGTAATAAACATTAATTATTATCAGTACTGTTCTGAAAATACAAAATAGCAATTTGAGTTTAGGTAATGCAATTGGTGAGTCCAGAAAAGTGTTCAGAAAGCCAGCCTGGATGTCCTCTGCCTGGCCCTATTCCATGCTTGATTCCATGTTTAGCTCCATATGAGTATCATTATTACGACATTGGCATGCTTGCATCTAGAAATTCTCTTCTCTGTTTACATTTGTAAGATTGTAGTTTTGATTACATATTATATTGCACTGATTTGTAATCTTTCTTGTTCGGATATTTTATCCTTTCCATTTTTGCATAGCCACCATATGAAATATTTATCATAAAAATATATAGCAATCTACTCACTCCATATTTCTGCTTCCTGAAATAATGGACAGGACTCCAGTTTTCCATTCAATAATCAAATCTAGATTGTGCACATTTGTTGTTTTAACAGAGCCTGTGAAATGATCCTGCCAATTTGCATTCCCGTTTATTGTGCAAAGAACAAATCCTACTCAAGCCTGTTAATGGCTAATATCTGACATTTAGTAACTTTGAAGTTGAAAAACAGTGAATCGTTTTATTCTAATTTCCACTTTTCTGTTATTGAAGTAGAGTAGATATATTTTATTTGTATTGGTCCACTGTGGACCCTTGTCCATTTTCCTAATAGCTTATCTTTGCTTTGTTGATATTGAAAGACCTACATTATACAAGTCATAATTATTCCACATTTTACTATGTATTGATTATCTGTATAGATGTTGAACTCATTAACTCCAGAGTAAAAATTATTTTGCCACTTTAATTTTAAATTCAGCTTAGAAAAATAAAAGAATTGTCAGGATATTTATGGCAAACCTTTCTTAAGGAGATTGTTCATGTTTGGTATTGTGGATTTTGCTAGTCTGTGATTCTTATGAGCAGCATTCTAAGCTTGTCGATTAACTTCTTTTAGTGTGTGTGTGTGTGTGTGTGTGTGTGTGTGTGTGTGTGTGAATGCATGCATATGTGGTGCATGGGTATTGTATGAAAATACATACTTTTATAAGTATTGTATATAATATTAGATAGATATTAAATAAAAATAATATGGTTCCCTGAGCATTCATCAAACAACGTTTGTCCTATCTGTCTCTCCTCTCTTTATTGGCTTCCCTCACTCTCCCCCCCCCATTATTCTATTTCCCATGTCATTTCATGTATATTCTGTTATTCCCATCCAAATACCACACCCCCTTGTGAACCTTCTATCCTTTACTGGTTTCTATGTTAGTCCATAATGTATGTGGTTCTTAGCTCCAAATATTCTCTTCTTAATAATTATAGAACACATTGAATAGCATATAATTTTTGATTAGTTACCACTAAATTTATTACCTCTTTCTCTTTCTCTCTCTTGCTTTATTTCTTATTTTTTTTTAGCTTTGAAAAAGTTCCTCCAATTTTTATCAAATATTAATGCATAAATCACGGTAACTTTTTATTAGAAAATTGGTTTATACTGAGAAATAATTTTTTGAGATTTCTGAAGGATTTATTTGAGCTTACTGGTAATAATGAAAATCTCATAATTATATAAAACACAAAGAACAATTTAGTGAATATTTTTTGCCTGAAACGGTGATATAGTGAGTACATATGAGTATCATCAGATACTCCATGTCATAAATAGAAGCAATGTAAAACTTGCATACCTTAGGGGTAACTATCATAAAATCAATTAAATGATAAGATGTTGTTAATATAATTTAATCTTATGTATCTGAAGTTGTAGAAATTAACTTTGTGGCTCAAAAGTTTCTTTAAATTTCAGACAAAGCTACACACGAAAAAATTTGAATAACTATCTGAATACTCTAAATTGTGCATTATTTCAGGATACAAAGTTTTATATTGTTTGACTTTATATATAGAACTGTTTCAACACATATTGCATGAGGTGCACAAGTAGAATGTGTGAGGTACAATAATCTATGCACTGCAACTTTTTATACGTCAGTATTTTTCTGAAAGCTTAAGAGTCTTATGTGCAACAATGTTTTCAAAGAGTCATCTAGATGAAAATGAAGATGGAAGGAAACATGCTCGTTATGGTCATTATGATAACAGATGGTACTGTTACATGTCACTCAGTTAAACCCATTGATTTATTATTGCATTTATTTATTACTAAAATTGCACATAAGTGTCAAGTTGCTGGATATGAATTCTCTATGAGTCTGTGCTTCACCTCAGTAGAGTTGGAATCATATGATCTTTGGGTTCTAATAAATGATCAAATAATAGCTATTGCACACTTGGTGCTTTTATTAGTTTTACTGTAGTTGAAATGTGAAATAATGTTTAGAGAATCTAAATGTAGAAATCCCCCAAAAAGACATTTTATGCAAATCCTTAATGTTTATTCTATCTAAACCATCAAAAAAGAATTTATATTTTTCTGTCTTATTAAATATTAGTCACCACACCAGATACTTAAGCTACTTTGAAAGAGGTGACGCTATTATGACTCTTGTCAAAGTGTAATCCGGAGTAAATTATAGGTAGAACTGAGTTTTTGCTGTAGGATTTAAGTAAGATAACTATATTGGTGTTTGAGTAACCAAAGCTTCTACTTTGAAGCACTGGAATGATAACTTAAATGCAGTGCTGGTGGTTGGGATGTCTTGTTTCTACTTAGTTATATATGTGCAGGCTTTCTGAATGTAGTATTTTTGGAAGAACCTCCGGGAAAAAGAAATGTGCCAAAAAATACCAAAGGGCATGTTTGCCAACTGATACTCTGCTAGGCTTATAAAAGGTACATTTCCCTGAGCTATGATAGATAAGAATTCATTGTTAAAATTGATTTGTTAGACTTAATTTAAATTCCTTTCTTTTCGTTTTTTTATTTTATTTTTTTATATTTTATTTACATTTCAGATGCCATCCCCTTTCCCCATTTCCCCTTCCTAGAGAAAACCCGTATCCCATACCCCCTTTTCCTTTTTGCATTTATACAATTTTTTTAAACATCAGTCAAAGGCTTTATAAGTTTGGTAATGCTCAATCAGAAGTGTAACCCAATGCCCAACCTAGATATATAAACTCTCTGGTGGAGACACATGAACATCTGCCTCCATGCCTCCCCTCTCTTTCTCTCTCTCATCATCTTGCTTCTCCTCTCCTTCATCTTCTGCTCTTCTTACTCCATCTCTTCCTCTCGGTGCTCCTTCCCCCTTAGCTCCTCCTACATATCACCCTTCCTGTTAAAATAACACTTTTCTCTCAAAATACAATTAGAGCATAATTATTCCTATTTGTACCAGTAAGGTGCAAGATAATCCTAATACCCAGTCCATCATTTTGTCTACTAACCAGAACCTCTGTTGTCTTTCCTAACTAAAACACTTAGTTTTGAACCTGGCTGTTTTTCTTGGCTTTAGAATGAATGTCAGCTGAAAATCATCCACTCAGATCTTTTCTCTCAAAGTAAATAACCAGGATTGGCTATGAGACTATAGGTCTTCAACCCCATCAAAAATCCAGAATGACTGAGTTAACTGAAATTATGGGAAGCACAAAGCATAGCTTCTAAAACTTAGCCAATTTATAGAGACCGCTGAACACCTGGACAGCCCCTATACTACCGAACGTGGGAGCATCAAATCTTCATTTAAATTCTATTTGATGTTTACCAAGTAAATGTTGCCTCACAGTTTTGATGACTAAACTTTAAAACATCAGCAATATATACTCTTTTGTTCCATTGTTCATTTGAAAAAATGATATTTAAAATACTCAGAAATATATTACACACTGTTACTCTCATATCCACATCTTCTGTCTTCTTTAGAATGTTTTGGTGAAATAAGAAAAAAAATTGACATAATCCCCTTATTTTCTCATTTACATGAGGAAGCTAAAATGGAATGATCTTATAGAGACTAGTAAAAAATGATCTCCTCATAAAAGCTAGTAAGAGATGGTTACAGAGAGGAAGACATGATCTCATAAAGGTAGTAAGAGATGATCTCATAGAAGTAGTAAGAAATGATGTCATAGATGCTACTTAGAGAAGGGTATGGGGAAAAGAGATGAAACAAGATTGTGGGCCTAGTAGCTTTGAATGTTCACATAGTTTTGCTTAAATTTTAGTATACATAGTAAAGGTTATGGCGGGTTTCAATAGAAGACCAATAAAATACAGGTGACATGGACAAAGAATGATGGAACAAGATGTGTTGAGCGGGGCTGGGAGTGGAAGAGCTGAGTAGAGTGGAAAATATGATGAGGGATCACTAATAGCAAATATATTTAGAAAAAACACTATTTGGGAGCCAGTTAATATGAAAACTTCTTAAAATAAACACATAATAATATATAAAAGGAGTTCAATAGAGTTATACTATAACAAGAGAACAATGTTTCTCCAAATAGCATTTGATATCAAAAAACTGTTTAAAAAGAGTCAAGGATGAAAAACTTCTAATCAGTTGTTGCTCAATAGGGCTCAATAGCTTCTATCCCACACATCATAGGATAGCCCCTATGTTGTTACTGGTTCCCTCCAGAACTTGATCGTTAGAATGGTTGAAGATACAACCCATTTGGTCACAGAACATTTAAGAATCAATATGGTATATGCTTGAAAGCTTCAGCCCTATGACCTAGCATTTACAGTGTTTTGTTGCTGCTGCTGCCATTGTTTGTCACTGTTGTTTTCATTCTGCTTTTAGAAAAATGGAATCAGCGCTCTTAACCAGATATGAACATAGTAAGCTACAATAATGACTGATATGATAAAGGAAATTCAGTGACGTGATATTGATATGTGTGTTATGGAATAACCAATAACAGTATAAGTTGGATTTAAGGCAAGGTGGAATTCATGTCAGAACCATTAACTAGGACAAAACTCTATGGGTACTTTCAAGTCACACAAAGGAACTAAATTCTATTATTCTGTTCAATAGATGTATCAAAATAGACAAAATCCTAAAGCCTCATTCTTATAGGTTGGGTCATCTTTTAAGTATGGTCAGAAAATTCTGTAGTAGTAGTAGCAGTAATAGTAGTAGTAGTTGACAACAGAGATTAATACAGAAACCCACAGCTGTTGAATATGAAAAGAATAAGAAACTAAGGAATGCATAGCCATAGTTATTAGATGTGTTATCTATATTACACACACACACACACACACACACACACACACACACACACACGAAAGAGTCAAGGGAAATAAAAAAAGAACAGGGCAGAAAGCTTGTAAGATATAGAGGTAGTGGGCATCTCTGTGTGTGAACATTTTTAGTGAGGAATGACTAGGCCATTTCAAAGTAGCTACAACTACATGTTCAAGTCATGCTCATAATCAAGCCAGCTAATACTGGCATAGAACATGAGAGGGCTTATTAAGCCCACTCTAGCTAAGAAGATACTGACAATTGATAGCTGCCATGGTATGGAACATGATAAATAAGCTATATATGAAAAGGTGGCTGCTCCTATACTCATGCCCATACAGAGAGCACTAAGGGGTCTCAGTGACTTTAAATCCAAAGCATAAGAAGTTAGGAGGGAAGAGGGCTAGGAAATAAAAGAGAAACTAAAAAAATAGGAAAGGTGGGGGATTTGATAAAAAAATATTATGTGCATATATGAAGATTTGATATATTATATGCTTTATTAGGAAAACATGGCAGGTCTCCATTTGGAAATATGTATTAAAGTGAGATTATGCTAAAAATAAAAGATATTAACTTAAGCCAGTCTATATTATCACCAGGAAAAAAATCTATACATATTTTACAATATAAATATAATAATGGCATGCTAACTTAGGATATTTTAATCCATATAGCTCTGAATAAAATAATACACACACATCTTCCCTGTTACTCAAAGGTGATGAAATTATTTTGTAAAAATTTACATGTATCAAACTTGCTAATATGATTTCACAAGCCATTTATAATTTGTATAAATTATAAACAAAATCTTTACTCTTTTTATCATTACTCTTAGTTTCTTCCAAAAAGTAGTTTATAGCACCAGGAAGGGTCATTAAGAAAAATGGTCAAAGTACATGTGGACAATGTTGTCCAGTGGGTCAAATATTAATGTGTCTATTCATCTTGGATCCAAGGTCACATCAACAATCTTAAGTACCAATGTTTGGCTTGCCAAGAGCATTATGACCACTGAAAATGTCTGAAGCCCATACCTGGTAGAAATATAACACTAATTTATGGACATGGCTTAGAAATATGCAGTATGTTTACCAATAATATATTGAAATATATTAGTTATTTTGAATAATATGGAGCAAATGTTTTTAATGAGAAAACAATGCAGCATGCTGTAAAGTATGACATTCTAATAAGGCTTTCTTCTTATTAATTACACTGATTTTCTCTTGACAAATTACTAAAATTTTCTGACCTGATTTCTCTACCTTCAGAATGATCAAAACATATATGTCATATATATTGAGTTCCTAGTAGTAGAAAATATTAACACACACACATAGAGAGAGAGAGAGAAAGAGAGAGAGAAAGAGAAAGAGAGAGAGAAGGGAGAGGGAAAAGTAGAGAGAGAGATGTGCTACATAGTTATATTTACTGTGTTATTTTTTTAAAGTTTAGATTTTAAGGTGTCAATAAGGCTTTCATTTACTTTTCTTCTCTGGAATACCTTTGGGAGCACTTGGACATTCTGAGGTCATGTGCTCACAGAGAAAATAGCTCTCTGCTTGAGTTGGTATCTCAAAGAAAATCAGATTTCTAAATTTAGGGTCAGAACTTCAGAAAATCAATAAAATGCAAGGAACTTTTTCTTACAATTTATTTTCCTTGCATCTTCTTGATTCCTTCATCAATACTTTGCTTATTCTAAATTGTCTTACTAGAATTGTTTTGGCCTGAACATCTCTCTAATAATATCTATTCAGGTCATTCTCTTACTTAGATACTATACCATTTCCATTCCTCTACATCCTGTTCAATTGCTTGCACCTTCCTCAACAAAAACAATATAAGAAAGAAACAAAACCTGAGACAAAACACAAGGACACTGACTCTAATATATCTAGATTTATATCTTTATCATTAATTATTTAATTGCGCTATTTTCCACAAGGCAATGCATACTGAATTAGATAAAACTTGTTCCAATTCAAAATGACTTGATTTTACATACAATAATATCTAAGTGACATCCAGAAAATAACACTGTTTAATATATAATTTTAAATGAGAATATTTTGCTTAAAGAGCAAAGGTGGATTTTATTGAATTTCATCACAGGGTATAAAACTGATTATCTATCCTTAGGTAACAATAAACAGTAAAATAGAAAAATAGAAGTGCCGTATAGAGACAGTACAAATCATAAATGAAATGAATCCTTATGACATTGCGCTATACTCAAAGATTGGTACGTTGTCTAGTCATCATCAGAGAAGCTTTCTATGAAAGCATATGTGAAAGGCTGTAGGTGTAGAAACTCATAGTTGGAGTCTAAATTAGAGGTCTCCATTGGTTTGCTCCCCTAGAAGCTAGGAAACCCTTACAGAAGATCAGGAGGAAAGACTGTAGAAGTCAGAAGCATTGGAAGACACCAGGAAAACATGGCCCACAGACTCAGCTATCAGGTCTCACATGGGCTCACAGAGAAGGAAGGAAGTAGCAAGCACAGGGCCTACATGGGTCTACACCAAGTCCTCTGCAAGTATATTAATGCCTATTAGTTTGGTAGTTTTGTGGGGATCCTAATGTTGGGAGTAGATATATTTTTTACTCTCTTCTAGCTCTGTGGCCTCTTTTCCTCCTATTGAGTTGTCTTGTCCAGATCTAATGTGATGGCTTTTTGCCTTTTCTTGTTGAATCCTTGTTTTGTTCCATTTGCTGTCACCTCTTTGAGACCTGCTTCTTTCTGAAATGAACAGGAAGTGAATCTGTGGTAGAGAAGAGGGGGCAAGGAGCTGGATGGAGTGGAAGTGGAGAGCTGTGGATGAGAACCATTATGTGAGAGAAGAATATATCTTCAACAAAAATTCTGTTCCTATACATTGAAATTTAAATATACGTGATGAAATAAAATACAATATTAAAATAAATAATACATGAGATAAGTGGGAAGGTTAGTCAGTGAGGACAATTAGAAATATGGTCAGCCTCCTATTTTGTGAATGTGATTACTTTTTCAAAGCTCTCTTGACCTGTAGAGGCTTGAGGACCCAGCATAGGGGGATGCTAGAGCCATGAGACAGGAGTGGGTGTGTAAGTGGAGGAGCACCCTCATAGAGACAAAAAGGAGGGAAGAGGAGGCATGGGAAGGTGGGTCTGTGAAGGGATAACTCGGAAGGTAGATATAATTTGAAATGTAAACAAATAAAATTATTTAAAAAAAAGAAGGAGGATGACAGGCAGTGGTAACACATGCCTTTAATCCCAGCACTTGGGAGGCAGAGGCAGGCAGATTTCTGAGTTCAAGGCCAGCCTGGTCTACAGAGTGAGTTCCAGGGTATGTATATATATATATATATATATCCTTCTTTGAATTGCTCCTATGTGTGTTCTGTTACAGAATGAGAATGTGACCAGTGCCCTCAAACCTTTATCCTGAATTTTTCAATCTCCTCTCACCTGGTTCCTTCAGAGCCTTTCCAGTACAATACATCTACTGTTGTATTTTCAGACCACTCATCATGTGGTCATTTACTTTCACTGTTCTTCCATACTCTCACCCACATTCTACTCTCCCCTCAAATTTGATCCCTTTGGTCTAGTCCTAAAAGGCCGACAGAATGAAAAATATTTTCGCCAGCTACATATTCAATAAAGGGTTAATACCCAGCATATATAAAGAATTAAATGAAGCAGACATCACAATAACAAATAACTAAGTTAAAAATAGTGTACAGATCTAAGCAGAGGTTTCTGAAAAGAGGTAAATACATGGCAGAGATGCATGTAAAGAAATGTTCAACATCTTTAGTTGTCAAGAAAACACAAATCAAAACTACTTTAATATTTCATTTAACAACATTCAGAATGGCCAAGTTAAGTAAAAACAGATGAGAGTTTATGCGTGCAAAGATGTGATATAGTGGAACACCATTTTCTGTCTTCTTGGGACTGGAATGGGAGGGCCAAATGGTGATGAAGAGGAAGATGAGGGAAGGACTATGGAAGGAACAGCTAAAGTAAATGGCTATTTGTGGAAACCCCAAATATAGTAAAGATTTCCTAAAATATATACATACATGAAGCTGATTTAAATGAAATAGCCAAGTAATGAGGAGAGTGTGCCCTAAATGGACATCCTTTTATCACTTAATCAAACTTCCGGTAGTCGGAACGGGGGGGGGGGGGTTCATCTAATTGAATTGTTGGTAAAAGATGTCCCATGAGAATGTCCAAACAACCCATACTATTGCCAACAATGACATGTTGATAACTTTTTGTTGTCTCAGGGCAAATCCCAATTGTTCAACTTGAACCAAACTAAAGTTTGGGTGTCAAGCTTGTACCTACCTAGAGCCTTCATCCCTATGGGCTAGTATTCTGGCTCCAGAAGGTACTCTGTATGCTGTCAAAAGACTCATTCTGAAGGCAGACACATGACATCTGCCTCAAGCATCTGCTATCAGAAGCTTCTTCAATTTGAATGTTCATCCATGAACATTATGAACAAAGTTTAACTTTTGTATCCTCAAGTTGGTTTTGTTGGGAAGTTTCTCACAGAGATAACCAACTAACCCAAAATTTAGATCCTAACTGGAGCCTTTGGTATTTTACATTAGACTATGTTGTTATGATGCATTTTTAAACTGGTTGGTGAGAGGAAATTAGAGATATTTTCAACATTTTGCTACGAAAAACTCCACCAACAACAACAAAACAACAAAACAGTAATCCAATAATGAAACAAAATGCATTGAGATATTTCAGTGAGAGTTTGAAAGAAAAAAATGACAAGGGAAATAGGGAGGTGAGAGTTGAAGAGGTCAGCTCAGAAACTTTGGAACACTTGTCCCTATGGAAGGGATAGGCTAGTTAGCATTCCTGCTCAGGTCTGGAAAGAGAGGCTAATCAACATTCCTCGGAAAACAGGGAGCACATTCCCTAGGACAACTGTTGGCCACCCACAGGCCAGGGAAGCCCCTGCCACCTCACTCCCTAAAGACCACTTTAAAAGTCACACTATTCTGCCAATCATATTGTGCTTCTAGTCTACCCCTTAAACTGTATAAAAACTGAACAAATACGCTGCCTCAGGGTCGCCACTCCATCTTCTGTGTAGGACAATCCCATTGCGTTCGATCATTAAAATTCCTCTTGCTTTTTGCATCAATTCTTTTCTCTGTGTGGTTCACTCAGCTAAGGCTAAGGCTCATCAGAGTCTTACAAGAGCTAGATAATTAGGTATCATTGACTGCTTCTTGAGCTGGGATAGAGAATCAGGTTATATTGTGACAAAAACTGTGTCTTCATTTTGCTCAGATTTCTAAATTCTAAATAAGGCCGAACATAGAAACAATAGACTGATTTGTTTGGTAAACTAAATTTCGAGAGAAAATTGTATATAAGGAGTGGAGCTACATGCTGCAGTCAGAAGAACTGAAGCAGCCAGACTACTGAGGACTTCTAGAATCCAGAATTACATCCTAAGTCCTATGAGAGAAAAGGACTATGGGAAGAAGTGGTGGTTCTGCTGAATTTTGATCTTTCTTTGGTTGAACCATCCTGCCTAAGCCTAATCTTCTCACTTTTGTAATGGAAGTGCTTTTATATGTGCATTAAAAATAAGTTACTGGGTATTTTTTTTTATATAGAAGTCCATAATAAAGAGAATTTCAGTATCATAAGACATATTTGACTTTCAACCAGGTTGAAACAATTAAGGATTAGGGAAACAAGAACAAATACTGGAAGGCTATTACTTAAAAGTGATATGATTTGGTGTCTAGTTGAAAAGCAATGGACTTGGGCTGGTTATCTTAACTGACAACTTGAACAGACAATCTGAATCTCCTGTAAATGTATCAATTGTCATGTCTGTGTTGCAGCTCTTATATTGCCCTAGTTGAGATAGAAAATCCTGTACTACATATGAGCAACAATATTACATGAGCTGGAACATGTATTAACAAAATGGAGAAAAACAGGTGAATAATATCATCTAGGTTCCACCTTCTCAATAGCATATGCAATGAGACCAGCTCCCTCATATGCTGCAACCACAACTTGATAGGCATGTTAGGCTGTACTCTCAAAGTGTAAATCAAAAGGAATTACCTTAAGTTACTTTTGCTGGGGATTATATCACAGCACTAAGAAAAAAAAAACTGATAAAAAAGGACTTTTATCTAGGATGTCAGCCTTGAATACAGCATTCTGTTGGGTTATGCATTAAAGTAATTGAATTATGTGCTGTGCAACGGTACTAGCCTAAGTAAATAAGACAAGAGTTAATATAGTTTTTCTTGATCCATTAAAATTCTCTATGACCTGCCCCCACCTCCACCATGGGAAAAGTGGAACTGTGTCACCAAACAAAAAATACTTGAAGTGTTGAGCAGGTCCAGAAAACCTAGAAATTTTCATATCTGAGGAAGGTAGGATTTTCTTCTACTCCAGACCCAGTTCCAGTCTTGGAGCATGTAATCATGACACCCCATGTGAGGATTGTAACAACTAGTCGCATAGCACAGAGCCCAGAGTTCTCTATGATAATGAGGTATATAGATGGGCCAGCCTTGAGGGTTTAGTCAATAAGCTTCCCTTCCCAGACATCCTTCTTGCAAAAGGTATTTAATCTATGATCTACCCTGAGTAAGATGTAAGTATCCATTTTACATTGTGAATAAAATAGTTTAGACAAGTAAGGATGGTCCCTCTCATCAAGAGCTGCTGTGGGAGGAAGCTTTCAGCATACTGAGCCTTGCTTCCACCTAAATCTCCAGCAGAAGGCCCCTTCTCACTCTGTGTACTCAGCCCTGTGCTAATCAGAATTTCCCCTACCTGGCCTAGCCCATGAGCTCCCTGGTTCCCAGCAGCTTCTGGATGCTCTGAAGTTTGGGAACTCAGCCTCTACCCCAGTCTTCATCATTTCTCATTTCTCACCTGAGCTGGGTACCCCATCTTAGGTGGTATTCCACTAGACCCCAAGCATCTATCCTTTCTAAATTTGAAGTTTTGGCTTTCAGTAGTTACAGGTCCTCTATTAGAGCCTTGGGTGGTCTTTACCACTTTGCCATCTCTCCATTCCCATTGTGCAGCTTCTTAAGAATTTGTTCTAATGTGACTGATAGAGGCTGCATCATTGCCATGCTACAAATAAAATCAATTTAGACAAATACCATTAGTTAACTAATCCTCTGTTCATTTTTTGTCTTTTCCACTGTCTCATTTCCTCTCCATAAAATAACCTGTCATGCAAACTGAGTGAATCCTGATATTGTTCCAGGATCTGCTTTGATGTGAATCAGTATTTTGAGTTACCTCTATAAGTTTAATATTACTTTTAAGATTAAACTTTAAGATTTTCTACTTTAATATCTTGCTTGATATTCTAGACTATTTAAATACAGAATGTTAACCACAATAATTAAGTTAAAATGAGGTCATTAGGGTTGACCTTATTGTACTAACACTAAAGGAAAATAATTTAGAATATTGATGACTAGGATATAAAGGATAATCATGAAGATGGCCAGTTGTAAGCTAGGTAGGGAAATTTCAGAATTACAGAAAATAATAATACTGAAAACTAAATTTCAAACTTTTGTTTTTGGTGTTGTTGTGTAGCCTAGAAAGTGATCTATTTGTGTATGAAAATTCAACTTATGTATGTAATGCAAAATATAGTATAATGGTATATATTATATGTATATTCACACTTGCAAATAAATTATGATTTTTATACTCATCAAGTTCATTTTATTTTTAAATGTGTCATGACTCCTAATGTGAATATTCTTGGAATGTGTTACAGATTTTGAAATTAGTTTTGTTCATCAAATAAGACTAAACATTTCTGACCATGCAAATGTCAGAAAGTAAAAAGATAACGCAATGTGATACTTCTTACTAGTAGAAGCCATCTGCTTCTAATTGAAAACTAAAAATAAGTGCTGTCATCTACAGAGAGTCACGTTTTCATTATCTTTTAACAAAAATCTTAATTGCGTAAGCATAAATCTCCGACTTATCTATAATTTAAATAATTAAGAATACTCAGAATGAAAGAATGGCTGTCTAATTAGACTGAGTCCACTCGCCAGTCATTGTGCTCAGTCAGTGATTACATTTTTAACTTCCCAGTAATCTCCTAAGGAGGTGGAGCAGACATTTCTGATTAACAGAACAACACTGAGACACAAAGTTTTCAAGTAACTTGCTCATGATTCCCTAGAAAATTAGTGGTACATTTGATACCAAAATCTAGGAATATGATTCAGAGTTGATAGTTTCCCAGAAAATCAAAAATTCTGCTCCTTTCATCTACTTCTTTTATTTGCCTAAATAAAGATATTTAGGAAATCACTGGAAGATAATATTCAATTTATTTAGGTAGACATATGTAATGAATTAGTCAGAAAGGCCTTCAATAAGAGGTTGTTACCATTTCTCTGTTTACCTAGAATTATGTGACTTCTATTTCAGAGTGATGAATCTCTATGGAGTAGGTCATAGGGGTCTACTTACATTGGGATGAAGTCATTATTAATTGAGATGCTCAATGTAATAATAAAGTGGGAACAGGTGAAAAGAAGTAAAAAACAATTTCCATAATCTGTTCGAAATTGTATATACTGTCTTTATGGATTATCTTCAGATTTTAAGTTGATCTTCAATGTTAGCCTTTTATTCTATTTAAAGGTGAGGGAGCAGAGTGTTAAGGAATGAACTACACAGGATGTTGTTGCATTGTTAAATTACCATATTACCTTTCTCAACATAGATATATACAAATGAATGATAGATAGCTTAAGTGATATGAGAATCTTGTTTGTATTATGTATTAATATCTACAACTTTCATTGGTTCTAATTTTACTTAAAACTCCCACTTTAACTCCTGGATCCAAGTAACACTACATTTGCAAATAACCGTCATCTACAGTTTATAACAGCAAACATGGTACCAATGAAGTCACGGGCAAAGACTAAGTTGAGAAATTTTCTTAAATATAATGCAGGGGATAAAATAGAGATGATAGTATTAAGGTCAGTTGCTCTAATAAAGGTTGTGATATTATTGCCTATCCAATTACGCAGAAGAGTACTCATTTTGTGATCAAAGTCCTTAGAAACAGAAGTTTCATGAAGAAAGAAAAATGTATCCCTTAGATTTCATTTTATGTTGTAGAACTACATTTTTAGACAGAGAAGAATCTAAGCACTGCCCACTGACATTTACAATAATGAATCAGGAAGCCTAATGATGAGAAGTGAAAATAAAGTCCTAAGAATGAGGTACATATTTAGTTTGTATCATTTGACTAGTGGTGAGATAATATGCTATTAAATAAATTACACGTAGAATCTATAAAAAGCCAAGCATAAAGGTTGACAGTACTTTGTATATCAAAAGTAACAAGTAATTACATGCTATTTTTGCACATTGCCTTAGATTAAGAGGAGGAAGTATAATCTACCCTGATAAAAATACGAGATAATTGTACAGATGGATGCAAAACAAAAAAAAAAAAAATGAAATAGATATAATTGAGACAGATGGAAAGGAAACCAAAAAGACAACATAATTAAAATGTACCACATATTACTATAGGAAATAAAAGGCATACTGTGGGAAAAAATAAATGTCCTCTTCCAATTATTAAAGAGAAAAAGAAAGAGACATGCAGTTGATAAAAATGACAAGAAATGAGGGAACCAACTAACATTAGAACTGTGTTGACTAAGCGTATCTCGCATCTTTGAATACAAGGAATTGATAAGTTGAAACTCTATTTTCCTCTGCCAAATAATGTTTTCTGAATACCATCATTTCACTTTACAGGATGTTGCAATATGCAAATTATATCTAAAGAGATTTTTCTAATTAACAGAAAGCGGGTTCTAAATACTAAAGGAGATAAAATAGGCAGTAGCAGCAGCCAGACAAAGCCCAGGGCTGCGTCCTGAGCACTATAGGAAAATAAGAAAAGGTGCGAAATCTTAACTTCACAATTCTCTTCTTTCTCACACAAATGAAAGATTCCAGAACTATTTCAGAAAATAATACACACTACCTTTAAAATCCAACTGTTCTGATTTTTATTTAAGTACAGCTTCTCTGCTCTGATACTACTAGGCTGAAAATTATGGTGTGGTGGAGGATGGTAAAAACATTTGCATTGGCCTCTCTGGTATCCTGACACCGGCCTGAAAGTTCAAAGCATATTTTTAATGGGGTTGAGCTGTAAATATAGGAAATCAGTTTGTTTTAATGATATTTTGTCTTGTTAATTTATGCTTTAAGTTATTATTTACCTTTTAATCTATATTCTTATAATATTAGAAGTGGGTTATGACTAGAGTGCACCAGACATGTATTTCTACTTTATGCTAAAGGAACAACTAACAAATGCATCTCAACACATAATACATGCATGGGAGATATAGAAAAAGAGGAAGAAATTGAGACAGAGACAGCTAGAAAAAGACAGAGACAGAGACATAAAGACATACACACAGAGATGCAAATTGGGGAGGTGAGGATTTTTAGGCCTAAATATCTGTTTTAATAGCTATGGCTTGTCATTAAAATATTTAATGTTGAACAGTAATTTTTTTTCTGAAGAAAAAGTATTCTATTTATGCTTGCAATCCTAAGTGTGTTAGCTTTCTCCCACCCTCCCTCCAAAAACTACCAGCCAATTTTTCAATAATCAAACACCAATCTGGATGTACTATGAGTTATGATACTTTTAAGTCTCTATAGACATTTAAAGGCTCCAATTTCCAGTATGTTCTCACAACAGAAGTCGGTTACAAGCAATAGAGAGTGCAGATTTCAATTAGAGATGGATTCTATGTCCAGGATTTCTATACTATTTGATAATTGCTCACAGAAGTCAAGTAACCATAAATTAATAAAAGACTTATCAATTTGTTATAACAATTTAATAGAGAATGAAGGGGAGAATAGTCTGAAATCTAGCAGGATACAGAGCTCTGGAATATCTGTGATCTTGACCTTGAGTTATACACAGTCCTTTGAACCTTTCTGACATTGAGTTAGCAGTTTCAGGAAGATACAATTACATACTAATAATTTTTTATTCACTGAATCCTAGCCCCGTTCCTCTCACTAGAGCACAGAGATAAACATTTAAATTTTAAATTATCTAGCCATGACTCAGTCATTCTTGCATCCAGCATGCATCCTGATGCCATCTTAAGGCTCACAAAATGTCAAAACATTCGTACTAAGAATGTTCTAATGACCAAGGATGCTCCAAGGAATTTACAACGTGATTGTGCAATGCAATGTAATTCTTGTCCCATCATCTCAGGAAGCTGCCAGAATTTTAGGGGTGTTATTAGGAACCAGGGAAAAACTGCATAAACTTATTTTATGTCAGGATGTGCTAATATTTTGGCTCATTTCTATACCTCTGGAAAGCAAGAAGAGCTCCAGAGTGAAGAGAAATACTAGGGACTTCATGGATCCTCAATGGATACTGTTATGTCACTCAAAATAAGTGGTTGCCGGATGAGCATAGTGCTGTCTTTTTTTTTTTTTTTATCTTCTGCATGTGTGTGTTGATTTCTTTTGATATTCAACTTCATTTGCTTTAGATCTCATTACTATCTTAACACCTCACACTGTATACTTTAGCGTAACATTGAACCTCAGGTTATTCGGGACACACTGGCGTGTCTCTCTGCATTTGTCATGCCTAAGAGCTAGTTTTGGTTAACCTCTATTGAGGAATTTTCATCCGTTTTCTTCTTTTGCTCTTATTCTAATATGTTAGGATTTTCATGGAGTCCTTTATACCTCACTATCAGTCACAGTCTTCTACTTTAACGCTATATCTTCACCAGATGACACATAATAATGATGCACTAATAGAAAAGATACACTTCAACATTAATTTAGATTAATCTGTTTAGAACTATCTTCTATTAGAGTTCCTTTACAATATATCTACAGAATCTCATAACATGCATAGTGGTTGGATGTTTAATTTGTATGGAATATATCAGCAAGTAAAAAGTATTTATTTATCATTTTCACTATTGATATGTGAAAATTGTAATAATACAATATCACCAGTGTTCTGGTTATTTTTTTCAAACTTGACAAAGTCAAAGTCATCTGGGAAAAAGAACCTCAAGTGAGAAACCCCCTTCACCATTTTCTTGACTCGTGAGTATTGTGGTTGGTCCCAGTTTACAGAGGATGGGTGCCATTACTGAGATGCCTGTGTTATAAGAAAATGTTGTCTGTAAGAAAGCATCCTGATCAGTCGATGGCAAGCAAGTCAGTAACCAGTACTCCTTTTCAGGTCCTGCTTCAAGTTTAATGCCTCAAGTTACTGACACAATTTTCCATTATGATGACCAAAGTTAAGCTGAAGTAAACCATTCTCTCCCCAACTTGTTTAGCCATTGTATTTAGCACAGCTATAGAAAGAAATATAAAATATTCATTTCACTAAAACAGTATTTATTTATTAAATTAATTTTTCTTTGAAAAAAGTATTTTTTATTGAAAATCAATGAATAACTTTTGAAAATATTTTCTAGACCATACTATTATCTTTCAATAATGGGACAGAATGCATTTTATTTTATTTTATTTTATTTTATTTTATTTTATTTTATTTACCTAATTTCTAGCTGGTTAAATTTAGTAACTAGCAGTTGGATGAATGATGTGAGGAACTAAAGTATGTCTCATTACTTATATTATTGTCTTTTGTATTCATCACTTTATCACCAGAAAAACAAAATATCATTAAAAATAGGAAGATTTCTATAACATTGATATGTTCCATATTCATGATCTCTAATTTAAAAGATTTTGGGTCATTTATATTTGGATTAGTCTCCAATTATACTTCCTAAATACTCATTTCATAATTAAGCTAAAATGTTCACCCTAATTATTGTGAGGTCATATTATAATTTATTGAAAAAATTGAATTGAAATATGTTAGATTTTTTTCTTCCTTATTGTTTCTCCATAATGGCATTCTATCCCCAATATTTACATTTAGAATGACAGAACTTAGTATGAATTCTAAGCACAAAATCATATAAGAGGAGGTAGGAGGAGATTGAAGAATTTCTTAGAACATTGCTATAGAGAGCAGAATTAAAATTATTATGACCAGAAAATTATTATTATGACCAGAAAAAATTATTATGTAGAAAATTGTTATATGCACTATGTAAATGACCAAGTATGAATATGTTGATGTAAACTATTAGAGAGTTAACTCTTTTACAGAACACGCTTGTTCATTTTCTTCTAGAAACAATGCTAAGGAGGAATATTACCATGGTTGTTCAGTCTTATGTGTATTCTAGCTCTTTTAAGGATTAGATTGCTAGTATTTATATGTATGAAACGATCTACTATTGCATTTGACATTTCAGGTGGGTTCCTTGTCAATTTTAAAGAAAAATAATAAAAAATTTGTGTCTGTAAAATCCTCATGAAAGGCTTAGAAAGCTTAAGAAGGAACTATGTATTACTTTATCTTTCCTTTCAATTTCATAATATATTAAAATATACATAGCATGAAACCATAGCAACTATTTTCAGATTTATTGTTCATGGTATATAGATAAGCATGAAACTTGTGTCTGAAGATTTCCTCTATAGTAATTCCATTTTATACCTATCAAGGAAAAAATTGATTTACAGACCAACATCTTTGAAAAACATTAGAAAAGTAGAGATGTTATATCCACCAAGTCATAAAATTTTTGAGAATCTCTTTTCTTTCAGCAATAATCCTCCAAGATCAGATGTCTATACCATTATCTCAAATGACAGAAATGATGTCTCAGTAACAATGAGTAGAAGCAATGAGGGGAACCTGTTTATAAGTCACTTTCTCCCATTAGAAAGGACCAATGATGCTCCATCAAAATTAAAGTTATATATATTCTGGTCTTTGTCTCACGGTTTGTCAGAAAATGAGATACTTTTCCTTTGATTAAAATGTAAATATATCTACTTTTAACCAATTTTTGTTTCGTAACTACTTTTGGATCACCCAGAAACCAAGATTCAGATTTAAGTGTTTATTAACAGTTTTGATAAACTGGTAATGAATAAGAGTCCCAGCATCCTTGGCGACATTTGCTCTATTTCCACCTGGGGCCCATAGTCACTGTGAGAAATGGTATTAGGAGAGTGCCCTGAATAAGTTGGTCCTGTCTAAAAGACATTTGAAAATTCCAATAGCTGCTTGGATCTGTATTTATGTCATAAACTTTCCTTTCATACTAGAGATAGGACAAAGCTCTATAATATGTGTGGATGATTTGATAAACAAAACATTCTTTTTACTTAATTTTATTTGAAAAGAGTACTTTGGCTGTTTGATTTTATGACTTGGAAAGGTACTGCACCATTGTTACGGTCTAAACATGTTTAACTCGCCTGCTTCACAATAGTATGTCAAGGATTCTTAAGAGAAATTGAGTACATTTGAAATGTCTGTCATTTTGAAAGCGTGGTTATGACATGTGCTGAATAGTTCAGTAAAAGGGGAAGAATATTCAGATTTGGTTTGACAGAGTGCTCACTTTGCATTTCTGTGTAGCCTTATTCAATAATCACTTTTAGATTATGAATTAATTGACATCTTCATATTTCAGCACAGTAGCAATTTTGGCTTATCTTGAATCACTTTTTTAACTCCAGCAAATATCTCCACTGCTTAAGACTTGAATAGGCATTTAAGTTGACTTTGGAAAGAGACTTTATGGAGTAAATATTGAAGATTAACCTCCCAGGAGGATTTATTAATTTTAATTCAATATGATTGGTAGGAAATCTCCACTGCAATTTGAGCAGTCATTGGAAACAGGAAAACAAGCTTACATTGGTGACATGTGTGGGAAATTGTAGATGACTAGGCTTTCCTAATCTAATAGTTCACTTTGAATTACTGGAATTGTTTTATTTTTAGTGTGTCATTTTGTATATCATTCTGTCTCTGATTCTGATGAATAGCTTTATGGAGGTTGAAAAATCTAATAACTGTAGCATCAGTCTTATTGGAGATTTATTTACATGACTGTTCCTAGAGCTTAATGAAAAAATACATTTGCTTGCTGTAGACCTCAGAGGTGGAGGTAGGTGAGTATGGTTTGAAATAGTTCCTAGGTTTCTGTTCCCATGATTACCATCATTCTCCTAGAGAACTGCATAAGAAGATGCACTATTCCTCATCTGAGAGAAGCTTAAACATCTCATCCAGAGATAAACATGGCTTGATTAGCACACTTTCAACTCCCACAATCTTGGTGTTGGTGGTTTATGGAATATATGAAACGAGACATGTATTTATTGATGATGCTTTGAAAAGGAACCCCAACTGAAAGGAAGATCTTCTTACCTCCAAACAATTTCCCAGTACTGAAGTGTTATATTCCTTAGTCATCAAGATGAGAGTCCAACCATGAGTCTCAAAACAGTATTGAGAAAAAAATAACAACAAAACTAAAAACAATAATAACAAGAACAAAATCAATGACAGAAACAGTGAGAACAAAAACAAAAATAACTAAGTTGTCTCAAGAATCTCTATAATTAGGAGTAACTGGTGTATCTGTTGATAGTTTTTTATTTTATTTTTTAAGTTTACCAAGCAGTAAGTTCATTATTTTTGATGTGCTTGATTTGAAACCAGTTATATGTGAGTATATTCATTTTCTGTTGCTGTGTGTAAGAAAATATGGTCTAAAACAACTGAAGGAAGAAAGGGTTTATTTTTTGTGCTATAGAGGGATAGACTTTGTAAAGGTAGGAGGAACATTACCGCAGTAACACATAGGAAGCAGAAAAAAAAGCAGGATGTGAGGTGAAGCAATAAATTCACAAACCTTCTCCCAGCAACACTTTCATCAGCGAGTCTCTAATCCTAAAGGTTACAAGATCTTACCAAAGAGCAGGCCAAGTGTACTGGGTACCAAGTGCTATATATGCAAGATGTGACTGTGAAAGCATTCTTCATTCAAATCATCCTATTCAGACTGCCATGACCACATTGCAACTCAAACAAGCGACCAATTTACATCAAGCTAAGGACACGCAACTGGAGAAAACTCGGGAAACAAACACTAAACAAGAAAATGGAATCATAAAACATTTCATAGATCATGGTTTTGCTAAAATGCAAACTATAGTATGAAACTAATAATAATAATTCATGTTTTATGAGCAGTAATTCAGAACTTAGGTAGAGGTATACAATTCTTGCAAATTGTCCTATAAAGATTCTGAGAAAGAAAGAATATACTTCTTAAATAAACAGTGCATTTTGAGCATATTCTTGTTTGTAAAAATTATACATCCATGCAATATATAAATATGTAAGTAATATGTATGTAAGTATCAGCAAAAGAATAAAATGTTTTACCTATGTAGAATAGTAATTAAAGAAATAATTCAAATTTTCAAATTTCAAATAACGCCTTTTTAGTTTGTAACTTTTAATTAGATTAGAAAAAGTAGTTAGCTCAAGCTAGATTATTATAATTTTCTCTTAAATATTTTCATTAAATTGAACTATAAATAAATGTAACTTTAATACTAATTTTAAAATGTTGGAAAATAATTGTAAAAATGACACTTGTTGCTTTTTGATTGGGCTCTAGTAAATATCTTGTCATTCAAAATATGCCTATTTGTTAATATTTTGTTCTGTTGATAAATTTTTTGGATATTCTATTCTATTAACTGTTATTTCTATTTTATCCAGTAAAATAAATATGATTGCATTTTCATGATTTAACATTTGAAAAATAGACATGAGAACAATTTGAGATCAACATATAATGCAATGCCCATTCTTAATCCTTAAGTATGAGAGAGTTCACTTAAAAACAGCATATATTGGTGGTAATTGGCATAAGACAAGTACAGTGGTTTCAGACAGATTGTAGTTAATTGATTTGAAAACATATTAACAGAGTAACATCTCAATTAAATTTATGTTAAGAAATGTTATTGATAAAAATATTTGAGATACTTTTCTTATCTGGGAAAATAATTTTAAAAGAAAATTAGAATATGAAAGGAAAATTAAAGATGATGACTACATTATATACAAGTTAGCATGCTCCAAGCATACTTAGTGAAAAGAGTAAGAATGATTATTAGAGTCACATTAAAATATCAGTAAATGTAAACAATATCATATTATTTACAATAAAAAACTATTGATCTTATTTGTAACTCTAAAATATTGTAAAGATGCTTTTTAGAGTTGAATTCTGATTTCAGAAAACAGTAATGAGATTGTGATCTAGTTCAAAGACAAATCCTTCTTTTCTAAATTAACTAATAATTGAAAGCTAATAAGATATTTTAATACACATGGAGTGTAACACTTGAATCTCAAAAAAGAGATGACAACTGAGGTTTAATTATTATATATTTTATCTTCCTCGTATAGTACTCATTTCACCTTTGTTGGTGGAATTCGATTATCTTTTCATTTAAAAAATAGTAGATAAAATGCAAATAAAAACAGATAAAATGCAAATAAGAAAATAAAACTTATTTTATAGTGTATGTTCTTTCTGCCTCTGTGAAGAAAAAGAGGTTATTATTATTATTAAAAAGTTATGCTTGAACACACTACTTTAAATTGATGTTTAATAGTTGTCCAAACACATATGAATTACAGTGTTTTCTCCATGTTTATTAATATATATCTTCATTTGTTTTTTTCAAAGGCATTGAGTAACTGTCCTACCTTTTAAGCCCTGTGAATTTTACTTGCTGCTATCTAGACATCCCAAATGATTAATCTGACTTAAAATGAGCAATTGCTAAAATCGCTCCTTCAAATTTCTCCCCTACATAACCAACAACTTTTCAAATTAATTTCTTTTCAAAGCTCCTCTAATGTGGAAATTCCATTGTGGAGTCCTATGAAAATCACTAAAAATTAACTGTATACCCCACTGTCTCCAGCTATACCCGCCTATAGCATCACTGAAGTTTTCCAGTAGGCAGCAGCCCATGTGTTGGATAGTGTAAAGAAGCTGTAAGTACAGTGAATGCTCTGTTATGATACCTCAGTGTTAGGAAAAGCATGAAAGAGAAATGCTATTACACATACCAGAAACTTCAGTCCAAGGTGTTGGCAAGGGGTATGCTCTTCATCCTACTCGGAATGCTTGGATTCATTTTCTTTCTCCATCCTGGTGATGCTTTCTTACAGGACACAGCATAGACATGCTTCTTTCTTGTAAATTTTTTTCCCACATTGTTTAACTGTTTAAATGTGGATGGTTTTAAGACTTTAATAACATTAAAAGGACTATAGTATATAACAACATACAATAGGAGTTTAGCAATCAATATTAGTACATGTTTGGCATTTTGCTCTTCATCTCAGATTTACCTCTAACAGCTATGTGTAGAACTTCTAGAGAGAAGGGGCAGAGGTTACCACAATTTCAAGATGTAAATATCTAAGCATAAATGTTAATCAGTGCTCATGTGATGCTCATATGAATGGAACCAATTGGTCAAACAGTTGAAAATAAAAGTTTACAATAAAAAGTTGAAGAGGTATTTCTGTTTATAACATTCAAATTACCCCCTTTTATAAGATCTTTGGAAAGGATTGTTTTTTTTGTAGCCCCGACTGTCCTGAAACTTTCTCTATTGGCAGGCTGATCTCAAACATCAAGATCTCCATGCCTTTGACTCCAGAGTACGGGAATTAAAGGCCTGTGCCATATTAGCCCAGATTACAATACCTAATTTTTCTAACACTTTTAACTCTTTTCAACAAAAATCCTGAATTCTCATTTTGTTAGGATTTATGTTTTCTTCTATGATTTTAATGGCAATCCAATAAAAACAAACAAATATTTTTTAGTCATCCCCATTATTTGCAAAGTATAAAGCACATTTGTTATACTTTCATGTTTATTTAGCTCCATAAAATATTGAGAGACCTCTGTGACAGAAGCAAAATTGAATTGTCATTATATTTTACAACTCCATCAGAATTTACTACACAATATGAATGTTTCTAGACAACACTCAATAGTTTTTCACAATTTTTTGCCCATTTTTAGTTGATGTAAGAAATACTACAATAAAGATCTAAGTGAAAATTCCTTTTTATACATGCCGTTAAATCTTTCAAGAAAATTCTCCGCTATGAAATAAAATCATCAGCCCAAATAATGTTGCGAAGAAATTTTTAAAAAGCAAAGAAAAAAGCCTTTAGATTTTTTTTTTTACAGTTTTTGGAATTTTTGATGGTTTGAATCAGAGTTTATCCCAAAGGTCCATATGGCTGAATGCATAGGGCGTGGCACTATTTCAAGGGATTAGAAGGTGTGTCCTTGTAGGAGGAAGTGTGTCACTGGGCGAAGGCCTTGAGGTTTCAAAAGCAAAAGTCAGGAATAGTGGCCCTGTCTTACTGCTGTCCTGGAATCCAGATGTAGAACTTTCAGCTCCTTCTCCAGTACCATGTTTAAATGTCGCCATGAGCCCTGACATACTGGTAACGGACCAAAGTGCTGAAACTGTAAGCAAGCCCCAATTAAAGGATTACTTTAAAAGAGTTGCCAGAGCCATGCTGTCTGTTCACAACAACAAAAGACTAATACAGATGTGTACAAAATTATGTATTCTCCAACAACATATTAAAATGTTTCCATCATGGGGACTAATAAAATAAGTATTAATTTTAAGAATTCATTATACTAATAATTCTCATTCTCAAAAATTCTCTATTTCATGAATATATACAATCTATATATAACATGCATGTATTGTTTTATGTAGACCCTTCAGTGAAGGTTTTATTTGTGTGTGTGTGTGTGTGTGTGTGTGTGTGTGTGTGTGTGTGTGTATGTATACATTATTTGAAGACTATAGGAACAAACCATCCCAACACTAATATACATAGAAAAAAATTAAACGAATTTAAGGGAATTTATGTTTCCTTATGTCAATACACAGACAAGTACATATGAGAAGTTGTAATTACGCCGTCAGATGTGTCTCCTAAGTGGAATTAATGTCCTGACAGAGATGATTTGTGCTGGTAGCTCAGATACCTCCTGTGGAGCTGGCGTGGTTGATGGGAAAGTACAAATTGCAAAGAGCTTTTAACGAAGAGGAAAAATTGAATTCTACACTTCCCTTCACTCTAGCAGGAGTTTTGTTGTTACTGGGCACAGTTTGAATACAACTTCCCTATTGTTATCTAAATATTTTTTGAATATTACCATACTGACAGTGACTTTAAACTTAGCTAATTGCAAATAGGAAATTCATGGCAAGATGTCTGAGAAAACACTTAGATATTGCAGGCTCTTTTTTTTTCTTTACATGTGTGTGTGTGTGTGTGTGTGTGTGTGTGTGTGTGTGTGTGCCTGTGACAAGAGTTTTGACAATTTTCATCAAGGACTATTCTTTTCCAAACATCTTAGATTTCTTCAAAATATCTTTCCAAATGCCTAATAGTCTTCATTAGTAAATAAAGCCTTTGTGAAACTTGAAAATTAGAGGTCAGGGTAAGCTTTTACTTAAGTGGATTTGAGAGTTTTCAAATATTTAAAAACCATTGATTACACTGGAGACGCCTCTTGTCTTAGCCTTATGTGGGCTGCGAAAGCAGGTGAGGGCTCCATGCCTACATTATCCATCATTTCCTTGTGTGTTGCTAGGCAACTGATTACCTCTACCCTGTTAAGTTAGTGAGTCTCATGCAACTTAAGTAGTTTTAACTATAGAATAAATGTCATATCTTTGTATGTGTCATTGTATCTCTTTAAGGTTTTATTTTTTAAATAGTAATTTAATAAGCATATGTTTGGCGCATATGTGGTTGAATTTAGTTACATGTATATGTGAACATCAATACTTATAGATGGGTGTATATATTCATTTGGTCATTTTCGACTCCGACACTTTGCCATTTCCATGTATTTAAACACTTCTACTTTATTCTTTTATTAATCACTTTATTCATTTACATTTCAAATGATATCCCCCTTCCCAGTTAGCCCTCCACAATATCCCCTCCCATTTCCCTCTCTCACCCTTCCCCTTTGTCTTTAGGAGGGTGCTCCTCCACCCACTTACCCACTCCTGCCTCACCGCTCTAGCATCTACCTACACTGGGGCATCAAACCTCCAAAGGACCAAGGGCCACCCTTCCCACTGATGTCAGATAAGGCCGTCCTCTGCTACATATGTATCGGGAGCCATGGGTTCCTTTATGTACACTCTTCGGTTGGTGGTTTAGTCCATGGGAGCTCTGGGTGGTCCAATTAGTTGGTACTGTTCTTCATATGGGGTTGCAATCCCCTTCAGCTCCCTCAGTTCTTCCTGGAGCTCTTTCATTGTGGTCCCCTGGCTCAATACAAGGGTTGGGTGTGAGTATCTGCATCTGTATCAGTCAGGTGCTGGTAGAACCTCTCTGGGAACAGACATACCAGAATCCTGTCATCAAGAATTTATTGGCATCAGCAATAGTGTGGGAGTTTGGTGTCTGCAGATGGGATGGATCCCTAGGTGGGACAGTTTCTGACTTTTCTTCAGCCACTGTTTCATTTTTGAACCTATCTTTTTTTTGTACAGGAACATACCTGGGTTAAAAATTATGAGATACAAGGGTGGCCCCATCTCTCAACTGGGAGCTGTGCTTTTCTACTGGAGATGGTCTTCACGGGTTGTATCTCCCCTTTGTTGGTATTTCAGCTAAAGTCATAACCATTGGCCCCTGGGAGCCTCTCACTTTCCTGGAGTCTTTCCTGGGACTTTCTAGTGACTACCCTCAGTTCCCCATGCCCCACTGCTACATGTTTCTTTTCAATTTTCTGACTCTCTGACTTCTCTCCTGTCATTTCCATACCTGCTCCTGTTCTCCTCTCCCAACTCCTCTCTCCCTCTCAGGTCCCTCCCTCCCTCTACCTCCTATGATTATTTTGTTCCCCCTTCTATGTAGGATTGAAAGTATAGCATTTACATTTTGGTCTTCCTTCTACTTAACCTTTGTGGGTTGTATTGTGAGTATTTTGAACTTTAGGGCTAATATCTATGTATCAGTGAGTACATACCATGTGTGTTCTTTTGTGACTTAGTTAACTCACTCAGGATGACATTTTCTAGTTCCATTCATTTCCTATAACTTCATGAAGTCATTGTTTTTAATAGTTGAGTAGTATTCCATTGTGTAAATGTACCACAATTTCTGTACTCATTCTTCCATTGAGGGACATCTGGGTTGTTTTCAGCTTATAGCTATTATAAATAAGGCTGCTATAAACATGGTGAAACATGTGTCTTTGTTATTTTTGTTATATATTCGAACATCTTTTGGATATATGCCCAGTAGTGGTATAACTGGGTCTTCAGGTAGAACTATTTCCAGTTTTTTGAAGAACTGCTAGACCGATTTCTAAAGAAATGTTCAACATCCTTAGTCATCAGGGAAATTCAAATCAAAACCAGCCTGAGATCCCAGCTCACACCAGTCAGAATGACTAATATCAAAAAGTCAGGTGACAGCAGATGCTGGTGAAGATGTGTAGAAAGAGAGCACTCCTCCATTGCTGGTCGGGCAGCAAGCTGGTATTTAAACACTTATAAAAGGTTGATTAACTACTGATGTCCATATTTATTAAGTATAGATATTCTTATTCATACATAAATAGAAATGGTGTTGGTCAAGTAACAGTAGTTGTTTTATGAGAAACAGAACATTGAAGAATAGATCTGGGGAAAGGGGAGGTAGGTGGATCTGAGAGGAGTTTAGAGAGAGAACTAAAGTATGAAATATAAAAAATTATCTTTAGAGTGAAGAGGATACCAAATAGTTAATCTAATTCTTCAAGCAATTAATGAAAAACTAATAAATATTCAGATGTGGAACATATTTTAATCTTGATTCTTTCTATCTTTACTCTTGTTTTTAATAGCAAATTCTATCAATGTCTTACAAGGCATTTATTGCATAATTTATGATCATCATGTATGCTGAGGTTTAGAAAATAGAATAAGTGACATATTGACATTCAAAATAGTCTGCAGATTGAGAGGTATGGAATGTGTTGTAATTCCTAATTCTCTACTGTAGAGTTAACTGAAGTTATTTAGCATCATGAAATTAGTTTCTTCAATTCTTTGTTATTTTAAGTCCAAGATTACAGAGTCTAGTAAATTTTATACAGAGAGGAAGAAAATAAAACTCACATTTTAAGAAATATCAACAATCTAATTCATTTAAAAGCTACTGCATTTTCACAGTGACTTTTCATATTTATGTAGATCTCACTAGATTATGTGAGTTATCTCTACCACTACATAGAAAATGATAATTTGCATACCTGGAATGTTAATCCCCACACTGACTTCCTTGTGAACATGTGGATATGACTGAGGCTGAGAACTCCATCCTGATATTTATGCACCATCACCAGAATAGGATCTCTATTCTCGAAGAGCTCATGCTGCTCCTGATCTTCCCCCCTACCAAGTTGCAGTTGACTTTCATTCTGTTCATTGCAATATTGTCTGTGCTGATGGCATAAAAGACTCTCAAGTGCTTTTGCAAAAAACAGCAATTTTTCCCTATGATCTCATTTCTTATAACAGTATAATCAACTAAAATGATTTATGTGAGTTCTTCCTCCCTCCCTGTATTTCTGTCACTCTCTCTTCCTTTTTCCCTGCTTTCTTTTCAGGTTTATTAACACTATATATATATATATATATATATATATATATATGTGTATAATACATATATACATATACACATATACACATATACACATATACACATATACACATATACACATATACACATATACATACATATATACACATATATGATATATATTAATATAAAATGAGTATAAGTAAAAATAAGTAAAAGCAGATTGAAGTATATTACATATAAGTATTAATATATTGAATATATATTATATATTACTTATTTTTATTTATGCTTCCCATCTTAAAACTCAGCATCCATTCTGTTTTTACACGTTTCAGTAGCATTTTCTTTCATAGTTCATTTGAACGTTGTCTTTACATTTGGTTATTTTGTTTTCTCTTCTTCCTAATAACTGGTAAGTCACAGGTTTTATCTTCTGTTAGTTTTGTCTCTTTCTCTCACTGATTCTAACTTCTTCTTTTTTTCCTCATTCAATTCTTATCAGCTTTCTGTATTAAATCTCTCTTTAAAATATACTGAAAATTTAGCATGAGTCCTCAGTTATTTTGTCTAAATTGTTATAGTTATATGCAACTGAGTACCTGTCATAATTCTTTTAAAAAATCATCTGTATTAAAAATGACTTTGTATAATAGGGATGAAAAATAGATCATTCTTCTCCCATTGTAAAGCAATGGCCAACACTCAGGTCTATATTGAAAATACAGGCTAATATGTCAAAAGGCAACAGCAAGCATTAATCAATCTTATCCTTACAAAGAACATTTTTATCACAAAGGCCCTCTATCCCAGAACAAAACTATTTTTATTATTATATTTGATATAAAATTGAATAGCGTTACATAAATGAAATGAGAAAATTTGTTTCCAAGGTGACAACGGACAATAAAAAAAATGTAGCTAGATATCTATTCAGATTAATTGTAGCTGAACCATGTGTGATTCTTTGATTATGTTATTTTAAGTATAGGGCAGGACCCACAGTGTAAACATCTTATGTTCTTGTCACATGAGCTAAAGTGAGTTTGGGAATATTCCTTCTTACCCTTTGTTCCTTCCTTCCTTCCTTCCTTCCTTCCTTCCTTCCTTCCTTCCTTCCTTCCTTCCTT